>CM057382.1:43262500-43944166 GCA_030015415.1 Cynopterus sphinx | reverse complement strand
CTTTCTTCTCCTCCCTACAGACTTTGGAATGTGGTGACTTCATGTGGTGTTTCAGGAGACAGCTCACGTGCCCGAGCAATCAGCTAGCTGTGTTTGGTTGTAAAGTTGTGCCCAGCTGAGAAATATCGCAGCCTATATATTTGCTCTCTTCCATCCCTGCCTTACTTCCCCTCTCCCCTCACTCTTACTTCCCTAGAGAGTACTGGCACAGCAGGTGTTGCCTCAGACTCCCAGGTGAGAAACAGCCCATAGTCAAGGCCCTACATTCAATTCTTGGTTATGCACTTTGCAGACCTGCACCTAGCATTTCCTTCTTGGGTTCACATCATTTGCATACAAGAGTACTGGAGCTACTTTCTCCCATTTTACTCAAGGAACTCCAAAGACTTTTGAATACTAGTTCAAACTCATTGCAATTAGAATGGTCATGGTACTGTTCCCTCCAAAGCAGTCTGTAATCTCTATCTCATAGGCTGATTTTATGTAACTAAGTTTTGGGATAATTCACGCCATAGTTCACCCCAAGTGGGCCTGATTCCTGAGAGCTCCCTCAAACGGCTCTGTTGTTACTAATCGCACCAGGCACCCAGCAACATGGTTGATGAGCATGGCCTCTACCTCCAGAGGGGAACCCAAGGACCCCAAGGCCAGCTCTGGCCACAGAGGAGTGGAGGAATGAGCTCACCACCAGTTCAATGCAATGGACACCTGGTGCCATAGTGGAGGCTGTGCTTTGCAAACCAGAGGGTACCACGCCTGTAGATTGCAATATGAATGGAGCCCCTCAGGGCTGTACAACAGGGCAGCCTCGTTTACACAGCCCATAGAAAACCTGCATCCCTGGGGGTCAGTGTGAGTTACATAACTGCAGGTGGAAGGTCATGTGTGATTCAACAAGAAGGCAGGACAGGACATTTTGAGATGATGAGACCTCCCCAGGCAGGTTTCTCTGCCTCAGCAGGGAGCCCCAGAGGCTAGTAACCCCGTGGCCCTCAACCGGGCTGGGTGGCCATGGTCCAGCCAGATCAGCATCCCTTCCTCTTTCAAGCCTTCCTTTGTTTACTGAAAATGTGGCAAGCCCTTGTATACCCAGTACCATGCTGGTATTTAGTGTACAAAATAGAAAAGACTAGGTGCTTGATGCCCTCAGGGAGCATGTAGTCTGTGTGATCCTACAATGATACAAGGTGCAATGGGAGGGGGGAAGGTGGGAGCCGGGGGCTTCCTACAGGAGTTATCTGAAAGACTGGGGGAAGTATGCCAGACAGATATGGGGAGTTGGGGCGCTCCTGAAGAGAGAAATGGCATTCTAAGTGGAGGGAACAGCATATGCAAAGGCATGGGGATACTTCTTTGTCGTTTAGTAGTCCAGCCCAAGTTTATTTGTTGGAACAACCCTCCTAAGTTTTTCTAAGCATCAGTAGGAATCTACTCAGCTGAGACAAAACCACACTGTTGTGCATTCAATTCAAACACACTGGGAGAGAGGCAGGGAAGGAGTCCAGGCACCCAACTTGGCCCTTCTGGACACTAATGAGAGAGTGGCCCTATCTCACTATTCTGAATTCTAAAACCCAAGATGAGGTAAGGCAAAGAGAAAACTTCCACTCCTGAACATCCCATCTAATCTCCCTGCCCTCCACTCTCTCCCCTCTATTCTGCAACTACTTGGGGCTCAGGAGAGTCCAGCACTTGGCCTCTGGCAGCAGTAACATCAGAGGTCATCCTTGGCATGTGTCAGGTAACCCAAGTATGGAAATGAAAGCCCTGCAGGGTACCAGGTAACTGACATTGGAATAAAACTGCTTACATGTGGCCTGCACAGACCTTAGTGCATCTGCTCTTACCACAGCCTGTAAGAGCAAGGCAGAGATAGGATTGTTCCCACTTTACAAATAAGAAGCCTGAGGCTCACAGAGGTAGATGACTGCACAGAGGTACACATTTGGCGAGTGCCAGGAACAGCAGCTTCGGATGCAGGGCAAAGCAGGGCAGGAGAAGGTAGGGGGATATTTATAATCACTCCACATCACTCTAGCTGAGGCTGCCTGCCTCACAGATGCACAAGCCCAAACACTATCACTGTGACTGCAGTACGTCACCGGGATGCCCAGTGGCCGAGACAGCCAGCCCACGTGCCTTCCCAGCAGCAAGCAGAGACCAGCTCTTGCGGTCTGAGGTTCCATAAGGATAGTATCTTCCCTCTGTCCGAGTCCTTAAGTGCGGGGGACCTGCCTGGGCCAAAAATGATGGGGCTTCTCTCCCCTCGGCCTGTTAACTTCTCTTCTCCTCAAACCCCACTGTCCATTCACCTGGGCATTTCCACAGGCCTGTGAATCTGAGTAGTATTAAAAAAAAAAAAAAAAAGATTAAGAGAAGGCCGTCACTTTTGTCAGCCACCCGAAATGGATGGACACGGTCTGCTGATAAGCACAGACCATGTTAAAGAGGATATTATAGCTGGGAAGCACCAGGCGGGCTTCCAGCTTCTCTCCTGACCGTGCAAACCTGGCGAAGCCTCCTGGGTTGTGTGGGGGTACGGCTCAAAACCTAGCCTGTGGGCATACCCTGGCCCAAGTGTGCCCATGCCAGTGGCTCCCCAGGTGCCAGGTAGGCGTGGAAGAGCCACTTGTGGCCTGGACACAGGGCACTGACTCACTTGCAGTGGAGATGAGAAAACTCATTTTCATTGGTTACACTCTGGCCCAGTTTGTGAACACCAGGAAAAGGGAGAGATGCTCTTCAAACACAATTTAAACACCCACTGGAGCCGGCTGGCCAGATGTGAGGCCCATTTTATGACGGGAAACATTTCCTCCCCTCCACCATGCTGAGAGTCTCCGTGCTAAGCATCTCTTCTGGAAGAATTTAATTCCGGGCTCAGAGTCCAGGTAAAGAGGTTTCCTCGGGCAGGGAAGCCCCGAAATGAGCCCGTTTATCTCTGGCAGGCCCTGGTTAAGCTTCCTCTCCCCTGAATGCCATTTGAGCTCTTTGAAATAAGTGCGGCAAATTAGTCACAAGCTGCGGCAGACTAACTCGGTGCCCGAGAGCCTGGCGGCTTCAGCGAGTCAGCTTTGTGCAGCCCCCCCTCAAGAGCGAGGCAGCAGAGGCAGCCGGGCTCCTGCGGGGCAAGAGAAAAAGCGATTCAAGCCTGGGGGTGGCAGCTCGAGGCAGCAAAGCGTTACTTGGATCACAGGGGCATGAAATTAGCAGCAGCGAGCAGGCTGGATCCAAGAATAGTTTGCCATTGCAAACTTGCTGCCCTCAGATACCAAGTTCTGTGGCCTGGGATGTTGCAGGGGCGGCACCCTCAGCCTGGCACGGGCCAGTCATTCCTGGGCAGGCCAAGAAGTGAGCAGAGGGCAGGTGTCCCCACGAACAGTGCAGCTGAAGTCCTATCTGCCGGTGCCAAGGCCCCATGTTTGGGTCACTGGTCCCGAGAAAGCTAATGGTGTATGGCCGGGGGCATGGATGAGCTGAGGGCTAGCTGGGCAGGGTGGGAAGGGCAGTGCCTGTTCCAGGGGAGAGTCAGGTAAGGGAAACAGGAATCCACAACAACCTATATGTGTGATGGGGGTGACGAGGGCCCAAGAGCAGAACGAAGCTGGTGTCAGAATCAGACAGGAAGAGCCTGTACTATGCTGGCCAGACACACCCAGCCACAACGCTGAAGGTATGGGATCCCCATCAGCCGTCCGATGCTTGGCAGGCCTTCTCCAGGCCGGGCTCCAGTTACAAACCTGGCTCTTTAACAGCGGGCGCCCTCCCCAGTGGCACTCCTTTTTCACGTCTCCTTTGGAATCCCTACCAGAGGGTAGCACGAGTCCCGAAGTTTTCTGAAATGAGTCTCCCCACCTCCCCTCCCGTCTGTGTAAAGCTTCTGGGAGCACAACTTCTTTCCTCTCGGCAAGGAGGTGCTCTTGCAACAGCCCAAGCTGGCTTCTTAGAGACTTGCTCCATGAATTCTCACCTTCCTTTCCTGCATTTTCTCTCTCAGTCTTCACTTCTGGTCCTTCCTTCTCTTCCACCTAAGAGGCTCACTCAGGTCTCCCTTGGGCAAAGAAAAAACCCTCTTTGACTCCGCTGCCTCTCTCTGGCCAATAGACAGACCCCTCCTTCCCTTTGCTCTAACTTCCCCAAAAAGGAAGCCCATGCCCTCACTGCTAAGGACTTACCCCTCCCCAGCTACTCTGGGAAGCCTCCTTCCAAGGGTCTTCTTTGCAGCCCACCCATAACCAATGCCCAGTCTCAGTCTTCACGCTTCTGTCACCACGTAACACCCCGTCTTACTGGGTCGACTAGTGCCCCCCCCCCAAATTAATGTTTACCCAGAACCTCAGAATATAACCTTATTAGGAAACAGGGTATGTGCAGACTTAGTTAGTTAAGATTAGGTCACACTGGATCAGGGTGAGCCCTAAATCCAATAACTAGTGTCCTTATAAGAAGAGGGCATGCAGACAGACACGAAGGAAGACCTCCCACGCGAACGCAGAGGCAGAGGTGGGAGTTTGCTGCCACAAATGCCAGGTTGCTGGGAGGCCCCAGCATCTGGAAAAGGCAAGGCAAGATTCTTCCTGAAATCTTTGGTCGGTGGAGCATGGTCCTGCTGGCCCCTTGAGTTTGGGCTTCTAGCCTCCAGAACTATGAGAAGAGTTTTAGGCTCGTGGGTCGTGGTGCCGTTAGGCAGCTACAGGGAAACACCACACCTTCCCTCCAGCACACTCCACTTTGACACAGAGAACCCTCTCCCCACACTTCTCAGCAGCTCAGGTCACCTGCCTCCAGAAGGGCCTCTTGAACCCCGTCCTTAGTTTCCTCCCTCCCTGTGCTATAGTCCTAGCTTTGAGAGGCTCCCTCCCCTGGCTCTGAAAGCCCCCATGCCTACATCAGTCCCTGCATCCAGAACAATCTTCACTGCCTGCCAGGCACCCAGCCTGGGTGGCCTGCTGAGCCCAACTCCAAGCTCCCAAATCAGAGGCCTTTAAGAGATGAGCACTACCTCCCAAGCCTCCATGGCCAACTCCCCATTCCTCAGTATCTCCTCTTCAAGCTTCTTTGGTTGCCCCTTCATGCTCACTCAGGTCAATCATGCGAGACCATGTCCCCTAACTATGGCTCCCGTTCCCATCCAACCCCCCAAGACTCCCCTCTGCTGGACCTGAATGCCAGCCACCCCCCTAAGTTCCCACATCTCCCCATGCCTTCACTCCAGCTCCTCACTGGGCTGCCCCCGTCTGCCTCTTCCCCTCCAAGCTATGCCCAGCTGCCCTGTCCTTTCAGCTTCGCAGGGCCCAGCTACTACACTCACTTCTCCATAAAGCCTTGCCTCCTGCCCCCTCCTTGGAACTTCTAGGACATTGTCCCCTCTCTTTTGGACCATTTTCTGGACACCTTAGGGACTCCAGTTTGAGTGAATGATGGAGCAGGTGAAGGTGAGAGAAAGATGAGCAGTTCCAGGTAGTGAGCTGAAAAAAGGTGTTCGCTTTGATAGGTGTAGGGACCTATAAAGGCCTTTGAATGGCAAATCGCTATGGTCAGTGCAAGGCACAGAGGGGTCACTTGGCAGAAGTGGGTGGAAAGACTGGAGGGGGAGAAGCAGCCCGCAGTGGCTATGTACTTATCCATTCATTTATTCATTCACAAAATATTAAAGGCAGTTGATCTTCCAGAGCTCCTTCACTTATTCAACAAATAACACTTCAACACCATATATGTGCTCAACCTGTGCTAGAGGCCAAGGATGCCATGGTGGTGTAGTGACGGAAGCAAAAGAAAAAGAGTAAATAGCAATTTAGAAGATAATAGACTGTAAGTTACAATGGATGCCATAACAAGAAAAATGAAATAAGGGTTAAAATAGAGCCTAACAGGGGATTGGCCAGGGTAGTGAGCACGACCTCTTAAAGGAGGTGATGTCTAGACAGTGACCCAAGGACGAGCCATGTGAGGGGTGAGGGGAAAAGCTTTCTGGGTAGAGAGGACAGCCAAAGTTGGCACAGAAGCAGGAATGAATTTGATGTGTTCAAGGAAACCAAATGATCCTGGACTACGGAGGGAGGGAGGGAGTGGGGGGGCCAGGTTGGTGGCATGGGCAGGGCCGGGATGTCTGACCAGGGTCAGAGCCGCTGAAGAATCCTAAACAGCTGAGAAACTTGGTACCAGCACACATTCACGAAGCCAACCCCACACTCTGCTATTCTGAGTGCTTTTCACATATTCATTCCCTCGATGCTTACAGCACCCTCTTAGGGAAGATTCATGTCACAGATGAAGAAACTGAGGCTCAGAGAGGTCAGGTACTTGACGAAAGTCACATAGCTCAAACCCCCAGAGTTTGCGACCTTACCTGGCAGTCAATGGCCTCCCTATTTTATGTCTTAAAGAGATCACTTCTAGAAAACCAATAAAATGCACCTAAGCCATGAGAGAGAGAAAGGGGCGGGAGAGAGAGAGAGGAAGAGCGGGGGAGGTCACTTTTGCAGCCTCCATGGAAAACTGTGATGCTGAGGTCAGGGGGACAGCCACGAAGGAAAGAGTTGGAGGGACTTGAGCCATTTGAGAGGTAGAACTGACAGGACTTTCTGACAGATAGAATGTAGGGCAGAAAGACAGAGGGAAATAAAAGGTAAACCCCTAACTTTTAGTATTCTCCAATTTTCAGTAAGTAGGGCATGCCATAGACAAGGCAAGGAAGGGTGTCTGCTTCGGTGTAGTCTGAGCATGCCAGGTAAAAGAATGACCCCACAATGAGATTCCACACTCCTGAATGCAGAACCTCGGTATACAATCCTGGGACAAGGGTCTCCTTCCTGTGCTGTCTCCACGCCAGCCCATCACTGACAGACACGCATAGGTTAACTCATTATTCTGAATGTACTTGTTGAGCTCAATAGATATTCTAGTCACAGGGAATTTAGTCCAAGTTCCTGCCTCATGGAACTGATGGTTTGGTCAAGGAGACAGTGAGGAAATGCATAAGTAGATAATATGTCAGGCAGTGGTATCTGGAAGAAAAATTACGCAGGGCAAGTCCCTCTGTCACAGATCTCAGAACACTAGGGAAAGAACCACAGGGAAAGGTTTAGTGCAGAGGTCAGCAAGGCCCTGCCCCCAAGGCCAGAGCTGCAACTCTGTTGTTGTAAGTCCTTAAAAATGGTCTCTGCTACTTGTTTACAGATGATCCATGGTGGCTTCTACTCCACAAGGGGAGAGTTGAGTAGCTGCAAGAGATCAGGTGGCCCACAAGCCTAAAATATTTGCCATCTGGCCCTTTGTGGGAGTGTGCCCACCTCGGTCTAGTTTCTGAAATAAGGAAACAGAGCCCCCAGTCACCCAGCAAATGGGAAACTGAGTCAGAAACAAAGCCCCACTTGCCTACCATGAAGGGTGAGCACAGAAAATGAAATCATTTCTGTTCATCATTTCACCCCCGCCCCCTCCATCAACGCTTTGCCAAACTCTCTAATAAGGGCCAAGTGGGCCTCTGATTTTCATCCTTTTTGTTCCCCCCATTCACCCTCAGGCTGGAACCACACAGTAGGCAGAGAAGTGGCTCAAAAACAGCAGAAAGGCAGACAGAGAGAGCCCTGCAAACACATGAACAAGGGATCCTGACCTCTGAAGGGTGAGAGCTAACGCAGGACTCAGTCACTGGTGGAGCCAGGGCCAGCCCATGCTTCCTCTCATGCAGCCTGACCATGTGGCCAGGGCAAGGAGGAAGAGGCCTTTAAAAAACTCCCTACCCACCCACATGGCCCTCACCTGACCAGGCAGCTTCTGCAGCCCCCAGATGGCCAGCATGAATCAGTGTCCCAGGGCTGTTCCAGGGCTGACAGTGGGGGGATAGGGACCAGACTCTGTGGCATGTGAGTAAAGAGGATGTGGTCTGGGGGTGCTCCAGCTGCTTTCTGCAGAAGGAAACCCAGGAGAACCACCAAGAAGAGGGGTTCCTGAGTAGACCCAGAAAACACTTCTTCACCCAACATTTTGTCTCCTCTGTGGAGAGGCTATTTCTCTTTGGAGGTCCAAATAGGTTAAAACCCACAAAACCACTTTGGCTGCTACAGGCCTTGGGTGCATATGTGCGCACGCACGCATGCACACACACACACACACACACACACACACACACACACGCAACACAACACAAATAAACACATGCACAGAGCACCCACAATAGGCCAATAAGGGCCCCCCCGCCACCCCCCATCACTCCCAGACAATGATCCCCTTAACTATGGTGCCTGGCAGACTCCAATTTGGTTCTGCTCTCTGGGTACTCGCGATGATCAATCATGTTAAGGAGACACTTGAGCACTTAAGGCTCAGGCCGTGTTCTAATTTGTCGAGGAAATCGCCTCTGGATTCTAAGGACGAGTGAGGGAGGAAATAAAATCGAAGGCAGAGGGGGAGTGATCGATAGCCCAGGAGGGCCGGGGAGCAAGGTGAGGGAGGGGGGAGGGGGCCATGAGCATGAGGGGAGAAAATAAAAAGAGAATTCGAGAAGTCTGAGGGCACCGAAGGCATGACTGACAGCATTTCAAGTTGGGCTTTTCTCTCCCTCTGCAGGACGCAGCAAGAGCTAAACACAGAAGAAAAAGCCATCACAGGTATATTTATTGGAAACGGCATGCTGGCCGGGTCTGCATTTAGAATCAGAGGGTGAACAAGGGAATAAAAAAAATAAATGACTCACTTTTGATGCTAATTTTTAAAAATGACTTAGAGTAGCCATCCACACTAGCCCAAGCAGCTAGGCAACTGGGGGGAGGGACTGTCCTCTCTGCCTGGTGGCCACTCACCCACAACCTCTGCGGGAAGCCTGGAGCCCCTTTCCGGCCCTGCTGACTCCTAGACCAGCCCGCCATCTCCTGTTCAGGGACAACAGGCTCAGATGAAATCCTGTTTAATATGTCCTAGTAATGGGAAGAGGCGTATTTCACTCAGCACCATTCTTTGGAATTCTGCTCTTAAAAAGGGGATTGCCGATGGAGTCTGTGCCTCTTTTCCATTTGGAGAGACGTGAGTTACACCAGGAGCATCACGATCCATCTACATGCAGAACGGTGCACGCTTCTCAAAAAAGAGCATGTAGCATGAAGGAAGTAGCTCCCAGATACCTGCCCCCCTGCCAGATGGCCACGTCAGGAGCACCTGGCAACAGTGCCCGGGCCCACCCTGGCAGAAGGAGCCAGCAGGGCAGGGTCTGAGAATCTGGGCATTTGCCAAGTGCCCCAGAAAATATGCCAGTTCGGATAATCTTGGGTTGTAGCTCTTGTCTTTGTAGCCCTGTGGCACCAGCACGTTACTTATTGCCTCCGTCCTCCAACCTGCTCTGTAGAATGAGGGCAAAACGCACCTTCATGGCTGGCTGTGAGGTCAAAGGCAAACAGGAGCAGCAGGGCTTTCCAAATTATAGGTTGCAACCCACTAAAGCAGGGGTCCCCAAACCCCCAGCCATGGACTAGTAGCGATCCATGGCCTGTTAGGAACCATGCCGCACAGCCAGAGGTGAGCTGTGGGGGAGAAAAGCTTTGTCTGTATGTGCAGCCACTCCCCAGAGCTAGCCTCACCGCCTCAGCTCCACCTCAGATCATCAGGCATTAGATTCTCATAGGAACACTGGTCTCTGGTGCCCAAAAGGTTGGAGACTGCTGTACTAGAAAATATGAAATCCCCTTAATGGGTCAGGACCAGAACTGTTTATCCCATCTTTGGCTGCCTTCTCTCCTGTTGCTAAAGGTGAACTTGTCTGCATGCTTTGCTGGGACCTCCTCCACTGTGCACCTGAGCCCATGCCCTCTGCCTGTTCACGGACCTCGCTCAGCTGTGCCTCCTGCTCATCCTAGCACCCATTTCACCCTTTCTACTGGGCCGTTCACATGGGTGCACAAACTGGCTGCCATTTCTCCTGTATTAACAATAAAACCAAACCAGAAAATGGATACCCTTCTTGATCACATGTCCCAGGTAACCCCTGCCTCATTCTTCCAGAATGAGAGAGTTTTAAAGCAAACTTCCTAGAGAGTTCTCCAGGTGTGCTGTCTCCAGGGCAGTGTTCCTCCTTCAACCTCTCACTCACAGCCTTGTATCCAGCTTTTGCTCCCTTCCCCACAGTGATGCTTCCCAAGGCCACCAAGGGCCTGTACAAGGTTAAAATCCAAAGGCAGACTCTCCATCCTCAGCCTGGGTGGCTCCTAAGCCACTTATATGATCAGCACGGGTTGCTCCTCCTTGAAAACTAAAATCAGAGATTTTTTTTTTTTTTAAGTTTAGATGCTGCTTCATGAAACTGTTGTTTCCATTATGGACATGTAGGCCTCGTACATTTCATCTAGGTGGAATATGCACTGTTGTCAAAAGAAGTCTGACAACATCTGAAAATAATGACATGGGGCAAAAGGTTCAGGGCACGGACAACATGGATACAGATGGCCCGGCGTGCGTCACAGTTGTCATTCACTTTGTGCCTGGGAACAAATTACCTACATTTTTGAGCCTTGGTTTCCTGCTCTGTAAAATGGGTATAATACCCCCTATTCCCTAGGGCTTAGGAAGGACCAAAAGAGATCATGAAAATAAGACCTCTGGCACACAGAAGGTTGCTTTATATGTGGAATTAAAGAATTAACCAGACAGAGCACGTGGCACAGTCATTGGCACATGGCAAAGGCAGCGACCGTTGTTAGGATTCAGCACCATCCTCTCACAACAGCTACCGAGCAGGAGGTATGCAATAAATCTCAGGAGTTCCCGCCCAGCTGTGCCTGGAGTGCTCTGCAAATGCTGCCAGGGGTCTGTGTGCACAGAGGCCCAGGGGTCACAGCACTGGCCACGCCACGCAGCAGGTGAAGTTACTGATAGGATAGGAACGAATGAAGTCCTGTCACCATGAGGGCTTCTCCCAGGCACCCCACAACCCCATGAGACAGAGAGGCCCAGATTTCTCTCAGGTTTTAAACAGGAAATTACCCGTTCGTCACTTCCACTCCCTGATAGAACCTGGAGAGGTTACGGGCTGGTCTCCACAGTGACAGCAGAACAGAGAGGCAGAGGCCAAGATGCTTCCCTGAAGGGTTTCCTCTCCTGTTTTCATGGCTTCACTTTCTCTTGCTTGTGTCACCTCAGGTGCCAGGACATCTACTTTGGGGCCCAGCTGGCCCTCCTGCTCCTTTTCCAGGAGCCTGGGAAATGGAGAGGAAGAGGAAGATGGCTATGGAGCCCTGCAACTCCCACCAAAGAGAGAATTACCCAGACGAAGGGTCAAAGCCTCTTCACAGGCGGTCAGGGACAGCATGGCCACAGTGAGGAACTTATCAAGCTCGAAGCATTTAGTTTAGAAAAGCACCAGACCCTCCATCCACTTACGTTTGTAAGGGCCCTGGGGAGGAGCTCCACTCTCTCTGAAATGGACTAGGCCAAGGAGAGCCATTCCTTGGACTTCTACTTCTTCAAGGAGGAAACACTCCCCTCCACTGCCAGCTTTGACAACCTACATTGCGGCAAGTTCTTCCAGAGGCTCCCCTAAGTCTTAAGTCTCTCATGATACAGCCTAAGCCCCTCAGTGGGCACTCCGATGGAGGCAGAAAACAGCTGCTCATTACCCCCACATGGTAACCTTTCCCTGGGATCATACAGCTACATGCTGCCTCACTGGAGAGCTTAAAAATGCTTGCTCCCAGCCCCTCCCTGGACTGCTCCAGGACAGGCTGGGTAGTGCAGGCAGGCAGGCTTTAAGAGCTCCCTGGGTGGCTTCAGCGTGCAGCCAGAACTGAGAACACCAAGGGAGAGGGACAGACCAGAGAGCATGCCAGTTATCCTTTGCCAGCAGATGACCTTGGGTCAGGGGCCTAAAGCTGAGTCTCTGTTTCTCCACCTAGACACTGGGAATGACAGGAGCTAACTCACCAGGTCGTCCTGCGTATGAGGATGGCAGGTCTGTCGGTGGGTGGACACAGGCTGCATGGCCAGGATTTCCTAAAGACAGGTCATTGCCAAGACCTCTGATAATCTGTCTCCCAGTTTCCTCTTCTTTAAACTCGCTCATCCTGGTTCCTTTCAACCTTCCTCCCAGAACTGGGATGTCTGCCTTTAGTTGTGAGATTAGCTCTCAAGTCATGCTATCTTGCTTCTTGGGGAGGTGTGGGGTGGGGAGAGAGCTGAGGGACTGGGCCAAGACCAAGGCATTATAAATAAGGGGTGCCCGAGGCCCCAATCTGCTGAACCAGGTCAACCTGGATAGCCTCCGTACCGTAGCAATCCCCTTTCATGTCTACGCCGACCTACCTGAAAGTTCAGAACTCCTCTGGTGGTAGCCACTGACCCTACAGGTCTTCTGTTCCCCTTGCAGAGCCACACCACCCCTATCTTGGATTGGGGTGATGAAGCTTTCCTCCCCGGCCATACAATATCTAATGTGATCAATACTCATTGTGTGCTACTCTGTGCTGCGCACTGTGCTAGAGGTTCAGGGGCACAGGTATGTACAGTAAGAGCTTTATTCACCGTCTCCAGAGAGCTGTTTACTGGGGGAGGCACCCTTATCTGTGACACAGGTATTGTCATCCATGGCTAATAAGCTTCTGCCTCACAGGGTACTGCGGCCTTAAATGAGATAGTGAGGACAAAGCACTGAGAGCAGCGGCTCCCCCACAGTAAGCACCCTACCTACATCACGAGTTGTATGGTGAGAATCTGATGTGTTGGGGATCCAGACTCCACTGACACTAACTCAGAGGAGTGGCAGCAGGGGAGTTTCCCAGGCATAAAAGAAGAATCTACCTCCTGCCCTGGCACTGGATTGTTGGGGTCCCCTCTGGTCATGGGTTGGATGGGACAGCAATAGATTGCCAAGCCTGGGTCCTGGCCCTGCTGACACCAAGTTGGACTGTGGGTCCCACCCATGAACTGGCAATGTCCTGCAGCCCTCTCAGAGAGGAGCCCCAAGCAGGCCAAGGTGAATGGAAAAAACACGTTGGGAAGGGGGCCCTGGAAGCCCAGTGGCAGGGAGTGACCAGGATAATGTATAGTCACTATCTTCTCTGGGGCAAAAAGGAGCCATTCCAG
Organism: Cynopterus sphinx; assembly: GCA_030015415.1. NCBI lineage: Eukaryota > Metazoa > Chordata > Mammalia > Chiroptera > Pteropodidae > Cynopterus > Cynopterus sphinx. Next base: position 43,931,098 of record CM057382.1, on the reverse strand, counting down.
CTTACAGCCCCTGGCCCGGGGGCAGCCAGTGCAGTCCTGCAGGAGAGGCCACGTGAAGGGCAAGGAGACCTCACAGGATCAGGCATGGCTTACAAGCCCCAGAGCCAAGAGAAGACCTGGGGGTGGGGGAGCAAGGGGTGAGGGATGCTGACAGCTTGGAGGTTGGGTACAGAATCCGGAGACAGAGCCAAGACACCTGGTGGAAAAGGAGGCCAGACCAAGCGCAGGCTCTCCACAGGAAGAAGACAGTGTTTGGCAGAGTCAGGGGGTGGGGTGGCCCCTGCCTCCAAGACAGTCCTCTTGATACCACTCTCTGAACATCACCAATTCTGTAATCATGTAGCCACTTAAACTCTCTACAGCCTTTCCTAGCTATGGGATTTGAACCTCTCTGAGCTTGGGCTTTTGTCTTAAAACACAGGGTGAATGAGGGACAGTGAGTTTAACACCCCTACCACCAGCATGTGGGCCCACAGTTGAGCTCAGAAGATGGTGACCATCCTGGCTCCTGTCACACCATCTTTTCATACAAATTTTTCCTCATTTATGCTCTAATTTTTTTTGGCTCTGGGTCTACGGGCCTGTGGTGGATTCATTCAAAGTTCTTATTCCAAACAAAGAGACAATGGGCAGGTGAACAGGATGCTTTCTCAACCATCCCCAAACTGTTCCAGGCAGAAGAAAATGAGTGTGGATGGCAGGTGACCTTGAAAGTGATATAATTTGGGGGGAGATGTCTGTGCAAACATTCCTACCAAAGTCAAACTCCCTATCCAATGGTATCCACCACTGGGAAATATTAAAGGAAAGTACAGGAAAAACACCATCAAGACCCACAGTTCACTGAGTTGCAGGTGGTCGCTGGAGACAGAACCATTTGACTTTCTTTCCTTCCTCCAAAGTTGCCTTCAGGTGACAGAGCAGACCAGCGGCCTCTCAGAGGGAAATTCGAAAGAAAGGGGGAAAAATTAGGGAGGTGGGAGGCAGGAATGGAGAATCAGGCAAAGAAAAATGGCCTGCAAAATGCAGAAACGCCCCAGCATGCTTGCTTCCCAAACCCGGCCCATGAATCGAGGGGTGACAGGTCTCTCATCTCTGATGCCAAGAGCCAGGAGCTCCGGGCAGCCGCAGGTACTACATCTGCACCTGCCAGCACTTGGAAAGAGGCAATAAAGCATTGTAGCAGGGCCTGGAATGCTAAGTGCCTGCAGCTGGGAAGGGATCGCCTTGCAGCGAGAGCAGCTCACGACAGACGTCCACTGTGTGGAGGATGTCCACTGTGCAAGGGCCAGCTCCCAGATACCTGCCTGCACCACCGCTCCCACCCCGGGGCAGCCTGCTGCCAGTGACAGGGGTGGGAGGAAAGGGCAGGTGCCGAGACAACCTAATCTCGGGGGCTGCCCTAGGCTGGTGCCGGCCCAGACAAACGGGGACCTTTGGGAGGAAGCCCAAGCAGGCTGGGTGATTTACTGAGGCCAGCAGAAAGCTGGGACGCCTGAGTTACTGGTAAATAAAAGTGGATCATAAAGCACTCGGTTAAGCCAGGCATCTGGAAACACACCAGGCTGCATCCCCCAAATGATAATAACGATAATAATGTTTATACAGCATTTACAGAACTAGTGCCAGCCCCTGTTCCAACTGCTTTGTGTGCAGAGTAATTTACTTAATCCTCACAACAACCCTAAGAAGTTGCTGGTAGAATTATCCTCCTGTTACATGCAAGGAAGACAGACAGCACAGAGGCCAGCGAGCGGAGGACCGACAGAGGCAGGGTTGGAACCATGCAGTCTGTGTTCCAGAGCCATGTCCAAGCCAGTGTTCCTCCAACTCTACTGTGTCTGACAGTCACCTGGGGGCTTGTCAGCAAGCAGCTCCCAACAGCCGCCCTGGGATGGCGCCTGAGACTCTGCATTACTAACAAGCTCCCAGGCGTGCCTGGTCCGAGCACCACACCTGGAGTAGGAGGCTCTAACTCCTACACTGTGTTCCCATGACATCTTTGTTGCTGTGGAAAAGGGTTTATACTCACTGCTCTGGCCCCTGGAGGCGGTTGTGAACGGAAACAAGCCTTCACAGGGAGCCAGAACTAAGGGGCCTAATTCAATCAGAATCTCTGGAGTGGGGCCCAGACCGGGATTTCTAAAACACTCTCAGGGTGATTCTGATGTGTAGTCCTGGTAGAGTCCTTGACACAGACACCTCAGTCAATATGTCAGATTCATTCCCAAAAAACTGGGGCAAGTTCCTGGAGGTTAGGTTAGGTCAGGGATTTAAAAAGGTGCTTTCAGACTAGGGGTGACGAGCTATGCTCTGGGCCAGTTGAAGGGTATGGCTGAGGTCTGCTAGGGAACCCTCTTCTTATCATCTGGGGCACTCCTAGAGGAAGGGGCAGCTAGCAAGCCCCCAGCCTGGCACACCTTCAGAGAGGCCCTTCTTCCCCATCCATAAGCTTTCATGAGAGAGCAGACACCAGCCGAGATCAGCTTCAGAAGCTGCTCCCAATGAAGGCTAACCAAACCTCTGAACTCTCTTGACCTGGGCGCGGCACCCCGCCTTGCCCTATCTTCTGTCTGCCTCGGCCAGTCTTAACAAAAATACTGCTGAGTCAGTTTACTGAGAATACCCCAACCCCTGATATCTGATCTTCCTCAAAATCCAACTGCACCTCTCATCTGGGCCTTGGTATATATGTCCTTGTCCTGCCTTTAGCAAGAATCCCTCTACCCTTGGAGGTTCCTTTTGGTAATTTTCCACCCACTGACCCTCTCACTTGGCTCCCTGGCTGCGAATCCTCACTTGTTCTTGAGTAAAGCCTTCCTTACCATTTTAATAAGTAGCAGAATAATTTTTTAACACTACCTCCACCCAAGGGAAAAGTCGCCCCACAAAGTAATTAGCCCTGGGTGGCAGGAGGGAGTTTGGTGCCACTGCTGACCAAATATGATTTAGACTCCTTGCCTTGGCATTCAAGGCCTGGGCACTTACTTCAAGCCCCAGGCAATCTCAAGCCTTATTTCTCTCATATGTACACCCCCCACACAACAAAGTTAGATGCTTTACTGTTCCTCATACACACCTGAACTTCCATCCTGCCTTTTTACAGGATGTCTCTACGGGATGTCTTTTACGGGATGTCTCTTCCCCATCCTTCTAATCCACCTGCTCTGACTCACAGCTCTCTCTCTCTTGGTGAAGAGACTTCTTATCCCTAAGTCTTCATTTCCCCATCCTCCATCACTACACAATCATCCATCCATCTCCCAACCTCCTTGAAACTCATGCAGTCACACGACTGAATTCTGACCAATGTGATGTAAGCAAAAGCAATGTGTGTTACTTCCACGAGTGTTCTTATGCCTTTCTCTTCTTCCTATTCGATGTAATGGCTGGCGCTCCAACAGCCATCTTAGACTATGCAGTGATCTTGAACATACAAACTACACGTGGTGGAATAACTAAGTTCCTGAGAACATGGAACATCATACTGGGAATGGGCTGGTCCCTCCAGACTTCAACATGAGATAAAAATTACCTTCCACTCTTTTGGAGTTTTCTGTAACTCACAGCTCAACTTAATGCCATGAGATCTACCCTTTCAAACCCCTGGAGGCACAGACACTGGATTCTTGGGTTTACTAAACTACACTGCAGAGAATCATCATTTTTATCTTCTTCCCAAGTTAAATAGCAAGTAATGTGAAAGTTGGAATTCTGTCTTATCCACTTTCATCTTGCCCTGCCACATGAAGCATGAGGTTTTTTACCTAATAGAGGGCATTTCTTAGGACTGAATTGAATTCTTTCTATTATATTCCACACAGCATCCTAACTCGCATCCATGTCCTTCATGTGCCTCAGATCTTCCTGAAGTGATGTACCCAAGTTAAGTTCCCTTCGCCCAATCCAGGCTGCCTCCCAGGAGAGACATGGCCTTACCAGGATGTCTGAGTCCTCAGGTTCCTCCCCAGGAGCTGGGCTGGAGCAGTTGCGGAGTTTGAATATCCAGTACTCCTTAGCAGTGACAAAGAAATTCCATGGCAGTAGGCCACCAATGCCCAGGCTGAAGAAGATGATGTAGGCACCATTGAAGCGGTCTTCGGGCCTCTGCAGGCTGGGTGGCGGGTGGTCCAGCAGCTTCTCAAGCAGAGCTTCCTGTTCAGCACGGGGAGGGCTGCTTGCAGTTCTGTAAGTGGAGTTCGAACTGTGACGAAAGTCACCCTCTGAGACGATGGCCACTGTTGAAACAGAGAAACAGAGACAGAGCAGGTGATCAGAAGCTGAAGCTGGGGACTCACCCAGCCTTTAAAGCTGACTATGGGGTCACCAAATCTTGCAGGGTTAAAGGGCTTCAGGTTTAAGGATCAAGGAGAAATGTCAGAACTATAAGTGGCCTCAGCCTTCCTTCCTACCCCATTCAGAGCAGCACAGGTAGTAAACAAGTGTGTAGTTGGCTGGAAATAAGGCAGTGGAGCATAGTGGAGCTTATGGCAATCAATCCACAAGGATAAGCCTGGTCTTAAGGCATTCACATTTCTATGCAGACCTACAAAAAAGGAATTAGGAACTTCGACAGGCAAAGAATGCTCTTAACTATTTCCAACTTTATGTGAGAAAATTAAAGAGCAGGGAAGTGTACAGAATATACTACTATTTGTGAAAAAAAAAAAAAGAAGCAGGAATGAGGTGTGTGGGGAGGAGAATACACACACATATGTATTCTGAAGGAAACACAAGAAATTTCCAATAGTTGTTGCCTCTGAGGAGAGAGGCTGGGCTTGTCACCTGGCTGGCTGCTGTATTTGGCTGCAAGGTAGCATGCCTACTTCTATGCTCTATTAGGCACCTAGGACTTGGGAGCAGCAGGATAAATGGAAAACACTTCCATAAAGCTCAGGATGGGACACTTTAGCCCCTTCTGTAGTAGCTTCCTCCCTACCCAATAAACCAAGAAATACACGCATCTCGGCTCACACAGGAGGCTGAGCCTTAATTTGGAGCATCAAACCAGGCAGAATGGGTCTTTCTTCCCTGGTGACATGGGAACATCCTGTCATACAGGCACAGAGCCTTACTATCCACTATTTTAGGAGAGTCTCACAACATTCCCTGGAATTAGGCAGAACAGGAATTATTGTCTTCTTTTTCTCAGATGCCAAAAGGAGGCCTTAAAGACATTTGACTTGTCCCACATTCAAATAGTAAGAATTCCCAATAAAGTTAAATCCAGCACTCATGCATGCCAACGTCTGCTACCTAGCACTTGGGCCTCACAACAGCCTAACATGGTAGGTACTACTCTAAGACCCATTTTACAGATGAAGAGTGAGGCTCAGAAAGGTTGAGTAATTTGCCCAGGTCACACAACTACCAAATGGCAAAAGCGAGGTCACACAGCCAAATAGTCTGAGGCCCACAGATTCTTTGGCCTCCCCAGGAGGCTATCTGGCAATGTGAACCAGTGTCTGCCAGCTCCAAGCACAAACAGACTCCTTCCGAAAGGTCTTGTGGCCAGTGAACTGTGAGCAGAGGATAAGAGCTGTAGGACACCCTCATCCATGTTGGCTGAATAAACTCTGCGTGGCCAGGATATTCTCTCCTACTGAGGAGGAGGCATGTATCCTGGAGCAGGCAGTCAGGAGGCTGCTGGATGCTGGTATTCGAGTCAGCAAGTTTATTTTAAACCCGCCTGGTTGAACAGAGCCTTGAGTCACAAGGCGCCCAGCACAAACTAACCAGACGGTGTGGGCACACACCCACATGCGTGCCCATACGCACACAACTTCTAAATTAGTGTTTAAAAAATGTAAAAAGTATGACCCATGAAAGACAATAGTCAATGGGCAAGTGGTTCTTTCCAGGTGGTCCAGGTACAGGGCTGGGTACCCGGGCCAATAGCTGGGTCGCTTGGCCCACACTTGGCCAGGGACCACTTCAGCTCCAGGCATTTATTTGTCCAGGACCATTCAGCCTTGACCAGGCTTCTGAAGGAGCCAGGAATTTTCTCTAACCCAGGTCACAGGCCAGAGCATCGGAGTGAGCAAAGTCTCATTCCTCTTTATGAAAGCTAGCTGCTGGCTTCCAGATTGAGAGAAAAGGTAAGGAAAGGAAGAGCCCCGGGTACCCAGCACAGGCTGGACTAAGCCTAGTGAGCGGCTCAAGCATCCACAAGCGCGGGGCCAGCTCAATCCTGCGCCCTTTCTGGGTGGGTCACCTGAAACAAGGGACAGCCTCGACACAAAGCAGGAACTGTGGGGCCTGGGGCCAGTGCAGGCCACCGTCTGGAACTGGGTGCTGGTTCCGAAGAGGTCCCTGACTCTGGCTGAATCAAACCCCCTTCTGTGCCTCGATTTTCCATTCTGTGAAACGGGCTCAGAGGGCCTGGTGAAGCTCACGTTGCTGGGGAACTCAGGGTGCCACCCAGAGGCCACGACAGGATCTGCCTCGGGTTATGGGACACCCACTCCCAACCTCGGGCTCCCCCGCTTGCGCCGAGTCAGCCGCCTCCAGGGTGCCCTGAGCTGCCTGGTCCATGCCCACGACCCCCATCCAGGCGGTGAGGCCCCGACTCAGGAGATCCACGAGGAGGCAGGGAGAGACCGCGGGAGAAGGACGACGGAGACCCGGCCGGAGGCAAAGGGAGGGAGGAGTGGGGGGGGACAGCAGGTGGGAAGGGCAGGGAGCTGGAGGGGGACACAGAGGGGGGCGCCCCGCGGGCGGGCCGGGCTGGGGTCCCGAGCTCCCCGGAGACCTGGGGAGGCCCATGGGGTGGGGAGGGGAGGCCGCCCGCGCGGGGCCCAGGCGGGCCGGAGCCGGACCGCGCCGACCGGGCACCGACCCGGGCACCGACCCAGCCGCACTTACTGTCGCCGCCGCCGCCGCCACCTCCCTGCGCCCCGGCCCCGGCCCCTGCGACTCCACTCGGGCCCGACCGGGCCCAGGCCCCGCTCCGCCCCGGTCCGCCCCCGCTGCCCCGGGCCCGCCCCGCCGGCCGGCGGGTTCCGGTTTTGCAAACTCTTCTGCTTTCATCCTCCCCGGCTGTGGCCGCCAGCACCGCCCCCCAGCCACACGGGCCACCAGACCTCAGGGAGGTGCAGGACTCACGCTCTACTCAGCCCCCGGGGCTGCCAGGGGCTCGCAGACCCCAAGTTAAGCAGCCCCGAGATGTAGAGGTGCAGGGTTTTCAAGCCCCAAATCCCCCTCTTCATTCTGTCGGGACACAAAGGTCTATTTTTCTTCTATTCACCACCTGTCAGCCCACGGGTCAGGTGTGCAAACCGGGGGACAGCAGCAGAAAGCTTATGGTTAGAATGTTACGTTTCCATAGTTAGTAGTAACCTATGTTCCTCTGGCGACAGCCAAACAGGAATTTCCAGCAAGAAGTTAACTTTCCAACGGTAACTCTCCAGCCACCACATCCCTGTGCTCCTTCCTGCTCCCGCGCCCACAGGGAAGCTGCGGCAGGAACCCCCTTCCCAGATGCAGACAGCCAGGCACTGGCCGCCCCACCCCGGGGCCCACCCTCGCGGCCACCGGAGCACGCGAGGACACCGCGTCTCAGGCTGCTTCCCGTCGGCCCCGCTTCACCTTGCAGCCCGACCCTCCTCGCCTTTCATCTCCCAGAGTTCTCCGCACCCCTCCCCCAATCTCCTGCAGAGGGCCACTTCTGATTTCACCCCTCTCTCCTGCTCCCCCACCCAGCACCACTTCAGGGACCCCCTCCTGTCTCAGAGCTGGCCCAGCCACCCAGCTTTGGGCCCCTATGGTCAAGCTTCCTGTGTGCCAGGTCAGTGTCGTGATGGTTTTCCTGGTCACCACTCATCATCTGGCTGAGGCACAGCAGCTGGGCCCTCAGGTTTACCCCACCCCATCAGGCTCTCCCACCAGCTGCCAGACCTTCCTGTCTGAATTACGGACCAAGGAGGCCTCTTACCCAGCCCTCTCTCGGCTGTGCCTTCACACCCACTGTCACATGCCCTGAATGTCTGGAGTAGCTTTCCACCTCTTACAGATAGATGTGAGGAAGCTGGGTTTATGGGAAGATGGAGTGGGATGGAATACCAGATCTGTCTGGTTCTCGAACCCCTACCCATGATGCCCCCCACCATACAAAGGTAGGCTCAATGCTGGGTGTTCTAGGGCAAAGTGCGGTGGCAACCCTGTTTCCTGGTGAGGCTCACAGAACAGTGTGCTTTCTTTACTAAACAGATCTACTGTGTGCCAGGCCCTGCCATGGGGACCTGGGATATTGTGATCTAATAAGAAATATACTTTGGTCCGTCTCCTATTCCAAACTGGAGAGCTTCAAAAAGTGTTGGAATTTCCTGAAAGGGATGATTTGAGCATCTTTTGTTATTTATAACAAGCTCCTGTCAATCGTGTCACAGTTTATGCTAATGAGGTGACTCCAGGTGGGGCCCTTGATACCCTTTGGATCCAGGCTGTTCTTGCCTGAGGGACTAACCCTGGGATGAGAGGGTTGGAACATACAGCACCACACCCACCTCTGCGAGGGGAGAGGGGCTGGAGAGTGATCTCACCACCTGTGGCCAATTAGTTAATCAGGCCCGCATAATGAAACCTCCATAAAAACTCCTAAATGATGAGTTTCAGAGAACTTCTGTGTTGGCAAACACACCGGCTTGCTGGGAGGGTGGTGGCATACCCCAAATCCAAGCAGACAGAAAATCCTTTGCCCTGGACCTTCTATCCTGTTCATTGATATCCTTTATAATAAACCAATGGTAATAAGTGCTTGTCTGAGTTCTGTAAGCCATTCTAGCAAATTATTGAACCCAAAGATGGGTAGGGCTTGTGGGAACCCCGGACTATAGTCAAGTTGGATAGAAGTTTGAGTACCCTGAGTACTGTACCCCCATATTTGAGACTGGTGTCTGAAGTGGAGGCAATCTTGTGGTACTGGGCCCTTCAACCTGTGGGGTCTCATGTTAGCTCCAGGTAGATAGTGTCAGAATTGAATTGAATTTTTGGATACCTAGCGGTGTCTGGAGAGTTGGAGAGTTCATTGTTGGTGTGGGAAAAACCCATGCATTTGATGATGCAGTGCTGAGAATGAAAACACTGAAAAAACCTCAAAGGTACCAAGGGCTGGGGTCTTGTTTCAGAGGCGCTTGTGCCCTCCCAAACAAAGACAGGCCAGTGAGTACAGAGGACAGGGGAAACCCTGCAGTCACTGTGCACAGTGCAGTGGGAGCATCAGGTGGGAAGATAACAGGAGTCAGCAAGGACTGGGCACCTTCCCCCCTCACTTTGGCCCCACATCCTTGTTAGCCCTGTTTTAGAGAGTAAAAGTCCAGGGCTTGTAAAATTGAGTAACTAACCCCAGGTCACATGATGGTAGAGGCTGTATTTACCTACCAGGTATGACTCATGCTGTCATAATTTTCTGTTCTGACACATGGCCCTTTCTAAGGGCCTGGAGGTGGGTGGGGAGTAGTATGGAGGGGGAAGAGCTTCTTCTCAGGAGGGGTGACCTTGGAGCCAAATCTTGATGCATGTAGCCCATTGAGAAGAGCAGGAAAGACGCTTGAGGGCTGAAGCAGAGGCAGAGGTTACCGCAGTGATATGTCCTTGGTGAAGCTGCGAGAAAGGATGGTCCCAGCTTAGGATGGTCCCTGAGAGCCATAATGGATGTGTGGATATCACCCTGCAGGCGACAGGGCTCCAGAAGGGTTTTCAACTTAGAAGAACAGGCCTCAGGGGTTTTAGAGAGATGACCGTGGTGACCACAGGCAAGGCAGTGGACTAGAGGCTGGGGTCACTTGGCTGCAAGATTGTACTTATTTTTCCAGCCTAAGCAAACAGACCCACGTTGACAAAGGCTTCATTTTCCATCTTACTTCTTTTGGACTTTAAACCATCCTGGATCACAGCCCAGCCTTCCTAACCCTGGTCAGTGCAGTTTGCAATGTCTCAGCCCAGAACACCTGGACCTTACCTGGGAACTGGGAAGAGGCTGAGCAGGAGGAGGGAGATGTGAGGGCTCCAGGATGCTATTTGGGAAGATGTGGGGCCACCATGTGGTTGCTGGGGGGAAGGCAGAAGACTTGTCTTGAATCTATACTTGATCCGCAAGCTTGCTGTTTCCTGTTATGTGACATACAGATCATACAACCAGCCATATTTCCCCCAAATGCTCCTATTCACACTTCATATATATAGCTGAGAAAATGGACACTGTCTACAGTGAAATGACAAGAACCCAAAGGGGAAGCTTGGGGCTGGGGATTGTGGCAGGGACTGAAGACCTTCCCTGAATGCTGTCCCTGACAGGAAGGAGGGAGGGCCCTCTTGCTGTAGGCAGGTCTGAAATGTGCCAGTGCCCTCATCCTGCGTCCCTGCCAGGTTCCTACTGGAGTATCACAGATCTCCAAAGTTCAGGGAGGCAAAGTTTAAAGGTGGAGTAGGACCCACGCTCAGGCTGAACTTGGCCTTCCATGGCTGGGCAGATGTTTCGGGAGACCCAGAACTTGGCTTGGAGACTGTGGTTGCAGTTGACAATTCCAGTGTTCACATCCTGCCCTCGGCCCACTGCAGGTAAGGACAGCAGAAGTGCTCCCAGTAAGAAAGTAAGAAGCTTCCTGACCCCTGGGGTCTCCTCCCAGTTAGCTAGTCAGAGCAAGGACTTGGAGTTTTGTGACTGTAGATAGCAAGTCCTCGAGGCCGCCACCCCAAGGCTCAGCCATGGCATAGTGCCCTCGGAGGCTTGCTCTGGGTAGTGCAGACAGGTTCTCAGAGTACCCCTACCCCCCACTCCAGGCTCTCACAACCAGCACCCCTGAACCCTGGCCTGGTCATAGAAGTCTCCAAGCATGTATGCAGATTCTGGGGCCCTCCCGAGTCATCAGAAAGCACTCCCAGCACAGGAAAAGAAGAGACTTGAAGTCCTCTGTGTGAATCCTGGCTTTAGACTTGTGAGCTGAGGAATAATGGTAAAATGACTAAACCTCTCTGAAATCCAGGGTCTGTATGGGGCCATTGAAAGGATTAAATGAGACCACAGATGCCAGGCCCTCACTACAAAATTCCTTCACTTCCACGGAAGAGCTTCTCACTTCAAATGTGCTAGAGATTTCATTTTAGAGAGGTCGTTGGGCCTGAATTTTAGCCTTCATTACGTTTGAAATAGAAATCCTCTATTAAAAGCATTTTTATGAACATTCTCTCATTTTATCTCCATAACCCAGTGAATGGAACTGTTGTCCCATCTTACAGATGAGGAAATTGAGGCCAAATTGAACAGCGGCTCCCCAGGGCATACAACTACCTGGTGAGGGCAGTGGATCCAGGACTGTTCCTGGTCCAGCCCCTAGATCATAATCTCATCTTTTTGCTGCTTCAGTGCTTTGTCACTTGACCGCTCTTCTTCATGCAAAGTCCCGCGTGGTATTCAGTCATTTTAATCCTTATCTTTGGAAATGTGTGCATACGTGAACGAGTGAGACAGTTTCAGGACACCTGCTAAGAGAATCAAAAGCACCGAGAGCCACCCTCCAGTGCTCCAAGGCTAGGGGGCTTTCTCCAAATAGAAGAGGAGCCAGCCAACTTGGGCGTTTAGCTGTTTGCTAGGGTTGGGTCTCCAAAGAGACTTGGGATGGTCTCCATCGTGAAGATAGAAAGGCGTGGGAGGAAACAGGTTGCTAATGTATCTGCTGGGCTGCTTCCCTGCCACTGTGGCTCATTTTCTCCTCCAAGATCTATACAAATGGCAGCAGTGGTGTCTAGCTTGGGGACAAAATGAAGTGGGCAACTTTGGGCACACTCAGCTTCCCAGGGAATGTTCAAGGCTCTAGGAGATCAGAGAAGGAGTGGGGGGTCAGAAGCCCTGGGCTCTTAATCTGGCCCTGCCTCTGACTAGCTGAATGACCTTGAGCAAGTTTCTTCCCTGCAAGAGCACTTCAGTGAAGTAATAAAAATATCTCCCTTGATGGATTATCAGGAAAGAAGGAGACGGGGTCAAGAAGGGGGAGGTAGAGAGGGCCCAGAGATACAGGTGATTTTACAAGACTGACTTGAGAGTGGACCAATTCCAGGACCATGGTGGGGGTGAGGGGCGGGGGTAGATGGGTGATGGTGGTGGGAATGGCGGGGCTAGTGTGGGCAGGTCCAGGAGGACTGGCAGGGTCTCCTGTCCTGATGTTGTGGGCAGGCCATGTAAGCCTTTTTTGATAAGTGCCTATGAGGTGGCCACACTTTTCTGCCTTTACAGTCCCCTGCTGTATATCTGGGGTGGAGGTGAGTGTGGAGCATTGCAGCTGAGCAAAGTTGATGACAATCACCACCTGTTTGCAAACATGGTCAGAGAATGTCAGGGAAAGTATTCGTAGGTAGTAAAGTGGTGCACACCCACTGCCCATGCTTGTTCTGGAGTGCATGTACAGGGGGGAAAAAAAGGTTGAGAGAAAAAGGAGGGTGGAGAGAATAAGAAGAAGAAGGAGGAGTGGGGAAAAGGAAGAACGGAAAGGAGGAGGGAGCAAAGGAGGAAGACAGGAGAAGGAAGGAAGAAAAAATGCAGGACATCCAAAGCACTTTCCCTGGGTTGGTACTTTACATCTCTCAGCCCTTTGAGAAAAGCATCCTGTTCCTCCTTGGCTTGGAAATGCCGGGAAAAGTTCTGAGAACTGAATAGAAGCCATCTGGCTATTTCAAAGGGACTTGCTCCTGGGCCCAGGGAGCTGAGATGTGATGTCAAGGACTGGCCTCGGGAGGCCTCCTGGCTTGATGGACAGAACTGGAGCCAGACAGACCTGGGGCTTGGATGCTGCTTCTGCATCCCTGGGAAGTCAAGCCCCAGTTTCCTCCTCTGATAATTCCAACCTAACAGCCTTCTATGAGGCACAGAATAGGTAACCAGTACATAGTACTGATTGCTACCAGGAAGGTGAGCATTTTCTGAGTTCCTGCTCTGGCTACACCCCGCAGGGACCATTTACTTGAGTCCAACATGCAACCTCGTGAGGTAGGAACTCTGGGTAACCGTATTTTGCATATGAGGAATCTGGGGGTATGAAGAAGTTAGTATCTTGCTCAGAGTCACCCAGCTAATAGGTGCCAGAACCAAGATTCAAACTGATGACTTTCTGCCTCCAGAACCCAGTCAGGGGCTCTATCAAAGGTGGTTGAAAGTTGGGGTTACACAAGTTCCTTATCTCAGTCAGTCTGGTACCTTGTAGGTGATTTAGCAATAAAAAGAGCCTGAACATTCCAGCCTCCGCGGTGCTGCGGAGGCCTACAGGCATGGGTTTTGTGGGCCAATGTTGCCATCTTGTGACTCTGCCCTGTCATTGCCGTGCTCGCAAGCGGGGCGGGTTCAGCGAGCTGCATTTCCTGTTTTCCAGGGGTTACTGAGCCCCAAGCGGGGCACATGGATCCTGGGAGATAAGGAGCCATCCATAGTTTTCTAATCCCAGCCCCAACTCTGACTCTAATCACCTCTCCCTGCTGTGTTCAACTGCTCCTTCTAGGACCGTTTTGCACCTCCTGGAGTCTCCAGTCCTTGACAACCCTTTACCTTTCCTTCATGCACCAGGCATCTTTCCTTCCACCCTGAATGTACATGCATGGTCCATTATTTTAGTAACTTCTTAGCAGTACCCTAAACTCCCATGTCCCTCTCCCCCTAGTGGCACTGCTGGGTAACCCGGGGTGGGGGGGGACATATACCTGAGGGACTGAGCTTCGCAGAAGAGTCCCCAGCAGGCTGGTGTTTCCCCTCTGAGTTCATGGTTATCAATCTGAGATGGGCCTCCAGGTTCCAGCAGTCCCATGACACCTTAGCTCCTGCTCTCCGTGAGAACTGTTGCCACCTTCCTCTTCCACTCATCTCAACTCCCTGAACATACCCCATCCCAAGATGGTCTTGCCTCCTGCCTTCTACTTGACAGATAAAACAGAAGCCACTACAGAGGAACATCCTCATTCCTCAGCACCAAACCTGGCTCCATCGACTCCTGTCCACCCCCCCACCCCCGCTTCATGACTGTCTTCCTCTACCACCATTAGAGTTGTGAAATCTTGTTTCATATAAGTGGGATTGTGTCAAGCTGAGACTGAACTCGACTTACCATCAACACTAGCTCTGCAAAGTAGGGTGTGCTGGGCTCACACCTCTCTTTGCATGGGGCCTGCACACTGCCCAGCCATGAGTGAGTAATTGCTAAATGACTGACTGACTGCGTGGACCACTGGGAGCTGATTTACTTGGGAAGACTTGAGATGTTGAGGAGATGGAATGGACAGATTGATGTGAGGTACGGTGGAGAGAGGTAGAAGGAGCAAGGATGATAACTCTAGGGTCCCAGGTTGCTCATTTGGATGGATGATGGGGCCTCTACTGGGACAGAAAATGCTAGCGAAGACCAGGTTTGGGGGCAGATCGGAAGTTCTGATTTGAAACATAGAGTTTAAGGTGCCATTGAGACACCAGGGGGCAGTGTCAGGTAGGGAGGCTGAGGCTGGAGGCCTAAGATGGGGTGTTATCTGTTCTGGGTAGCAGTTGAAATTGTGGATATGGATGAGATAAACCAAGAGAAGGGGAAGAAGGAGGAAGAAGGAGCCCAGGAGTGTGCCCTACAGAAATCTAAGGTTTAAAGATCGAGTTGAAGGGAGAGCCTGTAAAAGGAACAGGGAAACGGGCAGAGAAGAATAACCAGGCAAATGAGGGGTCTGAGAAACCAAGGGCAGTGTGGCTTTGTAGGTGGAGGGTGGGCGAAGCAAGACGTAAGTCAGAGAGCCCTTTAGCTCTGCTTACGTTCCCTGCTAGCACTGGTTCCATTTCCCTAGACAGGGAGGTAACTTGTGGTTTCAAAGCTGCTTATGAATGGGCCAGAACTTCTTTACAGACAGGCCTGGGAGCAGAACAACTGTCAGGCCTAGAAACTAAGACAGGCTCATATCTGGGTCCAGGTGTCCAAGGGCTCTGGGGCCCCACCACAGTTGACCACAGCCTCCACCTCCACAAGGGGTTCCATGGGGAAGGTCCCTGGTCTCGGTTCCAAACCCCGTGGACAAAATGTTCATTGTCCTTGGGTCTGTGTTTCTCCCTCTGTAAAGCCTGGAAGAGAGTCCCCGTCCTGCCCACCTCCAGTGCAGCAGCAGTGGAGTAAGATTCTGGAGATCAAGGAGCAGATTGGTGAGAAGGTATTTCAAGTATTACAGGGTGTGTCAGTGCCAGGGGTGGTACAGGCTGGGTAGGCGGGACTGCAGCTGGGCTGTGTTCCCTACTGTGTAGGCGTGTGGCGGGAGTCCTGGACCAAGAGTCACAAGAGGAAGGGCTCTGCCCATGTGGTTCCCTGGTCTCCTCGCTATGTGTGAGAAGGTAAGACATAAGGCACCACGGGCACAATGCACTTCAAAGTGCTTTGTGATCTCAGGTGTCTGCAGACACAAAGAGCTATTCCGTCTCATCTCCATCTAATGTGGCAAGCTCAGGCTCTATAAATAGAAGTATAGAACTCAGAATGAGGGAGGTGATAGTAATAGTCCCATGACACACTTGCAACTGCTGTTAATGCCAGTGATGACAAAATGGGAAAGGACTAATACTTACCAATTTCTTAATATTTATGCTTATTAGCTAATTTAATTCTTACAGTAAACCTCTGCAGAAAGGCTTGTGATTTCCATTTTGTTGTTTGAATATCGGAGATCTCAGGGGTTTAAGTAATTTGCTCAAGGTCACACGGTTAGCAGATGATGGAGATGGTTCAAACCCAGGTCAGGCAGACCCCAAAGCTTGTCCCCTTTAAACCTGCAGCTGAGCTGGCATTATGGCTAAGTCAGGTTCTATTTGGCAGCCTCAGTGCCAAACTCTGTGCTCGGCACCTCCCAGATGTGAGTGTCTTTATGCTTCTCACTCCCTGTGATGTGACTGCCATCATTATTCCCCTGTGGGAGCAGAGGCAGGTCACCAGGACCCAAGGGAGCACAAAAGAGTACGTCGACGCTGGGGACCTGGGAGCATGTCGCTGGAAGAGAAATGGCTCCAGGGTGGACCACAAAAGCTGCTTTCAAATGTTTAAGAGACTGTCATGGGGTGCAAGTCTTATCCCTACTGATTCTGAGAACATAATCAGTCCCTACAGTAAAAATAAGTAAACACTCAATAAACGCCGGCTATTGTCACTAATTGTATTGAGTTCCCCATCTCTAGAAGTATTCGAACAAATATTGGACAAGCCTATGTCTGGGCCATTGTGGAGGGAATTTTGGCATCAAGTGAGGATGGATTAGATGATGGCCAAGGACACCCACCTTTGCCGTCTCAGGGGCAGTCTCTGCCTAGCGTAGCCTTCTTGAGTAATCACATTATTACAAGTCCGAGTACCGGGTATCTGTCTCTGGACACCTGGTAGTAGGGGAGTCTCTGGGACCCTAGGGCTTGGAAGCCAGTCCTTGCCTTGGGTTCATCAGGCAGAGCAGAGGCTTGGGGGAAGAGGACCAACCAAAGTCACCATCACATGGAGGGATGTGGGAGGAGAGCTGGGGCAGGTGCCACTGACCCTCTGATGCAGCCTGGAGAAAGATGTGCCCAGGCAGTCTGTAGAAAGAGACGGGGTCTTGGGACCCTGTCCCAGCCAGTGAACTCCTGAATCAGAGCAGCTCTGAGCCTGACCCGCCCCTGCTTCAAAACCTCCTGCAGCTCCCCACAGCCCAGCACTTACAAACTGGGTGGGTCTTGTTTGGCCTACGAGAGAACATTTGAGCCAACAATGACAAATCGAATGATTTCACATATCAATCCTAATCCTGATTTCTGGTTTTTCAAAGCAGGAGGATGGAGCAGTCCTGGGCACACATTCCTGCTTGGTAACCCTCAGACTGAGCCCCTAGTGTGGTCCAACCCCTTCTGGGGGGCTGCGTGGTCTTCAGTCTCCACTTCTTCTTGTCACTCCCTACCGCACTGAGGTCAAACATTTACCCTCTTGTTTCACTCAAGCGGAGATCCATGCTACTACCACAAGTGGGAAGAGAACAATACACTGAGACAGGTTTTATGTTCCAAGGAACAGCCAAGAGGGCACAGGCACATCTCTTTGTGAAGTGAAGTGTTGTTGTGGCTGTTTCTCTCGTTCACGTGATCAAGCAGGATGGATCCCAGAGACGTTTGTTTTTGACCCCTGCCCGCAGACAAAGCCCTGAGGCCTGGCACTGAAGGACTTCTGTGAGCCAGCCCCAATGAGGAGCAGATCTGTGGGAACCCAGGGTGGGTGACCTGATAAAGAGCGACGGCCCCGTGGTAGTTGGGTCACCATGGCTCGTCTGTCCTTCCCAGCCCCTAGTCTTATCCTATGCTGTCTACGACTCTGCCAGTGCACTCTCTTCACTGTGGGCTTTCATGGAGACATGCTGTTCTTGCCACCTGGGGGTCCCTTGGACCCACCTGCCTAAACATCACCGCCTTTCCGGGAAGGCCAGCTGAAATGTCCTTCCCCCTACTTCTTGCTCCCTCATGCTCTGTCAGTCCCACTCTCAGGGCTGCTGCTCCTTGGTCCTGTAGTACCAGCTTTAGAAATTCACTTCTTATTCTGCTACAAGCTGTTTGTGGGCTGCCCAGGCCTGATTCAGCAAGCCCCCTGCCCCAGGGCTGTGTCCATCTATAAATTAAATTAATAAATACAGACTGAATTTCCTGATATCCTAGACCCTCTCCCTGGGAGAAGCTTCTTAGTCTGAGGGACTGGGATGGGCAGATTCAAACCCACAGTGAGGCCTGGGCTAGGCCAGCCCCTCATGGTGCCCACTGGTGCCCCTTGCCCAGTCTCCCCCATGTCCCATGTTAGGGTCACTGAGAGGACACTGGTTTATACTACCCTCACCATACACACGTCTAAATAGGGCCCTCAGACCATTTTGCTTCTCTGGCAGAGAGCAGCCTTCATATCTGGCCCACCACCTGCTCCAAGGACATCAGCATTCTCCTCTTAATAAGAAATTTCAGAAAAGAAAGTTACTGCAAACTTTGCTTTAAAGTGTCACCCATGAAATGTCTAATTGAGGAACTACATCTCAGAGACACCAACCTAAAGACACACTGTTCTAAAATAGTGTCTCTTCCAGAAAACCTTTCTGGACCCCCAGGCTTAACTCCCCCAAGCTTCCATGGGCCCCTACACATTTGTTTCTCTGTCACCCGACTTAGATGCTGAGGGCAGTGTGTACCCATCCCCAGTACCTCGCAGTGACTGACACAACGGACCCCCATTCTCTTCCCTGCCAGTTTCCATTGTGAAAAATTAGGACCTGGAAGTTCCCAATTTCGACGTCCTCCTGTCCCTGGAATGTCGTATCCAGGGCAGGGATTATGGTAGAAATAGCAGCCCACTGAGACGGTCACTGGATCCTCCAGGGACCAGTTCGAAGACTTCGTGTGAGATGCCTGTGCAGGTGCAGGAAGTGGCAGTGGGCTTGCTAGCAGCTTTCCCACAAAGTGATGAGGGAGGAGTCAGGAGGGAGGAAAATGTCCCACTGTTTAGAGTGGCGGGTGGTTGGCTGAGTCTGTGAAGAGAGGGGAGCAGAGGGAGGCATAGAGAGCAGGCAGCCGCCGCCCTCCAGAGGCCTGTGTGGCGCACTCTGAGGATTTTAGTTAAAGCTGAGTTTGGAGTTCCAAGATAGATGGATTGAGCCTTAGCGACCAAAATGAAACCGTCTTAATAACAACAATGAAGGGAATAGTTAGGGACCTCCATGGAGACATCATTAAGGGAGCCTGCTATCCAGTGGGGAAGCCAGAGTCAGTGTGGACGAAATGAAGCTCTCAGCGGTTATTGGAAAAATAAAACTATTTCATGTTTGAACCTCAAGGGGTTGAGAGTCTTGGATTAAAACATTATGTTTAAATATTTACATGTGCAAATGTGTTTGTATCTGCATAGATCTTCCTGAGAAGATATACAACACTTTTCTCTATGGGGAAGGACTGGGGTAGCGGAAGGAGGGAGCAATGGAGGGAGGGGGATCTATTCTTCTCCTATTCTTTAGTATCTTTTGAATTTCTTTTACACCATAGACATGTATTATATTTCAATTAAAATGGGCAAAAATTGTCTATGGTCATGCTACTCTGACGTGCCCGATCTCGTCTGATCTCAGAAGCTAAGCAGGGTCGGGCCTGGTTAGTACCTGGATGGGAGACCACCTAGGAAGACCAGGTCCCACAGGCATAAAGAATAAAAAATAAAGGATTGTAAGCTGACAAGGTCTTAGCAATCTGTGAGGTCAACCAATTTATATATATATATATATATATATAAATTAATTGATTAAACAAATGGGCAAAAGCTTTTTAAAATTTTGTTAAACAGAGCTGGATGAGACCTTCCTGTATCTGACCTCAACTAGGATCAGAATGGATTTTCTCTTCTTATGGCCCCTAGTGGAGGAGGGGGCTGCTGGCTGTCTCCTCACTTAGAAACCTTTCATGGACAGCAGCTGGTGGCCTGAGTTTGCTGGCTGTGCCAGGCTGGCTGACTAACTGGCTGGACACATGTGCCAGCTTTGTCACCTCACTGGGCAGCCACTTGGTCATAGTATCAAATCAGCCCATCTTCTGCCCTGAGCTGATTTTGCTTCCTCCATCCCTAGGACTGTGACAGAGGAGGGCCCAAGGGGTAGGGCTGTCACACCCCTGACTACAACCAGGATCCGCCAAATTACAGAACAGCACCAACCAGAGACCCCACTTCATGAATGGGGGAACTGAGGCTAAGGGAGGGACAGTGACCTGCACCGAATCAATACTAGAACCCAGGTCCCCTGCTTCCTAAGCCAGAACTCTTTGCACCCCATCAAGGGGCGGGAGATGAGGGGTCCTACTGCTTAGGTGGCAGGCGGAGAGTGAGGGGGTTTAAATGGGTACCTTTGACTTTGAAGAGGACCCTAGACAATTGCCTGCCTGTGGGGGCTGCTCATATAAATAAATGCCCCCGCCTTGATTTTGCTCTCTGGGCGGTTGCTCCCACCTCAGGCCACATTCCCCATGCTGGTCTTCACGCACACACATCCACATGTTCGTGCGCACGTGCACCCGCACCCGCACGCACACACTGTTGTCCCTTTCCTCTTCTCTCTTATGAATCTCACTCATCTCTGCCAGGAAAGCCTCACCGACTAACTCACTGGAATTTGATGGCTCTAGGTACTCTGAGTTGTCAGGAAATGATGACAATTTGAGTTGATGAGGCTGTGTATGTGCGTGTTTGCTGCCCTGTCTCCCCTACTAGGCCCTAAGCTCATAGAGGACCTGCCCCCAAGGGGACAGCCAAGTGACACCTGGCGCACACACCAGAACCACGATCCCAGAAAGAGCTAGCAGGGCCCACAGGCACCACATATTCAGGCCATGCAGGTTAAAAGAGGGTTTCCTGGCCAAATACATCAGGGACACCCTATATGAATGAGACCAGCCTCTTCACATGGGACTTCTCAGAGCCTTTTATGTGCTGACGAACATTTGACTCTCCACGACAGGGCCAGGGTGTGCTCTCAGCACAAACTGAAGAGACCCCAGAATCCACTCTTGGGGTGGGCAATGCATGTTGGGAAATGCTGGGACGGGACCCAGCTCTCAGAGACCTGAGGTCCACAGGACAGAGGGGACCAGCTGAGACAGGGCCATTGCCAGTTGTCTGGCTCCTTTATGTACATTAGAAAGAAAAATAAAGCCCCCCTCAAGACACTTCCATCAGTGGGAAAACGAACACCAGTGTTTCTATTGGAACGAGGGTCTTTACTGCCACCTGCTGGAAACGTCTCACAGTAAATCCACCAGTCCACAGTTTGTGCGGGAATGGTACACGCTTCCCCTACCTAAGGTACTCCTGTCTAGTGTGTAACCTGCCCAACCATCCAAGGCAGCCCTGGGCCCAAAGTCACATGATCCCGTCCTGTCCATCATTCCCCATCTGCCTGCATAAATTCTTACGTCCCATGTGAGTGCTCGGAACTGACCTCTCAGCCTCGGCCCCTGCTGGGATACGCCTTTGGGAACTTCTCATAGGCAGACAGGGACACCGGGGGCTTCATCTGTTGTCCCTCCCGCACATCACCTAGTCCATGAAAGTCTCAAGTGACTGACTCCTGCACATATTCCACGAATGTTTGCACACCGAGAGCACTGACTGGGGAGTAGGGCCTGGGATCCAGATCTAGCACGGGCTAGAAACTGTTGTGGGACCATGGAGGAGGAGTCCTTACCCCTCTTTGGGCTGGTTTTCCCGTCTGTAAAATGAGGCAGTTGGGCTTGACCATTTCCAGAAGCTCAGGGAGCTCTGACAGTGACCGCCCCCCACCCCCCGCCCCTCAAACCTGTGGAATCTTGAGAAAAGCGGAAGGTCATTCCCAATTGCTGATAGAGAGACAGTTTAGAGACAGCAGAAGACAACCAGGAGTTTTTTCTTTTTTATTAGACTAGGAAATATAATTTATTTCATAAAAATTAATTTTGTTACAATAGGAATGCTAAACGTTATTTACAGATTGTAGTTTACAGAATAAACAGAGGTGGGTTTGGGGCCATTCCTGCAGCCCTTCATCCCTGGACATATAACCGTGTTTACGGCCCAGGCAGGGTCCAGCCCTTTGCCCCCAGGAGAGCTGTTCCCTGACCCCAAGCTCCTGACCACATCCCCCCAGAAGGCCTGGTAAGGGGCCTGGGTCAGCTGCCTGGTTGCTGGCAGAAGGGGACAAGAGGGCCCTGGATCGTCCAGGAGATGGGGAGGGTCCTCATACCCTCAAAAAGACCCCTGACCTGGAGCTCCAGAGCCCGGGGCACTGCAAGAGAAGGCAGAGGGAGAGGCACATAGAAGATACACCAACTGACCCTGTGGACTCAGAAAGGGCAGAAAACAGGCACGCCAACCTCTGGATGTCCCAATTTGGGACTCAAGGAGAGCATACGCTCACATAGGTGGGACACATTTCCAGAGGGGCACCCTGATGTGCCCGTGGAGAAAGCACACGCATACAGAGCACACATACACACACACATGTGCAAACACACCTCAGGGATGCGACATAAACACCTGTGTGAGGGCCATGCAGGCTCTGCAATGGTACCTCACACCTCGCCTGCTCTCAGGGAGCACGGGCCACATGGGCTGCCTCTCAGACCTCAGTAAGAGCAATCTCAATCCCACCCTGAGGCGAGCAGCACGGGGACGTAGACACAGCATCCTCAGCAGATTGATGGGGCCAGCAAACCCTTTCCTGGCTTTTCATTTAAAGCTGGACAGTTTGAACCCTCCCAGGAGGCTCCAGCCAATTGGTTCTGTGCTCCAGGCCCCGGTACACGATTTCTGTCTAACAGATTAGAAATGGCACTCTGGTGGCTGGCCTGGCTTCATCCACCAAGAGCTCTCATCCCAGACACTGGAAAAGCAGGCTTCTAAGGGTGGGGCAGGGAGAAGGGACAAGGCAGGTCGTGGTAACGTCTACTCACTAGGGTTCCCATCCAAAGCCTAGAATAATAGCGTGTTAGAGCCCAAAGGGGCCTCAGACAGCAGCTGAGGTGGGACTTTCTAGGTATAAAAAGAAAATGAGTCCAAGAGAAGGCAGTCATATGCCTGAGGTCACACGGTTTAATGGCAAAGTGGAAGCCTGAGTGCTGGTCTTGGGGCTCCCTGTTGCCCGTGGGCATTTTAGAGCCTGTGATGGGAATGGCACTGGTAAAGCCCCGGGTGGCACTGGCTGGGCTATCACAGAGGCCCCACAGCTTGGGCTAGGAGTGACCAGGGAGGCTGGGCTCCAGTGGACAGGTATGTCTGACAGGGAAGGCTTACTGCTTTTTGCCTGAGGCAGCATTCACAGGCACTGGAGTAAGAGGCTGGGGTCCCAGTCTCGGGGGTCCAGACCCTGACTCAGGCCTGACATCTCGAGCAGCCCTGGTACAAGGAATCCTCTCTGAAACCTCAGAGCAGGCCCTCATCTGCCCATGGCCAACCCACACTACAAGAGAGGCTTGTGGGTGGTGAGAACCCCTGTAAGCCTGTGAGTCCATCCATGCAGGGGAACTGGGCTGGGGATGCTGGCTGGGACTACAGCCCTAAAACCTACTTTCCTCCAGGAGACTTGAATATCAAAGGCCAGGATATGCCCAGGCTGGTCCCAAAGGCTGCTCACAGACCTGCTGGGGCAAACCCTGGGGTCACTGGCCAGAGCTGTCAAGGGAGCTGGCACTTGCTTTGCCTGGGTGCCAAGGAGAGGCCTTTGATGAGGTCTGTGCAGCAGCAAGAACCTGGTCTCAGCCACTGCCAGCCAGCTGGAAAGGGATGGAGATACATCCCTCCCCACTTAGGGACCCTGCTAGCCCCTCAGAATATCCAGGAATAGCCTGGTAAGGGGGTGCTAGCCCCTCTACCCAGCAGCCCTTCCTATTCCAAGGTTACCTACCTCAAAATCTTCCAGACTACAGAGGGAGCATGAGAAGAGGGTGCAAGAGAGGTGCCTGTGGAGATCAGAGCTAGGAAAATCACCCTCTGCTACTCCAGGCCGGTGGGAGGGCATGTAAAGCACAGCTTGGCCACCTACCTCCCAGCCTCCCAGGCTGCAGGGCTGCAGCTTACATGTCCTCAAAGCCACACCAAGGTCCAGAAGCTCAGGCTTCTGCTGCTAGAGAGGACTTCTCTCTCATCCACCCCTTCTGTCTTATGGAAGGAGAAACTGAGGCTGGGGAAGGGTAGGTCCTGGGTTTAAAGAAAATGCTAACAGCCCACCTGTTCTAGAAGCTGCAGGGTGGGAGGTGTCCTGGCTGGCCCTACTCTGTGGGTGAATGAGAGAGGTGTCCATGGGGGACTGTCATCCTCTACTTCTTTCTCTGTCAGGGCCCTACCTCTTGGACACACCTTCTCTCCAGGGGCCACCAGACCATGGCACTGCAAGTCTCCCTGGTGCATAGCTGGCCTGGCCTGCCCACAGTTTTCGTCTCAAAGCCCCTTAATTTGGCTTCCCAGGGCCCATAGGAAGTGTGTGTGTGGGGTCTGCTTAACGAGGTAGGACCCCACCCTACCCCAGAGCTCAGGGATCCTTGGCTTTGTGGATTTAGGGTTTGCTTAAGATTTTAGAGGGAAATATGTACCATGGCTAAAACCCCATCTGACCCTGTGCAGCTGGGGACACTGAGGCCTTGTAAGAATTTAGTTTAAGATGGAATCACTGGAAGCAAAGCGTTCTCTGTTCGGTCTCTCCCAGATTTATTCACACGCACTTACACACACTCACTCACTCCTGGTCAGAACCATGAGCACACCCACACTCATCCACACTCAAAAAAAGAGTTTTCTGTTTTTTTGTGTGTTATTTTTCATTTTTTTTTTCTTAAAAAGGACTTATCCAAATATCTGGATAATAAATCATTTGCGTTTCCTAGGAAACTGGGGTTTTCTTTTCCCTTGTGGTTTTGGTGTTTTTCTTCTTCTTTGAGCCTTACTAGCGGTTTGAAGCTTTCTTTCTTTCCTTTTCCTTTTAGCTTTTCGACAGGAGAAAGCAGTTTGTCTGAATTGTACTTGACTCTTCAAAGAGGAAAATGATGTGAAGAGAGGGAGCATACAGAGGAGGGAGAAATAATAGCTGAGGAAGAAAATGAAGAGCAAAACTAAAACAAACTTAACCCAGAGGTCCCGGGGCTGCGGGTGGAGGGTGGGGGTAGAAGGAGGGCTACCCCCTTGCTCCCCTAACTGCTTCTAGAGGCCTCAGCCCCACCCTGGTTTCTGCATAGAGGTCAGAGGCCAGGAGAGACAGCAGGGGGTGGAGAAGGAACACCAGATCCTCCAGACACCAGAGTGCATGGGTTTCCTAAGGCTGGTTGTGGTCTGAGGGTGGGGCAAGGCAGGAGGAGGAGGAGGGGTGAGCTCCGCTGTGAGCTGGGGGGCATTGGAGGCTGAACCACCCCACAGGAGGCTTCCGGGGCCTCCCCGCACCTGCCTCCTATCAGTCCCTACCAGCCCGCAGTCTGGGATAGCTCAGCAGTCCCCGTCGGTGGCCATGGCCACCAGCATCTCACTCTTGCCCATCTCCTCCAAGGCACTCGCCAGGCTGTTGAGGTCCCCGTCATCCTGCTGCAGAGCTTCCCAGAGGTCCAGGATCACACCAGTGGGGCTCGCTTTGGTGGCAAAGTAGTTCAGGTACCTGGCAGAGGGAAGAAGGACACTGGGCTACCCCAAAGCTCAGCATCCCCCAGAAGCCTGGAGATGGAGGGAACATAAGGAGGCGGGATAACTGTAGGATCTGGGCTTCCACAATCCTGGATCTGAATCCTAGTCCCTCTGCTTGGAGGCTGTGTGGCCCTGAGCAAGTCACTGCACCTCTCTGAGCTTTAGTTTCCTCATCTCTAAAATGGAAAAGCTACCTTGCTCATCATCATTCATCACCTTGTTATTACTATTACTGACAGTTACTGGCCCCAGGAGACTGTTGAAACCTAGTTCTCCAATCTTTCTTTCTCCCACCGTCATTCCCTGACTGATCTCACCCCATGCACTCCCCTGAAAAAAGGAAGAAAGCCTTAAACATCTTTGTAAATCCCACCCATTTATAGTAAATGTCTTACTAAGACGACACGTCTTACTAGATGCTTCGCAGACTTAGGTGCAGTTTGGGCGGGCCAGGCCTGAACCAACACTTACCGGTCCATGGAGAGCTTCTTTGCCAACAGGCGCCAATCATTGCCCCGTGAGCTGGGAGCGTCCAGGCTATTGCATATCTTCTGGCGGATGGACAGTGGGATCTTGAAGGCATAGGGTCCCAGCTGGGTGGTGACTGTGCTGCTGGGGGCAGAGCAGAGGGCGTCCAAGGAGCCAGCAGGTGTCTGGAAGGATGGGGGCATGAGTGAGAGGGGCAGAGGGCCCCCCATGTATAATTTCCCCCTCCAGACTTCCTGTCTTAAAACTTTGAGCTCATGCAGGCTCCAGTTATTCCCCAGCTCCCCTGGGAAGGCTCCAGCTGCTCAAAGGCCTTCTGTGGAGAGTCAGCCCTGGAAGGCCAGGGCTGCAAGCCCTACCCCCAGCCCACAGGGGGTGGACCATGCTAACATGCCACCAGTGCAGCCTCAGGAATTGGTGGTAACAAGGAGCCTCAGCCATAACCTAATCTACATGCACCCACTTTCACACATGTGGAAAACAAAATCTAGAACAGGGAAGTGACTTGCCCAGAGTCACATGTCAAGTTAGTGGCAGAGTTGGGCCTAGACCCATATCTAGTGCTCTTTACACTGTGCTGCCAGGTAGGTCTAGCACTGTCTTCCTGGGTGGCCTTGCTTTCGTGAATCTCAATCCAGATTTATGGTGGTGGAGAGCTGCAGGCTTGGGCCACTCGATGACCTGATACAAGGTGGATATACCTATTCTTCCAGAAACCTACTTTCTCACCTCCCAGGAAGGGATCGCTGGATCTGTCTCCCTGGTGGTTGTGAAGATTTAGTGAGATAATCTATGTCACCTGGTATAGTACATGCCAAGCATAGGGTTGGCACTCAAAAAATGGCAGCTGTTAGCAAAAAGTGACCAAGTCTCAGCTCAGATTTGGTAGGTAAAGGGGACATGCCTTTGGGAGATGGCATTTCCACTCAGATGAGGGGGGAGTATGGGGTCTGCATGCTGTACCCCAACCCTTACCTCTGCCAGTGTGGTATGCAGCTGAAATATCTGGCCTTCCCCCTCCACTTGCCGCACACAGATCTTGCAGGTGAACTCTGTGGAGGCCAGGCTGTGCCTCTCCAGAGTGAAGGTGCAGTGCAGGGCCTTCTGGCTACCACTCCAAATATGATAGAAGGGGATCTCCTGAAGACAGAGAGGAGTCAGGGCCAAGGAGGCAGGGCCAGCCTGCCTTGTCCTCAGGGAATGGAGGCAGAGGCAGGTCATGGGCCAGCATAAGGGAGGACTGAGGGTAGTTCTCTCAGGGGGGGCAGTTTGGGCCTGTCTACCCAAGTTGATAAAGGAAAAGCTGGTCAAGGGCCCTTCAGCTGAGAAAAGGGAGGAGAAGCCACAAAACTGAATGTGTGAGAGTGTGTGTGCGTGCACATGCGCATGTGTGCCTGGGGCTAGAGACTCAGTGGTGTCACAGATGAGTGGGGCAGATGTGACCATCACAGATGAGTCTGGACAGTCTGCCAGGCATGAATGCTTTTAGAGACTGTAAGGCTTCTTTGAAGATGATGTGGACAGACATTTGTACGTGGGAGTGTGTGTTAGGGGTCGGGGTATGAGTGTGGCTGTCAATGGCACCAAATGTGGGGATGTGCTTAAGGATGACCAGGAGGGAGCATGGAGAGGGGATAGGAGGGAGACAGAGATGGAGAGGCAAGGCTGCAGGGCCAAGGGAGAAGCAGGGCCTGGGTCTGAGAGGGGGAACTGGCATTCCCTGGGAAGACCCCTAAATGTGCCCCTACCCCAACCCCAGTTCTCCCCGTCCTTCGGCTCAGCCCTCACCTGGTACTTGGCCAGCAGCTTGCTCCTCCAGTGGGCATGGGGGATGTCATGAAGGGAGAGGCGCAGGTTATGGTAACTGTCCTTAAATAGCAGGGGTTTTGGCTCCTCTACAAGGTAGCCGCCGAGGGTCCGCTCCAGTTCCAGCACCTCCTGTGGGCAGGGGAGGGGAGTCAACAGGAAGGGGGAGTCCAGCATAATTGGCCAATGGGCCCTTTCCTACTACAAGCTTAAGGGTTGGGACAAATGCAGGCAGAGGGAACCATTGAGGGCAGCGACCTTGCTGAGTACATGGCTGGACATTTGGTAGGTGTTCTCAGAAGGCTTACTTGTGTATGTATGGATGGATAGATAGAAAAATAGATGGATGGAGGGGCAGATAGTGGGATGATATGTGAATGAATTTATAGATGAATGGGTGGATAGAGGGACTGATGGATGGATAGATGGATGGATGGATGGATGGATAGATAGATAGATAGATGATAGATATAGATGGATATACAAATGGATGAATGTAAAATAGAAGGACAGACGGAAAGATAGATTGATGAATGTGTGAAGCCTGGATAGACAGAGGAACTGTTGACCAAATGAATATATAAATAGTTGGGCAGAAAGATGGATGGATGGATGGATGGATGGATGGATGGATGGATGGATGAGGACTGAATAAACAAAGGATGCCATCATGCCAAAATGTGGCAACTTCCCTCTTAATCTCTATTCCATTCTCTGGCCAAAGCTGAACATCAGCCGATGCCCTAGGACCAAGAGAGCCAAGTTACAAGGCCAGTTCCCAGGAGTCTCCAGCCCATCATGGGCCTCCTGGAATTTTAGGCCAGCATGGTCCCAGCAGAAGAAACTCACTCTCCCATGAGGCCTTTTCACCTTCATTGCATCAGTTGCCAACGTGGAGTTGGAAACAAGTGATGAGACTCAGAGACAAAGGAGCTGGAAAAGAGCACCTGTTAACAGGTGTCCTCCAGGTCTATGCACCTGCCCGCTGGACAGGTTCCAAATCCCTTGGCATGGCCCCAAGGGTGTTGGGGAGCTGAGCCCACATCTCTCCCGCACACACTCACATCTCCTGCGTGCTTTCGTCACACGGAACGACACAGCTGCCTTTGTGTAAGCTGCTCTGTCTCCTGAAATGCCCTCCATCCTTCTCTGCCCTGAACACCTACTTCTCTTTTGGAATCTGTTGGCTCTGCTGTGAAGCCTTCTCAGCCCCCACCCCAGCAACCAAGGCCCTGTAAGCCCCCTCCAGTTAGGTGCTCCTTTAGCCCTCTGGAAGACCACCATCACGTGGAGTGACCCTCTGTTCATCTCCCACCCTCTAGCCTGGAACTTGGTAAGGGTATAACTTGTGCCCAGTTCATCTCTGTATCTTGAGAATCTGATGCCATTTTGCTGTTTGAGGAATGAATGAATGAATGAATGAATGAAGCTGTTATTGGTGGAGGGGTGCCTGGAAGGCACCATGATCCTGGGGAGGGAGATACTAGAAGGTACCATGCAGTTTGCTGGCCGGGGTTGAGGCACCTATAGGGTACCAGGGCTGTGTGGGTATCTGCGGCCTGGCCTTACCTTCAGTGCTACAGGCGTGTCCTCCAGGCAGTAGACCCTGAGGCTGTACTCCAGGGAGGTGCAGAGGGCTGGGGCAAAGATGGCCAGCTGCAGCCGTTTGACTGCTGAGCGAGAATAGGACTCGCCTGTGAACACATAGGTGCCCAGCTGGTCTAACAGGATGTGGCAGGCCCTGGCCTCCAGCTGGCAGTAGCAGGGTGTGTCCAGGGTCTCCTCATCCAGGGTCACCACCTCCTGTAGGGTGAGAGTGGGGGTGGGGCAGACAGGTCACAGGCAAGGCCCTAGAGAGGCCTATCCAGGTTGGGCCGGGGGGAAAGGAGGCAGGTTCAGATAGTGGGCCAGGCCCCCAGACTTGGCTCCTTACCTCCCAGTGGCCCTGGTGGGCCTGGGTCTTGAGCTGGAAGATCCAGTCACTGGCACTGACTTCGGCACAGTGGGGCACTGTGAGGATGACGGGGCGGCACAGCAGGAGGCCTGTGGGCCCGCAGGTCACCGAGGGGCTCAATACTGTCTGGCTCCCTTCCGAAAGTGGGCTGGGGGCAGGAGGGAGGCAGTGAGGGGACGCCCGAAAAGCTCAGCCAGGGCTCCAATGGGAGTTGGGCTCCCACCTTTGCCCTGACTCCCGGGGTGACGGAGGTCAGGTCTCTACCCCTGCGGCTTCCAGAGGTCCAGGGTTAAGGAGAGGCAGAGAAATGGCACAGACCTTCAGACTGTTTCCAGTTTTTTGCTATCACACATGACATTCTCACAGGCAGATTTTTGCTCAGTTTCATTGCTCTGCACTGGAGATATTTTTGATAGGTGTTGCTGAACTGCCCTCTGGAAAGCTGGTGCTGCTCTGCGCTCCCACCAGCATGCCGTGGAGGGCTGTGTTCTGTGCTTTAGCCCGTATAAAGGTATTCATGTTTGAAAATAAATCTTTACAAATTCATTCCCCAATATCTCACAGCTATTTGAATCGCTATTTATTTGACTACAAATTAGGCTGAACATTTTCTCCAGACCTATTTGCCATGTGTATGTGAGTGTGTGGAACAGTGTGTCTGTGAATCACTTGTTCATAGCCTTGGCTCATTTTTGTCCTAAGATGTTCAGTTTTGCTTATTGGCCTTTAAAACTTCTTTACATAGTAAGGATATTATGGCCAGTTTGTCAATTGCCTTTCGAGTTATATGATTGCTGTGCTAGTTCTGCATATTGTAGATGTAGACGTAAATACACCCGTGTTTTCCTTGGAGGACTAACAGGCCTTAGGATCGGGCTTAGAAGGGGAGAAGGTGAGATTGGAGCCTAGGGTGGGCAAGCAGCAGGGAGAGAGAGGAAGAGGAAGTGGGCAGCCCGGAGGGGGTGGTGGTTGGGGTCTCTACTCACAGGGTGTTTTCTGCCTTGTTGATAAGGAGGTACATCTCGTAGAACTTGCCCTGGGGGATGGCTCCATTGGGCACCAGCAGGCTGACACCTAATGAGAGAGGAAGGTCAGCAGGGAGGTTCTGAAGGGAGTCTAGGAACTTAGGACTGTGGATGTGGGTTTGCCCCAGCCTGAGACAGGAAGAGAAAGATATCTCCTGAACTCCAGATGGTCACCAGCAAGGGGTGGGGAGAGAAGGTCTGGAACTGGGTGCAAGGACAGGCCTGGCAACTGGTGAGAATGCTTGTCAGAAACACAGGGGCCTTTGGCGTTGTGATGCGGTATAGAGACGGGGCAAAGGCCTGGAGTCTGAAAGTCCCAGTGCTGGCTCCAGCCTTGGGTCTGACATCGGGTAACTGTAAACTGCTGGCTTTGCAATCTGAGATGGGCACCTCTGTCCTTTCTGCTGCTAGAACCTAGGAGAGCCTTAAAGGTCTGTTGAACTACATGGGGTATTCTCGCTCACTCAGCAGACAGAGGAACGGAGCGTTAGGGAGTGGCTGGGCCAAGGTTCTCCTGCCATAGTGAGACAGAGGCAGGCCTGGACCCCCGGCCCTCTACTTTATGGTCACATTTTCCCCGGGGGCTCACTTTCCTCATCCATGAAATGGGATCAGGGAAGCCTCTCTTCTGCTGGGATGTGCCGAGGCCAGGCTGATGGGCAAGCGGAGAGACCCACCTGTGCCGGGGATGCTGAGCCTCCCGCCCAGGCAGCCAAAGGTGCCGCTGACGCTGCTCCCTGGGTCACGGGGCAGGCCTAGGAGCTGCTGGGAGCCGAGGCTGGCACTGCGCAGGTGCATGAAGTGGGTGTCCTGGGAGAAATCGCCAGGGTATGCGCCTGGCGGCAGGACCCCTAGCAGGTCGGCTCCATCTGGCAGGCCTGACTTAGAGCCAGTGGTGCTGGAGCTGTAGACCTTGATCTTGAGGCTGGGCAGGGGGTCCAGCAGGGGCGAGTTGGTCATGGGGATCTTGTCGGCCGAGTCTTGCAGAGCATACATGGGCCCACGATAGATGCCGGCACTGGCTGTGAGGTCCGGAGGCACAGAAGGGTGCAGGAGCTGCGGGTGGTCTGCAGGGGTGCGGGGTACAGTCAGACCCAGCTGTGCCTTTCTGACCCAGTCCCACATTCTGCTCCTGCTGGGGGCCCTCCTGTAGCAAAACCCCACCCAAATGTCCTCTGTGAAGGACTTCGGGGACTCAGCAGCTTGGGTTATCCCTTCCTTTTCTGCATCCCTCTAATCATCACTAATCCACAGTTATCTCTAGAACAAACTCTGGTAAAACCCCACAGGGAGTCTAGAGCCCCTGTGCTAGTCTGGCTGGCTGCCACACCCCGCTGGGTGCCGTGCCCCCACCCACCAGCTCAGGTGTTCCCAGGTCCTTACTGGGCCTTGCAGTCTTGAAGTTGACTGGGTGGAAGCCTCCAGTGAGGGCGGCAGATGAGTCGGTGATGTCAGTGTCCAAGTCTCGGCATTTGCGGCGGTACACCACCACTCCCACCACCATGAGGACGGCCACCACCACGAGGATGGACACCACAAGGCCGGCGTACAGCGCCACATCCCCCGAGGACTCCAGGACTGCAGGGACAGGAGGGCCTGGTGAGGGGCAGGGGTGGCGACCCAGGCCCTAGACGAGCCAGGAAAGCCCAGGGTCCCTGCGGAGGGGCATAGCCTAGGACAGAACGGTGCTGTGCTGTATTCTAGTCTGAGCCCTGACACGACAGGCTGGTGCCCCCAGGCAAGCCCTGAACCTCTCTGAGCAACAGTCTGTATAGGTTAAACCGTCTCAAAACCCCTGCCTGCTCCCCTCTAAGTGTGGCAAGGAGAGGCAAAGTGACTCTTGATCACTCCCAAGAGCAACTAACTCATTGCTCACTGCTCAGGAGGAGACGGGGTTTGTAGTTCAGTCACAAAAGCCACAGTTTGTCCTGTCGGAGCAGGGATTAAACCCAGAGTTTCATTTGCAGCCAGCAGCAATCTCCAGGGGACCACAGGGCCTGGCTCTGCGAGTGGCAGCTCTGACCTTCCCATTTCCCGTTCTGTGTGGAGGGGTATGGCGGGAGTAGGAGGAAGGGAAAGAGATGAAGGGCAATGGGGTGGAGAGGAGGTGAGCAGGTGGAGGGGAAGGAAGGGGCTCAGGGAAACAACCCTTAGCGACACTCCCCTCCCCGAGGCAGGCCACTGGGCTGGGGGACACCCAGCTCTGGTGGTGGGGATGGCGGTGGGGTAGGCTGCTACACAGATGGAAATGCCTCCACGTGGCCAGGCAGGAAGGGGTAAGGGTCATTCTATGTCTGCGTTGTCCCACATGACAGCCACCAGCCACATGTGGCTACTAAACAACTGAACTGTGGCTGGCGAGACTTCGGAGGTTAATTTTAAATGTATTTCATTTTAATTAAGGTAAATGTAAGTTTGAATAGCCACCCCACACACGGATGTAGCTACCACACTGGATTTGTAGGCAGAACTAAGACAGCTGCTCTTCCCTTTGCTTCCTGTAGGAGCTCCAGGCAGCACCCATCTACTCTCTCCCCTCCCTGGAGCCCTCAGAGAGGTAGGCTGCTCTCCCTGCCCGGACCCCATTCCCCTGTGATAAGTCTGAGCCTGCAGCAAAGTAGAGCATGATGCTCTCCCACTTCTGCTACTGTCTAGCCCCTGTCTCCCCTGAGTAGCCCTCAGAGCTGGGCCCCTACCTCTCTGGCTCCCCAGACTGGGCTCTGCCTCCTGATGTTCTCCCTAACCACTGGGGGCCACTGGCCTAGTGATTTACTGTTCCTAATCAGTCACCAGCCTGGTCCCCCAGTGAACTGAGCCAAGAGCCTCACTGATTTTATAATTCCAGAATTATTTGGAAACGATGGTTTAATTATCATAGGCCAATCTGCCCAAGCAGCTTTACTACTCTAGAGTTAGGGCAGAGCATCCTCTGGGGGCTGACGCGAACCATGGGTGACCCTGGGGACTTTGGAGGCTTTGGCCCAGCTGCTGGGGGCACAGTGCAGGGCTCCGAGAAGAACAGGTGTGGGCCCGCCCTCTGGCCCTGTCCCAGACAGGAAGGCCAAGAGCATGGATGGGGCTAAGAGCACCAGCTTTGGCCACAAAAACATTTCAGTTCAAACCCTTGCTAGATCCTTGGATAAGTCCCTTCTGTCTGAGACCAGTGTTCTTCTATTATGGGAAGGTCAAAATGATGTCTCGGGGCCTTTCTGTAAGCCAAGGGTCTACCTATCTGCACGAGCATCACGTCCTAGGAACTGCAGGGAGGGTTGGTGGGGAGTCACCTTCATCGCCCACTGTCCTGCCCCCACACCCTGGAAAAGCCAGCCAAAGAGAACCCCAGAGGAGAGAAGACAGCCATGAAATGGGACTTACGGTGGCTTTTGGGGTCACTTAGAGTTTTCTTATCTGTCGAGGGAAATAAAGGGAAAGACAATGATACAGGTGACAGGGAAAGGTGGTAGAGAAGGTGATGGGGAATGGCGCAGATGAAATGATCGACGTGATGGGTGGGCAAAGGCCTCAAAGGGCTGCTCCACTGCAGGTTGGGTATCGAGGCCTGGGGGCAGGGCTGGGGTCCCTTATCCAGTTCCAGAGCTCCCACCCCTAGGCCCTGCCTTCCTGAGGACTCACTTTGCATGCACAGCCCGTCGGTGCAGTTTTTGGAGTCGAGCAGAGTCCCACTGCAGTCTCGGCCTCCGTTCTGGGGCGGGGGCGCCATGCATTCTCGACTGCGCCAGTGGGCGCACTCAGTGCTACAGGCCGACCACTTGCTCCACTCTGTCCATGCTCCGTCCACTGTAAGGGCACAGCACATGGCACATGGGCGCACATGCGTGCACAGAGACATGTACACGCAATTATGTGCACAGAAAATAGCAATGTGCCACGCAAGCCATACAAAGAAGTCCATGTTGTGTCCAACACCCCGCACCAATGCAGAGTCGGGAGTACTAGGTGGCTTAGATGAACACAAGCATATGCGTAAGGTCACTCACACGGATGCAGCCCGATGCAGCAGTGTATACACAAGGACACAAACCCAGGGTGGAAATACCACACTGCTCATACAACACGTAACCAACGGGAGCACACAGCAAGGCACGTGAGAACAAATCGATGGAGGTGTGGAGTCAGACAACAGTGAAAGGAGATGACTGCTGGAGGATTAGGGTCGGCAGCCAACGTGTGCCTGACAGTCAAGTGCAGGAGCACAGGCTTCCTGACCCAGCGCAGCTCTGGGACCTTGGCTCAGGGGGCCGACACTGAGAATCCTGGGCTTGGTGGCAGAAGAGCCCACCCCTCAGACCACAGGTCAGAGCCTCTGCCTCCACTCCCCAGCAGCCCAGGGAAGAATAAGAAGTCAGAGGTCACAGCATCTAGTCCAGCCTTCTCGGCCAGCTGTGGGTCCTGGAACAAGCACATGCTACTCCCCACGACGGGGAGAGGATGGCTCCCCTGACTCTGCAGGACCCTGCAGCACAGAAGGCAGGGCAGGGAGCTAGGTGTGGGCCTGGATGTGGGTAGGGTGCCATGTGGCCAACAGCCTTACCTGGGCATATGGTGGTGCAGGCAGTCTTCTGGAAAGCCTGGCCCTCGCAGAAGGCTCCTCCATTGAGTGGGGTGGGGTTGGTGCAGGTCCGTGTGCGCTTCTGCCAGCCGCGGCCACAGCGGTTGGAGCAGGGTGACCACTCTGCCCAACTGGACCAGCCACCGTTTACTGCAGGGGCAGTGGGTATCACCCAGTTGGCCTGCTTCTGCACACCATGGGCCCCACAAACCTCACTCCCCACCTCTGATGAGGCCCCTCCACTGACAACTGGCCCTTCCTGGTTGGACCCCTCCTGCCTGCAGGGCTGGGAACTTAGCTGTCCATGGGCAGACCTGCGGTGCAACCATCAGCAGCAGAGGAGACTGAGAGGTGACTGTCTATTCTCTGCCCCATTGTACAATGGCGAACAAAGGTTCAGAGAGGGCTGACACTTAACCAATACAGGATTCTTTCTATAACACTCCAGTTATTTCAGTTGTGGCTGCCCCCCTCACACCCAAGTGGACAGCAATAAACAGCCTACGGGCCTGGCCAACAGTCCCTAGTCTGCTAGGACATGGCACGGGAATGGGGCTATGGGGGTGCTGACTGAGCCCTGGCCCAGCCCCAATTCTGAAAGGACTGGGTCTCCTTCAGGGACAGGTAAACGGCCCAAGAAGAGGCGAGCGCTCCTGGTTAGGGACCCAGGGGTGCCTGACTTGACTACTGGCGTAGCTATGGGACCTTGGTGAAGGAATCTCTCCTCTCTGGGCCTCTTCCTCCTTGCCATCCACCAGGGTCCTGCTGGACTCCTGGGCAGGGCAGGGCAGGCAGGCCATCAAGCCCTGGGCTCTCCCCACTCCCTCTGCCGTGCTGGCCCCCAACTCAAGGCTGTACCATAGACAATGATTGTGGCAGTGGTGCTGCGGCGCTTAGCCACAATGTTCTTGGCCACGCAGGTGTAGTTGGCGGTATCTGACAGGCGGGCCTGGCGGATGATGAGGTTGTGGTCGATGGTGAGCAGGAAGTTGGTGTCCTGGGTGGGGTCAATGATGTCCTCGTTCTTGAGCCATTCCACCTGCATAAGCAGGGTGGAGGAATATGAGGGCACGGGGGCCAGAAGGTAGCAGAAGTGAGCCCTCTCTGGAGGGCTAGGGAGGCCTGACCACAAACCGGACAGCAGTTCTATCCATGTCCACCCGCAGCGGTGACACAGCAAGGTAGGACCTCCATGTGCCAGGCACTGTGCCGGATGCTATGGAACACCGTGGTTAAGATGACTATCCACTAGCCGGGAAATGGCTTCAATTTCATCAAATATAAG
The DNA here is from genome assembly GCA_030015415.1 of Cynopterus sphinx. Taxonomy (NCBI): domain Eukaryota; kingdom Metazoa; phylum Chordata; class Mammalia; order Chiroptera; family Pteropodidae; genus Cynopterus; species Cynopterus sphinx. Next base: position 43,894,806 of record CM057382.1, on the reverse strand, counting down.
ATGAAATTTAACAGCATCTACCCCACAGGACTGTTGTGCGGACTGAATGAGTGTGTGGCGAGTACTGAGCGCAGTGCTTAGTTTATAGTAAGTGTAAAACCAGTTTTGGCTAGTAGGGCAGGCTTTCATCATAACTTTTCAGACTGACGCCCTCATCCAAGGCGAGAGGCCTGGCAGGTGATTAAAAATGTGGTCCCTGGGTTCAAATCTCCGCTCTGCCATTCACTAGCTGGGTCACCCCTCGCAGCACTGTTTTCCCAGCCATCGGTGGAATGGTGACATCCACCTTAGATAGCTGCTGTGAAGACCAGCACGCCGAGTGCCCAGCACACGTGGAAGCCCAACGAGAGGTAGCTATCATACAGGGTGTCTGTCTGGACCTGTTTCACAGATGAGGGCATGGCTGGGGGAGGTTAAGTGGTTGGAGTAAGGTTCTGGAGTTGGGTGGGCTGATCCTGAGTGGAAATGCAGGGGCCTGTCTTCCCCAGGCCATCCCACTGGCGTCTCTGGCAGCAAAGCTGAGCTCTCCTCTATGGCCAGCTCTGGCTGTTGCACCACCGGTGCAGGAAGTAGGAGAGGCAGCATGTCTGGGACACAGTGGCAGTGGAAAACAGGGAAAGGTGGGCATTGCCCAGGGATGCAAAGACCATGCAGTAAGGGGAAGGGGTGGCCAGCTTGTGGGGCGAGGACACACTCAAGACATATGCATCATGATGCTCTTTGGTGTCCATAAAGCTGGGCCTTGGGTTCTGGGTGGGGCAGGGGGAGAGTGTTTACGGCCATTTCCCTTGACCCTGGGGTCTAGCCCAGCTCTACCCCATCCCATGGGGTTATTCCAGCGGGGAGGCCAGCTGAGGTCTGGCATGTGCTGAGTTCTGCTGAGGTCCCAGTTCCTTTCTTTGTAAAATGAGGAGGGCTCTGGGCGGCTGAGGCATCACGACTGGTGGTAAGTACCATGCCTGACTGGCCTCCGCCGTGCCCAGCATTCCCCGTGTATCCACTCACCTCAGCCACAGGAACCCCCTCCGGGGGGCGGCACTGCAGGAGAACCTCGTGGTCCAGGGGCACTTCCTTGCCCAAAGGCTCCTGATCGAAGTTCTTGCGCAGGTCTGGGGGAAGGGAAAGGGTCCCCAAGACACAGTCAGGGAGGGCACTTGGCAGAGTGGGAGACGGAGGTGTCGGACTCTAGCCACTAGGTGGCAGTGCACATCAAGGGAACATTTATGGGGACACCTGGCCTGCACCTAAGGGGTCCTTCTTCTCCCAAGGGGGGGCCTCCCCGGGTGGAGTTGAGGGAACAGGGTTCCTTCCCTAACTCCAGGATCCTAAGCATATGGAGATCTGGGGTGGTGAGGAAGCTGGCAACTTCCTTCCACAGAAGTAGGTGACAAAGGGCCTTTAGACATCTAGGAGACAGCGGTGGCCCAGGTTCTGTGTCTAGAAGCCCTCTCTGAGCTGAAATCCATGAGCCCTGATGCCTCTGTGGGGGGCATCAGCCAAATGCCCACGCAGATGTGGAATTCCCTGTCCAGGATCCACAGGGAAACGGAAAGGGCCCGAGGAATGGAGTAGGGTGTCAGGGCGGCATACATGCGATGCGGACATAGGCCCGGTGACTCTTGGTGGTGCCCGCAGAGCTCCAGGCCACGCACTGGCACCAGTAATCTTCCAGTCCAAACAGCTCCTCCACCTGCTGCCGAGACACCTCAATCTGCACCTCTCGTACCCGTAGGCCTGGGAGGGAGAGAGAGATGGCGTCAGGGTGCATGTCTGAGGACATAAGACATAGGACATGGCACTATGAAATCCCTCTCATCCCCCAGTCCTGTTGGCCCTCCTGCCAAGTGCCTCTCATCTCCATCTATTTTTCTTATGTCTTCTGCCTTCAGCCCACCCTACTACCAGTACAGCTCACCTGGAAATTGAAATGGCTAACACAAACCCTCTGCAAAGCATCCAATTCACTTCACACCCTGCAGCCAGTGTGAGCTCCTCAAAATGCACAAATGGCATGTCATTCCCATGGTAATGCCTCCAGTCCTCTCATCATAAAGACCCAGACACCCTACCTGGGCCCCAGGCCTTGCATGATCTGACTTCAGCCTCACTGGGCATTTTTTTGTCCCTTACGTTCCCCTGGCTTCTCTGGCCACAGGGCCTTTGCCCATCCAGTCCTCTGCCTGCAGCTCTCTTCTTCCTTTCTGTCTAGAGAACTCTCAGTCAGCTTTGGGTTGGGCCTCAGGAAGGCCCCCTTTTCCTGATCCTGGCCCATCCCTACCCACTCTCTTCCTCCACTGCACTAGACATTGATCTGTGCAGTTATCATTCCTGCTCCACCTGATTTCCTCATAGCACTGACCAGTATTTGGAATTACATTATTTATTGATGTGTTCATGTGTTAACTGTCTATCTCATGCAGGAGAATGAGTAGGGGCTTTGCCCTGCTTACTGCTGTGGCTCAGAAAAGAGGCTCAACAACGTATCTGAAAAGAGCATGTGGCCTCTCCCTAGTCATGACTCAGGAACCTGTGAGGCCAGAGCTGGGGGGAGGCCCATGACCTCTCAGTGGTTCCCTGTCAGGGCTGGGGGCCTCCCTGGACAACTGCATCCACTACCCCACAGAGAGGGAAATCACTCTTTCCTGCCGGCTATCCCTTGATATAGCCTCTGCAGTCAGAAAAAGAGTGAGCCCTTCTGAATTAGGCTGCTCATCCTAAGCTCCTCCCAAAAGCTTGTAGGAGAGCTGAGGCCGCCTCTTTCAGGAAGCCCTCCCTGACTCACCCATCTCAGAATTCCTAAAGCTGCTCCTCCTTGCCATGATGTGCCCCAGCTCACCCAGTTGCACATGGGTTCTGATAAGCCGCTTGAGGGCACGACAGTCAGCTGTACACAATGTGGTACTGTGGCATGGTGGTTAAGCATAGGGTTGGACAGATGGACAGGCTTAACTCCTGGGCTCACTCTTACTCCCCAGCTGTGTGACCTTCACTAAGTTACTTAGCCTCTCTGAGCTTCAGTTCCCTCATCATAGTAAAACACTCAGGGTAAACTCTAAATGAGTCACGGCAGTTAATCTGCTATAGCACATAGCTCAAGATAGATACAAATCAACTCTGGCAGCACGTTTGGACCTTTCCCAGCCTCTTCCTTTTATATTTAGAGGAACTGAGACTCAGAGAGGGTAAGCAGCAGGTGCAAAGTCCCGTAACAAGTTGCCAGCAAAGCCAAGATCAGCTCTCTTGGTGTGTTCCCCAGGTTAGAGCTCTATTCCCTAACACATGATGCCTCTCTGGACCTCGCCCAATAAAGCCATTGCCTCAAGTTTCCTGCATCGTGGGGGTTGGGTCTTGCCCAGGGAACCCAGAGAGTGAGGAGAATCCCCTCCTGATGGTCAGAGATCTAAATGGGAGTGAGGTAGGGTTTGCTGTCAGGGAACACAAGAGAAAGGCTGCTTTGGGGGTGGGTGGGGCAGAAGAGCAGGATCCCTGCCCGTTATTTTCCAGGCAATGAGCCTCAAAGAGTGGCTCTTTTCAGGGGTGTCATCCATCCAGAAGGTTTCAGCAGCACCCACGAGGACAGAGGAAAACCATCACCTTGGGCGGCTCGACACCTTGGCAATGGTTCCAGCAGGCAGAGAGGAAAAGGATGAGGCCTTTGGTCTCCCAGACTTGGGCCCGAGAATCAGGTATTCTCCCCAGCATGGTGGCCATGAGGCAGGCAGTACCTAGGCCAGGATACAGGGCTAGGCTGCCTGCCCCAACCTGGCATGAGCTGGCAGGCTGGCCTGGCCTGCCTCTCCTGGCCCAAAGCTGTCATTTTCTGTGTTTTCAGGGCCTCAGAGAGTACTAGGAAGGGCCAGGGGTGAGGAATAGAAGGCTCGCGTAGTGGTAGTCACCTTGATGCTAAGGGAATAGCCTCTAGGACCAACGTCCATTCTTCGTAGCTAATGGGGACAACAGTGTCCCAGTTTCTAGGACTGGCAGGGCTTATGTGCCTAGCAGCAGGGGTGTAAGAGCCATGCCGTTACTATTACTGGTTCCCCAGCAGAGCATACTGTCCCCTTACTCTGCCTGGACCCCCATGGCTGACCTCTAATACAGATCAGAGGGACTCAGAGAAGTAAGTTCAGGTTTCTAGAGAGGACAAGAAAAACCCATCAAAAATATGGAGGACACATGTTTATGGAATGCCTACTGGAAGCTGGCAGTGTTCAGCATGGTGTGGGCATCACTTTGTTCCATCCTCGCCAGGAGCTTCTGTCAACATTCCAATTTACAAAGAGGTGGGGTGGAATGAGCTCAGAGAGGTTGAGTAACTTCCCCAGGGTCACACAGCCAGCGAGTGGGGCGGCTAGGATACATATTTTTCTTTAAAAAAATTCCTTTTTTATTTTTAGATTTTGGGTGAGAACGAAACTCCAAATCTATTCTTAAATGTTTGGTAAAATACACATAGCATAAAACTTACCATTTTAACCATTTTTAGTTCAGAGGCATTAAGTGTATCATGGGGTATAGTTTTAAGCCTGGGTGGTTCTGAAATGTGTGAGCTTTTTATAGAGAAACAGAAGTTGGAGGAGGCAGAAAGAGGCAAGAGAGAGACTATCAGGGGAGGGGCACAGAAACTGAGGCTGAGAGAGAGAAGGAGAAAGAAAAAAAAAGAATAAAAGTAGGAGAGAAAGGGACATGTAAGGAAAAGAGGCAGACACGGAAAGAGACAGAGATGAGAAGGGAGAGACAGGAGACAGAAGGAAAGAAGAGGAAAGCAGGAGAAAGAAAAGGATCAAGGAAGAGATGGCAAAAATAAGACAAAAGCGAAGGCAGGCGCTAGCGCCAGGGAGCCACCCTGAACCTGGGTTTGGCTGGGGCTGCCCAAAGCTGGCTGGCCACAAGGGACCAGCGGTCGATGGCCCTCTTCCCTGTCTTGAGCCCTGGGAAAGGCTTCCCACCCCCTAGGGTTCCTATATTGCAAACAGGGGCCTGGGGACAGAAAAGCACGCCCCCCCAACTTAGCCTGGGGTGACCAACGGGGCAGACCAGGCTCTGGGAGATGTGAAGAGCCCAGGGCTCTGCTTCCTCCTTCCCCCCGGGGTGGGGGGTGCCCAGAAGGAAGGGGTCTTATGCTTCAACTACTCTCCTCTTTCCCTCAAGAGTTGGGCTACCCCCTCACACCACCTCTACGATTATTCACTTAATATCATTAACCTTTCTTAAAGGCCTTTTTAAAAAACTAAAACAATTTCTATGAAGGAAACATTATGTCACTACTATAAATAGAAACAGTCACTTCCCACAAACAGATCGGGGAAACTGATGATGGTCTAGAACCCTGGTTAGGCCCCGGTTCGTCTTTGTTAAATGGGGCACGTAGCAGGTGCTGGGGGCGGGTAGTGGGGAAAGAACCTCCCTGGCCCCTGACTGGACTTGGTCCCTGATATGAGCAGGATGGAAAGAAAATGGAAAAGGGAACATATGCTCGGCTCAGCAAGGGATTAGGTGCTATATCATTTGGTCGCCCAAAGTCAGGCTAGGACATGCGCCCTCCTTGGGGAAACCCTGACCCAGGGTGAACCCCAGAGGGAAAACTGAGGCCCAGAGGGGCATCAAGGCTGTGTGAAGACTCACGTGGAGTGAGGCCCAGGACCCAGCATCCCAAGCCCTTCTGGGCCCGGGCTGTCCCGGGTGTTCTGGGGGTGATCAGGCGAGTAGGGTGGCTCACCGGTGGCCTCGTCCCTGTCCTCCTGTGTGACATGGTCATTCTGGCTGACCCATTCACCGTTGCACTTGAAGTAGATCTGTGTGGCGGGGAAGGCGCGGCAGCTCAGCTCGACCGGCTTGTTCTTCACGATGTAGGCGTCCTGTGGCTCCTGGAGGAAGTGGGGCAGTGGCTCAGCCGGTGCCGATGGGAAGGAGTCAGGGAGCACCTCGCTGCCCGAATCACTGCCTGTGGAAGGAAGGAGGGCTCTGTGATGCCAAAGGCTGGCAGGCTGGGGCACCCCTTGATTCCCCCAAGAGTCCAAGGAAGAGTGAGGGAGCAACCGGAGGAGACTCCCTCTATGACCTGAGCAAAGTCTGGCTCTCCCAGGCCTCAGTTTCCCCACCCCACCCTGCTGTTAAGAGACTGTGCTTTGATGACAGTCCCAGATTTATAACGCCATGTGTGATTCTGTTTCTTTACAGATGGAGATTTCAGGGTGGCCTGGGGGAGGTGAGGTGACCCACCAGGGCAAGGACATCGCTCCAACTCTCCCTAATGTCCCCTGCACTAGCCCTACCCGGCCTTCCTCTAGTTCACCACAGTACATGAAGGGCTGGAAATGAGGCTGAGGCTGGAGCTCCAACCAGGCCAGTTCTGCCCTGAAGCCACAGCTGCCCTTTGCAGCCAGGCTGATGAAAGTGGGGGGAAGAGCCAACGCCTGCAGTGGCGTGGAGTGGGGTGAGGCGGGGTGGTGCACTATGCCTGGACTCCCTGGTGCAGCTTGGTGGGCCTCCTCTTCCAGGAAGCCCAAGGCAGGTGGCAGCATGGAGGGATAATCTACCTTCCCAGCAGCCCCCACTCTAGCCTCCCTTGTCTGGTCTGGGGCTCTGACCCACCCCTTAGCCTTCCCATCTCAGCGTAATCCGCACCCTCTGCCAGAAGGATGAGGAAACTTTAGAAGCTGGGAACACAGTGAGGCTGTCAATCTCCTCTCCGAAAGGGGCCAAAAGGAAACCCTGGCCACCAGCCTCCTTGGAAAGAACAGCACCTCAGGAGGTGAGACAAACAGGAAGGGAGAGCAGCCAGCCACCGCCAGCGTGAGGAGGGGGAGAAACCAGGCTGGGCCAGGCTATTGGTTCACAATCCACTTAGGAAAATTGACTTCCCAATGCCCTGTCACCATCCCAGCGCTCCAGAACCTCAAGTGGGGCTGCGGTCCTGGAGGCCAGAGTAGTCCCTGGGTACATGTACTTGTCCCCCAGAGCGTAAGGAACAAAATACGTCGGACATGCCCAAGCCATGCTGTCTCCCTGTGCGCCAGCAGCAATGGTTGAATTGGGGGAGCTTCAGGACCTCTGAGGAAATACATGGGTGGTCACTGGCTCCAGGCTCTGGATGGGGTGCACGTATGTTGTTGGAGGATGTGAGAGCGAAAGAATGAGACAGACAGGCAGGCACGTGGGTGCACACGCAGACACACACACACACACACACACACACACACACACACGGAGAAAAGGAGAAGCCAGCAGGAAGGGGTGTGACTCCAGCTCCATCCAGCATGTTCTGTGTAACCCAGGGAAGGCCCCTTAGCTATGACTTCATTGCTTCGTCTCTGAAGAGGGCAGGCTCGCATGAGATAAATGTGTGTGAGTGCCTAGGAAAGGTCAGGCACACAGTAGGTACAAGGTTCTATATTAATATAGCAACCAATGCTCGCCCCACATTAGGTGCCACGTTTCAGCACTTTACATAGTTAACTTACCTAATTCTTGCAACAACCTCCTAAGGCTAGTATATGAGTCCCAGCTTACACATGGAGACACCAAGGCCAGAGAGATTAAACAACCCGCCCAAGAGCAAGAGGCAGAACCAAGGTGTGAACCCAAGACACAGACTGTAGCATTTGGGATGTTGCCCAGGACTCCACACCGCCTGTCAGCGGAGTAGCTCCACACGCTGTGGGCGTCCCCACTCCTGAGAATCCTAGTAGATCCTGACACTGGTCAGGATATCACAGTCATGGGGACTCTCATCAAAGGTCCAGTAAAGCTAGGACCACCTTTCCTGTTTCAAAGCTGAGGAAACTGTACATCGTCCAAACGGGGCAGGTGACCAGCTGGTTAGTGGGGAGCTAAACTGGGAATAGTACCGAAAATTCCTAAGGCCACGGCTTCCCTCTGCCAGGCAGGAAGATACTTTTTTTGCAGGTGAACTGGCGGCCTCCAAGGTCTGGGAGCTCGGGCAGTGGGTGGTGAGATGACGCAGTGCCCAGGGAGCTGGACATTGGTCTCCCAGTGGCCTGACAGCTGGGCACTGTGGCCTTTCTGCCAGCTTGGCCAGCTCTAGGGAGAGCAGGGTAGAGCCAAAAGGACATGTCGGCAGCAGAGAATCTGCCAAGTTCCGGGTCCACATCCCACCGCCACCATCCTGCTTCAGTCTCAGGCCAGACAGGTGTAAGGCAGAGCTCGGGTTTCAGACTCAGACACCCCTGAGTTTGAACCAGCCCTTTCTGGCTTCAGGTACCTCATCTGTGAACCGGGGGAGGGGCGCCGGGCCTCCCCTCGGGGTGGCAGCCAGGAGAGGTGTGCGGGAGCCCCTGGGTGCAGTTGTATTCTGATCCTACCTTCTAACCACGTGCCCCCTGGCCCCAGGTGATGGCTGCCCAGGCTCTCCACGGTATGTCAGGCAGTATTTATGACTCTGTTTTATGACCCTAATGCAGCTCATTTATAAAGCATGCACAGACGCGACGGAGGAAAGTAAACATTAGACATCCATTAGTGCAGCAGGTCCGCCCTCCCTGCCCCACCCCGCCTCTCAGCCTGGCACGAACGTTCTGCTCTGGCCGTGGCAGGGATATGGCTGGACATCCTCTTCAGTGCCTCTTTGTCGTGGCAGCACTGGGTGGCTCTTGATGCAGCCATTGCCCCCTTGCCAACATCTCCACTGCCCCAGGAGTCCTGAAGGCAGATGCTGCCAGGCGACAAGGAAGAAGAACCAAGGACTCATCTAAGAGTCCTTCCCAGAGGGACCACTGGCAGACTGCAGGCTGGCGGGCGTGTAGTAGATGCTCGGTGAATGCAAATTAAATAAAGGGAGGTTGGGGGCTGTTGCAGGGCCTGAGCAGCAACCAAGGTGGGCCCCCGCCCTAACCACTAGGCACTTCCCTTCCTCCTTGGCCCTGGCTTGGACCTCTTGCCTGAGGGAGGACCCACAGGTGTCCCAGATGAGGGCCATCTGAGCCTGCCCTTTGGGGGCCAGCTGGGAGGGAGAAGAAAAATAGAGTTTCATATTCCTTGGGTGCTTCTCTGCCAGATGCCTTCAGAACGCATTTCACATTAATGCACCGAGCCCACAAAAACCTTAGACAGAGGTTCCCAAACTTTTGGTCTTTAGCATCAATAATTTTGACCTGGGCAATTGTTCTTGTTAATTTTTATCCCAAGGCCAAAAGAAATTCCTAGTGGTTCTGTTTAAGCAGTTAAATCTGAACAGCGTGTATGTGTGTGTGTGTGTGTGTGTGTGTGTGTGTGTGTGTGTGTGTATCCTAACACCTTAGTAGCCATTTGAAAAAAATAACACACATAAATTGAAGGAAAAAAAATCTGTATCCATTCCCAAACAGCCACAAGGACATACTAATGGGGATATGTGCACCCACTGGGCACTAGATAAGGTCTCAAGTCTTGTTATCAAAGTGGACACTGTCACTCTTATTATTTGTCTCGGGGTACTCCCAAATGCCCAGCTTTGCAAAGATACGATGCCATCCAAGGGAAAGAAATGTGATGTAACGTTGAAGTTGTAAGCTATCTTGAGCTAGTGGCTGTCCCAGCGTCTGGCAGCTGTCCAGATTGCTGTGTTTCCTTGAAGGTTTAAAATATCTCACAGCATCCCTGTGAATTGGCTGCAGCACCCTGGGGTGCCTCAGCACACATTCTGGAAACCATGGCTCGGTGTGTTAGGTGCTGTTATAATCCCCGTGCTATAGAGAAGGAAACTGAGACCCAGACGGTTTAAATAAGTGGCTCAGGACTATAAGCAGCAGAGCTGGGGAGCAGATTTAGGCCGTCCAATACCCGAATCTAACTTCTGAACCAGGAACAGGCTTTGTTATGTACACTATCTGCCAGGTGCTTCAAATACTTCAGCCAATTTACTTCTCACATCCCCAAGGTGGGGACTCTCTTCCCATTTCCCAGATGAAGGCATGAGGCTTCAAGGGACTTGCCCGAGGTCTCCTGGTCAGTGGGAGGAAGCTAGGCTTTGAGCCGTCCCTCTGTCACCTGCCTCCCTGGCGTCCCTATAGCTCTCCCGATGCTTCATCTTCACAAAAGCAATAGAACACCTAAGAGCTTTCCTGGGAGGAGACCTTGCCTCTGCCAGGCCAGATCTGGATTTCCTGCTGGCGGGAAAAGGTCCCACGTAAAGTATATTTTCTTAATTGCAGAACTCATTTGGACCTATGATTGCAAAATGGCAACCTGCCTTGAAGGCGACAAACGTGAATGGCCCAGCTATCGCAAGATGAAGGTATAGGGGAGGACGTATCCATGCACAGACATAACCCCAGTCAGCACACAGGAAAAGAACCACCGGAGTCAGGAGACCTGGGTGTGGGCCCCAGCTGGCATTGCTGCGTGGCCTTCCTCGGGTCTCAGAGCCGCCATCCGTAAAACCAGCAAGTTGGTTGGGTCAATCTCTCAAGCCCTACCCTGGTTCTAACACTTTGAGATTTGAAGACACCTTATGGGGAACCTGTAATGTATGACAGTGTCCTACTAAGTACATTGTGTCTTCAGGAAATTAATTTGCTAACGTGGGGTCACCTTTCTTGTCATTGCTATTTGTGGCTCAAAGACCCAGCGCACACTGTGGTCCTAAGGTAGACTGTCGGGGGGTCCCTGGGAGGGAGGAGGAGGAATTACGGGATGCTAGGTTCTCCCAAACACGCCCCAGCCCACCCAGCTCAGGCCTCAGATCTAAATGATCGCCAGCATCTCTGGGTGGGACCTCTTGTGAGCACCCTGTGAGCCCTTGCTTCAAAGTCACCTATATCTGCCTATGTGAAGTCCCTTGTCAGCTAGTCTCCCTTAGAGGCACAGATTCACAGAGACAGAGGTCATTTCAAGGACCACCTGGAAGTAACAATATCCCCCATTAACTCCTTATCCAGCCTTGACTCACATACCTCCAGGGGTGGGAGCCCACCTCTGCCTTTTCCAGCCAGGTTCGCCTTTGCCTCCTTCCTTTCAGCTGGAATCTGCTGTCTGGGGTTGCAGCCATTGCCAGAATTCTACACTCCGAGGTGACCCAGGACAGTCCACTTCCTCCTCCCCTTGACAGCTTCCCAGCTTCTGGAGGCTGCCGCCTGCCCTCCTTGGCCTTCTCATATTTCTTCTGAGTGTTCACAAGACAAAACTTTGCATACTCTCACCACCAACCTGGCTGCCTCGCCGACAAGTTCAATTTTGCTCCCAACCTGCTTAAAATATGGGAAGGGAGGTGAACAGGGTGGGTCTGGCGGGCACCTCCCTGCTTTTGGCGGCACGAAGCCTCCTTAGCAGTTCTGGCAGCTAGCTGCTCTTGGAGGGCAGGGAGCACATCACACCATTCTCTGTGTCCCCCACAGGGTCCAGGACAAGAAACCAGTGCCCTGGGAGGGCAGTGGAGTTTTCAGGGCAGAGCTGGGAGCCCCAGTGAAGAGGAAGTTGAGGCCACAGGCTTGTTCAAGAGGTGCCAGAACCTAAGCCACTAGAAGCATAACCAGGGGCCTTGAAGGTGAGAAAGTGACTTCAGGACTAAGATAAAAAAAACAAAACAAAACAAAACTGTATTTCCCAGAGCTGCCCCTGAGAGGAGGGAGAGGCTAAAACTACAGCATTCAGACATCCCTGACCGGGAGGCTGTTACCCGCTGCTAGGGAAAGCCAGAAGGGTTTTCTGCTCCTTATGGTGACCCTGAGCCCGGGGCCCAGGCTGGAAGTATGCATAGTGGAAGGGGCTGACCTAAGGGCCAGCAGACCTGGTTCAAATCCTCACTCTGCCACTGAGACCTTGGGAACGTTATTTTACCTCTCAGGGCCTCAGTTTCTCCAACCATAAAAGAGGATAATGCGTGCTCTGTCAATTTTGAGGTGGTGTGAAGATCAGGTGAGAAAATAGATGCAAATGTGCTGTATTGCCTGGGAGGTACCCGTGCAGCCAGGAGAGGCACCAGGTGGGAGACCCTCTCAGGGTGCGCTGAGTATGGACACCTGAGCCCCAGGAGGTCGGAAGCACAGAAAGTCGATGCTCAGAGGGGCCTGGAACCCTGCACCTTACCAGGTCAGGGAGGGAAGTGACTAATGCAACATTACGCAGCAAATTAACAGCCAAGTTGGACCAGTGCCCAGTTTCTGATTTGGGGCTGAGGAAGGGAGACAGCACAGCTATGGCAGGGCTGTGGGTAAAGGCCTGAGCTCTGTCTTTCACATGCTTGGGGTGGTAGCTCACTCCCATGAGCCTTAGCTGGGTCCACCTCTGGTCAGCCCTGTTGCCCAGGTCAGAGACCTTGGCATGAGACTGTAGCGGCTTGGTAGAAAGGGACTTGACACCTGCCTTTGGTTTTTGTCCCAGGTAGTTGACAAAACCAGGCCTGTGACCCCAGGCTCAGCACCAGGGGGTGGGCATCTGCAGCTGAGCAGGGCCTTGTGTCTTCAGGATGGGCTGGCATGAGGCAGTGCCCACACTGAGGGGCAAAACTAGGAGGGAAGAAGGAGGGCAGGCGGGAGGTGAGGGCAAGAGAAATGGCCCACGCTGGGCACATTTATCATCAGCAATCATAGTCTTTCTCTAGCCCCTGGACACTGGCTAATTCTCACCAGACTTGACCTCCCACTGCATGGAAAATCTCTTCCATTCACTGCGACGCTGATGTGCTCAGCGGGGAGTGAGGAGAGTGAAGGGAGAGGAGCCCATTTATTATTATGTTTTAAAAACACACAAACCCCACATGGAAGAACCCCTCCCTGGACACAAAGACCTTCTTCCATCTGGCTCTGGCTCTTGGCGGCTGTGGGGTTCAGGCTGGGGCCCCCCTCAGAGGTAGTTACAATGGCCGTTACTGATGACAAATGGAGGCTGGCAGGCTTTGGGGAGGCCAAGTTATTCCTAACAAAGGAGCCCCTTGCACAACCCTTTTCCCATACCCTCTGCAGACCTGCCCGTGCCCATGACATCACTTCCTGTGCAGGAAGTGGCCTCACTAAGATGACCAGCTGGGTCAGGAGCTTGCATCTCGGAGAGGGTGTCTGGCTGAATCTGAGAAATCTCTCCCCTGACAAGCAAGGGAGCTGACGGGAGACTGGGGCGAGGCCCCAAGATAGGCATGGAGCCCTAGAATGAAGCCCAGGCCCCATTTAAAAGAGGCCACACTACTCACAAAGTAGGGAAGGCCACTTTGGTCACTGGTCATTGGTTTACCCTCAGGTGTCAGTGGTCACTCGGGAGGCTACAGTCCACATCTGTCGGTCTGGACCCTCCAGAGCCTTCTTCTGGTCACTGGGCTCCCCTCAGCCTGAGCCTGCCTGGGTCACTCTAGGGTTAAGTTTTTGTGCCTCTTCAAGACCCCAGGTTCCAGGGTGTCACTGTACCCAGAGGGCCAGACCATAGGAGGGTGGCAATCTGCTTCACCTTCCTCTCCCAAACAGGACGCGTGAAGCCCTCTCATCTGTCACACTCCAGATAGCAACATTTGTCCAGCACACAATGTGATTGTCATCATCAGTGCCACAATCCTGTGAAGCAGGTGTTCCATTTCATAGATGAGTGAACTGAGGCTCAATGAAGTGAAAGACATGCTCAGGCTTATAGCTACTGAGGGGCAAGACTAGGAGAGGAGAAGCCGGGTGGGCGGGAGCTGAGAAACCCAAAACTCTTCCAGTTAAGCCACAAGACCTCCCTGGGCCCACAATGCCCCTAAGGGACCAGCAGAGGGAAGCTATTTTCTACCCATTTTGCAGATGAGCAAATGGAGTCTCTCAGAGCTCACTAGCTTGCTGGAGGAGAAGAGAGTCTTAGCTTCCTAACCCCAGCACTTGGCTTTCCTGCCTCTGTGGGCTTGACAAGTCCTGGACTTGGTGGGGATGCCCCAGATAAACAGATCCATCCCAGCCTGGGAAGGGCCCGCTGCTAGCCTTATACAGCCCCCAAGGATACAAGCCATAACCACCTTCCCTGGAAGCCCAGACAGCTCCAGCTAGGCTGGGACAGTGGCTCCCTGCCAATGCTCTAAGACAATGGCAGTGACGTGGGCCTGTGGGAGACCTGCTATTTTATCTGGCCATTCCTCCGCCATTGAGAGTTGGGATGAGGCAACTCTGAGTTGCACTTTCAGACTCTCCCGAACCCCAGTTGCTTCGGTCCTACCCAGGGAGGCCTCCTTTTCCCTCCCCTGCACCTAGCCCATGCTGCTGACAGACTTGGATGCTGTCAGGTAAACATTCAAGACGTGCCTCAAACCTCATGGTCACCTATCATCACCTCCTACCGTCTCCAAGCTCCTGTCTTCCGGCCCAGACCCCTACTCACTGTGCTCCCTACTTCCTCTCCTGCACCCTCAGATTTACTCTCCTCAGAGCATCTGGGGCAACCTTGCAAAATATAAATAAATTGTGTCCCTGCCTTCCGCGTACACCCTCCAATGGCCTCCATTTGTACCTGGAATGAAGTCCTAACTCCCACCAAACCCTTAGACTCCAGATGTTCACCTATCATTCCCTGTGCTCCAAGCCACCTAGGTGTTCCCTGACCCCTGAACACGAACATGGTTTCTTAGTACCATCTCAGGGCCTTTGCTGTTCTCTCCTTTTGGAATGCGTCTCCCCACCCCCATCTCCCTATATTCTTTGGCTAACTCTTTGTCACTGAGATATCAGCTCAAGTGCCACCTGCCATCTCCCCAGTGAGGCCTTTCCTTACCACCAAATACAAATTCATCGTCCTCTACTTCCCCTGATGCCATCCTGCATTGTTTTTTTGTTTGTTTTGTTTTGTTGGTTTTTGTTTTTGACAGTGCTCATCTCTCTCTGGAATTACCTTCTTCCTATACTTGATTGTTTGTTGCCTGTGTCTGGACAGGTCTGCTCTCTGGAAGGCAAGTTCCTTTAGGGCCTGTTCATAACCGGTTGCTTGTTTTCTGGGTCTGCTGGGGGCACAGGACTTTCTCCAGCTGTACTGCTCGACCTCTTCAGAAATACCTGGGGTGGCAAGTGAGGGGAGGAATGAGCAGACAGGGGTGATAGGCACAGGCAGGGCTGACCTGGGCCATGGGAGCCAGTCCCTTTGGAACCCCCATCCTGTAGGATGGAAATTCAGAGACCACATGTCCTCAGAGATCATTGTCCTCTAGGATGAAGACCAGAGAGGGTCTTCTGAGCAGCAGAGCCAGTAAGAGAAACTTGGGGGAGGTTGGGGAAATTTATTTTTTAAATCTACCTCTTTCTTCTAATGAAAAACCTTTTTTTCCCCCTTAAATAAGGATGAAACTAGAAATCACCCATTTCCATGCCCAGTTTACCAGAATTAGCCCTTGACATTGGTCCTCCTGCCTTTTTTTAGATGCACAGATATTTTTATGACTTAAAAGGGCCTTGATGCATACACTTGTGTGTCCTGTGTTTTCCTTCCAAGGCTGTTAACCGAGGACTTTTAAACCACAAACAAAAATGCACCTGGCATCGCTCTCTCTCTCTCTCTTAGCACAGCCACATACGTCAGACAGGTGCAGGCCAGCTGGGCCCAAACCCTTGGTATGGCATTCCAGGTATGACACTCCAGGTTGCTGGAAGAGCTACAGGATGCAGAGTTCGTCCAGGGAGCCACTGAACAACAATATCAGGTTGGCTTTGCACGTGTGGGTGCTGGGCAGAAAGATGCCCAGGGTCCTGTCCCTGTCTCCTGGAAAAGTCAAAATGTGCATGGATATACCCTCTAGCCCAGGGACTGCCTGACAGGGCATTGGGTTAAGTGTCTGCTGCCCTTCTAAATGAGGTGTCCTCATGCCGCCCTGGAAAGTCCAGCGTCAGGCCTGTTCTTAGTGTCTCAACGCACAAATTTCCCCCACCTTCCCACCGTCTTGCTCTAGGCCGAACAGCCCCTTCTTACACAGAAGAGACAACTGCCAACACATTACGAAGTGGAAATACTATGATCCTTGCCTGCTGCCATCACCATGCCTGGCTAGACCTTGCCCCAGTGCTGGTTGCGGGCCACTTGGCAGTTACCAGGAGGCACCTCAAACCCTGGGCGACAGGGCATTTAGAACTGAATTTAACCTTCACTTCCAGAGGGAGACCCTGAGGCCAGAGAGGAGCAATGACTTGTCCAAGGTCAGACAGCCGGTTAGTGGCTGCAGCACCCCTGGAATCTTGGTATCACAGTAGCATAAAGACAATAACAGCAGGGAGAGAAGAAAAGGGTGCCCAGACTGGCCTTTGTCAATGTGTGAAATGAGGCATAGGACAAATGGGGAGAGATGAGCAGAGAGGTAGACATGGAGTCATGGGGAGAGGGACAGAGAAAGAGAAACCTGAGAGCACCCAGCGGTGGAAGATGGGTGATCTGTGTGGTTGCTTCTCCTTGTAGGCTCTAAGCCTGAAATACACTTGGGTTCCTGCTCTGGCCCTGGGGCAAGGGAAGAAGGTGGCCACCTATCTCTGGCCTTCATCTACACCCCTCCTCTGCCTTTCCCACAAGCGCCAGGACTAGGACCACAGAAGGCAGACTCAGGCTCCAGGAATACTTGGGAAATGAGGTGGGGAGCAACTGGTCTCAGGTCACATAGCAGGATGGAAGCAAAGCTAGGAGAGAAGTGGGGGCATCCTGGTGCTCAGCCCAATGTGCTTCCCTTGTCTCTCTCTGGTTTCAACAGTGGGAAAGACCCTGGCCCCGAGTTTGGATGAGCAGTTGAGTTGTTGGCAGCGGAGATGGGGAAAGACAGTGCCACTAGCCGAGGGGAAGGCACAGATGGCTGCTCAGGTGTACCTTGAGGGAGGCAGGGTCGTGGGCAGAGACTCGCCCTCATTCCTTCACTAAGCATTTCCTAAGTGCATCCCCTGGATCATGCCTATGGTTGGGCCTTTGCTCACAGCAAAGATTTAAAGATAAGAATCCAGACATCTCAACTCTGACTTGTGCTCAGGGTGCCTCCAGCCTAGCCCTGCAGTCATGTGATGGTCCCTCTGTCGGGGCAGGAATAAATCTGCAGCTTTGTCTCTAGTGCCCTCCTTCTCAGTCAAGGAGCCAGCCTACTTCCTCCAGGAAGCGGGCTTTGGCTACGTCCACCTTGACTCCTATAGGGCTGTCGCATCCTCAAGCCTCCTACAATCCCTCATATTTCTTGGGCCGAAACACGTTGGCGCCGTTGCTGGCTTTTGAAGTGAAGTTGGGTGAACCGCTTCCCTCCGGGCCTCAATCTTCCCCTCTGAGAAATGGGGTCGCTTTTACTTGCTTCACCTCTGAGATTGTTGGGAACACCGAGGTCAGAAGTGTGAAACTATTTGGTCAGATAGGCAGCCCTATGCACTTGATAATTTCGATTAGTGCTTTTCACAGTAAGAAATGGTGAGGGTGCCTTCCTGGGGCTTCCAGGGGCACTGGCTGACATCCCAACCACCAGCTCCAGGGCTTTCCTCTGGGTTCAAGGTGCCGACCAGGTAGCCCACTCCCCATTTTCACCCAGCTCCAGCCTCCCAGCCACTGCCCCAGCCCACTCCATGATGACACAAAGCTGCAAAAGGCTGATGCAAGCTAGAAGGAGGGAATGAAACAGACTGCAGTAGGGCGAACGGAGCTCCACCTCCAGCCCCCCAGGGGATGATGGCCCTGCCCTTGTCAGCTTGTTTGCACCTGCTGATGTAATCACTGGGCCTCCTTGGCTCAGGGCTCAGCCCACTCACCCCAGCCTCCAAGCTAGAGGCAGAGGAAAGGTGGAGAGGTGCTGAAGGCAGGAGGGCAGGCACACAGGTGCATGCACCATGAGAGGGATCTTTCTAGAGAGGGGTGGCTGGGCCCCAGCAGAGAGGAGGAAAGAGCCTGAGGAGGGGTGGGGAGATGAACAAGCACCCTGGAGTAAGCAGGACCTGGGTCAGTGCCAGTGCTGCCACCATGTTACTTCGGGAAGCTAACCCTCATCGCTGAGCCTGGTACATGATGGGCACGTAATTGTCACTCTCTTCATAGGTTTCCCGAGGGGAACAGGAAGACTAAGAGGGGAAAAGAGAAAGGATGGAAGCATGGCTCTGTGGAAGAAAAATACCAGAATAGTCCTGGGTCAGCCACCAGGTCACCGGGTGACTCCGGGCCAGCTGCGTTGCCTCCTGGGGCCTTGGCCTGTTTATCTGTAGTATGCGCACAACATCACCGTGCCCACCTCACAGAGACAGTGGGGCCCATAGGTGTGAAAGTGCGACATGGCGCTGAAGCATGTGGATGTTCTGGGAAACCTGGGGACAGCTGGGGGTAATGCTCACCAGAGATCGGGCTCCAGAGGATAGGGAGGGGTGTGGGGCCTGTCAGCTGTGTCCTCTGCCTGGCCCGGCCCCAGGAGCCTCCCCTTGGGGAAGAAGACATGGAAGACATGGAATGCTCCCCAGAGGCCTCCAAAGAGCCATCGAAAACATGCAGGTGGTGGGGACAAGAGCCATGACATGCTCCTGGAAACTGCAAGGCCACCTGCATGCAGCTGAGGGCCTCTGACCCTATGAGCTCAGCAATTGGGAATCACCCTGTCTCCAGACTATAATTCTCAAAGCTGGTTTTCCTTGAGACAACTTTGCTCTTTCTCTAAGAAAGGGAAGAGTAAAGTATCTCATCTACTTCATGTGTCTCTTCGCTTGACCCTGAAGGCTCCTGAAAGCCAGGGAACTAGTCAGGTGGGAAAGAGACGTCCATCTCATCATCCCGACCCCCCAAGGGGAGTGGGCTACGTTTTCTAAGTGGGCCCTCAGTTCTGCTGGGTTGCTCTGGACGGGGAGCTGCAGTCTAGCTGGGATGGATGTGCTTCCCAGGCCACAGAGATCCACCTTTCCCTTCAGCATGGACTTGCATCCCAGCAGGTCATGTGGGGAACCAGCACAGCTGCTGGCTAACCCAGGCCCGGGCACAGCTCAGAGCCCTTGCTGTATATCGTGTAATTTCACCCTCCCCACAGCTGTCAAAGCAGGCACCCTCATTCCGATCCCATTTGCAGATGAGGAAACTGAGGCACAGAAAGGTGAAGAAACTTGTTCAAGGTCACAAAACAGGGTCATCAGCACTCGAATCTGTGTCTCCCTGACCCTGAGCCCATGCCCATAAACCTCTATGCCAGTGGTTTGTGGTTCTCGAACTATGGTGTGTACGCAGAGTGCCTGGCGGCTGGCGTGGAGCCAGCGCGTGAGGTCCCCTCCCCTACCTACAGGTTCCCGCTCTGCCGGCCGGGCCAGGCCTGAGAACATGCATTTCTACAAGTTCCCAGGTGCCGTAGCTGCTCTACACTCCTTTGCCTCCCAATAAAAACACACAACAGCACACATAACAATGCTTAACACAGGTCAGCTTCCTTTCCCTGAGCACTTCTGTGATTCAGCTGGAGACTCTTCCAAAGGAAATAGAGGAATCACACAGCAGCCTAGCGCTGGCTACCTTAGCCTGGATCAGGCCCCAGTGTGGGGTGATGAGGACACCCGACAGCCATCACCTGCAGCTGCGTTCTTGCAAATTAGCCTCACTGGGTCTCGGTTTCCTATCTACAAAATGGGGGTAATAGTATTTCTAGGAAGGATTAAATATGTTGTACACACGAACTGCTTAGAGCACCGCCTGGCACGTCGAAAGGGCTGACTGAGCATAAGCCGCATTACTGTTATTCTCAGTGCCACCGTTGGCATCTATAGCATCTTTGTTACCTTTCCAACCTGCGGGGCTGGTATCCATACCTACCTCCACGGATTATCAGGGAGACAAGTAACTTGCCCAGAGTCACTCAGCGGCAGAGGGAGGATGTTAAGTGGGAGGAACCGTCCACTATGAGCAGAGAGATGCCCACTCTGGCCATGTCCTCCGGAAAGGATGGAGAGTAATTTTCCCACTTCTGTTTTCTGCGCTTCCTTCTAGACCCCCAAGCTTAGCCCGGAGTGCAATCAGTGTCACTGGTAAAGGGAGACTGTCTCCAACAAGGAACTGCGGGCTGTGTTGGCCACCCACACTCCTTGACCTTGGGCGGACAGACCCCCTTTCCTCCCTGTCTGTCTGTCTGTCTGTCTGTTCCCTGGCCTGCTCCTCCTACTGGGCACTCTGGAAGCTTGAGGGCTGGCTTGGTCCAGCCCTGGGGAGAGGAGGTCACTTGCTTCTCTTGAGACCCTCCTGCCTCCACATCCCCTGGGATCCCAAGTTCAAAACAATAGGTTTGCCTTTGATGCAAAGGTTTAGCAGGTGGCTAATTTTAGCTGAGAAATACTCGGCATTTTCCCAGCCACCGTCACTGCCATACTCTGAGCTGGACAAATGGCCTTGGTTTTCCTCCCCAATTGTTCTCAGCTGGGGAGCTGGGCGCTGACTCCAGCTCAGGACAATTCCCTTTGTGTCTGCTTCCGGGTGACTCTTAATAACTCAGCGAAGGGGATGGCACAGGCTGGAGCTCCCAGCCCCAGCTCTCTGGCCCCACCCCTGCCCTGCCTGGCTGGTTCGTAACTTCAGAGCTAAGCATCCCCAAATGTGGCATTTAAATAGGACTTGCTGGTCACGGTCTCCAAAAATCCTCACTGGTGGGGGCAGAGATGGAGGGCTTGTGCCCTGAAGGGGCCTCGGAAGACAAAGCCCAATGAAAGTACGCCTGTCCTAAGGTCACAGTACTCTGGACTGTGAGTCTAGAGGCTCCTGGTTCAGTGCTCTTTGCCCCACGTGCAAGAGAATGCCGATGGCTGTCTACGCTCCCACACAGTGCAGGGACACCTCAGAGGACAAGATCCCAGACTGCACGCCCCCCATTCTCTTGGCTCCCGGTGGATACTGTCCACTTCCTGGAATTCTGTCCTACCACTTTCCTCTCCTCACCTGGCTGTGTCCCTCCGTCTAAGGGGCTCATCTCAGTTATCTCCTCAGAGAGAGAGCCTGGCCCTTACTGTGCCCCTCCCAACTACACCTAGGTCGTGGCTCTTCCTCTGGTACTTTTTCCCTTATGACCCTTGTCACCGTTTTTAGTTAAAGACTCATTTGTGTATTTCCTTGTTTAATGCCTGGGTCCCCACCAGATCCTGGAGTGCCAGGGGGCCGATGCATGGTGACAGTTACAACATATAACTATCTGTGAGGGCTCTGGAGCAGAATCCTAGAGCTAGGCTGAGGGGGTGGGGAGGGGAGCAGGTCCCAGGGGGTTGACTGGGGCAACTAGAGCAATCAAGGCTTGGGACAGTGGCTGTTTGCCATCCAGTGTGGGTGTATTCAGATATTTCAGCAGCACAGTGGCCTTCCTAGAACCTTCTGCCTGAACACCCATCCCTGGCTGCATCCCAGTGCCAGCTTGGCATACAGTAGATACTTAATAAATGCTTCTTGAATGAGTGGATGAACATTCTGGGCTCCCCTGGGTCCTCTTCTCCCTGAAGAAAAAGCCTCAAATTGATCTATGCCACCCTTTCAACGGATGGCTCTGGAAGCAAGAGAAATGAGGAGCCTTAGGGAAGGTACTCATAGCCCAAGGCAGCCCCACCCCAGAGGGCTTACTGGCCTAGCACCCACTAGCTTTGCCCGGCCCCCCACCGCTATCGCCAGGAACCCGCACACTATAATTAGAGTCCTCCTTCCAGGCTCCCGTAATGAGGGGTGTTGGATGCCAGCCATAATTACAGCCTGGTTAAAACGAACAGGAGCCGCCTCCAAGCCAAATTACAAAGTCTGCAGTCCGACTCCCTCCTGCCCCATTCCCTTTTTATGGGGCTGGTCAGAGGGAGGGACTGGGGAGTTTACAGAGAAGCCAGCTCAGCCTGGGCTGTGGTCTTGGGAGCTCAGAGTCTAGGCCTGTGTTGCTTTGAAACTATCCTCGCACCACCCCCTGCTCCACCCTCGTCAAAGTTCCCATCCAAAGCCAAGGTCAAGCACGGGCAAAGAAACCAAGTGAGGCTGCTCTCCCGATCCTTTCATCAGAACCCCATCTAGAGCTGAGCACTGTGTCAGGTCCATGTCCATGAGCTCTGTGCAGATGGGCACAGGCACCATCACCCCTGTCGTGATAACCAAGGTTCAGTGCTTAACTAACTTGCCCCACATCACCTAGTCAGTAAGAGGCAGACCCAGGGCTGAGCCATGCCCGCACAGGAAAGAAATCCCGGAGCACAGGTACATATGCTCCATTTCGAGCCCTTGCTGCACTGGGCACAGGGTGGAGCATAAGGAAGGTCTGATGAAACTAGAGAATGATGTTTTTTGCCAGTCAAGGCCTAAGAGATACAGCTGAGTCGTTTTCTCCCTTTTAGGAATGGAGACATGAGATTCTGATGTCCAACGGCATGTCAGCATCCAGAAGCAGAGCCAGGATGGGGAGGGCCTTGCTGACTTCATAATCTCAGGATCTCGGAGTGCAAGGAATATAGAGAAAATCTGGTTTGGGGCAAATACACAGCAGTCTGACCCATCCCAAAGCTGTGGCAGAGACAACTAATCAGTCAGTTGTGACACGGCTGGACAAGGCCTTAGACACCTTCCCAGCACAGGACTACACTCGACCATACCAATTGAGCAAGGAGAAAAAGTTTCCACCATTCCTGATCTCATTAGTCCCCGCGATGCCCAGTTAACCCAAGGGGAAAAGGGGCTGAGAGTTGGGGTGACTTGCCTCAGTAACGGAGTGGCTCTTGCTCCCTAATGACCAGCCTCCCTGGATGCCACTGTCACTCCCATGTGCCCTCGGCGCAGCCCTGTGAACTCTGGGCCTCTTGTGTGGGGAACACTCAGTCCTCCTACCCCCTGGGCCCCAAGTACTGACCCAGCCGGCTGGTCTGCTGCCCTGATCAGAGAGTGGCTTTCGTAAGGGACTCTGGGGGACAGGCTTGGTCACCGGTGGAGGTGTCCTGGTGCAACAGTGGCAGCCTCTCTGAATGCCCTGAGCTGCCCGCACACCCCTTCCTGGGCCTCTCGGCAGAGCCCTCCTCCTACCCGAAAAGCTGGCTCCAGCCACCCACTGCCCACTCACCACAACTGGCCCATGGTGACTCAGTTTTCTTGTTACTCAACCCCCACTTCTGCCCTTGGCATCCCCAGCTCTGACAAGCCTCTTCAATAGAGCCTTTGATCCGGGCACTCCAGGCTCTTGAGTAAGAACCCCCTGCTGCCTGCAGCAACGGGTGTGGAAGAGTTGGGTCTCGGTGACCATGACAGGATAGGCACAACCCAAGGTCCTCACTTTCATGTGATCCCCCAGCCTCGCCCAAAGGTCCCAAGCCCAGAGGGCCTCCAGAGAAGGCACAAAAGCTGCTGAGATTTCTGGGAGGTGCCTGCCTTACTTGGCAGTGCTGGTCCTGGACCTCAGGGCATTTTTCAAAGGACACTTTAATTAGGGAACAGGGCGGCCAGCCAGTGGGATTATAGGCCACACCCAGTGCCATCAGAGGCCTCTAAACTCCCAGGCCCAGCTGGCCTCTCTTGCCTCCACCTACTGCCACCTCCTCTCTGGGGTAATGGGGTGGGGCGGTCCCTGAGAACCCCTGCTTACTGCCCCCATAGTGGGGCCCCTGGAAAGGAATGCTGGATGTCTCAGGTGTGGTTTCTTGAGCTGAGTTTTGGATCTCAGGCAACTGCTGGAGACAGTTGGCAAAAGCGGAGAGATCACCCTCTCAGCAAGAGGCTGGGAGCAGTGACCACTCCTAGGCTGGGCCACTGAAGGATGTGGGCACCAGAGCCTCCATCCCTGACCCTGTGTGCTCCCCACTCTCTCCACCAGAAGGGACAATGGCAAAGGTTCTCTCCTAGAGGCTGTGGCTCAAATTCAACTGTGCTGTGCGTCCCCCCCAGGAGTATACTCTCCCATCCAAGACGGGCAGACTCGGAGCTGCCCAGGCTCACTGCCCTTAAACGACAGGAGAGGGGCGGAGGGCCCAGGCCCACTGATCTGCCGGAGCTTGGCTGTGGCCGTGGCACTGTGGTCCTCAGATCCCCTCTGCACTCTCATTTCCTCCTCTTTAAAAATGGGAGATCCATGTGACCCTCCCAGACACGTTCAGTTAAACAGTGTATGAAAGTAATCAGCACAGGATCTGATTGAGGCATTCAGGAATCTTGATTTGGGTTCAAGTCCTGCCCATATACAAACTAGCTGTATGACCCTGGGCAAGCCATTTCACCTCCCTGAACCTCAGTTTCTTAATCTTCAAATGAGGTGAATAGTATCTGCTTCTTACAGGGCTTTATCACCTGTAAAGAGCTGTCCAAGTCTAAGATTAGTCAGTATTGTTTTTCTAATGCATGGCTATACTTATCCTCCCTCCACCCTGCTCATGAGGTAAGGCTGGCCCATTTCTCAACTGGTGACATCTGGCTCTCGTGGCCCCACGGAGCTGCCTACCATGAGGCTCAGCGCATCCCTTACTGTCTGCCGGCTGCCTCCTTCCTGGTCAGGGAGGGGACTGAGTCTTCTTGGGCAGGGATGAGAAGGAGGGGCTTTGGAAGCTTAGTTGTCTGGGGAGAAGTGTTTACCCATCAGGGCATCTTCTGCCTGGCGGGTCATTAATCCCAAAAGAAAAGTCCAGAGGGGTGGGGCAGGGACAGAGTTGGGGACCTGTGAGAACCTGGGGAAGGCGGGCACGGGCAGGAGCCAGCTGAGCAAAGCCCATCCTTGGTTCTTCTGCCCTTTCTCTGATGGCACTCCAGAAAGGCTCCGAGGGATACCTTGAGAAGTGTGACCTCGAGCAAGTCCCTTCCTCTCTCTGGGCCATCTTCTTCCCTACATGAATGCTCTCCAAGGACATAGTTTGTCTTGCTGCTCTTGGATGCTTGGGAGTGGAGGGTCAAGGAAAGGCTGCACAGCTTAGCCAGAGTCCAGGAATCCTGGAGGGGCTTCAGGACTCAGTTTGGAAGGACATGGGGTGGCCTCCTGGACTCTTCAGAAGAGGCCGAGACTACCAGGGCTTTACTTTAGATTCCCTGATCTACAAGTCCTCTCCTCCCATCCTGGGCTTGGCCAGCAAGTAGGCAGAGATAAGCAGGAGGTGATGCCTCGATTTCACAGCCTAGATCAAGAGGAGAAGACCCTGCCTAGAGCTGAGGACACCCCACGTCTCACCAGGGAGGTGAGGGCCCTTGCGCTCAGTGGAAAAAGCCTGATACACGCAAGAGAGAGTCTCAGTATCAACAGCTATAGGATTTTAGGCAGGTGAGTTTACTTCTCTGGGCCTTGGTTTCTTTACCTGCAAAATGGGGCTGTGAATAATCTCAGAATACTTAGTCTGATGCCTGGCTCAAGGTAAGCACTCAAAAACGGTTCCTAGTTGAAGCATGCTGTCCTTGGGTATGTTGCTTCAAGTCTCTGGGCCTCAGCTTCCTTGTCTGCAAAGTGGGTACCAGGGCATCGCCAAATTCCAAGAGATCCCATGTACGCAAGGCTCTGCACAGGCCTGGCACGTAACAGGCACTCTACGCATCCTTGGAAGCCGTGGGAGCTGGGTGACCTGGCAGAATTGCCCACAACCCACGCTGGTTCCAGGGAGAGGACAGAGCCACAGCTCTGCCCTGCAACAAGCTCGGGTGGTTTTCTCGCTCGTTTTGGTTGTCAAGCTCCAGATGGCTGCTGGGCCCCCAGCCAGGGAAAACACCTTACAAACCCACGTGGCACCGCTGTGCAGCACCTGGCACGAGGAGGCAGGAGCTCACCACCCAGTGGGGAATGCCTTCTAACCGGGGGCTCTGGGGGATCGGGAGGCCTGGGGAGGCAGCTCTGGTTCTGCCCATTTCACAGACAGGACACATCACTGAGGCACTCGTCACCTGTGTGACTGGTCTGGCTGGGCTTGGGGGGAGCAGGGGTCCAAGAGAGGCACCAGGGATCCTCAGACCCTTGGCCTGAGGCCAGTGCCTCCTTTTCACTTAGGTTTCCTCTCAGCCCAAACTTCCTGACTCACTGTCTCTGTTGTAGGTACATAGAATGGTCCCACTTAACAGAGGAGCAGACAGGCTCAGGAGGGCTGAGCGGCTTACACGCTCGGCTGGTGGCAGAGCTGGGGTTTGAGCCCAGAGTTCTGTCTCCACCATGAGGCCAGGCATGTGATGGAGAGGACACCAGTGGAGAGAAGCCAGACGAGATCTGGGGGTGCTGTTGACTCTTCTCCCATTTGCCCTTCAGTGTCTCTCAAAGAATGAGGGAACATATGCTGCCTAATAGAGGGGATCCACGGGGGTGTGGCTTTCCAGGGTCCCCCCTTAACCTGCCCTTCCACGATGGTCTATACTGGCTGCTGAGTCCCCTTCTCCTCCTGCTATTGGGACTATTCCAATTCTTCTCCTTAGTAAACTTCCTTGATTTTGGTGCCCATCCTCCTCCCTGGACCCCAAATGCCTCCCCCACAACTCCATATTCTCTGCTTAGCCTCACACTCTGCCTTCTGTGTGGGCTTCTCCTTCACAGTAGGCCGTACGAGGGCTAGATTGTTCTTGTGACATCCCAGGGAGGCAGGAGATCTGGACTCTTGTCTTAGCTCAGTAACCAACATGCTGTGTGACCTTGGACAAGTTCCTGACCCTCTCTGGGCCCCTGTTTGCCCATCTGTCATTGAGGGGTTGAGTGAGAACCTCTGATGTTCTATGAATATCAAAACCCCACATGAAACATGCAGGCTAGTAGGCTGGTAGGCATGGACTCCTTAGACTCCTGGCTTACCCCTTTGCTCCCTACTGGGCCCCAGAAAAGCTGGTCCAGGGATTGGGCTGCTAGGCAGTGCCACCCTCTGTACCTCCAAATCCCTGCTTGGGTTCCATCTGTTTTCTCAGAGCTATCAATACCTCTGTCTCTGGCCTCGGCCTGAGTTCCCTCTACTCCTTATCCCGTTTTCACCCCAAAGCAGTGGTGGATGCCTCTGTCACTGGAGCCAGCTAATGGCAGAATGATTTCCCTCTGTGCTAGGCTTCCATTAGTCAGTATGTACACCGGGCCCAAAGGGGTGCTGGGGGACGAGGTGGCCATAAATCACTGTGGCTCCCTCTCCCAGCCTGGCTGCTGACAGCCTGGGAGCTCTGCTGGCTCAGCTGTCTCCCTTCTCGGAAGAGCTGGGGCCAGGGCTGGAGTGTCTGTGTAAAGGGCAGCGGCACAAACAGCGTGTCAGGCCCGTGGCCACTAACCCCATCGCCTCTGCGGTGTGACAATGTTACAGTAACGCTCCGGTTCTCTATGCAGTGTCACCTTACAATCGCTCAAAGGGAAATGGTAGGGAACTTGGCAACTCACCGAGACTCAGACTTCGTTTCCTGATCTGTAAAATGGGGGTGATCATACACCGACCCCACAGAGTTCAACAAAGATGTAAAAGGCCAGAGTATGACTCAGTAAACATCATTTGCCTTCCCCTGTGGGGGCTCAGAGTAGGGAGCGGCAGCCTGCCTACCTGTGTTTAAACCGTCTTTTACACTGTGCTCTCCTCTTTTGTGGCCGGACAAAGACAGCTCATGTGCTTGGGATCCAGACTGCCACAGGTGGAACGGAGCTCAGCAGAGCTTTGGAGTCAGACCACTTGGAAAGAGGGAGAACTCGAGCCTGGTTGGTCGGTGCAGGTGCCTTTGGCATCTTCAGTGAGCAAAGTTTGGCTGAGAAAATTAAATGAGATCACAGGGGTGATATTAAAAGAGCAAATTGCTTTAAAGGGCTTCCGCTCATTCCAGATCTCACAGCAGATGGATGGCAGTAATTACCAACAAGGAGTGGCCCGAGTTGGAAAGCAGGTCCCTCGGGGCTCTCAGTGTTTCTAAGTTAGGGACTTGGAAAGGGAGAGCCCTGAGCTCCTGTTGTCTCCAATACACATTCCCTTCCCCCGGAATCCATGGCGCCTGGTGACGTTTTGGAAGTCTGTGATGTCTGGGAAACATTTTTTATTATCTCCTGGGCCCTTGCACATCTGTTGGGTCTATGAGAATGACAAGATGGGCATGGCTCTTGCTCTAAATCCACAAAACAATATGGCCACATGGGTCAAGGAGGGCATGTCTTCTCACCTTGAGTTCTACTTCTGAGGAACTCTCTGGCGAGCTCAGCAGAGCTGGGTGCATGGAGATGTTCAACTCAGTGTTACCCATCAGGTAAAATGTCCAACAATGGGGAAACAGGTCGAGCAAATCAAAGTCTATCCTCAGTGTGGATGATTCTCAGGTGCTAACAGGGCTACGTAGGAAGTCTATGTAATCACACAAGAAAGGCTCCCGGAATCATGGTAAGTGAGGCACTAAAATGTGAAATGAAACATTTACTCTGATCACACCATAAAAGCAAACTGGGCCTGAGCCTGAAAGAAAAGATACTAATATGCAGGTAGTGGTTGCGTCCGCGTGGTGAGATTATGGTTGATTATTTTTCAAAACCTTATTTCCCGTTATGTGGGGCCATGTGGCAATATTATCTAGAGTGTATAAATGGACAAACATCTCTCAGACCCAGAGGTATTGCAGAGAGGACCAGAGCCCCAGGGATTCTAGAAAGTGAAAAGAGAGTGAGCAGTCTCAGAGTGCCTAACAGCTTCAGGCCGGGAGCTTGTGGGGCTGGTGTCCATCCACCCTGCTCCTGCTCTGAGCACCTGTTGCTCCAGGAAGGCCTGTCTGGGGATGCCCCATTGTTGTTCTCTGGCCAGGAGGAAGGTGGGGGCAGGGAGGATGGCTGGTTCCAAAGCCAGGAAATAAAACTCCACCCCCCAACTTAGCCTCTCCATTCATTTGGCTTATTGATGGGGACCCAGGGGGCCTGGAGAGAGCACGCAGACTTCCCAGGACCCGTGAGAAAACTTCCCTGTGCTGGGCCCACGCCATCTCACAGACTCTGGGGGCCCATCCTGAAGGCTTCCTCTGGCTGTTTCCTGGTGTTGTCAACTCTACACCCCCAACAGCAGCAGGACGCCAGGCGCCCAAAGTCCCACAGCCTCTTGAATGCCTCCCGTATCACCACAGCCCATCTGGACCCTGGCCTTGGGTGGCTAATATCTCCATGGGCCTTAGAGGATCTGATAGTCTGTGAAGGAAAGAGATCCCGGTCAGCTCCCCTAGGATACACCCTTCCCCCACCCATGCTAGGGTTAGAAAGCCATGGACCTTTGCATATATTTTACATTAATTTGCATAACCACCTGCTATAGCGGAAAGAGCATTAAACCAAGAGTCAGAAACCTTGGAGTCTAGTCCCAACAAGACTACTAACAGGATGTGACCTTGAGCAAATTTCGTACCTCTCCAGACATTGGTCTCCCCATCTGATGAATTGGGGACTGGACTATGGGTCTGTAAGTTGATATGATATAGCAGGGAAGATGAAGGGCACATATGGAGCAAGGAAGGGATCTTTGGGACTCCCCCTGCCCAACCCTCCACCCCTTCCCACCAGTGCTCACTTCTGTGTGTGGGTCCAAACTGTGTGGGTCCCTGGAGAGGGAAAATGAGCATGGCCGGCTCCACTGCTTCTTCTCACTTGGCAGCCCTGGGGAAGCCAGCAGCTTCTGACACCCAGGAAATGCTTTAGACTAGGTGCTAGGGAGCTTGCCAGGGAAAGGGAGGCAAAGCCACAGGCTGTCCAGGGATAGAGTGGACTCAGCACACACACGCACAGTCACACACACCACCACTGCAGCCTGGACCAAAACAGTGCCACTCCCAACATCGGAATGTCAGTCCCAACATCAGCCACCTAGGCCTTGCCTGCAAGCCTGTCCACCTGCTGCAGGTATTTCCTGGGCAATGGGAAACAAAGTCCATGGAAAGAAAAGCTCATTCCTGGGAAGCTCTGCCACCATTGTTGCTGCTCCTTGCATCAGGATCTCTGGGGTATAGTGTTGGGGGAAGGGAAGGATGCCAAAACTTGGAACTGTCTACTCAGTGCCTGGGCCTTGTGTAGTGGGGTGGCTAGTAGGGCTGCGCCAGGCTATGGGGAATGAGGCTGTGGCTAGTGAGTGGCAGGGCTGTGGCACTTCTGCTACTCAATGCTTAGGAGGGTTGGGCCTTTGGGGGTCCCTCAGAGGCTGGAGTCTACAGTGAGCAAGTGTAGAGAACAGAGGGTGCAGGCCCAGAGCCCACAATTTATAAGGGATGTGGTGTGTGTGGAGGAGGTACAGGTTGGAACTGCAAAAAAGTGAAGAGGTTAAGAGGGAAAGGGTGGGAAATGCCCTCAGCCCCTAGGACCCTGGGACTTGTGCTCTGACCCCCTTCTCCTCCCCTTTGAGTTATCCAGGGAAACCCCCTCTCTTCTCCCCTGATTCTCACCACCCCCTTTCCCACCTGCCAGGGTCTGACTCGGGCCCTGATTGTCTCAGTAGCTCCCTCAGTCACTTTCTCCCTTCCCTCTGGCCTCCAGTGCTGTCACTCTCCCCCCATAGCTCCCGGGTGCTGTCTAATGAGGCAAGTTCCACGAAGGGGTCTGGCCTTGCAGAAGCCACTTCACCTCTCTGAGCTTGTTTCCTCTACTCTAAAATCGGAGAACTGATGTCTACCTCTTGGAGTGTTCTGAGGAAGAAAGGAGGCAATTTAATACAAACTCACCACTGTGCCTGGCATATCATGGAAGCTGGAACACTGCCAGCAGCTGTTATTTTTAGCAACTTCCCCGAGCCTCAGTTTCCTCTTTTACACAATGCCACGCAAGTCCCACCTTCTCAGTGCTACTGTGAGACTTAGAGCGAGGAGAGATTGAATGTACTCGGTAAACAGCAGTGGGCGAGGCTGAGGGTGGAGGCTGCTGTTGTCAGGGCCTCTTGGTAGGCAGCAGGTCAAACCCTGCCCAGCCCTGGTATGGAGCCACAAAAGGGAGTGCCTGCCATCGCTTAGTACTCTAAAACGGTAGCTGCTGCCCCGGGCCCAAATGCATCTCATTTGACAGATGCAAAAACTGAGGCCCAGAGAGGGCAACAGACTGGTCTACAGCCACAGAGCGAGCGAGGAACTCTGAAGGCACCGGACCAGAAAGATTTAGATACCACAGAAGAGAGTATTAACTGTTTTCCCCACCCTCCTCAGAAGTACAGACATTTGGGAAAATATCATAATTTCAACTCAGATCTCAAATCACTTTTTTGTTGGAGAGGCACTACATCTCACTTCATTTACTTAAAAAATTGGCACGCCTAGTCTACTTAAAGACGCAGCATCCCAGAGAAATAAGGCCAATTTGAGAGCGAATGAAATGACTAGCTTGAAATATACATCTCAGCCTGTGGACTTTTTTGAGAGAAAAAAACTTTAAGAAAAATAAATATCGTCCCTACTTCTTTCCCACCTGTGCTCCAGCATGCAGCTATAAGCCTATCTGAGGACGGGAGTTACTTCTTGGTTCTCACTCTTCTACCCATCAAGGACTGACTGTGTGACAGAGGATTCGGATAGAGATGGAGCTCAGGGTCTTGGTGGGGATCATGCACACTCGGCCACTTTAATCACTCTGTCTGTGGGCATGAGTGAAACAATCTTGAGAGACAGACAACATTGAAAAGCAAACTTATTAAAGTGTAGGCCACCTTAGTGACACACTGGCATGTGAGGAATTCTCATTTACCATTGCAGGGCAAATGGAAAATTGCTCTTGCAGATAGGGAGGCAGGCTCAGTGGCCTGTGAGTCTAAAGTCCAGGGCAGCTGCCCGAAGAAAGTCCAGCTTGTCTGTAAATGCCATGTACAGAGTGCTTCTCTCACACCAACCACCTATGATATTAAAGGGTAAAAGGTGAAAGTCCGAAAGTTCAAAAACTTAACGAAGACTCATGAGGACTGCAGCTGTAGGACCTGCTTCAGACAGACCCATTGTCAGTGTGTCTGCGCAGGCTTTCTTGAGTTGTTCCTGCATCCCACTAAACAGCTGAGGAAGAATGAGGTTTGTCAGGAGGAAAGGCAAAGTCGAGTGTGTGTGTGTGTGTGTGTGGTGTTTATCTGTATACATTTGGGCTGTGTGTGTATGTGGCTACACGTGCTTCAGTGACAGTATGAGTATGTAAGCACAAGGGAAAATTCATGAGCACGTGCTGCCTTCCTTACCTTGACTCCCTCAGCAGGCGCTAGGACTCTAATCATTCAAACAAGCACTGGAATGATCTCTTAACAGACTATCCCTTTTTCAAATCAATATATTAGTAGGGGACAGCGATACGCGGTTGTCCAATGCTGCTAGGGCTGGGCCCATGACAGACATCCCTAATTGGTTACGGCACTCTTTCCAACCGAGCCTAATCTTAGTCTCCGAACTGGCACAACTCTGGGAAGTCATTGCTGCTTGTTCGAAGTCAGCAGACAAGAGGAAACCTATTTACTATCCCTGAACTTGGTCTCTAGAGTTCCTTCCACCGCTAGCATGCTCTAGGTATTCCCCTCTTCAGTTTCCACTCTGTATCTAGCCTTATGTTGAGCCTGTGGGAGACCGAGAAGTGTGTTCTGCTCACAAGGAAAGTTATTATCTTTGGGGGCACTGAGAGCCAAGAGGATAACCCTTCCTGAAACTACTAGGAAGCATGATAACTGTGTGGTTTAGCCCTGGATCTCTGATGGCAAACACATACCATGTTCCAACCTTTTACCCACACAGACATTACTAACTGATGTTGACCTTTACGAACGAGACCAGATGTGGCCCTAGAATTCTTCTCAACACAACATGTTCTCAGACTTTCAAAAGCCACCTGCTGCCCTAGATTTTGAGGGGTAGGCTATACAGTCTTGGGAAGGCTCGGGTTATCCGAGAAGGCTTCCTGGGAGAGGCAGGAATTAAGCCAGGACTTGCAGAGTACCCAAACACCCAAGCCAGACCAGATAGGTGAGGCAGAGAGACCAAGGCTGGGAAAGGGGAAATGGTGGAGATTCCTAGGAGGATCAGAAATAAGCCAGCTGAGGCAGGGAGGATCCTGTTTGTATCCAGCAGAATAACTAGAGGGTCAGGGTCATCCCTGGGAGCCGGGTACAAGGGGATCTGATGTACTGCCCCTTCATTAAAAGCATCTTGGGGAGCAGAGCCTGGGGCTTCCATACAGCAGGAGACCTCCAGCAGCCAGGAGGCCCAGGCCCAGAGGAGTGTGCCACAGGCTCCTAGTGCCCCTGCCCTGCTTAGGAGTGGCAGGGTACCTACGCCACAGGAGTCGCCTGTGTGGTGAAGGAGATGGGTCCCCGTGGCACACACACTTCTTGCCTGGCTCACTCGGGCTGTTCTCTTGAGCCCAGACATGTGCTCAGAGAAGGGAACTTCATCCCCACCCAGTCCCAGGCAGCGGGGCCACAGCCTGAGCACCAGAGTGGGAAGAGGGAAATCTGGCCTCCAAAAGGCCCCACTGGGATACATGGCCAGTACTCTATGAAAGACTCTTAATTACTCTGTCCTGTGACCTAATCTCCTGCAGCTTTGCTCTGTGTAATGAGTTATCCTACCAACTAGACACCTGTGCTGCCTACTACCTGCCTCCTAGCCACCTTGTACTTTGAAGGTCACAGGGGAGAGATGATGGGTGATGGGAAGGAGGGGTCAGGAACCATGCCAGGGGCTCTCTGGAGTCAGGGAAGCCACATCCTCATGGATAGCTCTGGATCCAAAGAGCTTTGCTTAGACAGCACGGTCTCAGCACAAAGTTGCAAGGGGTGGTCCCACAAGGTTAGGGACCCATCTCAGCCAATGCTGAGCTCAGAAACATACACTCACACAGGGAACATTGCCCTTTGTCACTAACGTCCCCATTCCCTGATAAGGCCCTGGACCCTTGCAAGCTGGTACTGGGATAGCCGGGCCAGGATTTGAGGGGCAGCCAGGAGCTGGCAATCCTGAATGGGCTCCCCTTGGCAGCCTGGCTGTTGTCAGGACAAGATCTCAGGCTGCTGGTGGCCAGACTGTAAGGCCCTTGTGCCAAGGCCAGTGGGCAGTATGCCTGAGACACACAGAAGGAGTTTGGAGCTGGTGCCAGTATGTGGCATGTGAGCAGGCTAGGGAAGTGGCCATGATCATGTCCTCATGTGTGCACACAACTCTAGGATCAGTGAGGTACCTGTGTGGGGCTGCACAAAGAAGGACAGAAAACTGGGACACAGGATAGCCCACCAGAATGTCATCTGGGCCTCTGTGCCAGAGGGAGCTATGTTTGGGACCACCCGGCCAACTGATGCGAATTCAAGCATATGTGGACACCCCTGTCCACAGGAATACGGAAGAGTGTACATGAGGGAGTAGAGACTGCGGGTTAAGGGGGTACGCATTTTGCATCTTTGTGTGTCTGTCTGTGTCTAACCTGTGTCCTCTGCCTCAGTGTGTGTGTGCGAGTGCAGGCATCTTCCAGTACGCACGTATGAACACATGCATGAGTCTGTATAAATGTGTAGGTGTAGGAGCCACTTTTCTACAAAGATCTTGGGCTTCAAAAGAAAATGAAATTCTTAAGAACACTGAGAGCAGCAGATACTAGCCAGTCCACTGGGGGCTGTTACGTTAACCACATGTCCATTCTGCCTAATACATAAATTACTAATGTAAATTAAAGGATAATTGAAGCCCTTTAGGCCCAAATATTTAAATTATTTAATAGGCAGTCAGGAATGAAAGAAAAAAGAGAGGGAGAACTGAGCTTAACACCCAGAGAAAAAAGAGCCAACTCAGGGGAAGAACGAGCAGGGGGGCCTCCGCTGGTCCATCTCTCCTGTTTAAGGATAAAAATATACACACCTAGGAGAAGCCCAGGGAAGGGAGGCCCTCAGCCTGGCTCTGTCTATACTGCCTCCCTCCTTCTCCTCCAGATGCAGCCTCCCAGGTGGGGAGGGAGGAATGGGAGAGAGCCTAAGAGTCTTCTGCTCTTCAGAGGCACTACCACCAGGAGATGAGAGCTGGTCCAGAGTCTCCGGGCCCTCGAACAGTTCCCCAGAATGGAGGCGTCATCTCCCTCCCTGAAATGTGACACTCCTGGCAAGGCAGCACTAGAAGATGGGCTGTGAGGGTCATTGAGTCCACCGCCCTTTATTACACAAAGGAGGGCAATGAAGGCATGTAGGAGGATGGGAATTGGCAGCTAGCCAAAGGCAGGTGTGTTTCCCATCCTCTTTCCTTTCTCTGAAGCCTTGAGAGGGATCTCCTAGACACAAACGAGAATCCAAATCACTAGGGAGCCTTACTTTCCCTGGCATCAGACCCCAGGACAAACCTTGGGCGAGCATATCATTCCTAAGTCTGTCTGCTGTCTACCACTTGCTGCCTGGTTTCTCATGGAATCTTATGGTACAGGACTCCCAACTATGCACAGATTCCAGTCTGAGGGCTGTGGTCACTGCTCACTCCTTGCCAGGCCTCGAGGCTGGAGGTGGGAGGTGAGGAAGGCCTAGTCTCAGGTGTCTGAAATAGCTCCGCTGGGCTAGAGGGTGGGTGGGTATCACTGGGTTAGCCGCACAGAGGGTCAGGTCCAGGGAGCTCACAGAGGATGAGGCTACCAGCTGACAGTGTCCACCACCTCTGGGAGTTTGTCCAAGATCAGAGCCCTCTGTGGGCAAGGAATAAGCCAGGCTTGTTGATCCACCTCTCCTCTTCGGCATGCGACTGAGCTGGGGTGCTGGGGAACTGCTAAAGGGGCTGGCCAAATGGAACAAGGGCCCTGACCCTTCCTTCGGGCCCACTTCCAAGGACACCTACTCCAAGAAGCCCTCTGCAATGTGCTGAAGACGTCCAGGCCTCACCCTGAGCAGCTGCCACCTCCCTGTGACCTCTGTTCTCAGACACTGTGAGTGCTTACACAGCAGTCTTTTCCTATCTTTATTGTCTCAAGGAACCACTGCCAAACAGCTGGTGCTCAATAAATGTTTAGAGATGAGGTTCCTGGACAGCCCTACCGGGCCTGGACATGCCTTTGAGGGACAATCAGGGCGATCGACTTTGTCATTTGGTTTGTGCTGGAATCTGGGGAAAGGCTGGAGGCTGAGAGGCTGCTGGTGCCGGCTTTCTCCAGGCAGTAAGGACATGATCAGACGGGCCCAGACGGCCTGCAGGGGGGTCCCTGGTCACACAGGGAATGGGCAAGGGAGAGTGCATGACTCCGTGCCAAGCCCTCCCTGCTGCAGAGAGGACATGGAAACTGAACTGGTAAAGAAGTACTTTTCATGGGAGGCCACTGGCTGGTCCGCTGCCTACCGGTGTCTCCTCTGTGTGTCTGGGTTAGTCCTATCAAGCCTATGGAGAAAGATGCTGGCTTCATCTCCCTCAAAAGGCAAGAGTGGGATCAAAGGATGGTGGATGTGAAATGGTTTTGACAAACGAAGAATGTCAGGATGATTACATTCATACTTTTATCCTTTCCTCCTTCTTTCCTTCTGTACACCCATATACTCACCCATCCATCCATGCACTTGTTCCTCCCTCCCCTCTCCCCTTCTCTCCATCCAGTCCCTCGCCTAAAGCCACTGATTACCGATGTAGAAGTGTTTAACATGCACTTACTTTCACAGATGACTTTGTTATCTTCTGTAGCAGAGGAGCTCAGAGTGTCCACAGGGGTATTCCCTGCCTTGGCTTCATCTCCCTTGAGGGCTCCCTGACCATCTTGACCCCCATCGTATGAGGACCTCACCCTCCCCTGGCTTGGGATCCTCTGGGATCCTCTCACCCTGGGGTCTCCACCTTGTTAGGACCTCTCTGCTCCCTTTAGAATGCTACTCCTCCCAGCCTGCAGCACCCCCACAACCCCATCTTGTCCATGAAGGAACTCCTATCAGCTCTATCTTCCACTGACAGGCATTTCTTGCCAGCCGGTAGTCTCCTGCCCTAAGGTCTGATTTTTCCTTAACTCTCCAAAGGCAGGAGTCTTGTTTTCCCAGTTAAACCACCAGGTGCCTGAGGCCTAGCCCAAGCCTGGGTCTCAGGCCTCTGAGGGCCTCCACCCTGAGCCAGGTGAGCCAAGCTCACCGAAAACCCTCGTTGCAAACCCTCGTTGAGATACAGAATCAACACTGGAATGATCACAGCCCCAGGCTCCTCAGGTCCCCTAGGAGGTGAGCAAAGCTGACATTTTTTTTTTTCTTTTTTGCTGTGTTTTCATAGGAGGCAGGACCATAAGCCAGGTGAGGCAGGGACAGGAAAACAGACTTTGTGGCACCCCACCAGAGAGCCCAGGTTGCCTGGGGATGAAGGGGGCCAGACCAA
Source organism: Cynopterus sphinx (assembly GCA_030015415.1). Classification (NCBI taxonomy): domain Eukaryota; kingdom Metazoa; phylum Chordata; class Mammalia; order Chiroptera; family Pteropodidae; genus Cynopterus; species Cynopterus sphinx. Next base: position 43,857,780 of record CM057382.1, on the reverse strand, counting down.
GCTCCAGAAGACAGCTGGGGGCAGGGCAGGAACTAACAGGAGCCCAAGAAGCAGATGGTAGGGCTGGCCCAAAACTCTTCACCATGCTGCATGGACAGGCTGGTATGGCACCTCGCCTGCTCCCCTCCTGGTCGCCAGCAGTGGGATGACAATCTCAGAAGAAATCCACTCCTCAACTCCCCCTATTAGGAGCTAGCTGGGTTGCCTCTTCCCCCACCCACCCAGATGGCAGTCCAGGTTCCAACCACTGGGGTTCAGGGCCTCCTACTCTGTACTATCAGACCCTACCTGGGTTTTGCTAAGAAGTTCTGATGGCAGGGCCCTCCACCCCTCAAGTTAGCCCTCATTATCTCATCAACAAGACAGAGATGGGTCCAGACCAGCACTTCTCAAACTTGAAGTAGGTATGAATCACCTGCACTTGTGCTGCAATGTAGGCTCTGATTCGGGAAGCCCGGGATAGGGCTGAGACTACGTTCCTAGCAAGATCCCAAGCGAGACTAGCCCAGGGACCACATTTTGAGTAGCAAAGCTCCAAAGGGCTCTCTGCTCTGAGCTCCAACTTCATCCTCTCTTCAAGAACATCCAGCCCCAGCCTAGCAGAGAGCCGGCTCCATGGAGAGAGGACGCGTCATGCAGAATGAGAAGAAATCTTTTCAGAAGTGGTCCCGAGGGTGGGGGGCGTGGCAGTCAGAGAGAAGACAGTGAGGGGACAATAGTGAATGGACCTGGGGTTATTTCCTGAACTCTGACTCCTCGTGGGAACGGGGTTATGAAAAGCTGTTCTTGAAATGGTCCTTATTCAGCGGGCTGTCCAAAATAAACACACGCGCGCCCTGCACGGAGCCAGGCAGGAAGCGAGACACATCTGGGAGACATCTGTCAGCCGGGAAACTGGGAAGCAAGTCGGCCAGCCCCAAGAGAGCGGGAGACCGCTTACAGATGCACGCGGCCATGCAGCCTGCCGCACAGCTGGGAACGCGCGTGCACACACGGGGCAGTCTCCGGACCCGGCAACATCCCTGCTCACAGCGGCCCGAGACACGGCTCTCGGAAGCGGACGTCCTTGCTGTCAGCATCCGCCTCCCCCCTCCCTCTCCTCCTCCTCCTGGATGTTATAATATTTATGACTCGCCGCTCTGAGCACGCAAGCCGAGTGTTTTCCTCCCACCTGCTCTCTACTTTCCCCAGAAGATCAGGCACGGGAGGCAGAGAGCAACCTGGAGCAGATGGCAGGGGAGACCCGGCCGTCCTGCCCTGCCCTGCACAGGGGCAGCGCCCGGGGCAAGTCTTGCAGCTCCTTTGGATCTTAGTTTCCTCCTCTGAATAACAAGAGAGGATTCTCCCACCTGGCTCGCCAGAGAGCGAACAGGAGAGAATATCCAGCCAGCTGATAGTTCCTGCAAGCGTTCTGCAATGCCGGGAAGCTGCTGGGTGTTGGGAGTCATTTAAGAGATTATGATTTAAACCTCAGCATCCAGGTTTAGGGTGCAGCCATATGCCCATGTGGTCCCAGGGCAGGAAGCCACTCTCTCCCTGGGCTTTGGCCCCCGGCTAGGGGGATGCACCTGCTGCACCCCTGAAAGCTGGGGCTCAGAGACTCCTGCTGATTGGGCACAGGGCTGTCCTTTACCATTTCTGTACGGGGAGTAATGTGAGGAGGATTGTTGGAGGACAGGCACCTTGCACTGTACAACTCCAGGTCCACAAAGATGCCTGGTCCAGGATCAGCCACAGCAGAGGATAAAGAAACATGGTGACACGGGGTTGTGAAAAAGGCACAGACTCTGGGGCCATATACACCCAGGAACAGATCCTGGTGCTGCTGCACACTAGCTGTGTGATCCGGGCAAGTTGCTTTACTCTCTAGGCCTCACTGTCCTCCACCACAAAACAGGGAGAACAACGCTTAGCTCCGAGGGTTATGGGACATGCTGAGCCCTCTGCAGTGTTGGCTGCTTAGTTAGCACTCAAATGTGATTGCAGGGCACATTAGAGATTTTAAGAGAAGTTCCCCCAAATGTGATCACAGTTTCTTGGAATCCATGTATTTTCCCTCATGTTGCAGAGGCCTTCTTGAAACAGGCAGAAGGCCTTCAGCACCCTTGGTCTATTTGCCTTGGCCATTAAGGCAGGGTGAGGTGGGAAGTGGTCTCTGAGGATCCCCTTTGGGGAGCATGAAAGGGGACTAATTCTGGCTGAGTGCCTACATTATACTGGTCACACGATACATGGCTTCTTTCCAGAATCTTCAGACATGTGCTATCCAACACGGTTGCCACGAGCCACATGTGGCTGTTTAATCTTTAATTAATTAAAATGAAATATTCAGTTCCTTAGTTGAACAGCCTTATTTCCAGTGCTTGATAGCCACATGCAGTTGTGCTACGAGGTTGGACAATGTAAGTAGAGAACATCACCACCCCACAGGCAGTTCCACTAGACAGTGCTGCTTTAGAGTAGGCTGTGATGGCCCCCTGCGCAGACGGGGAAACTGAGCCTGAAGCCCAGGCTCTTTCTGCTCAGCCCTGGAGAAGCTGGTCCTCAGATTCCCCAGTGGAAGGTTGGGTCCTCAGCAGATGTTCCACTGTCTCACCTGTTGCTCCACAGCTAGCAGGGTCAAGTCCAGGACAGACTAGCTGGCACATGCAGCTGGCTCTCCCTCACCAAGGCCTCACCGAGGTGCCTCCTATGCACGTGTGTGAGATTTTGAGAACTCATGACAAAGAGCCCAGACCCAGGGGTCAACAGGGACCAGACATGGCAGGAGGGGCAGCGGGCCCTCTTGACCTGCCAGGCAAGAGCCCCAACCCTCTGCAGGGGGCAGCTGAGTCTCAATGGGAGGCTCACCACATCTAGCTGCAAAGCATTGCTCTGGAAGCTTGATGCCCACAGGTGCTCAGTCTGTTGCTTTCAGAGGGCTGGAGTGGCACATGACTGTACACACCCCGACCTCTAGGCAGAAGAGGGGAGCCCAGATCCGATGCTGTAGAAGCCACATGAAGAAGGTGCTGACTGTACAGGAGCCTAGTGCAGTCTTTCCCTCAGTGGGCCTCCCTCTCGGGCTGAACTAGCTCGAGTGATCTCTCAGTCAGCACCTCCCCACAAATTTCCATACTCTCCGGCCTTGTTGTTTTGGGCCCCCTGAGCCTCAGCTCCCTCATCTGCACGAAGGAGGTCATCTCGCTCATGGAGGATCAGGGGAGCAGCACATGTGTGTGAGCGGGGTGTCGGGCACATGGCCAGGGGATGCTACACAGGAAAAGGGACAGCGAGAAGGCCCACAGCAAACTGTCTGATTGAGCCCTGCTCTCCCACCCTGTTTCCTTCCACAGTACTGAGGTCACTCCAGGAAAAAGGGTCTCTGGCCTCAGCAAAGCAGAGCAGCACAACGGGCCTCTCTGCAGCCCCTTGGGGCACCAAGCCATGTGTGGGCTTTTCTCCAGAAGCTAGGAACTACACCCCGGCAATTCTTACCTTCTTGTTCTGCAACTCCAGGCCAGCCCCACATCCTCTCTGTGCCGTAATCTCATCGGAGGTGATGTACAGAATAACGTCAGTGGCCTGGGCTGTTATTATCCCATTGTTAGTTTATCATTAAGGTTAACCTGGCCTTAAACCCATTCTAATGGCCCAGGAGCACCCTTATGATTTTGTATCCTTGGGTAGCACTTAGAGGCTCTGGGCCTCAACTTGGGCAGTGGTAATGGGAGGCTCTTTCCAGCTCTGACAGCCTGTGATTTAAAGATAGAAATCTCCTGGTGAGGTGCCAGACCAAGAGGAAGACGGGCCTTCTGACTTCCAGCCAGTTACTACTGTTATTGTTCGAATCCAGTCCTTGCTCCCAGGGACAAAGCTATGTATGCCTGATAAGCACATTTCCCCTCCCTCCTTGTCCTCCCCCTGCTCAGATAATACCAGGCTACCTGGGATGTACTTAGCATGGGGGAAGACAGCAAGGCCATCCCAAGGACAGCCCTTGGATCTAGGGCTCATGTGCTCACTACGGCCTCTGGCTCATTTCCTGAGCAGACCGGGGCCACTGGAACCAGCACTACCTTTGGACATGGTCAGCCACCAGGTTCCAGTATGCAGGCCAGTTCTCTGACTCCAGGGGGCTAAGCTGCATTACAAACATGGAGTGTATTAAGAAAGCCTTCAAATGCCTTTGCAACAAGCCAAGTCTCTGTCCAGAATGTCTGTGGGGGGCTCTTGTAGAAGCCACACAGTTATAGTCTCTCTAGGGGGCCCCTTGGGTATCTGTGACCCACAAAGCTTCTCAGGGAGACTTGGGCAACCTCTCCTCTAGCTAAAGTCAATCACAGCTAACTAAGCCTCAAGATGCAGGCTCTGAGAACAATCGAAGTCAGCCAGGTGTGTCGGAGGAAACACTAGTAGCACAGCGATTCTAGGTGTGGGGTCTGCGGTGGCCTGCCAGGGTGTGCAACCCCAGCTGGTTACTTGGCTTCCCCCAAAGATGCAGATAGGTCCTGCCTAAGGAGGCTTTCAAGATGAATGAGGTCAATACAAGTAGAGTGCAGAGAGCAGTTCTGACAAACATGGGGGCTACCATGATGATGGACTCTTAGTAACACCAAACTTAAAATTAAAAGAAACATAGAACCATGGACTCTCAGGCTGTTAAATGAAAAGAAGCTTAGCAGGCCATCCCCAACTCCCCTCCAGGCAGGAATCCCCAAAGTCTTCTTTGGCCCTGGAGGCCCTTGAGGACTGGTACCAAGGAGCCGGCCTGTGTCCAAAGAAACTTCTGGTTTCTCAGCCACAGGTGTTCTTGGACGAGACAGAAGGATACATCAATCCTTAGCAGGCCAGAAATCTCAAATATGCCTCTGCTCTCCCCTGCACCCATTCCCCCCCTGGTCTCTTAGCAATGGGACTGAATGGTGGAGGTGTAGTGGTGGCAGTATATGGAGGGGCAGGAGGGTGTATCTGCTGGGCAGGGAGGAAGTCGTTGGTGCTGGCCTCTGCTTAGCCATGACCCTAACAGGAAGCAATTGTGTGGGCCCCTTGGGAGGCCAGACTCTGAAGGAGCAGAAGGCAGGATAAAGGATGGACCTGCCAGGCCCCACTATCTACACCCACTCTGCTGGTCCTGTGCCTGTCCTTGAGCATACCAGAGGCAGACCACACACATCATCTCCACAGCTGGGATCACTGGTTTTTGGAGGCACTACCCATACCCTGAGAGCTTTATTATTGGGGAAACTGGGGTCCTGGGGGGAAGAGGAAATTAGGAGTCAGAAGGTTATGTTAGCAGCGGAATTGTAGTGTCATTGGTAGCAAGTGGCTGGTCTAGAGCCAGTGACTAGAAGCCAGAGGAGCAGTTTTGGGCTCAACACCAACATCTGTCTGAGTCGTCCAAAAACGAAGCAGGCCACACGGCAGGAGAGCGAGGTAACACTTGGGAGTGGGGAGCAGAGGTTGGCATGTGAGGAGTGCAGCTCACAATCTCTGGGGCTCTTTGGGAACAGAGCTTCGGGAGGGGGAAGAGAGACCACAGGGCAGGAGGTGGGGTGGAAAGGTGAGGCTAGTGCAGCAGGGGCAGCATCTAATGTGTCACCCTCTCTCACCTGTCTAAAGCTCCCAGAGCCCAGCTGTCCTACCTCCAAGCACCCCACATAGGGTACCTGTTTATTTCTCCATGAGCCCAAGGCTAGTCTCCCTCACGGAGCAGGCAGCTCCCCAAGGGCAGGCCGGGGTGCACACAGAGAAATAGGAGAGAACCCCATGAAGCTGACCTGAGAAATCTGGGCTTCAGGCTCACCCTGGAACCCTCTGGCACCAGGAGCCGCACGGTCCACCACCCACCCTGGAGACACCTACTCTTGTATTGCTGAACAGAGAACGGGGCAGGTGTGTGGAGCTGGCTTTCTAGCCTGGGCCCTGTCCAGCTTAGCACCAAATACTAATATTAGCATCAGGAAGGGCACAGCGCACTTCTGAGCACTTCTTAAGGATCTTCTGACTGACCCTTGGGGCCTTCCATGAGGAAGAACTGCTCGTGTGGGGGAAATGGGCAGGGAAGTGAAGTGATCTGCTCAGTGACACACATGGGTGGTACTCCTAACTGCTCAGCAGGATGGGGACCCACAGCCTCTCACCCAGCTGTCCCTTGTCCCACCTGCGTCACGGATAAGTTGACTAAAGTCAGCCTCATTCGTCCTCTGTGCCGGAGCCTTCTGCTGTTTCAGGACCCCCTTCCTCACTACTAGGCTCTCCTGGCGGGGGTCACTGTCGACCTTGTATTATGAAAGACATTTTCCTTTCCTAGGGTTGTTGCTAAATAAAAGCCACCCCAGCAGCCGCAAAGATATCCATCGTCTGTGTACCCCAGACTTCCAGGTGTCTGTGAGGTGACAGGAGGCAGCAAGTCAATCTCTCCCAGGTCACAGGCACTGGGAGCAGAGGGTAGGTTTAGGATGGCTAGAGGATAGGCCACTCAAATCTTGAAAGTTGCCCTCTCTTGCACCATCCCCCATCTGGGCAGCTCAAGGGCAGGGGAATAAGCAAGGAGTTACCAGGTCTGTTTCTAACTCTGAGCTGGAGGGCACCCTGAAGGAGGTTGCAGATGGAACATGGAGGGAAATGGACAGTGCAGAGCAGGAGCCTCACACGTTTAGCAAACGTTGAAGACCTGGAGGACAAGCATGAGTGTGAGCAGCGAAGCTTGGGGTCACAGGAAGCCTTTTGAAGAAAAGCCCACGGGCTGGCCCTGACCAAGCCTGCCCCTTCTGTAGCCATCGGCACTCTCCAGAACGGTCTACCCCTGAGTTCCTCACGCAACCCCTTCCAGAGGCTCCAAATGCCCTGGGACCGGTATTTTATTAGGAAGCAGGCTTTCCATCTTGGGGGAGGGGGCCATGGGGCCCATGCCAGGACTGTCTTATTTTTAATGATCACATGCCTGTTTATTTAGTTTCTGAATGGCCCCTGCTTTCTGCCTGAGGGAGTTACAGGCAGTCAGGCTATTTGTGGTGAAGTTAATGAGGTGATATAGTAGAAGCCACTTTCTCTCTGCTGCCATACCGTGGGAAGACAGAGAAGGCCCCTCCATTCCCAATTACCTGCCCTCCAGGGGCCTCTCCCACCTTCCTCGTCCCTCCCAGCCTGGTTACGAGCCCCTCCTCCCCCTGATCCACCCAACTCACCACAAATGAGGAAAATGGACTGGTTGGCAGGTTATTGTTTTTATTTGCCTTCAGGTAAGCATTAAAAGTTTCTTCAGACAAAAAAAAAGAGGGGGGGGCGGGGAGGGACTTAAGGAGCCCTAGTAAAGACCATTCCTGCCTCCAATAAAATTGTCCCTTCTTGACCCTTTAGAGGCGAGCTGAGGAAGGAGGCTCCCAGTGCAAACTTAACCCTCACCTACTCTGTGACAGGTGCCATATATACACTCCATACTATGCACACCACACAATATCAAATCCTCACTTCTCTTCCTCTCGTTTTACAGATGGGAGAACTTGAGCTTTGAGAAGTGACAAATTCACCCAAGGTCGCATGGTCAGTAAGAGACGGAACTGAGTTTGGGATCCAGGCTACCGGATTCCAGACCCCTCAACCACGAGGTGATATTCTCCTCTGTACGTAATCTCATTTAAGCTTTACATTGACAGATGTAAAGGGGGTAGACTGCTATAATTCCATTTTGAGGCTGAAGATGAGTCTCAGATGGGCTAAGTAACTTGTCCACGGACACATGTCTAGGGAGTGGGGAAGGTGGCATTTGAACCCCTTTTGTTGCCAAGAGCTTGTCTGCATAAGCATGAGTCATGGTGACCAAGGGAGGGGGATCCTTGGGGAATGTGCTCACAATGCTCCGTGGCTTTCATAGCCCCCAAGTTCAGGTCCTGGCTCCTTGGCTTCTGCCCCTCTACACCCACTCTGTGTTCCTAGCTGTCCTCTACCCAGGCAGGCCCGCTTGCCAACCCACCCCACTTCCCATCCCCAGATTCCCCCTGGAGTCCCACCCACATTGCTGCCTCCCCTAGGAAGCTTTCCTCCATCTCAGCCTTGAAGACCCCTACTCTGAGCTAGAGATAAGTGTAAGCTTTTGTAGGCATCCATCTTCTCTCCCTAACTGAAATTTTGCGAGGGGCAGATTCTGGGTCCCCTTAGGCTAGACACAGAGAAAGGAATTAGAAATAACGGGGGTCTAACTGTTCTTAACACATACAGGAGCAGGGTCCCTCTCTGACCTTAAAGAGCCTCCTCTGATCTTTAAAGAGCTCTGGGGACCCCGAGCCTAGACCTCCCAATCCATGCCCACGGAAGAGAAGCATGGCAAACCTGCTTTGCACAGAGGAGAAATCAAGACACAGCAATTGGTGGGAGGAGGAAGGGAACAGGAGTGACTGGTGGTTGGAATAGGGGCTCAGGCAGAGGGAGCCCAGCATCCACTACCACGGAGGCCGTTGCCTGTCAAGCAGGGTGGGAGAGGCCTGGGCCCAGCTCTGAGGAGCTCCGAGAAGCACTTTATGACTTTCTAAGTGGGCGCTCTGCTGACAGCTTAACGGCCAGCTCCTCCCAGCCCTGGGCTTCATATTTATGAGCTGAAGGCTCTGAGGGGGAGGCTCAGGAATCCAGCCCACACCACAGAGCCTCAGCCCTCTGGCTCTCAGGCCAGGAAGCCATAAAAAATGATCTTGCATTGCTTCCCTCCCCTTACATGATTTTAGGGGGTGGGGGAGGGGATGGAAGGTGGGAGTTGGGGGCAGGGAAGGTGCAGGGCCTTTTCCAAAGCTGGCAGGAGCAAACACTCATGGAGGAAAGTCGTGGACCCCTCAGCCTCCCGGCACTCCACTACCCAGGCTCTTGTAGCAGGCTTTGTCAGTCCTGGGTTCCTAGCCTGAGTGGCTAAGGGCTGGATGTACTCACATTTGTGGGGTGCCCACACCAAGCCAGGGTATCAACTCTAACATCTCATTTAACCTTCACAACAACCCTGGGAAGTTTGACAAGGTTTGGAAAGGTGGTGTCTGTGGGCTCCGGTATCTACTGCTCCCTCCTTCCCCCACCACACAAGCTGCCTCCCCAGTTCCCATCTGAAGAATATAAGGCCCAGTGAGGGAAAAAAAACTTGCCCAATTTACAGAGCTTTTTAGGGGTAAAGCATGTACCTGAATCTAGGACTCCCAATGCCCAGTTCAGTGGGGCCCAGGATGCAGACTCCTGACCCTTGGAGGACAGAAGAGTATCTGACCTGCCAATGGGAGAGATGGACCAGTCTCCCTGTGTGTACATTGACTGAATGTGACCAGATATTCTCTAGGGGCAGGCCTTGTACTCTAAGGCTGGGGTTCTACGGTGGTGCCAGGTTCTAAGCCCAGGTGGTGGGGAGTCACCCCTCCTTTTCAGGCTGAGGCCAAGAGGTAATGCCGGCTCTCTGAGACCAGTCCCCGGAATTAAAGGCTGGGCTCCAAGAACCTTCCAGCACACTCCTTTCCCTGTCCCTAAGTGTCCTCAGTCCCTGTCTGGCCTGGGAAGGGCCAGCATCTCCCACAGGATGTGGCCGTCTGGCTGGCTGCAGCCTCGACCACATCCCCCCGCTGGGCACTGTCCAGGTCCAAGGCTGAGGAACACTGACCACGGAAATGATCCCACTCTCTGTCCCCCTCCTGGCCTACTCTGGCACGGACCCCAACCCACATATCCCTTCTTCCTACTGCAGTGGGTCAGTCCACCAGGGAAACCAGTCCTTAGCTCTCCACTAAGCGGGGGGCTCAAGCTACAGTGGGGGCTTAGGAAATGGCCACCAAGCCCCCAGATGGGTGAGAGGGGCTAGCAGGGTCTGGCCCGCAGGGCCTGTTGGTGGCTGCAAGACTCCCAGTTGCCTCCCCTCCTGTCTTTCTCTTTGGGGGTGGGGGAGCCCTCCCTGGTGGCCCCCTAGTGAGGGACTGTCTGCAGATAATCAGGGAACAGATTCCAAAAGAAGGAGGAAAAAAGGCACTTAGGCGCCAGACAGGATCCTTATCTTCTGGGGCGGAATGTCAAAGGCAGGAGTCCTGCAACAGAGGCCCTGCATTTGCAGCCAGGGAGGGAGGAGGGGAGGAGGGGAGGAGGGGAGGAGGGGAGGAGGGGAGGAGGGGAGGAGGGGACCCGCCCTGGGCACTGGGGAGGGAGGGGGATGGTCTGTTCTGGACTAGCAGAGCCTGAGAACCAATAGAAATCTGGCTCTGCCCAGGAGGGGGTCTAGATACCACATCTCCCCCTGCAGATTCCAGCTCTCGGCCCCATATTTCAGACTAGCCCTGGGACCTCTGCAAGTAACCAGGGAAGGTGGGGGTGGAGGTGAGTCCACCACATTCCCAGACTGGGCCACTGTCTTAGCTATAAGACTCTAGCCAAGCTCCCTGACTAGTCATTCCCCCAGGCTCTTACCTGTAGAGTGGGAATTAAATCCCCCACTGCCTCTTACACTGAACTAATGGGATCCTCCATGGAGATACTGTGTAAAAACCAGAAAGGGCCATTCAAAGGGAGGGTTTTGCCTGGTGCTCTGAGCCTCCCTCCCCAGGAGACCTCCCTGCTATTTCTCACCCAACTTGGGAGCTTAAAGGAAGGCAATGTGAGGGGCTTCACTTCTTGGATGGACCCCCATACTTTGAAATCCTACAACATGGCAGCAGTCTCCTTCACAGAGAAAAAAAGCAGATTTTCTGATGGGGCACTGTTGTCCCAGGGAGGTCCATAGGTTGAGAACAGGACCAAGGAGCCTTGATCCCCTAGCCTGGACTTCTCTGGGGCTGGGCTGCTCCTGAGGATCAGGGGTCTACTCTATGGGACTAACAACGGCCCCCAGAGGAGAGCACAGGCACAGGCCTGAGATGTGGGTTCAAATCCAAGTTCTGTCATTTTCTGGCTCTATAACCCTGAGCAGATATCCTCACCCCTCCTTCCCTACCACGGTGTCTCAGTTTCCTCAACTGTAAAATGAGAGAGGTCTTTTCAGGTCTAGCATTCTGTGACCATACGCTTGACCTAACAGCTGGGGCTCTGCTTCTGAAAACTTGAACTATACCAAGAAGAGAGAAACACACTCATACACACATCAAAGAAACATCAAGCTAAGTGTGACCCATGCATCCTGGAACATTCTGGGGCCATCTTTGTGTATCCTGGTCCTAATTTCTTGGTGGCCTCAGCCAGGAGCAGTCAGAGTGGACAGCCCCCTGATGGAGCTGAGCTAGATCACCCCCAGGGAGGGGGCCAGAAATACCAACGAGTGCCTGACAAAGAAAGAAAGACTTCTGGCTGGCACTGGGGATTAAAGGCCCACTTCTCTGTGCCCCCACCCCCAGCCACATAAAGGCCTGGCTGGTCTGTCCCCCAGCTGTCATCTGCAGGGGGCTGGTCCTCATTAGCTGCTGTGGCAGCTGTGGGGTGGAAGACACACTGCAGAGCCATGAAGTAAAGCCAGTCTGGGACAGCGCCTGCCTGCCTGCCTTTGGGGTTGGAGTGGGTGATGGACCTGGGACAGGGAAGGAGATGGGAGGGAGTGAGAAGGAGTGGGAGGAGGAGGCACAGAGGCATGGCCAGTGGGAGGGGTGAAGGTGACGGCTGGCTGGAGCCCTAGCATTTTCCGGGCTGTTATTCTGGGTAACTTTTTACTTATTCAGAGGCTGGGGATGTGGCTTAGCATCTGTCAGCTCAATATTTATTACAAGCCTATCTATCAGCTTTGGACCACGGACCCCAAGACGTGGCCACCACAGACCTCCTCCTTCTATATCCTTACTGCCAGGGCCCACTCGAAAACCTGCACGGAAAAGCTGAAGGGCAGCTCCTTCCTGAAAGACCACCTAATCTAATTCTTCGGGTTTGCCTTTGGGGAAACTGAGGCCCAGAGAGAGAAGCAGCCTTGCTCAAAGTCACAAAGCACTCTGGCATTTAAGCTTTGATTTCTTGGCTTTCAAGCCACCAGAACAGACAAACGCCACCAGAGTAAAAACACCAGAGGCCACACTGAGAGATGTGACAGTGACCTACCCTCCAGTTCCCACCAGGTGCAGGCAGAAATCTTGGCGCAAGGGCACAGCTTTGCCACAGGAGTCTTTTGCAAGGTTCTTGGAACCCCGAGCCTCAGTCTCTGTGATCATACCCACCTGAGAGAGCAGTCGGAAGGACTGCAGGAAAACACCCTGAAACTATAAAGTCCCAGAAAACTGGAATTTGTTTATTGCTTTAGATGCTACAGATGGGGTCAGAAGAAGTGAGGGAGGATGGCCATGGGAGAACGGGTGTCTGTCCATGGCCACCACAGTCCTTCCTTATCATTGCCTCCAAGGCAAGGCAGGAGGTAACAAACAGATCAATAGCAAGAGCATCATCTTAACCAACTGGAGACATGTGAATGACCCAGAGCAGGGCAGGGGTGCCAGTTGGCAGAGCTGGCGGTGACCTCACACTCCCACCCAGCTCCAAGCCTTCCAGCAGCGCGAGGTCAGCTTTGCAGCGTGGTGGCACCTCCCCCGCTGGCCACGGGTGGAGCCAAGAGGAGCATGGCACTGCCAGGGCCGGGGCGGGGTGCCAGCCCGGATTCCATGGCTTCCTCCTTCCTCCCACATCTACCCACTCTGCCATCACTTCTCCTGAAGCCCCCCCGCCCCTGATTTCATCTCAGAGCATTTCCCCCATGAACACAAGATTACTGCTTCTCATGTAACACATAAGCTGTGGTGTGAACTTCTGGTAAATGAAGATCTTATTTAAAACCGTGTGCTATCAGGGGAGGGGGAGAGACAGGTTCCAACACATTCAGCTGTCCTACCAGGAAAAGGAGGTGCTGGGGCTGTGCACAGAGCCCCCAGCCATTCCTGGGAAGTCACTGAAGAGGGGCAACCCTCCCAACTTATCTATGAAGGTCAAACAGGGTATCGCTCTCTTTATCTGTGCAGGAGGGCAGGGCAAGGAGCTGACCTCCCTTGGAGGTTTGAGTTGGCCATGTGGAACAAAGAATGGCTTTATTGCAGGGCTTTCCAGGAACTGTGGACCAGAGAGGCCTGGGAATTGATCGGTTCCTGGAGCCCCTCTATGTCAGCAGCACAACGCGACCACCTGGGTTACTTTTAAAAGCCCCGATGCCCAGGCCAGACCCTAAGACCAGTGAAGTCGGAATCTCTGGGTGGGACCCATGCAAAGGTGATCCCACGGTTCGACCAAGGGTGAGAACCTTGGAGTGTGTCTCTTTTCAACAAGAAGTGTGCATCTGAATCACCTGGGGTACTTAGTCAAGATTCATATGGCCAGATTTCCTAAACCAGAATCTCTAAAGGCCAGGCATGTGGATTTTGAAAACACTCTAAGAAGTTCTTATGTACAACCTTGATGATTCATTCACTGAGCACCTGAGCATCAAGGGCCCACACTATGCCAGGCACATGCTCCAGGACTAACTACAGTGCTGACCCCATCCTCATGGAGTTCACGTGCTAGTGTGGTGACAGATGAGAAACTAGCAAGCACATAGGTCCACACATAAATAATAATTCCAAGTGTAATAAGTGCTAAAGGATAAGAGGCAGGCGGATTGAGGGAGGGCTCCCTGAGGAAGGGACATTTAAGCCAGGACCTGGATGACAGGAAGGAGCCAGCCATACCAAGTTCAGTGGGAACACCACTTAGTCCAGAGGCATGTTTACTGACGTGGGAACTGCAGACTCTGTCAGCTGCAGAACCCACACTCTGTTTACTGGCTAGACAGGAAATGCTGGGAACAGGCCAGTGGTGTCAGTTGCCTTCCCTGGCCCCCAGGAAATTCTACAGACTGTTGGGCTAAGTCTTAGAAAATGTGTAGCTAGAAGCTGTAAGGGGCCTCAGAGCTCACTCGTCCAATCACCGTGGTTAACAGATGGGAAAGTGAGGCTCAGTGAGAGACAGTGATTTGCCTTGGGGAAGGTTTCATCTCTGAAAGGGTTAAATGGAACAATGATTCTGCTATGGAGCTTGCTTGCTCTGGTCAAGCCCATTGTCTACCCCTCCCTGCTCTCCCGAAGTCCCTGCTGTTTTTTGCTCTCTGTACAAACAACCTGTGTGTTCCAGCCATGGTACAAGCCTGTGACACACCCAGGGCGCTTGGGTGGTGGGTAATAATCTCTCTGAGGGTGTGGAGGTCTTCCTCCCACTTTGGGAAGCCCATCAAAGGCCAGACAGAATGGTGCCAGATAAGGCAGTGGAATTTGGAATTTAGCGGGATCTGGAATTTCCCTTATGGGGAAGGCTGGTCCCAGCTGTCCAACCATGATGAGCTTCAAGGGAAGAGTATGACATATTCCAGGGAGGGGGCGGGTGGCCCAGGTACCCAGGGTCAGAAGCCAGATGTGGCACGGAAAGCAAGGGGACAGAGAAAAGGTGGCTGGCTGTCCCTGGACTATGCCCAGGACAGACAAGCTGGGACACGGAGTCACTCTACAGACAAACTACTGAAAGTGGCCACTGGCTGGCTCTTGCTGAGCCCTGATCACCACCTTTGAATATGGTACAGTCCGGAGAGCCAGAGACCAGGGCTGTATGTTCTGGGGTCAGGAGCTTCCTTCCTTGGCCACAGAGTTGGGGAGAGCTCCTGTTCCCTGAACAGGTGGACACCCACCTTCTCTGACCAACCAGAGCTAAATCCCTGACAGCTCTTCCCAATCTGCTGAGTTCCCCACAGGTATGACCTGGAGGCAAGATGGGGTACCCTGGAAGGACAATCTAGAATGTCTAGAACGCTTCTTTTCTCAATCTTTTTCTGCCATGCAAGAGTGGACAGGGGCTGGCAAGGGTGGGAAATCAGGCTGCACAAAGCAAGTCCAGAGTTAACTTGGGCAAGCCAGCTCCCCACCTCAGCTTCCCCATCTGTAAAAGGTGAGTGAAGATGCGCCCCAACGACCTCCTGGGGTTGTTGAGAAGCTCAGATTCACATGCGAAGGTGCTTTTTGCATGAAGTGCTCCATGCCTGCGACCAACTGGCACCACCCTGATATTTGGTGGGTAGGAAGCCAGAAACAACATGAGACAGATTCTCACGCAAAGGGGACGTCAGGCCCTCATGTGCCCCTTCATACAGTCTGTCAGGCTGTAGTTCTTAAGAAGCTCTGAGGACTGCACTCCTTCCCCCATCAATACAATTCCCTAGAAGGAGCCTTGAAAAGGAAGCCCAGGGCAGTGAGATGGAGATGCTCAAGCACCTGGGAACTTCTTTTTCCCTGGGTTTTGGGTGAGCACTCTGATCCAGTGGGCCATGACAGGGAGGTGGGGAGGATGGCTTACTTCAGGCTTCTAGCAGCTTCTCCCCCTAGAGAGGCCAGCCCCTCAGCCAGCCCTGCCCTTCCTTCTGCAAGTTATACAGGACCTGGGGGTGGGAGACAGAAGAGGATGCTGTCATGGGTATAATAAATGACTTATTGACTGGTAAGCAGAGCTCCCAGGGCTTGGAGCATGACCTTCCGGCAATTATGCTCTCTACTGCCTGCCCAGGGCCCACTCCTAGTTTGTGGAAGCTGAGGTCTAGCTCGGTCCCTTCCCCCTACCACTCCAACATTCAGGGGCCTGAGGCATGCAGATAAACCCCTGCAGGGCTCTAACTGAAGTGGCCTTGGGGCTGCAAATGATCCTCCCCATGTGCCTATGAACAAATACGCCCTCTTGGACCACTGCACAAAATGGCACAGGTCAGGGAGAGAGGGGCTGACTGATGCTGGCTGTGACAGGCCTGTGGGAAAACCCAGCTCTGTTCATCAATCAACCCCTCTTTATTATTAAGACCAGAATCACGTCAGTGGAGGATTCTGAACCACAAAGCAGGTCCAGGGTCTTCTGTTCACCCACCTTGCAATCACCACACGAGCCGTCACTGAGCAGTTGGCACTCACTGGGATGGACATCAGGGAGGTATAGCATGGGTAAGACCGGGCCCTGGCCCTGGAGAGTGGATGCAGAGTGGGCTCCTGGGAGGAGCTCTGACTCTGGGACCCAGAGACTAGGGTTACACTTAGTCGAGGCTCTGACACAAAAGCTGGAAGATTAGGGTGGGTCACTTTACTTCCCTTAGCCCTATTTTGGTTTTCTAAGCCCTCCCTTCCAGAGTCATTACAAGGATTAAATGAGACAATTGGCCCACGTGGGTGCCAGAGTGCGCCCAGAGTCAGAGAAAGGCCAGGGGTTCAGCGTGCTTATTCCATACCTGGCATGAAGGTGGAGTGTATGTCCATGGGACCCTCATGTGTCAAGGCAACAGCAAATTAAGCAGCCACTTCAGCATCTGCCATAGCTCTGTACAGAATGCAGCTGTGTGTGTGTGTGTGTGTGTGTGTGTGTGTGTGTGTGTGTGTGTGTGTGTTGCAAGGGTCTGGAAAAGGAGGATCCAAGACTTATCTGAGGCCCCTGTAGTTCAATAAATGACATCATAACCCACATCACGTAAAGCCTTTTGCATGCCGCTTACTCTCTTTGAAACGAATGGTATTGGATTCATTATTCCCCCTGCCCGCCTTAACCCCGGGCAGGGATGGCACTTGTGAGTCCTACCCCTCTCTCATTGTGTTTAGAAGGAGAACAGGGAATGTGTCCCTCACTCAGGGCTCTCCACTTGCATCTACAAGCAGAGTGGGGAGGGGCACCCAATGAGCAAGCAGAATGTATTCAACAGGCCTTGAAAAGACAACGAGAAGAGAGGTAGAGGTCTGGCACGGTCTTACACTCATACATGTCAGGTAGCATGCTACAGATACTATTTTGTGCTTTACTTCTTTTATCTGTCAATACGTCCTGGGAATCTCTCCACATCAGCTCACGGAGACCCTTGTCATTCTTTTTCATAGCTGCACAGTACTCCAGGGTGTGGCCGTACCACACAGTTTATTCAGCTCTTCTACCACGGCCTTCAGGTCGTTTCCAGTATTTTGCAGTTACAAACAATGCTGCAATGAATCACTGTGCGCATGTGTATTTTTATACTGATGAAGGTGTATCGTAACGGAAGACTTCTAGAAGTAGGATTGTTAGAGGGAAAATAAAGTGTATATGCAGTTTTAAGTATTGCCACATCATCTACTGGACATGGAATTGTACCAATTTGTATTCCAACCAGCAACGTCTAAAAGTGCCTGTTTCCCACAGCCTCTTCAGTAGAATGTGTGGCCGTGATTAATTGTCTCCAGGCTTATAAGTGAGAAGTGGTATCTCAGAGTTGTTTTAATCGACATCTTTCTAATTATGAGTGAGTTTTAACATTTTTTTCATGTACTTGAGGGTTGCCGTTATATCTTATTTTATGAATTATCTGTTCGTGTCTTTTTTTTTTCTACCTTTTTATCAAGTGTTTGGTCCTTTGTCCCTCAGTATTTTAGAGTGCTTTATGTGTTAGGGATATTAGTTCTTTGTGGTACATGTTATTAACCTTTTCTCCCAGTTTGTCAAATATTTTATCTTTTGACTTTCTTTAGGGTGATTTATTGTCAAAAAAGATTTAAAATTTTTTATGTAATAAAAATGATCGATTTTTTATTTTATTGCCTCTGGAATTTCAGTCGTAGTTAAAAAGTCTTCCCTACCCCAACACCGCAAAGGATGCCGCTCAAGTTTTTATCTGGTACTTATTAGTATCACTGTTTGCTTTTGGACCCCTAGTCCACTTAGATTTTATTTTTCCATATGCTGTGAAACATGAATCACACTTTATCTGTTTCCAAAAGGCTACCCAGTTGTCCCAGCACCCTTTATTAAACAGGCTGTCTTTATCCCTGTGATCTGAGATACCACCTTGGTCACATACACACTTCCCACACATTTGGGTCAGATTCTGAACTTTCTCTCATCTTTGACCAATCTATTTGCCAATTCTGCACCAGTTCCAACTGCTTTAATTACAGAGCTGTTATAGTATGTTTTAACACTTGGTAGAAATAGTTTTACTTCTTCTTTACCCATTCTTATGCCTCTAATTGATTTCTCTTGATTAATCACATTGGCTAATACTTCTGGCACAGTGTTGAGTGGTAGAAGAAGTGGTGGGTCTCTGTGCTAAGATTAGCAATGGCTAATCTAAATGGAAATGTCTTTAGTGTTTCCCATTAAATAAGGTATTGGCTGGAGGACTATAGTATATTTATTTTATCAAACTAAAAATTCCTTAATTCCTATTTTCTTGAGTGTTTATGTCATGAATGGGAACTGAATGTTGTCCAAGGCTTTTTCAGCGTTTACAGAGATATGATATGATTTTGTTTACTTAGATTCATTAATATGATATGTGACATTAATTTGGCATGTTATTAACATTAATACATTAGTTTTAATAGGTTAATTTTAAACCAACCTTGCATTCCTGGAAAAAACCTTTTTGGTCATTATGTATTATTTTTTTAAACAAAAAAAGGGACATGGAATTGGAGACTATACTTTAGAGTGCTTTATGTATTAGGGATATTAGTTTTTTATCTGCGGTATACCATTTATTGAACATGTTCTCTGTCCTCTACATGTATTATTATCTGATTCAGTTGTCAAGAGCGGGCTTTATTATGCTCATTTCACAGATAACTAACAATGGTGAGACAGCCTGGCCCGCATCATACAGCTAGCACATAACAGAGACAG
Source organism: Cynopterus sphinx (assembly GCA_030015415.1). Lineage (NCBI taxonomy): Eukaryota > Metazoa > Chordata > Mammalia > Chiroptera > Pteropodidae > Cynopterus > Cynopterus sphinx. The sequence continues at coordinate 43,839,183 of CM057382.1, read as the reverse complement.
GATTGAATAGCGGGTCTCTGAAACGTGTGGACAGTGTTATTTGGCTGTTATATAAAAAACGCTTATTAGTGGACAAGATGCTGGACGGGTAACATCTCTGCAGGAACTGGGAGGGGTGGTCTGCCCCTGCTTCCTGGAAGCTTGAGCTGCCCTCCTGAAGCTACCCCACCAAGTTCAGCAGAGAAACGGTGAGAGAGGCGTGTGAGCACCACCAGCAGGTGTGCTGTCAGCAAGCAATCTGCGGATGCCTCCGGGGTCTGCAAAGCAAGGCAGCAAGCAGTCCTTGAGGCCTGCCAAGTCCCTTCCTGCCCTCAGCCTCACTGTATTGGCATTTGTGTCTCACGTGACACAAGGTGTGGGAGCAACCCAGAGAATGACGACTGGTCCAGGGAGGCGGTGGGCTGTGAGGGAACAGAGTGCAGAGAAGAAAAGCCTGCCCTTGCACTCCCTGCTGGTCCCGCCTGCCCTGTTTTCTAAGAACAGGCAGCCGGCCGAGGGATTATGTAACTTCTGGTGGGCATGGCAGATGGTGTGCTGGCTTGGACACATCAAACCCAGCACTGACACTAACCTTCACTGACGTGGCACCCCAACCTCCTCTGCTCTGGGGTGTGGAGCACGGAGAGGGATGGGAAATGACCCAAACTCTTGTCATCTAGCTCAACAGCCATGGCCAACCAGGCCATGGGGAGATGCCAGGGCCCAACCACCAGCAGGAGGTTCTAGTCAGGGATATGGAAACGTGGGCACTCTCCTCCCCACCCCACTGCAATCAGCTCTCAGGACATACTGCAGGCCCTGAGGTAACAGACCCTGATCTTCAGGCCTCCTTTCACCTCAGATTTCACCTCAGAAAAACAGTTTCCAAAGCACCTCTCGGGGTGTTTTCTCCCTTAGCCCTGCCTAGCATGCAGCTTTTTTTTTTTTTTTAAATTCCTTTTGGTGAGGGGAAACTGATGCTCAAAGAAGGTGAGTGATTTGCTTGTCACACAGAGTTGGTCTTATAGCTGAAGCTCCTAGGCCAGCGCTCTTTCCCAATGCAAATGCAGGCTTTGGCCCTCATACTGAAGCCCAGACAAATCACCAGGTCACTTTGTGGGCCGTCCTGAACCTTACGTTTGTAATATACCCCATGTTGAGGGGACTAGTGGAAAGAAGGTATAACCAGAGATTTGTGAATTGATTTCCTCCCGGATAGAAAGAAAAGGAAACTGACCTTTATTGACCATGCCCCATTTTGTTTGATACCCCTTTGCTTTGATCTCTCCATTAATCAACAAGGGCCCCTATCTTATAGCATGGAGACGCCGGCTCAGGGAACTGTAGTTAGTGGCAGATCCAGGACCTAACTTAGTTTTCTGATTCCAGGGTAGACTCTCTTCATTTGGACAGATGAGGGTACTGAAACCAAGAGAGGGAAAAGGACTAATTCAATGCCACGCAGCAGATTAGCCACATGGGCAGGATTAGAATTCAGGGTTCCCAATCCTCAGCTCAGGGTTCTTTTTGTTGTCTCCTCTGTGTGTGTGTACAAAATTAGGGTATGCCAGAAAGAAAATGTGGGACTAGATCAGATTTGCAGCAGAAATCACTACACCTGTCTTGGGCTGCCAGGCAGGAATTTCAGATCAGCCTGTGGTAGGGGATCCTGGCAAGGACTTCAGATGCACAGCTGTGAGAGTGGTAGCCGGGCCAGGCCTACCACTGCCTCGGCCAAGGGCCTGGGGGAGTTAATCTCCCAGGGATGCTCCCTGAATGTTAGTACTAGATGCAGTGCCAGGTAGAACCTGGCTCAGCCAGACCCTGCAATAAAACCACTCCCCTAGACCAAGCCCAGCTCCTGCCAAGAAATCGATGGCAGTTGCTGTGGAGGGCTGAAGGCCTGTGGTCAGATGCTGCTATGTGGGCCTTAGAATATATTCTCAGGCCCTACCTGCTCCCAGACCTCGGGGCCAATGTCCATGCAATAGGCATTCTCTTGAACCACAAGAAGGCAGAGAGGAGAGGACAGATCAGTGGGCTTGGGAATACAAGTAGGAAACAAACATGTTAAAAGAGCATGGACCAGCCGTACTTTGTGAAGGGACCTTACAGGTAAGTACAGAGTTTACCAGCCCAGCACATGTCTGCCAGTCTGCTCTCTCCACACAAAGAGGCCAAAGGCACTTAACTGTAGTACTTGATTAATTCATTGTGGATCCACTGGATTTAGTGAATAAATTCTTTCCTACCTAGGGGCTCTGACCACTGAAGACTTGGCTCTGACTTCCATCATGCCTGATATGTAGTAAATTCTTGAAGACAGAAAGCAGGAGAGAATGAAGGGAGAGAGGAAGGCAAAGAGGAGTGGAGGATGTAAACAAAGCAGTGAGAATCTTCTAATTCTTTGGTTACTCTTCCTCGGTAGCAAGTCCAACACAGTAGAGACTGAATCATAGCAACCTCTTGAGTGAGTAAGGTCACACCATGAGTCCTCATTCGTCCATTATACAGTGTTCATGGAACACCTTCTGTGTGCCAGGAACTGTGCTGGGCACCAGCAACATGCAAGTGAACAAAACCAAGCAAATCATACCCAGTTTCCTAAGTCACCGAGTGTCACAGCTGCTCGCCCATCACCTAGTTGTTTCAACCCCATCCTGCTTCCACCCACTGACCCTGCCTTGGCCTGACAACAAGTAAAATGAAGGGTAAAAGGCTGCCCCACAGGACGTGCCTCATTCCATCCCAGTCACTGTTCGCTCTGTCTCTGAATCTCATTCTGTCCTGCTGCGTCAGAGAATGACCAACGGTGGAATGGGGGAGGGAGCCAGGAACAACTTTCCTGGATTTCTGATTCCACGTCTTGTAAGCTCTGCATCCTCCATGGTTGCTCAAGCCCCAGGCTAGGCAGGTGGGTACCTCTGATCACATTATAGACCTGCTTTCCTTCAGCTCTGTCTCCTGGCCCGTAATACCTCCAGACACCCTCGGGGTCTCTAGGGGTTGCAGGTTCCTATGTGATCTCAGCAGAAGATGGTCCTCTTAGACCTTGAGGCTGCCTCCTGGTATCTACCAGGCCCAGGTGGACACCAGAGACCAGAAAAAGCAGTCTCCCTCTTCCTGTCCTTCTCCTCGGCTCTCTACTCAACCTGGAAGATGCCACCTGGAACTCTGTCCCCTTGCTCTCTCGCCTAGAGATGTACAGAGAAGCAGAGCCCAGCTCCACCCAGGGGTCAGCCAGATTGTGCGTAGGGGAGAGGCAGGAACAAGAGAGGGCAATGGAAAGCAACAGAACCTACTGTGTGCCAGGACTGCACGTGCTATGTCATATCACATCACTCTCAGGTGAAGGCAGCAGAGTCATCCCCACCAGAGATGGTGATGCCGAAGTTCAGAGATGTTGAGTCTCCTGGCCTAGGCACACAGTAAGAGTCAAAACTTTTAAATTCCAAAGCCTTGCCTCGTTCCACGGTACTAACAAGGAACCTCTAGCCCCAGAAGTCTTGTTTTACCAAACGATCAGATAAGAGCCAATGGCTGAATTTGGAATTTGTTTTCTGGGAGGATGTGCCAGATGTCTCCATCCCACCCCTTCACATACACGTCCCCTGACAGGAACACCCTCTCTGTTTACCCAAATTCTGCTCACCCTTCAAAAGCCAAATGCCACCCTTCCCTCCTCCAGGAAGCCTTCACTGACCAGCCACCCACAGGAGCTTTCTCTCAACAGCTTAAGCATTTCCTATCATGTCACCCAGTATTTAGCTCAATGATGATGATGATGAGGATCACATTGAAAATCACAGAGCTCTTAGAGAATGTGCAAAACACTTCTATGCATGATCTCATTCACACACAAAACAATGTGATGAGATTGGTGCTATCACTACCCCCATTTTACAAATAAAGAAACTAAAGCTCAGACAGGGTAGGCAACTTGCTTTAGGATACACAGCCAGATAACTGTACAGTCAGGATCTGAACCCAATTAGTCTCACTGCTCAGCCTGCCCTCTAAGCACCATGCCAAATCCCTCCCAGCACATAACATCTAGGCTGGTCCTTGAATGGCTCCTCTCTGCTGCACCATCACATTCTTCTTGCACCCCCCAAACCAGCCACCCCCAGCCCTGAGAAGTGAAACACTAAACGGTGTGGCCAGGTTTGGGCAGTCTGTTCCTGCTACACCCTCCAAGGGGCCCCCTTAAACCTTGGTGAAGATGGCAGAGTTGAAGGAGCAAGTGCCCTTTTTCTCCTGTGCCCAGACTACCTCTACTGATGGGGTCCTTCTCTGTCTCCTGGACCCTACTTTGTGTCTGGGGTTCTCAGAGTCTGAGGAAGGAGATGCTTATGGAAAAAGGAACCGAGGTCCCAGAGGGTGATTTATGGCTTTAAAGAGAGAGAGACACCCAGGGCTGCATAATGCTCACAAGGGCACTGTAGTCAATATATTGACTTTCTGGAGAGGACTCTAAATACAAGCAGCCTGGGCCTGGCTACCTCTTCTCTTACTAGCTGCTGAGGCCTCTTCAGATAGAACAAGAGCAAAAATCCCCTACAGCCCTTGAGGATCATTCTTCCACCTTTCCCAACCCCAAATTTACAGATGGGGAGACCAACCAGGACCACAGAGGAAAAGGTACTTGCCCAAGGTCACATGGCAGAAGAAAGGCAAGAACCAGAGTCTCTGCATTTCCAGGTCAGGAGCTACTGGGCTTTTCGGCCCTTAGCCTCCCTGCTTTCTCCCCTATCCTGCCCCCCTGGAACAAGACATCTCAGACACTGCAGGGCTCTAGGCTGTGTCTCAGTGTTTCCCGAGCTCTCACTGGGTGCAGACACCACACTAAGTGCTTTATTGTACATGAGGTCATGTGATCCTCAAAACAAAACCACCCTGTGGGGACAATATTATTACCCTCATTTACAGATGAGAAAACTGCGGCACAGTGCAGTTAGGTGAGCTGCCAAGGCCACAGAGTTAGTAAGTGGTAATGCTGGGAGGCTAGCTAACCCCTCGAAATTCTATACACCCTCTTCATCTGTAACTGAGGCCCTAGGGAGGAGCTTCTGTAAGGAGGGGTATATGGAGAGGCTGGGGGTCCTAGAGGTGGTGATGACAAATGAGCCTTCCTTCTCTGACTGGCCCCAGAGTGTGGCTGGGCCGTGGACTCCATCCTTCCCTTCTTATCCACTCTGTGTTCTCTGATCCGGGCACAGCAAAAGGCACAGAAATATACCCCCTTGTACCCCCATCCCCAACATAATCCCTATCAGCGCTTAAAAAGTATTTTCTGGGTTCATTCCATCTTTAAGAGCCACAGAGAAAGAATCAAAGAATAAGAAATCTTCTCCCCTCAAACCCCTTCCTTGTAGCCAGAGGTAGCTGAGAGGGGCAGCTCCCCGTGGTGCACCCCTTCAGTTGAGCCTGCGAGGCCCTGGAGTGGAAATATGGCCAGGAGTTGGCTCACCAAAGGCTGGCACCCGCCCAAGATGGCAGCCAAGCAGATGCTGACATAGCCAATTCCTGACAGTGGGGTTGTTCTGGGGCTAGGCACCTCTGCCCAGATGCCCCAGGTAGCTAGCCCCCAACCCAGGTTTTCTTCAGGACATGCTCTTAGAAAGACCAGAGAAGGAAAGAGACAAGGACTGGCTCCTATCACCCACTCCAGGAAGTCCCAAGGCTTGGAATGTTCATTCTCTGCTATATTCTTCCTTATGTAGCCCTCACTTGGCATCCAAGACACCCTGGACATCATTTGCCACTTTTAGAATGGACATCAGCATCCCACAAAGACAGGGACCTCCCTTAAGAGCTGGGGTCAAAGCTGCTTTGGCTCTGACCCAGGTCCCAGGTCAGCTTCCGAAGTGGGCACCCACCTCCCTGTGGGGTTTTGACAAGGACCGAGTGAGGTCCCACCTATGTGACGGTTTTAGAAACGAAAGCGACATCCACAGCGGTGGTGCAGTGGTTTCCTCTATGTCGCTCTACTCCACAGTGGCACATCTTAGAATTAAAGGTGGCAGTCCACAGAATGGGCAGAAATGGAAAGAGTAGCCTTTACAAGGACAGTGAAGTCCAGGGCTCGTGTGTGTGTCTGTGAGTGCATATGTCACCTTTCACGGCTTCCATGGTGAGTCCCAGCTCGTCATGCCTGGGCTGGGCTGCTCTCCATCAGGGACACCACTCACCCAAGCTCTGCCTGCCTCTTCTCAGCAAATTCTAGGGGAGACCTTGCTTCCCTGTGAGAGCTAATGTTTGAGGCCCTGCCACTGCACTGGGTAAGCTGGGGACTGGCTGCAGCAGACCCCAGGACTCAGACCTCTGTCCGCATCGGGGCAGTCCCTAAGCTCTCAGGCTGGCTTTAGGACCTATCCACGGCCACTCTTCTGCCCTGTGAGCAGTAGGACACTTCCTCAGGCAGGCCTGTCTCATCTATCCTCAACAAGAAAAGCTAACCTCTGCCCTTCCAGAACCAGACACCAAATCCTTCTCACAGCCCTCAGTGCAGGGCAAAACAAGGTCTCCTTAGTGCTAAAGGGCAAATGGCCTGGGTCTCTCATGTGGAAGAGGCATCCCCAACAACAAAAAACAACGGATGGAGCTTCCCATGCTTGCTGGTGACTCATCGTCCCCACACTACACATACCTACTTCTATTTATACACAAACACACCACAGCCATGTCCATGTGCACACTGCACCCCCCCACACACCCAAACACACACACACAGCCATCTACATCACACCCTGTATACAAAAGATACAACCTCAACACACACATCCATTCCTCCTCACACATCACTTCCACACACCCGAACGCCCCACACGGCACCACACTTAGCCTCACCTCCAACTGCACACTCCCACCTCCACCCACCTCTTTAATACATATTCTCACCTCCCCCACACACCTCTAACACACACCCTTGCATCCACAGCCTGCCTTTCTCTGAGGAATGAGCCTCGCAGGGGCAAGGAAGTTGTGAGGTGCTGGGGCAGCCTGTTCTGGGAGGTGTGAAGGAGGGCAGCTCAGAGTGCTCACTCATTTGGTGGCATTAGAGCTCCCGGGGCTCCTGTAGACAAATTTAGCTCAGCAGAGGAGAGGGGAGGAGTGGGGTGAGGGGGCTGCTGGAGAGAAAGGGGAGAAGGAGCTGGCCTGCTGAGGTGCTTGGACAGTGCATTGGCAGTGAATGAACCCCACAAGCTGCTGGAGATGCTAATTAGGTCTATTGGTTGGCATGAGTAAATTTGGTAGGTCCCAGCTACCTGGTGCTTTTGGAGAAAGAAGAGGAAACAAAGGAGGTAGAGGGGAGCTGGAAAGCCTGATGATTTATGCCAGTATTTCAGCAAATGTTTTCCCTGCCATTAGCATCACCGAAGCAGAGGATCAGAGAGAAAGGGGCACCATGGGGGACCTGTGGCTTGACCTCACTACCCCTGCCCTGTGGAGGCACAGTGACTGGGGTGGTGCTGGGCCGGAGTTTGAAGGCAGCCTACCACCCTACTGCCAGCGAGGATCCAACCAGGCCAGTTCCAGGATGCCAAACTTCTCCTAAAAAGCCCATAGGGTCTCACCTGGCTGCGCTCAGGCTCACCAAAATGCATTGGTCAGGGTGAAATTCCAGTTTCCCCAAGGCACCTGGCTGAGTACAGGCCCTAAAGGGGCAGGAGCTGGTACCCCAGCTCCAACTTCACAAAAAGATCAAAAGGGCGAAGTGCATATTCCCTCCAGCCTCCTGGAACTGCCCTTCTTTGTATTATTCGAATTATTATTATTTTTTTTAATTTTCCTTTAAAAAAACGAAAAACAGAAAAGCATAGAGTGCAGTTGTTTGGTTTCATTTTGCCTTCACAGCTTTAATGACTCACTTTGTGGAAGCTGTTTAGGAAACTGAGGAGGAGGAGGAGGAGGGAGCAGTGGCCAGAAGAAGTGCTAGCCCCAGCTTCTTCTCTCCCTGCTATTTTGCATAGGCAGCAGCTTCTCTTTACTCCTCAGACCATCCCCAACAGGTAAACTCCAAGTACCAAACTATAACCTCCTCGTATCCTCCTATTCCTACAGGCCTTGGTGGGCTCCAATTGCTATCCCAATGCTAGTGCTGAGGTCCAAAAGACCATACGTTTAGACAGCAGGTCCTGGGGGAGGCTCCAGTACAGGCCATTCAGAATCACCAACCTTGGTCTCTAAGCATTTAGAATGAAATGGGAGGGGCTGAAAGGATGGAGAGGTGGGGGGCCGCAGCAGACCTCATTTTAGGCCTAACAGCCAGGAAGAAGGTCAAAGTACCACCAGTCCGAGAAAAACTCAACAGCAAAGGTGGACAAGGAGGAAGATGGGTCCAAGGGAGCTTGGTTTGTGATTTATCTTACCTGGGGCAGGTCAGGGCAGTTGCTGAGAAGATAGGTACTGGGGACCATGGGTAAAGCTACATTCCTTTGGGCTTTTACCTAGACTCAGGCCCTTACCTCTGACCTTTGACTCTACCCTCTTCTACCTCTCCTGGGTCCATGCTCCCAACTCCCTTCTTCCCCCAATCCTGCTATAAGTTAGTCTAATGCAACTACAAAACCAACCTTCTCTTTAGCTGTCAGCCTTAGGTGGTCCCCGGATTTCAGAATCTGTGTCAGGGCCCTGATAGTGGGTCTGTAGCCCAGGTGGAATGAAGGAGCCAGAAGAACTAGACAGGTTTGTGAGACCTGAGTTCCAATACCAGCTCTATCCCTGAGCCCCAGTGTAACTCTGGCAAGTCAAGGCCTGTCCCAAAGCTTGGGTAGTTAAATAAGTGGGTTGGAAAAGGGGGAATTGTTTTGTCCTACAGAATTCCCAGTTTGGGGGTGGGGAGAGGAAGGAGGAGGGATTGCATCTGAAAGCCCTCCTCTGCAGTGGTGCTTTCACTTTAATGAGACCCATTAAGACACTTGATTTTCCATTTAAGTGAGATGGGTGCTTGTTACAGTGCAGAGGGAGCCTAGGATGACCACCACACACACACACACACAGCAGAGACACGAGGAAAACAGATTTTAATTGCAGCTTTAAAAGAAGTGTTATCATGACACCTCAGTTCCTTCTCAACCATCCCAGCCAGAGGCCAGAGAAAGGCTCATTAAAAGCTCCAGGAAAGGCTGAGGGGTAGGGTGGGAGGAGGCTCCTAGGGCCAACCCTGCTTTTGAAGTGGCCTCTTCTGGTCAGTCACTTGCTGGCATCTCCTTTTAAGGGTCTAGGGTTTCATAGTTCCAGGGGTGATTTCCCCATCGAACTTTGTGCCTTAAAAAAAAGAATACTCATATTCACTAGGGATGGGGGTGGGGAAAAAGAGAGAGGTACCTGCCACTTGAGAGGAGATAGGACAGCACCAACAAAGGGCCCCCTTTGTAGGGACAGCCTTCTCTGCCTCAGTTTGATCTCAGGCTCATAGGAGAGGGGTGGATGGATGGGGCCACAAGGAGGAGGAATTCAATTTGGCCTGAATCAATCTGGCTATTGGACAAGAGCCCTGCATAAAAGTCTGTGATCTGTGGGCAAGTAAAGGCAAGATTTGAGAAAAGCCAACACTCTGGCCTTGGTTTTCCCCATCACTGAAATGGGACTTGGGAGGGATCCATTGGGAAGACCCAAGGAACATTTTAAAAGATGCTTATGCCTCTGGCACTGGAGTTGCAGAGGAGGAAGGGGCATCTTCTCCCTCCTGAAGGCAGGTTTCAAAGGGCCGCACATTCTGGGCAAAGGGAGGGCTGCAGGCCAACCCCACCAGTTGGCCCCTCTCCAGGCCGGTGGGCTGGCAGCCCCTGCTGCGCTAAGTAATGAGCACAATTCCAACACCAGTTCTACTCGCTAGTGAGAAATCAAAGCCGGGTATTAGAGGCCATTTCAGGCTGGGCACTGTTCGTGCCCAAATCCATCAAAGCCCTGGGCCTGGGGTTTCTTCTAGGGAAGGTGGGGGCTGGAAGCTTTGTTAAGCGGGCAAGGCAGGCCACCCCCAGTCTCCCCAGCTGAGCTTACTCTGCAGCTCCAGAGAACTCTAGGCCAATCAGCCTTGTCTTTCTCCTGCCTCCTAAACTCCCCACCCCCAGTAACTTCAGTATTTATTCCTGCTCCCATTGCCCTGCTGCTACAAAAACAGCTTCCCAAGACCCAACTCTGCCCATGTGCCATTTACAGAAACTTCACCCTACCCTTCAATCACCTCCCCTCAAACACCCTCAAACCAGAAACCCGCAGCCCAGCCCAGCACCTCCCAATCCAACTGCACTCTTTATAACAAAGTCGGTCATTCAGCAGCCTGCCCCCCACCCCCATCATTACCTTCCAACTTCAAAACACTGCTTTAAATACCAGAGTCTTCCCAAATCATAATTAACTTGGATCAAATGATTGTGTCGTAACTTTACAGCCCAGAGCTGAACAAAAAAAGGCGGGGGGATGTGCTAAAACCGAGCCTTCACTCCTGGGCCGTGGGAATCATTAATTCCAGAGTGAGGAATCTTTGTCTATTGGTTGGGGGGGGGGGCGGATGTTAACATCGCAGCGGAAGGTGGAGAGGGGGAGGACTGCGTCATCTCGTCCACTTTCTGCACCAGTTTTCCTGCCCCGTTCTCAGCTGAAGATCAGAGGACTCGGTGCAGGATGCTCCCCATCCCCACCCCGCCCCGGGAGCCCAGGCACCCTGTGGCCGCGGCCGGCCCACCTGCTTAGGTGCCGGCACCATGGAGAGGTTCGTTCCCGTGCTGCCGGCGGCTCCCGGAGAAGGCGCCGCGACGCGGGGCCCAGCTACGGACTAGCGAGACACGTACAAACCGGCGGAGGGAGAGAGGGATACAGGGACTGCATTTGAGGAGCCTACCTGGTACCCCCTAAAGGCGTCTTCCTGGGTCCAGAGGAGGAGCTGCATCGAGCGAGGCGAGCGCACCTTGTCCGCGTCCCGGACGGAGACAATGTGACCCATTTAAAAGGAAACTCGGCGGGACCGTTACGTACTACCCCCGCTCCCTAACAACACCAGCGCCCGGAAAAAATGTCCTTCCACACAGGAGGGTCCCACGGCCTCGGGGAAAGCTGCGCGTGCGGGATTCGGCCCTACCCACTTCCCCAGCCAAAGTCCTCCGAGCTGCCGCCTCGGCCGGCGGGGCGGCCCCGCGCACCCCGAGCTCCGCAGGCCCCTCTCGGTTTCCTTCGCCTGGGCGAGCCGGGAACCGGCCCAGGAAGTTGCCGACGAAGGCGGGCGAGCGCGCACCTGGCCGGGCAGTTCTCCCGCGGTGCCGCGGCCGCCTCGGAGGCGGGTCCTCGGGGAAGCGCAGACCCCGAGGGGACAGCGGGGCCAAGGAGAAGGAGCGACCCTTCCAGGTGCGAGCAGGCGGCTTCCGCCTGACTTGGAAAGCCCTGGCCGGCGCCCCCGACCGGAGGCGGGGCCGTCGCGCACTGTGCCGGGGCGAGGAGTCCACCGTCCGACTTGGGCGCCGGTGCCGCTTCCCCCGCGCGCACCCACGTCCGCCCCGTCTGCTCTGCGCTCCCGGCCCCATCCACGCCCGATCGCTCCTCACCTGCGAGACTCAGCCCCGGGTCCCAGCAGAGCAGCAGCGCCAGCAGCAGCGCGCCCCGCGCCCCGCTCCGGGCCCGCATGCTCCCGCGGCCGGGCGCGGGCGCCTGTCCCCCGGGGCTCTCGCCCTGGCCCCAGCCTCGCCGCCGCCGCCGCCGCCGCCGCTGCGCCGTCCTCCCGGGCGCGCGGCCGCGCCAGCCCGCGCCCTCCGTGGGAGCAGCGGCGGCCACACCGCGCGGAGGGCCCCTGGGCGCCGGGCGCGCGATGGGTGCCGGGCTCCGGCGCGCCCCTCTCCGCGCGTCTCGGGCGCGGGGCTCCGCGCGCTCCGCGCCCGGCTCCGAAGTGGCGCCCCCGAAGGCGAGTGCGCTCCGCGGCGCTCGCAGCGGCCGTCCGGGCCCCGCGCGCCACTCGCTGCGCCCGCCGCTGCCGGGGCTCCCGCGCCCTCGCGGGTCCCTGCCACAGTGCCGAGCGCCGCCGGGTCCGCGGGGGAGGAGCGCCGCGCGCCGCGGGGCGGGGCCCGGGCGGCGGGGCGGGGCCTGCGCGGTCGGGGCGGGGCGGGGGCGGGGCCTGCGGGCCCGGGCAGACGGGGCGGGGCCTGGGTCCCGGGCGGGCGGGGCCCTGCCGGGAGGGGCGGGGCCTGGGCAGACGGGGCGGGGCCTGCTGAGTGGGGTCTGCTGAGCGGAGCCTGCGGGGACGGGGCTGCGGGGGCTCTGGAAGCGGGGGCCGTGGGGCTGGTGCCGGGAGGGACCCACGGCCACCCGGGCGCGGCCTCGGCAATCCTGAGGCCCCTCAGGGGGGACCTCGCGAGACGCTGTGTCCGGCGTGTTGCAAACCCTGGCTGGTGGATGGTGGCTGGACGCGGAGTCGGCTCGAGTTTCTCTTCCCAATCCCAAAGAAACGTACCCTTGCGCTCTCTTTTTGGCTTGGCTGTGTCGGCTTTCTTCTCTGAACTCAGGACTCTCCCTTTGAGTCCCCTGGTGTGAATTCAGGTCTCTGCCTTCCCCGTGGGGTGGTCTTTTCAAAAAGGCCCCCTAAATGAGAAAATCTAGCACTCAAGTCCTGGGTGAGCTGCGGCTGGCTTACAGCTGTGTGAACTTGGGCGCCGGTTCGGATTATCCTGGTTGGACCTACGTATCTGTCCGACCTTGGGCAGAACTGTTTACCAGACCCCTCTAACCCTTCCGCAGCACTCAGCTCCTAGGGACGTTAAGAACCCAGGCCCCAAGTGACAGTGGGGCAGCCATTTTTGGCTCCGTGTGAGTTTGGGCTCTGCCCTTTACCTTCTGTGTGACCTTGAACAAGTTCCTTAACCATTTTGATGTCCCCTTCAGCATTGTCTGTAAAATCGAGAATGATAATAGCTATTTTATAAAGGAATGTAGAATTGAATGGACACACACACACACACACACACACACACACACACACACACACACACACAAACAACCACAGCACAAATGTCAGTATACTCTCCTTCCAAGATCTTCCTTCTCAGCCAGTCTGATTCCTGGGGGAAAGTCCTGGCCACCCAAGGGTGGGCAAAGGGGCATATGGGGCCAGGTGGAGCTTGAGGATGGGTGTCTTGAGATTAAAACCCAAAGATGTCAGAAAGGGTGGATCAACTAACATTGACAGAGACCATCTATGTGCCAGACACAGCGTTAAGCACTTAAATCCAGTGACAGTGAATCCTCACAATAACTCTCTGAAGTAAGTGCTATTTGTATCCTCAACCTACAGATGAAGGAACTGAGGCACAGAGATGTAAAGTTTATTTGCATCACATAGCTTTGCGTGAGTGAGTGAAAGGGGCAAGAGAGATGGGATTAAAAAGAAATCCTCTTTGCCCCATATTAGAAAGAGAACCTCACTCTCATACTTCCTATGAGGCTGAATTGGACTATGAAAAGGGGCTGGTGGCCAGTAGGAATGCCTCTTCCACCTACCCCTACTTCTGGAAGAGGTGAAGGAAGTCAGAGAGTGGTCCAGCCAGGCCCAAGAGCCAGTAGAGAGTAAGCTAGAATGGGGCCAATTGTTCCCAGGGGTGCTTCCTAGGTTGGAGGAGAAAGGACTTAGGGCTAGACCTGCAGGCTGGAAGGAGACCTCATGCAGAAAGAGAAGCAACAGGGCTCACCCCAACTGTTTCCCCAAAGGGGAGTTAAAGGCAGGACTCCCCAGTATCCCACTCCACACACACTCCCCCACAGGTTGGGATCTGGAGCATCTAGGGGAGAGTATGTGTAATTGGTCCACCTCCCCAGCCTTCTCCAGGCTGGGTACCCAAGGTCAGGAAGGTGGATATGCAAAAGAACTTTAGCCAACTGAGAAAGATTCCTCAGGGCAAAGGTAGATGGGTTATTTTTAGCTTGGCCCGGGACAGCCCAGGCAAGGGCAGTGGATAAGAGAATCAGTAGCTCATTATACCCAGCCAGCTCCACCCATCCACATAGCACCTATACATATACCCCTAGACACACTTATAGTGAACACTATAATGGTGCATGCAGGTAAACATACATCAAAGACACACAAAATGACCCTCTCAGAAACAACAATGTACAAATAGGTACCTAACTGCAGAGATGACCACATACCTAAAACCCAGGAATCCAAAAAGTACACACATACACCTTATCACAGACACAAATGCATACACTGGGACAAACAGATATTTAGAGACTTAACTACCACCAGGAAACACATATAGGGACACAGGTACAAAGACCCATATCTGCCTGTCATCTCCTGAACATAGGCACATGGTCAAGGACACTACGGTGAGTAACTCAGCCAGGACCTCAGCAAAGACACAGCATGCAAGGACCTAGCCTGCATAACGTGCGTGCCCCCTCTCTCTTTCCCTCCCTCCCTAACCCTCCCCCCCCACTCTCTCTCATACACACACCACCACCACCACCACCACTACCACACACATACACTATCTCTCTCTCTAGGTCAGTGAGATATGGGAGATGCTTCAAAAAAGTTCCAGCCCTATTCACAAAATAATTGCACCAGGCACGACCTTCCAGTGTAAGTGTGAGGTTTCGTGATTTTGTTTAATTTCTGGCTGGAGATATGGAGGACTGGGGGTAGCAAGCCAAAGGGAAGTGGTCATTTCCTCCTCTCCTGCAGGTCCCTGCCCCACTCCCTTCCCCAGCCTAAAAACTCTTTTAATTCTTGAAATATACCCACAGGAGGTCCTAGACCCTGCTTCACTCTAAGACTCTGGCACTGGGGTGGAGACCTTACCATGTTGAGGATCCCTCCATAACTTTCCTGCACCCCTTCCCATGCCATTCAATGGGAGAATGCCCCTTCTGTAACCACCTGTAGCTAAGAAGCCCACTGCAGATAAGGTTGCTCCCCAGTCTGGGCATTTCCTGGGTCCAGGGAAAAGTCTTTAGAGGGAGTCAGGTTGCCCTGAGCCCACACCTTTCCCAGGGATGTGTGAAGAATGGGTCAGTCCCAGCACTGGGATGACACATTGGAATAGCGGGGTGTTCCCAAAACCAGTGTCATCAGACTCACAGCAAAGGAGTCTTGCTGTGTGTTAAAAAAGAGAACAAGTAAGTGAGCACCTTGAAGGTAGAGGCCCCCCCTTTCTTATTCACCATTATATAACCAGCACCTAAGACAGTGTCCTGCACGTAGTAGACATGCATCAGGATTGATTGAACGGGTACACAAGATTGGTTGAATGGATACATCAGTGAGGCTGGGGAGAGAAGGGGTAACTGGTCCAAGGGCCTTGACAAGTGAGCCCACAATGAGCCTCCCACCTCCCCTCAGTTTCTGGGGCAATTGGGGTGCCTGAGGCTGGAGGTGGCGTAGCCTTTGTGCAATGTAGCTGCTTTGTAATCAGTCCCAGAACCAGTTTGGACCCTTAGTGGGAACTGCAAATGCTCCCACAGGTTCCCTCATTTCTCCCCAAAAAGAAGAGTGTGTTGGAGACAGAGCTCTGGACTCCAGAGCTGATGGGCTTGTCTTACCTGCTGGGAGACATTAGGCTGGCTGCTGAGCCTTTTCAATCATCCGTTTTCTCAGTCGTAAAATGGGAACAATCACTAGTTTGTGGTACTGAAAAGAACACACAGACATCTCTCACCCTGACTGAAGGCAAGCTGTCTACAGCAATGAAGATGTTGAGGATCCCTGCGGGGTGGCGCGTGGCTGTGGGTGGCGCCTCCCTCCGCGGCCGGCGCTGTGGTTCCCACGGGTGCCACTGGGCGGCGCGCGGAGGCGCACCCTCCCGGAGGCCCCCGTCTCCATCCCGAGGCGGCGGGCCCGGCACCCAGAAGCACCTTGGGCTCCCAAACGGGGGCCGCCCAGGTCCTCGCCTCCGAATTGTCAGGGCTCTCAGATGCCTGGGACTGCGGGATCTTGAGTGGGAAGATCTGGTGATGAGCTCACAGTCCCTCCCCTGACCTCTCCAGTCCAGAAAGGGTCCTAAGCGCCTGGACCCTGGGGAGGGAGGCCCATTAGGTTTTGACGCTCTGCCATCTCTTTGAAATGTTGTTACAGCTAACTCTGAGCGCTTTCTTAGTGCCCAGTACTGTCTTGGTCCCTCAGATGCTGATAACCACCTTCTGAGGTCAGCATCATCATTACCTTCATTTACCAGATAAAGGAATGAGGTTCAGAGAGGGAACTTGCCCGAGGCCACATGCAGCTAGTAAATGGTGCCCTGGCAAATCCAGACACGCTGGATCTCAAACTTGTACTCATTTATTTTTAATTGAGACAAAATTCCCATAACATAAAAATTAGCATTTTAACTATTTGAAAGCGTACAATTCCGTGTTTTCTAGTATATTCACGATGTTGTGCAACTGTCACCGCCATCTAATTCGACATTCCATCATCACAAAAACAAACACACAAACAAACCCATAATGTTAAGCAGTCATTCTCCATTCTCCCCTCTTCCACCCCCTGGCAATGCCGAATCTACTTTCAGTCTCTATGGATTTGCCTACTCTGGGAACTTCATATAAAAGGAGATATACAGTATGTGACCTGGATCATCGAGCTTGGAATCTTAACTTTTACTAAATATTGTGACAACTCTCATCCTCCCATCTCTTACCCCCATATACATCTCTCTTCTCTAGGGGAGGGCCTTCTCTCCCTGAAGTTCAAGAACGTCTAAGCAGTTAGTCACAAAAGCCTTGGGGTCATTTAGATCCAGGTTCAAATCTTGGCTCTATCTTGGACAGTTTACTGTCCTCAAAAAAAATTTTTGTTGTTAATTTTTTAAAATAACCTTTTTTATTTTAGAACAGGTTTAGATTTACAGGAAAACTGCAAACAGTGCAGAGAGTTCCCATTTACCCTTCACCCAGCTTCCCCTATTAATAACGTACATTATTATGATGCATTTGCTACAATTACCAAACCAATATTGATATATTATTATGAATTGAAGTTCATTCAAATTTCCTTAGTTTTTAAGCTAATGTCCTTTCTCTGTTCCAGGATCCCCTCCAGAATACCACATTACACATAGTAGTCAGGACTCCAGAAACTTCTCTTGGCTGTGACAGTTTCTTAGACTTTCTTCGTTTCTAATGACTTTAATAGTTTTGAGGATTATTGGTCAGGTATTTTGTAGAATGTCCCTCAATTGGGATTTGTCGGTCCTGAAGTTCTTCGTAATATTTGAGTAAGAGAACCTGTTCAAAATAATTTTACACTGGGTTTCATAAACTTTGTAGCCTATCTTGTTATGGCTTATGGGGCACAAAAAGGCAGGCAGAACCAGGGCTAGTAGGACATGCTGTAGACTGGCCAGCGTGCCTGGTATTGACTGGGGAGGGTCTTCTGTGCTCTGAAGAGAGAGCTAGGAGGTAGACCCAGGACCAGCAAGAAGAATGCCACCAATATGGAAGAGGATGCATTCCAGGCACACAGAACAGTGTGAGAAAAGATTAGGGTCAGCGTTCAGGTGGTGTGGCCAGGTCCTGGTCTTCCCACTCAAATGCATATTCACCAGGGGACAAAATGGCAGAGAAAGCAGGAGGGGAAATCTGTCAGGAAGGGCACAGGCTACTATGCTAGAGATCAATTCTATAGGAAATGGGAAGTCATGGGTGCTGGCTGAGCTAGGGAGAGGGCTTTATGGGAGCCATGCTGTGGGAGCATACTTCAGGGTGGGGTGTGGGGCAGACGGAGCACAGTTTAGAGCAGCTGGGGAAGGCCAGTGAGGCTTGGTCCTGAGGCAATGCAACCCTGGGCCAGGGCTGCTGGCGGTGGGGCCTGAGGACTCTGGGAGGGAAGAAGAAGTCTCAGAATTTTGAGCCTCGTTGAGAATGTTGATTTGGGGTTGGGGGATGAAAGGGGGACAGGGGAGGGAGGGTTGCAATGGGAGAAATAGAGAGATGAGGAGGAGGGGGGTGTCGGGAAGAAGGTGGGGAGTTTGGATTTGGACTCTGAGTTAGAGGTGGCTGTAGATTTTTCAGCACACAGCTGTGAACGCAGGACTGACGAGAGCTTACAGGAGTGGTCACCATCTTAAAAAATAAGAGCCAGCTAATGCTCACTGAGCAATTACAGTGAGCCAGACACCGTGCCCAGAGCTCTATGTGAACTAGCTCCTCAACCTCCATTGTAACCCATGAGGTGGATACTATGATTATCCCCATATGAAAATGGGAAAACCATACCTCAGGTTCTCTGCTCAGCTAGTGACAGAGGTCAGGTTCAAACCCAGGCAATGTGGTTTCAGAGCCTGCACTCCAACAAATACAAGGGACCGACTTTCCCAAAACCCTCACCTGTGCTTGGTTGTTTTACCTTGACTCAATTTCCCATTGTTCATCTCCATTGTTCTTAGAGATATATGTTAATCCTGGACCTGTTAAAATGGCAACTGAGGCACCCAGAGAGGAGACATCTGGTAACTATCGACTGAGCTATGAACTCAGACTCTTCACACTACTAGCCACTTTCAGATCCCGCCTGGAGTTATAAATGGGGAATTATCTGTGTAGTGGTAAGAGGAGGAGACAGACAGGCCAATAGGGTTTTCATTAGCAAGATAGACCATTTAAACTTTCTCTATTTTGTTGTTTTAAACATTCAATTTAAATTGTTCAAGTAGACATCAAGTTACTTTGTCTAATAAAAACTTGATCCAGACACTTCACATTTGTCCTTGAACTATAATAATACAACTCTTGGCATGTACAAATGCCATTGCATTTCAAATATGTCCCATTTCAGAATTGCTCCTGTGATGCTTCCAGTCATTTAAAGTGGACTGTTAATCAAATTAAACACAATATTTATACTATCTAGAGAGTACAAGAGGCTGTACATAATTTACTCAATGAGATTCACATTTAAATTAACTGTACAAAGTGCTATCTTGATAATTATAATTCGGTAAAGCTTTCATTTGGGCAAAAGTATAATCACTTAAGTTAAAGCAGTTCCTTACACTAAAAATGAGAGATAATTCAGAATTAATTTGAAAGAGAGACAGAATTCCTTTGTTCCTTGTGGTTTTGGAAATTCAGTAGCAGGTTCGTTTGGTTGCATTGGCAACAAAGATCTTAACTGGAGGAAGAGGCAGAGGAAAGGAACCCGATAGCGAAGTAGAGAGTGTATGTTTTCATGTGCATTTGGGTAGCAGGGAGTAGTGAAAAACTTTCCTTTGAATACTAACTCCTTGATAAAGGGCCAGATGGGGAGTGCTCCTTGTCAGATCCTCTGCTTTCTCTTTCTTGTAACATCAGCAGTTAACTCTCTTGTTCTGAATACTTAGATTTCTCTTCATTCATCTCTCTTGCTATAAATCCATTTAATCGTGAGCTATGAAGTTGGACCCATTTAACTCTTCATTGGTTGCTCTAGAGCTGCTGCTCGTGATGACTCTACAATTGCTGGTATCTTTTAAGCAGAATTTGAGGCTGTCAGTGTGAATGCGTACGCAGAGATGTGTGTTTTCTTACAGCATGGCTAAGCTTTTTGAAAATTTTAACTGTTCTTTCGAGTTGTTTGGTAAGTTTTATGGTGAGCAACTTTTAAACAAGTGGAAACTCTTCCTCTGGTTCTTTTTAAAAATTTGATGGAAGTGTAATTTGCATATGGTGAAATGTACAGAGTTTAAATGTGGATTTTTATGACACTTGACAAGTGAAAACACCTAATAACCACAGCCCCAATCAAGATATGAACATTTCCATCATCTCAAAAATTCCCTCCTGCTTCTTTCCAGTCAATTCTTACCCTGAAGAGGCAACTACTGTTGTGATTTCTAATACCACAGATTGGTTTTGCTTACTCCTGAATGGCATATCCCTGGGATCAGATAATATATAGTCTTCTGTGACTGGCTTCTTGCACTCAGCACATGACTGACATTCATTCCAGGTTGTGCTGTTGTGGTGGTAAAAGTTCATTTCTTGTTATTACCAAATGGTATTAATTACCTGAACACATTATAATTTGTTAATTCTCTTAAAATGGCATATGGATTTTCCCCATTTTACGCCAGTGTGAAACTGCCATGAATATTCTTGAACAAATCTTTTTTATTTTTTATTTTTTTGTGTGGACATGTGTTTTCATTTCTTGGTAGTAAATACCTAGGAGTGAAATTACTGGGTCATCAGGTAAGTATATGCTTAATTTTATAGAAAACTGCCAAAACTGTTTTCCAAAGTTATTCTACTTCCAGTTTCAATGTATGAGAGATCCAGTTGTTCTACATCTTCGCCGACACCTGACATCAGTCAGTCATGTTAAAGTTAGCCAGTGGGTGTGAAGTGGTTTCTCAATTTAGTTTTAATTGGCACTTCCCTGATGACTAGAAATGCTGATCACCTGTTTATTTGCTTATTAGCCATTTGTGTATTTTCTTTATGAAGAATCTGTTCACACCTATTGCTCAGTTTTTACTGAGATGTTTTTCTTTTTATTATTGATTTGTAGGAGTTCCTTAAACATTCTAAATATGCATCCTTTGTCAGGCATATGTTGTGAATATTTTCACCCAGGCTATAGTTTGCTTTTTCATTTTGTTAACGGTGTGTTTCAAAGAACTAATGTTTTAAATTTTTAATTGATAAAGATCAATTCTACAATATTTGTTTTATGATTGCATTTTGTGCCATAAGGGTATTCTTGTATGTTTCCTTTCAGAAGTTTTATAGTAATTAGTCTTTAAGTCTATCCATCTTTTTTTTACTGAGGTGTAATTGACGTTTAACATGATATTAGTTTCAGGTATACAACATAATGATTCTATATTTGTGTACACTGCAAAATGATCACCACTTTTTTTTGTGATGAGAATTTTTAAGATCTACTCTTTCAGCAACTTTCAAATATACAATACAACGTTACTTACCATAGTCGCCATGCTGTACATTATGTCCCCATGACTTATTTATTTTGTGGCTGGAAGTTTGTACTTCTTGATGTCCTTAAGTCTATTCATTTCTAATGATTTTTAATGTATAGTGTGAAGTGGAGGTTGAAGTTCATTTTTTTCCCCACGTGATTACTCAGATGTTCCAGCATTATCTTTTTGAAAAGACTTTCTTTTCTCCCATTGGATTGCTTTGGCCACCTTTATCAAAATCAGTGGATTGTATAAGTGTGGATCTATTTCTGGATCCTCTACTTTGTTTCATTAATTTATTTTTCTATTCTTACCCCAACACCACATTATCTTTATTACTATAGGCTTACAGTTAATATTTAAGTCCTCTAACCGTGTTCATCTTTTTAAATATTATTTTGGCTCTTCTAGATCAATAACATTTCCATTATCTTTTTAGAATCGGCTTGTTAATTTACACACAGAGACACACACACATACACACACACACGCACCTTGAGAGTTTGATTTTATGGCATTGAATACATAGATCCATTTGGGGAGTATTAACATCTTAACATTGAGTTTTCCAATCCACAAACAGGCCTATCTCTCAATTTTCTTAAGTTCTTTCAGTGTCATTTATAGTTTTCAGGGTAGAGGCTTTGTACATTTTTATTACATTTAGTCTTATATATCTTATGAATTTTATGCCATTAAAAATTATCTCATTTTCCAAGTGTTTGTGTAAAAATACAATTGATTTTGTATATTGACCTTACAATTTAATAAATTTACTCATTAGTACTAATTGTTTTATTCTTAGTTCCTTTGGATTCTATTCATACACAAACATTTCATCTATAAATAAAAAAATATTTTATTCATTTCTTTCCAATTGTTATGAATTGTATTTATTTCTCTTCCCTTGTTGTAATGGCTAAAATCTACAGTCCAGTGTTTAACAGAAGTAGTGACATGAACATTCTTCATTTGTTCTGGGTCTTAGAGAGAAAGCATTCATATTTCAATATTAAGAATGATGTTAACTGTTGGATTTTCATGGCTATCTGCTATCACATTGAGAAAACTCTCTTTCATTCCTATTTCACTGAGTTTTTTTTTTTAAATACCATGAATGGGGATTGGGTTTTGTCAAATGCTTTTTCTGCATCTTTTGAGACGATCATATATTTTTTTCATTTTTCTCTTGTGCAGTGAATTATGTTGATTTATTTTCAAGTGTGAAACTAGCCTTGCATTCTGAAAGTATACCACACTTAGCCATGCTATATTATCTTTTTTATACATCTCTGGATTCGATTTGCTAATATTTTATTAAGGATGTTCGCATCAATGTTGGTCTGTAATTTTATCTTTTTGTAATATTTTTGTGAGGTTTAGTGTAGGCTATACTAGTATGAGAACATGAGTGGAAAAGTGTTGTCTCTTTTTTCTAGTTTTGAAAGGAGTTTGTGGAAGATTGATATTATTTCTTTTTTATGTGCTTGATAGAATTCACCAGTGAAGCCACTTGGGACTAGTATTTTATTTTTAGGTTCTTAATGTTTTTTAGGTGTTTACTGTTATAAAACTTCACTTTTAGAACTGCGTTTGCAGCTTCCCATAGGTTTAGGTATATCGTATTTCTGTTTTCATTTGTGTCAACCTATTATTTGATTTTTAAAATTTCTTCTTTGATCCATTGGTTATTCTGGAGTGTTTTGTTTAAGTTCCACATATTTGCAAATTTTCCATCATTCCTCCTGTTATTGATTTCTAGTTCATACTATTGTGGTCAGAGAAGATACTTAGGATGATTTAAGTCTTCTTAAATATGCTAAGACTTGTTTTGTGGCCTATCATTTGATCTCTTTTGGAGAATGATCTGTGTGCACTAGAGGAGAAAATTATTCTGTTGGATGGCTTGTTTTTTATAAGTTAGGTCCATTTGGTCTAAAGTATGGTTTAAGTTCAATGTTTCTTTGTTGAAAATAGGCAATGACGTTCCCTGCTATTATTGTATTGTTGTCTATTTCTCCCTTCTGATCTGTTACCATTTGCTTAATATATTTAGGTACTCCAATGTTGGGTGCATATATTTTTACAATTGTTATATCTTCTGGATAAATTGACCCTATTATCATTATGTAATGACCTTCTTTATCTCTTGTAACCATTTTTAGCTTAAAGTCTATTTCGTGTCGTATAAGTATAGCTACCCCTGCTCTCTTTTAGTTTCTACTTACATAGACCACAATCATCTGAAGGTTTGACTAAGATCAAAGGATGCACACCCAAGATCATTCACTCACATGGCTGCTGGCAGTGGGCATCAGTTCCTCAATGGTTGTTGGCAAGAGGCCCCAGTTCTCACCATGTGGACCTCCCCATGGGTTTGCTTAAGTCTCCACATGACATGGCATCCTACTTTCCCTGGAGGGTGTGATCCAAGAGTGCGCCCAGAAGAAGTCATTTCTTAATGACATAGTTTTAATTCATACACTGTCCCTTCTGCCATATTCTTTACTAGAAGGGAGTCACTAAGTCCAGCTTACACTCAAGGGGAGAAAAATTAGACATTACCTCTTAAAGGGACAGATATCAACGAATTTATAGATATGTGACAAAACCATACTTTTCATTTTTTATTTTCATTACTTTAACTATGATATGTCAAAGTTGTTATTGTTATTTTGGATTTACTCACTCTGCTCAGGGGTTATTAATAATCTTAGATCTGTGACATTAATATTTCTTATCATTTAGTCACTATTTCCTCAAAAAAAATTTTGCCCCGTTATCTATTTTTTCCTTCTGAGACTCTACATACATCTCATCTCAAAGGTTACTGACGCTATTCACTATTTTTTGGATAATTATATTGACCTAGCTTCAAGTTTCACTTATCACTTTTTTTTGTCTAAGTCTATAACTGAATTCTCTATTTCATATAATGGATTTTTCTTTTCTATTACTTCTGTTTAGTTCATGTTAGAGTTACAATTTTTCTTCTGAATGCCTTCATTTCTTCCCTCTTTATGCCTGTCTTTTCCTGTATATCCTTTAAAATTTTCAAAATACTTTTTAAAAGTTTTTTTCTGCCTCTTCTGTTAAGTAGGTCATCTGTGGAACTACTTCTAGTGGCTATTTTTTCTCTTGGTTTTGTGTCATATTTTCACTGGCATATTGTAAATGTTTAACAACTAGCTCTCTGGAGAAGAAGAGGAGGAGGAGGAGGAGGAGAAAACAAAAAGGCAGAAGCAGCAGCAGCAGCCCTGATTTGTAGTGTTTGCCCATTTCTATTGTGTTAATACTTCCACCATAACTGAGTTCAAGTTATCAACATAATAATATACCTGAATACAGTTATAAAAAGTGTGCACAACTGACTCTCATGAGCAGAGATGGCTCTACCGCACCATTGAATATTTTCCTACTTCCTTATATGTATTAAAATATTTTTTTCTTATGAATCCTACCTAGGAAACCATGAAGACTGAAATATAATTTTGCTTTATATGCTTATGTCTTACATAGAAAGTCTAAACGTTTCCCCCTGTCTTACGGTAAGAAGTAGACCAATCAGATTCTTTCTAGGTTGAATTGATTGGTGTTAGGCTTCAGCTTTAATTACACTGAGCTCACCTGTGATTAGCTCTATTCCCAGCCTCAAGTGCAATGAGCAGCTTTTCAATCTTGTTATTGAGCTGAGGAAGGGTTTGGCTGCTGTTTCAGGTGGTTTTCTGGTTTATCTGTGGATTTGATTCTGATAGAACCTTGCAATTAAAGTGCTGGAAAAGGGCCTAGCACCATGTGATTCTCTCTTGTGAAGGCAATGTAGCTGAGTGGTAAAACCCATAGGCTGAGGGATCAGGGTGCTTGAATTGGGATCAGAGCTTTTCTCCTTGATGAGTTGTGTGACTTTGGATAAGACCCTAACCTTTCTCGCTCTTGGTTTCCTATCTTGGAAATGGGCTTGATGCTTACTTTGTGGGGTTATTATGAGGAGGAAATGAGATAGGCCATCTGATAATAGAAGTGCAGTGCCTAACAAGCAGTAGCTCCTTTTCAGGATTAATTGTTCCAGCCCTCTGAGGTCAGAGTACTTGTCTCTCCTGGAGGGGGTGCCTTACCAGTGACAAACAACAAAGAAGGCCATGTAGGGGCTTTAGTCTACCCATTATTGCCAGCTACCCCTCCTCCAAGCCATTACCCCAAATAATATTGCTGATATGAACAACTGGCACTTTTTTCAAACTTATATAAAAGTGTGCCTAAGAGTATTTTATGGGTTGGATTGTGTCCTTTTTTTCAAGACAAGATGCATTCACATCCTACTCCTGCGTACCTCAGAATGTGACCGTATTTGGAAATCGAATCTTTTGCAGTTTAACCATGTTGAGATGAGGTCATTTAGGTGGGCCCTAATCCAATGTGACTGGTGTCTTTATAAAAGGAGAACTCTGGACACAGACAGAAAGGGAAGATGACATGAAGACACCCAGAAAGAATGCCATGTGAAGACACTGGGTTGGAGAGATGCAGTGGTAAGCCAAGAAGCTTCAAGGACTGCTAGCCACACTGGAAGCCAAGGAAAGACAAGGAGGGTTTCTAACCAACCTGAGAGCACAGGCCTATTCACACCCGGATCTCAGGCTCGTAGCCTCCAGACTTTCAAGACAATAAATATCTGTTTTAAGCCACCTGCTTTGTGGTACTTTGTTGGGGTAAGCCTAGGAAAAGAATACAAGCCCCGTTAGAAAGTGTTACTTTATTGATCCTACATACAACCAGGTATGAGTCTTCACACCCTTTCTGTGCTCTCTCAATATCTGAGTTTCTTCTTCCAAGTGCCTCCCAGTAGGGACTCTGGCGTTGCTACCACCCTGCCCCATGCAGTGAAGAAGCTACTGATTCTCTCTCCCTATTTGCCCCCAGTCTCATCCTGCTCTCACCTTCCAGGATCCATGTCTCCCCTCACTCTCGAAAGTGGGGACCTGGATCCACAGGGAGGCAAACAAGTCTTAAGTCCCTGTGCTCCTGGGCTCTGCAATATGCAGTCCCATGGGATTCTTGCAGCCCCACCTTCACAGCCCTGTGGTTGCAGGAGAAGACACTGAGGCTCCTAGTGGTTGGGCAACCTCCTGCCCAAAGCCAGATGGCTCCTCAGGGAAATGTCAGGAATGAGGCTCATCAGCTGCTCCAAAGCCTTCCTCTGTGCACTGCCCCAGGCTGGCCCCTTGCTGGCTGCTTTTCTCCCTGAGGCCGTCCCCGCAGGCCTGCCTGGTTTGGCTGATAGACTCCTGTGCAGTCCTCCTGCATTCTTGCTAAAGAAACAAGTGCCCTTTCTGGTGGCTCTGGTTTTGTGGGAGGGCTCTCCTGCGCTGAGATGGTCTTTTCCTGTTCAACAGTAGTTTATTTTGTCTCCCACTGAGCTTCCCTCAGGGAAAAACATGCTGGGAAATGGAGAGTAGTGGCTTGCGTGTGCCTTCTTAGGCGCTTTCTTTTTATTTTTTTTAAATCACTTATCCTGATGCTGGTCAATTGCGTAATATCCTATAAATTTTTTTCACCCGCCATCATCTGACCTGGAAACTCTGCCAATAGCTGACTGGATCTTGGTGGGGTGAACAGGGTACTGCGAGGCCTGGGGTCCTATTCTGACTTGTCCCCTTGCTCCCTGTGTAACCTTGGGCAGGTCACCCTGATGCCAATAGCAATAGTAATGGCTTTGTTTGCTGAGCACCTACTATGCTCTGGGCTTTTTGCACAAGTCATCTCATACACACTTATAGGCACCTCCAAGGTGGGATGGGTGGGGGTCACTATCATATGTGGGAGACGAGGCTCAGAGAGGCTGAGTAATTCCAGCGAGGCCACCCAAGGGATAACATCAAGGCTAGTGTTTAAGATGAGGCCAGGCTGCCCAGGTTGTGTTCACTGCACCACATGCTGCCACTTCCCCTTTCTGGGTTCTGGTTTCCCCAGCTGCGAATGAGGGATTGGACTAGGTGGTAATTATTCCCTTTCCAGCTTTATGAACAAGTGGCTCCATTCTTGTCCCCTAAAGAAATCCATTCTCTATCCAGCTGTCGGTGACCTTAAAGCATAAACCATATCACACTACTCCCACAGTCTGCAGGGGTCTTGTTTGTTTGTTTACTTGCTTACTGTGCGTCTTCCTGTGATGGCCTGGGGTCTTGTCTGTTCTCTCATGGCTGAGTCCCTGGCGCAGAGCACAGTTCCTATAGCAGGTGCTTGGGTAGGAGCTGCTGGGAGAGTGGAATCAGCACAGCACGGTGGCGGGGCTGAGAGGCAGGAATGGGGCTGGTGAGTTTGTCGGGGAAGCTTAGCTGCACTAGGTTGATCCGCAGTTGGTTAGAATTTCAAGCTCGTCGGCCTGAGTATCTGATGGCATTGGTGAAGTTGGTCTTTGGTTCTTGGGCTAAGTCCCTTGACTGTCATCCTGAGCCCATCTCTGCCAGATGGCAGCTCACTGTCACCAAGGTCTTATTCGATGAGCTGCTTTTGTCTCTTATATATAGCTACCCGTATTGTCACAGATCTGAGCGGAACATACAGTACTGGACCTCCAGAGGGATGAAGTGCTTACGGTGGAAATTTAGGCATGGTGAAAGACTAGGGGAGATATATTTTGAGGCGTTCAGTGACTAAGCAGGACCTCAAAGCCTTCCTTGTGTGCAGTGACTCATTCTGAAGGGAGACTGCCATCTGAAGAGACTGGCTGCTCTCAGGTCACTTGTTTCAGGAAGGGGGCAGTGGTCTCACCCATACTAACTCTCCCCTTCTCCCCATTGTAGACTGAGGTCATCTCTTTAGCTTCCCCCCATTCCAATCTCTTCATTCAACCAAAGTGGACCTGATGCCCAGAGGGAGTAATAACTTGTCTGAAGTCACACAGCAAGACAATGGCCTGTGCTATGTAGTCCAATCCTTCGGACTCCTAGGCTTTTCTCCACCTCGGTGATTTTCAATCTATGTTCCAGGGAGTCCCATGGTTCTGTAGAGGAAGCTGCCATAGAGCGGGGTGGTGAGGGGCTTATTGAGTAGGAGGATTCCAGAACCTTAACCCCCTCCTAAAGAATAGCTGATGTACACATTAGAAGGTGTGTTTAAAGGCTTTCACTATTAAAAGAAACCACTATGATCCTGGTGAGGGGCGTGAGTATGTGGAGACTTTGGAAAGATGGAGGCGAAGGCGGGCCCCTTCATGAGGCTGTGCAGGAAGCATCTGTACCACTCCCTGGGCCGCTTTGGTCCAGAGAGAGAATATTTAGGTGGTGATAGTCCTCAGTGAAGCACATGGTCTACAGGGGAAGAGTGTGTCAGCACCTGGCATAGAAGAAGGTGATGATTGTAATAACAACACGTTTTAGTGTGCTTTCGAAATCAGATCAGGCATTTTTGACAATAGATACTAAATGATATATGTTGACTGAATGAACAAGATGGGTCTGTTCCTGTATAGAGAGGCAGGTAAGGTGCCTAAATAGGGGAGAGAGAGAGAAATAGGGAGAGAGAGAGAGAGAGAGAGAGAGAGAGAGAGAGAGAGAGAGAGAGAGAGGTCTTTGAAGAAAAATGGAAAGCAGGATGTTTGCAGCCTTCACGTAACATCTGAGTTTCAAGGACACCTCTCCATAGGGTAGCTACTTCCTTTTGGGAGCTGGGCCTGTGACCGGGTCTACCTCTGCGTGCTTGCACACACAGGACTCCTTCCCCAGCTTTCTGTCCTCAGTAAAGGTGTGATTGACGCCAGGTGTGGGACTTAAGAGGGGATTCCAGGAGAGTCTTCCCACTGGGGAAAAAAGGCACAGAGAAGCAAAGTGGTTCTCCCAAGGCCACACAGCAATTCCAGTCTAGCACTGTAGCCCCTAGAAACTGTGATGTCTGGAATTTTGGCCTCTGGATTCTTTCCCTGTGACAAGGAACAGGTCAAAGTTGATTTCAGTGAAAACCTGCCCCATGAAAAGGGTTCAGAGAAATTAGGGACAGAGAGAAATATAACAGGACAGGCAAGTCGATCTGGTTCCTCCCTTGGCCTGGGGAGAACTGGCCCCAGCCTTCTTCCCCCTCAGGCAAATCCGAGGTAGCGTGTTTCTGGCAGGTTGGTGAGTACTGAGAGCCTCCGTGCCTGGGTAGCCCTGCACGCTGGTGACTCAAGCCCAGACATTATGAGGCAGGAACAGGGGTCGTATTTCACTGGCCTGTGTATCCCTTCTATAGCATCATGTGTCACAATGCGCTCCCTTGGGAGCTTGCTGCCAGCACCCAGCTACAGAAGCCTGGAGTGATGACACTGCCCTGGGTCTGTCTGTGTTGTGATTATGTGACAGTCAGGGAGGCAGGGGAGGTAGACGATGCCTGCTTGTCATGCTTGGCTGCATTTAAGACACTCTGGGCATGGGCCTGCTGACAGCTCAGGGTGGTAGGGGGCACCAGAGCCTAGAACCAGAACCTCAACCTCACACGCTACAGTCACAGATTCAGGACGTCTTGAATAAAATACACTTATAAAGCCTTAATATCGTAGTGCTTTTTAAAAAATGTTGGGACGAGCATGCGGTACTCTGGAAGAGGGGCCCTACTCACTCTTGGAGAGCAAGGAAGACATCCAGGGCCACTCACACCTGAGACAAAGGATAATGCATATTCGAATGCTAAATTTAGGCCCGCATTCAAGACCTTCAGCTCTGTCTGGCTGAGATATAATGCAAGTCACATACGTAATTTACAATTTTCTAGTAGCTATCTTTAAAAAGGTGCAAAGAAACAAGTGAAATTAATTTTGATATATTTTATTTAACTCAATATACCCAACATACTCTTTCAACATGTAATCAATATGAAAATTATCCACAGTTTTAACATTCTTTTTTTAAATAAACCTTCAAAGTCTGGTGCATATTTTACACATTAGCACATGTCAATTTAGACACTCCATTTTCATCAGAAATTTTTCATCGATGTTTAGATTTCATAAAATTTGAAGCAAAAAAGAACCCATGTTGTTCCAATGAGTAAATCAAGTATTGGTTTTAAATTTAAAACAATTTAAATTTAAATGAATTTTAAAAATTAAATTATTAAGTGAATTAACATTAAAAGAAATTTTAGCTCCTTGGTTATTCTAGCCGTGTTTCCAGCACTCAGTGGCCACTCGTGGCCAGTAGCTGCTGCGTTGGACAGCACAGACGTAGACTGTCATCTTAAATTTCCTCTCCAGCCTTCTGCTATGCTCTCTCCCCTCTAGCCTCTCCTGCATGTGCTCAGTTATCTGCCCTTCTATCTTTTTACAAAGATCACTTTCCAAGATGCTCTCCCCTCCTGTCTGTACCTCTAAGCCCTGGCCCAGACCCTACAGTGTTCACTCTTGCCAGCAGGGGATTTCAGGGAGGACGAACACCCCCACCCCAACAGTCCCTGACTCTCACTGTGGCCTGTCATTTCCTGTCCCTACAGCCTGTGAAGGACATCTGTCCCCATGTGGAAAGTTGGCACCAGAGCTGGAACCCAGACCCGCCCTTCCCTTTCCCCAGATCTATGTCCCATTCTCCCTCAACCCCCTGGAGCTGGGCCGGGCATGCGGGGATGCAGATACAGCCATGATGACCTAAGACCTAATGCCGGCGCCCTCACTCACACCCTTCTCTGGGGCTTTCCAGGCCTTGCCTGTGGGAGGGGAAGGCCCACACAGCCTTGCGCCCCAGATAGCTGAACTCAGGAGCAGGGAAAGAAGCAACCAAGGCCGGGGCAGGGGGTGGCGGAGGAAGATCACCGGAGGCACTGAGAGGGCATGTTAGTCACCTCAGGGCAGCCAGCACCTCCACTATGACTTTGGGCCGCCCAGCCTCTCTGGGCCTCAGCTTGTCCATCTGCTCAACGGGACCTCCTCATTCTTTGAAGATGGTGACCTCTGGGAGGAAAGCAGAGCAGACTTGCTAAATCCGGCACATATCTGCAATTTCCTCCATTAACACCTGGAGCATTTGCTCAGTCTCGTCCCAGAGCCAATTCCTACAGAGGCCACTGTTTAGTCCAGAGTGGATTTGAGACTCCTTGTATCATATGCACTGGCCCCCACATCACCACCGTCTCCTCTCCTGTCGATTCTCCAACAAAAGAAGTACCAGTTCTTTCTATCCATCCATTTCTTTCCATTGGGAGAGTTTTTTTGCCCCATTCGGTTCTGGTTCATGAGCTTGGATGGTGTCCTACGAACTCCAAACATTAAATGGATCAATGTCTCCAACTCTTTCAAGTGATACTCCCCCCTCTGTCTTCTGTGGCTTCTGCCAGCCCAGTTTTCCTTGAACGTAACTTTGTGCAGTTGTTATTGAAAAAAGCAAAACAAAACAAAACACATAGATATGTTACATGTGCATTTCCAGATTAGACTAGTCTAGCCCACCCCTGGCTGTTCCTGTATCTGTCCATCCTTCTGCCCAGAGAAGTTAGACAACCATGTCAAGATGGGAAAGTGGAGCATCTAGCATCACGCCTGGCACTCACGGGGGGTTGAGAAGTTGAAAAAGGCATGGACTGTGAGGGATAAGTCAGAGGTCCCTATCTGATCTTTTAGGGCACAGGATGGAAATACGATAGAAAGATCCAGTCAGGGAGGCAGGCACATAGGAGGTACCTGACATAATTGTTGAATGAATGACTGAATCTTCCAGGAGCCGAGGCTAGTCTTGCAAAGGAGCACAGAGCTACCTGGCCAGGGGCCCTGCCGGCCATCAGTCGTCAAGGGGGTACCTCTAAGGGTGCCCTGGAGAGGAGCACTGCTCCAAGGCAGGAACATGTGGGCACCTTATCTCCTTCTACAGGACTGCTGTGCAGTTGCTGCCAGCATCTGGAGACTTGAATGTGCCACCATGTTTAATTTTTTTAAAGTGTTATTTATTATGGGTAGGAAAAAATAACCCAGAATGTCATCAGCTCTTTTTGTGCACGGCGTAAAACAAGGTGTGTTAGCTTCCTCCTGACCTGTTCTTACTTAGCCAATGAAGATAATTAACCTCTGAACCTCGTTCAACAATTTCTGGCTGCATGTCTCAATCAAGTGGTACAATTGTAGAGAAGTGTCAGTGGATAAAATGCCTATTTTTAAAAACAAAAATGGCTATATGTTCTATACTGGGGTACAACCTGCTTTTCCACTTGACGTTATCATGTTAATGTCATTGGAGGTCAGCGCGTGATCTATGTCACTCTTTTCAGCGCCTGCCTGGTGTTCCACGGACTGGATGCATCATGACTGGGTTAGCCAGTCCTCCACCAGTGGTCCGCTCGAGTTTCTCAGGTATCATGTGTGTATGTGTGTGTGTTTGTGTGTGTGCATGTGTGTGCACACAAGCAATGCTTCAAGGCTCCCTAGGCCAGCTGGCCTCGCAAAATATCTTCTCTTGGCTGCGCTTAATGTCCCTGCCACCAGCCTTGTTAACGGGTGTTATAAGTCCCCGGGATGTTGGAGGTCTGGGTGAGTGTGTGGATGGTGCATCACATTCCGTCCAGTTCTGGGAAGGTGGGCAAGTAGGGCATGCAGGTTGGTGGATATTCTTCTGAGATATCATCCCTTACAATGGGCTCTGGCTCCCTCCTGGACCCCTCCCAGTCTTTCCAATGGGGGAGAGGGAATGGTGAGGCATAGGAGAATGTCCTAGTTGGAGCTGTGAGGATGGAAGCAGAGCAGCATTCCGGCAGCTCTGGTCTGGGAACACTATTTAATCCAGGGAACTTGGTACCAAGAGTTGGAAATGGTGTTCTGGGAGGCACAGGAAGGTCTGCGAATGGCCTACAGAGGGCCTCTTCCATAGTACTGGCCTGGCCCTGGGCCCAACTGCCAGCCCGGCTGCTGTGGGCAGATAGAACTGAAGTGGGGGTGGCTTGGAGCTGACCCTCAGTCCTTAAGAAGCCAAAGGAGAACCTGCCAGGCTTGGAAGAGGAGCCAGAGGGACCCCCACACCCAGCGCCTGGGGTTGGGGTGGCGAGATAGGTTAGAAGCATCTGGGGACTTGGGAGGAGGGGAGATGCTATTAAAAATGTAATTTGTTGTGTGTGCTTTTTCTGATTACAAAAGCAATGCATATTCATGTAGAAAATTTGGAAAATAGAGATAAGCACAAAAAGCAAATAAAACCCCTCCTAATCTCCCCCATTTAGGGACACTAGCGTATCTAGTGTGATGGTTAAGAGCCCAGGCTTGAATTGAGGCTAACTACCTGGGCTTGAATCCTTGTTCTGCCACTGACTAGCTCTGTGACCTTGTACACATTATTTAACCCCTCTGTACTTCTCTCCCAGTGTTGCTGTGAGGACTAAGTGAACACGCCTAAAGCTCTTCACACGTAGAAAGTGCCCACTAAATGTTAGCCACTGTTATGATAATGAACCCCGCTATACCTCCGCCTGAAGTATGACAATTTTCTCAAACTTAACTTTCCTAAAACAGGTTATTGGTTCCACCCCAACCAAATATCTGTTTCCCCTAACTTTCCCACTTCCCAGGACATGGTACTCTCTGCGCTTGGGTGTCTGGCACTTGTAGTTGTCCTTGAGTCCTCTTTTGGATGTCAGTCAGTCCATCAGAGGTCCTCTTCCAGGTCAAAAAGCAGGAGAAGGAGAAGGAAGGGGTTGGAGGGAAGAGATGACAGTGTTTAGGAAGGGGGCAGTCCATGGAAGATTGAAGAGTAGCCTGCCTGGGGCTGAACATACTTATACCCCTCCCCAGCTTGGGTTCCCTTGACCAAATCCACTGCATCTTGCCCTGGCAGGCCTTCTGCACATCTGGTCTCAGTCCTTTCCTCTCAGTTCTCTGTCTTGTCAATAATTTATGTCTTGCAGGTACAATAACCATCAATAATGCACAGACAATAATGTTCTACAGCTCTCTACACAATTGTGTTACTCCTAATGTATGCAGGGCCTGGCCCTTGGCCTGCTCACAGTTCCTCCCTGAGCAAAACCCCCACTGGCCAGGGTGGGGAGGGAGGGTATCAGCCTGGGGGCCAGCTCTGCACACCTCACAGAGTGCCTTTTCCAAACCCTTTGGCCAAGCCAAGTCTTAACCCCTACACTCCTCCAAGTCTCAATTCTAATATGGAAACAGACAGGGAGTGTCTCCAGAGCCCACACCAGTAGACAGCTATCAGTTTATTTAATTCTGGTCCCACACCCACTTGCTGATTAGTTTCCTCACCTGTGAAATGGGGCTGTTAACACCCATTTTTGCCCCCTCCGAGATACACACACACACACACACACACACACACACACACACACACCCCTCAGTGGTTGGGGAAGCAGGCATAATATTGCTTTGAAAAGCTGGGAAAGCATTTTTTAAGCCAAGAAAGTCAGGGCAAAGGTCTGAGGGTGGCCATTATTGTCATTTGGGCAGCTCCTGGGCCAGACACTTTGGGGGCTGGAGAGAATGGGGGTGAAACACAGGGAACACACAGACCTTACCCTCAAACGGCTTCCCGTAGGAGACAGGCAATAATACACAGTGAATGAAGGGTAGCTGGGCGGGAGGGTGAGTGGAGGGGATTATGGCAAATTGGAGGTGCCTGTCCTGTCTAAAATAGGGGGCTGCTAGTTGGCCATAGCTCATGATGCCATGTGGGAACAGGATCTAGGGTTACCAACTTCCCTAACCTATCAAGGGAAAATGGGAATGTGGATTTTTATGTAAAACTCTGATTTTTAAATGTGGTTAAAATTTTTACCTACTGAAAGGAGGGGTACTGGCAAAGTCAATCTATCGGTAAGCCAAATCTGGCCCCAGTTACTAGTTTGGCCTACAAATTGGTAGTTTTTTTCTGTTTTCTCAAGAAAAGAACAATTCTAGCAAGCACAGCACAATTGAGCGAATTTTGAAATGGGAGTCGGGGAAGCTGGGTCTGGTCCTGGCCACCCCTGGGTGTGTGGATGGTGTGATTTCTCTTCTCTAAGTCTTGTCTCCCTTTCTGTATAATGGGAGCACAGGACTCGGTGGATGATGAGGCTCCACCATCATGGCTCTATGGCTCGTGTGGAAATATTCCAAAGTTCCAGACAGGGTGGAAGAGTCTAGGGTCTTGGCTTTCAGCAGGTGGCACAGGCCAGGTAGCTTAGGGTGGAGAAGGCAGGGGCATCCCAGAAAAGTAAGGGAGGGGGCAACAACACCTACCCTCAGGCAACACACTCCATAGGCTTCATCCCATAGCCCTTGGGTCGCCCTTTGGAAGTCATTTACAGGCGAGACCACATGGGCAGGGCATCTTTGATCTTTGGTAATTCGGCCCTCTAGGTAGTGTGTAAATCAGCCTCTCGTCAGCTAAATTCTGTCTATGGCAAGTTGATGTTGTTCACACTAACATCAGCTGTGAGCCAGCTGAGTTTATTTCAGTCTCATGTCAAAGCCTCAGAACAACCCTGTGAGGTAACATGATCCTCTCGAGAGAAAAATAAGCAAAAAGGCGGTATGCCCCAGAGAAGTTAAGCAACTTACTAAGGCCACACAGGCGGTAGAAGACCATGAATGTGAGAGCCGTGATGCAAACCAAAGTGTGTTGAGCCCTAAATCTCAATCCCTCACTACATTCTTCTGCCCCAAAGTAGGTTTGGGGTTTCTGGCATGTGCTATCTGAAGCGGGACTCGTTTCCATGGGTGGGAGAGGAGTAGTGGAGCCATGGGGAGAAACCTGCCTGCCATCTGCAAAGCTGGGATGAATACAGGAAGGTCTGGTGGGGTTCTCAAGGTCATTGCCTCCCCTCAGCTCTTCGAAACCACCCTGTTGGGGGCAGGACAGAGCAAACCATACCCAATGTCCAGAGGAGGGGGTTGAAGCCATAGTGGAGCTTTGCCCTAATAGTGACAGAGCCACTGGGGAAGAGCACAGCTCAGGGGATAGTCAACCCGGATTGGAATCCTGGCTCAGCCAGCTCTGTGACTCTCAGAGCCTGTGTTTCCTGCTCCTTGGTGGGGCTGTTGTGAGCATTCAGGCAGATGGCGTATGTAGAAGTGACAGGGTCGTATTAAATACTCAAGAAGTGATTGTGTAAAGAAGAAAATAGAGAAGACAAACTTTTAAATTACCTTTTCATTTCCCTGGTGTCTTGGTTGGGGACAGGAACATGGCAGTTGTTAAAATAAGGTAACTTGTGTTGTATGCTACTGGATTGTTTGATATGACACACTGGTTAAAAAAGAACAACAACACGTTTTATTTTTTTTAAAAGAAAAATAAAACTTAAAAAAAAAAAAAAAGGCTGAAGTGAGGCTGTGGTTCCCCCAACTCGAAGCAGTAGAATTAAGGGTGGGGATCTGGTGAGCGGTGGGAGGCTCGGAGACTGAGGCCTTACAGCAAAGGGCCTTCTGGGAGGGCTGCAGGCTGGCTCCCTGGCTGTATAATAACTGGCGAGCTTATTCTGGGGACAAGACTTTTATCTGGGGACAGTCAGTCTCTAGAGCTAGGGCACAAAGGACTCATCCCAGGCCAGGAGCTAGATTCAGGCAGGTCACATAGGGGCTGGGCTGCCCTAGGGCTGGCCACCTGGGGAGGGCTCTGCTGGCTGAGTCTATGGGGCCTGAGGCTGAGGAGTGGCTGGGAGCCCAGTGAACCACTTGGAAAGATTCTGGTTATTTAAGTTGCTCTTTTATTTCTCACCACTCATTTTAGACTCCTCTGACCACTTTACACCACGTGGTCCTATATTGATGCCAACTTGATCAGAGCAATGTGTTAATAAACCAAGCAAGGGTTTGAGTTCTAGCCTAATTAGGGAGAGCAGGTAAATTAGCACTAATGAGTCCCAGAAAGGTGACACTGTGTGTCCAAGTCACACGGCAAAACTGGGCTTGAATTCTGAAGAGGAAACTCCTCTTCAAATCCCCCGGCCCCGGCCCCAGCCCCTTCATTCTCAGGTGGTTCCCGTTAAAGCCACGGGTGCAATTCCACTCTTCCAGGTGAGTGGCATCTGGAAGAGGAGCCCTAGGGTCCTGCCTCCACAACTGCAGCCTGGCCCCTCCTGCAATATTAATCTGGTTCTTATCAATGTTTCATCTACTTTCTACCCCATATCACCCTGCTACTGTCTTCTTACATTTGAGCTAGAGATTATGAAAAATAGATGTGTTTACTCCGTGCATCCTTACGCTTTTCCCAGGTTTGGGACTTAACAGGGAGTGATCTTGCTCCAATGTTCTCCCTATCATCTGATTCCCTGGCTTCTCAGCACCACCTGTCCCAGCTGGGCTCATCAAAGAATACTAAGGAAGCTTGCTTGTGGGCCCACTTTCACCTTTTCAAAGCAGGCTTCTGCATGTTGTCTGTGAATTCCTGGGCAGGCGGGAGGAGCCCTCTTTGACCACTTGAGCTCAGAGATGTTAACTCATCTTTTGGAGGCCACAGAGGAAAATTTTCATGGTAGCAAAGAGTGGGCATCAGCTCTGACAGTTGTCATCCTTTGATCTCTTGGTTTGTGGTATCCCTTCACCAATATCCCCTCAAAGCTGCTTCCTTTAACATGATGGGCTCCCAAGGCCCAAGCCCTTTCCTTTTTCATCACATGATTGAAACAATAAAATCTAGGAGGTGGGGAAGAAGCAGGGGGAAGCGGAGGCTGGTATTCAGTTATGATCACACTGTGCCCCTCCTCAGAGACCTTCAGTGGCTCTCCTTTGGCCAAGAAGGAAAAGCCTAATTGCTTAGTTTGAAAGGAAGGCCCTTTGTAAAACTGAGCACGACCCCCCTTTCCACCCTCTCTCACTGCCCACTCCAGCAGTTACGCAGGGAGCCCTATCTTCTGGATCCTCATCTGTACTGCCTCCTCTCCACTGGAACTGCCCAAGCCCAGCTGGTCTCTGGAAATCTTTTTTTTCTTACTCTAGAGCAGTGATTCTCCAACCAACCGACCAACCAACCAACCAACCAACCAACCAAAGATGCTGTGCAGAGAACCTCCAATGCCTGGATCTTGCCTCCAGAATCTGCTTAAATTGCTCTGAGATAGAGCCCAGGCATTGGCATCTTAACCTGTATGACACTTGGTAAACTATGAGCTCAGTATAAACAACAAAACATACCAGGCTTCCATAGGCCTGCCCCTGGCACCTCCTCAAAATGAGCTTCATGGGGGTTGGAGGATACATTTTTAAAGGCTTGATTTTGCATTTAACTTAAATAACACTCTTCCCTCTGAAAGTTTGTTTTCTAGAGCTTGGACTACCCTTCTCCCCTAGCTGCCTTTCCTTCTCTTCAGGTCTCAGGTGAAAGGATACCCAGAGGGCAACAGAAGGGGCTCCCCACTGTCATCTCCCTTGCCCCTATTTTTCTATCACTTCCCCACTAGGCTGCAAATTCCTTCAGGCAAAGGGCCCTATCTTTTACTGCCCCCTTCCAGCACTTAGCACAGTGACTGCCATACAACAGACACTAAATGAACATTGACTGAACAATGACAGAGTCCCTGAGGGACTCACCTGCTCTAATTACTATGATGTGCTCCCCATGCTCTCCATACCCTCTTTTCTGCCTGTGTTCTCCATCTGCCATGACTCTGCTCCAGGAAGCCCAGAAGTAGGAAAGATACAAATACCCAACACTGCCTTCTCATTCCCAGGAGACACCTGTACCCCCTGGGGTTGGCCTAATATAGGGACCCTAGGACCCTTCAAAACCAGGGCAGGCCACTCTCCTTATCAACCTCCAAGCACTAAAACTATCCCTGTAAACCCAGTTGCACCTGCACCTTTATTACAGAGGGAGGCACAGGCCCTTTTCATCTCTGGAAACTCTAGAACAGTGGTTTTTGGCATGTGGGCCTCACACTAGCAATACATTTGAAATGCAAATTCTCCGGTCTTATCCCAGACCTACTGAATCACAAACTCTTGGGCTGAGGCCCAAAGGTCTTGTTTTAACAAGCCTTTCAGTTGACTCTAATGTATGTTAAAGGTTTGAAAACCACTGTTCTAGAAGAGAATCCTTCAGGGCCATATAAAAACCTTCACATGGAGGCTTGCCTGGACTGGCAGATGGGCCTGCTGCCATGCCCTCTAAAGGCCAAGCAGAACCCTTGGAGGACGCATCTTTAGCTACTCAATCCCAGGCCCAAGAAGGTCTCAATGGAAAAGATGAAGAGATCTGTGTCTGAGTGAAGCCAGTAAACCCTTGGGCAATGGCCAATGGACAAGGAGTACTGCCTGAACTGGGAGGTCGCCATACCTGCCTGGCTCTGGAGGGGATTTCATGTTCTAGGAGACCCATGACCTAAGGAACACGTGCTCACTTGTGGCTGAAGATGAAGGTCACAATGAAGGCAAAGACCACCAGAGCTGATATCCCAACAGCAGGGGCTGAAGGCTGCCTTTCCAGGTGATGTGCTTGCTTTGGGCTGGTTGAAGATGACTGGCTTGGTGACTGGCTACACCTCTCTGATGTGGACTTGGGGACAATGTAGGAACTCTGAGGATCAGCCTGCCCTCAGCATGATGTGTCCTAGTGGCCACTGCTCAGAGTGGGAAGCTGTTGGCTTGGGCATAAGTCCTGAGAGGATTTAGGTCCTGCCTTTATCAGCACTCTGCACCTCCCACCCCAATGCTATTCCAATCGGATGGGGCCTGAAAGCTTCCCCAAAGGGAGGAGGTTCTAAGGTAGCATTTCTCAAGGGAAATGGGGGATATGGTGCTCAGGCTAGCAACCTAACTGGGGGCTCCCCAGCCACCTTGGGAAAAGGACTGTGGGGCTGAGGAACCCTTGGGACACAGTTGTGCAGGGTTCTCATTTGATGATGGTTGGAATAAAGAGAAAGGAAGCTGGGCCTTGTGCCAGCACCTGCAGTCCTGGCTGGAAAGAAATCTGTTGTTGGCTATGGAGCGTGTGGCTGGAATAGGACCCAGAAAGGGAAAGGAGTAGCTGTGGCGTGCACTCTCTACTCAGCCCTGGACAGAGCCTAGGGAAGACTCATTTCCAAATGAGACCCTAGTTCCTGAGTTCCTGAGCCAGGAAGCTCTTAGGCAGTTGACTAGGAAAAAAGGTAGTCCTGGCCTTGGTCACTGACATGAGACTGATGCCCCCAGCCACTGCAGTTCTGCTCTTGGAAGGTCTGCTCTTATCTAGTGCCTCAGGTATGTAGGCCCTGTCATAAGTAGAATCCCGGTGGAGGCGACTGTTAGACCTGGGATCACATGTTTTGTACCTGGCTGTTGGGACTAGGGATCTTCTTTGAGCAGGGCTGGGTTCTGAATTGGTGAACAAGGTCTTTAAGGAGCTGTCTGGCTCACTTAGAAGCTATGACCAGGTGGCCATCAAATTCTCCAGTAACCTCTGTGTCACCTGAACCCCTGGGAGCTATCATGAAACCCCAGATCTGCCATTAGTCTGGCTTGGTCTATGGTCCAGGAAGGAGCTGAAGTGCACAAGCTCAGAACACTCGTGTGGGCATGATGAGTCTGGTACATGGTGTAAGGGGCTAGGCAAAGCCGTAAGTCCTGTGTGCAGGTCTCCTATGTGAGACTCCCAGCCCTGAGCTACCTACTGCAGAGTCCCCATCACTGATGCTTGTCTTAGCAATGCCTCATCACAGCCCCGGCCATGCTGCTTCTATATATGCTTTCTTGGCAGGAGAGCCCTCAAATACTGGATGGGGTTCTCTGTTGCCACCACCTTACTTGTTCTCCCCAGCACAAGGCAGGCTCTCTGACTGTTGGGAAGTAGACAATGGCTCTGTGTTCCCTGGGCATGCCCTGTGATACAGTAGTAATCAGGTGGGCAATGACTCAGGAAAGTTCATGAGCTGGGTTCAGGACCCGAGGCAGAGGCTCTTCAGTGAGCTGGAAACTTTTCTAGTCCTAAGTCCATGAGCTTGATCCTTCAAAAGGCCCAAACTAAAAACACCAGTGTTTGGAGTAAGAAAAGGTTTATTGACTGAAAAGATGCCATCTGAGAAGACAGGAGACCTAGTCTTCAAGTCTAAAAGTAGAGTTGAGGTTTTTCTTTTTCTTATGTCAAGGAAAGGAGAAACAGAAGGGACAAGAGGTGACTGACAACCATAGACATCTGGGCGCCAGGGTCTGAGGAAGACAGTGCTTCGTCTGTTGATCCTAGTTGATGTGAGTCTGGTCATGAGGTTCCTGCAAATCTTTGACAAACAATACATACTTCCCTTATCTCCTCAAGCTGCAAGCAGAATTCCTCTAGTGATCAGTATGTCTATATGCACGTCCAAGCAGAAGTTATTAGCCTGAAGGCTATGGGAACAAAGATGGAGTCAGAGACTGAACATTTCACTGTTACAGGAACACATCCTCCCAGCCGCCCCAGTAAGCCTCTGAGACTCCCTCCATGTAGTGTGAGCCTGGCTCTGTGATGGGTACCAGTGCCAGGAATGAACAGGACATGCCCCACTCTGCCTTGAGGCCTTTAGTTTCACAGGGGAGGCTCCTCTGAGAGAAGAGAGACCAGATGCTGGCTGATTACTGGAAAGGAAGGTCCACTTGGCCTCCACACTCTGAGTGGGGAGGAGGTGGGTAGCAGCAGGAATATGGGCTGCAGATGGGAAAAATGTGCTCTCTTCCTTGCAGCCATGAGGGCTACTGCCTCTCATTCTCTAAGAAGCCAGGCCATGATGGAGACTGGACCGAGAGTTGAAGTCAAGCTGAGAGGCTGGAGTCTCTCTAGAGCAAGAGCTCAGGGCTAGGAAAGTAGGTAGACCATGCATGGAAGGCCAAGTTACTATGAGGGGCTGGAGGGAGGCTGGTACCAAGATAAGTGGAAGCAGCTGGCTAAATGGCATCTAATGTCTGAAAGGCACTCCTCCCCAACCAGCTACGAAGCCTCCTAGGCTGTGCTGTCTCGGCCCTCCCAGGTCTGAGGCCTGCAGGTAGGGATTCATGGGCCAGGCTATTCTGCTTACACCTCTTCCCGCTGCTATTCCTGCAGTTGTTACAGAGACCCAGGGTGTTCCTGTCCGGGCCCAGGACAAGACCCTCTGACCATTGTGTGGCTGTGATGGGCCCTTACTCGGGTGTCTGGGTATTGTCTCAACTGTTCCCTGAACTTCCTGCTGGGGGAGCTGTCTCTAGGCAGGGGCAGTTCTCTGTGTGTATCCTGAAAACCACCTCCCAGTCTGTTCTCTGAAAAGTCACTTCATTTAAAGAGCCCGGTCTGTCCCCTCTACCCGAAGTTGCAGTGGTGTGGGTCTGACGTCCTGTGGGTGATCTGCAGCTTCTTTCTCTTTCCAGTGGACTGGAGGAATCCAGGAGCCAGCTCCTGGAGGTCTTGGGTCTTCCTTACTGCTCTCTTTGTGGGCCTTCTCATTCTATGTTCCATATCTCTAACCTTGGGATGTTTCCTTCAAATATGTCTATTTTCTCTAAGACTCCTTTCTGGGTGTTGGCACATCCATCCTGCATATCTTAGCTTTTCTTTTCAATTACTTTTGCCCTTCTGTGAGATTCTTCAATCTGAACTTCAAGTAAGTTTATTCCTTAGCTGAGTCGATTCTCTCTGATCTATCGCAGCCTGCATTTTAACTCTTTTCATGCCGAATTTAATACTGCTAATACGGTTGAAACCTTTGGTCTGTCTTAATACTTGTACCTCTGCAATCTGTGATCCAGTAAACCACCTTGAAAGAATTGCACTCCTAATGGCCCACTTTTCCTGGGGGTCAGGCCGATGTGGGGAGTCCTGATCATAGTCCTCAAAGGATTTGGAACCTGGGGGATTCACGCCAGAATAGGCCTTCTTCAGGCAGCGCCTGCCTTCGTCTGCCAGGCAGAGGGGCAATAGGATGCTATCAGACTATAAGTTCCCAGTCAGAGGTGGGAAGTTTCCTTGCTAAGGAAATGCCATGAAATTCATGTTCCTCCTTAGCTCAGGGCTTCTGCCAAGTCCTGATTTTATTGCTGAAGACGTCTGGCCCAGAGTAGTGAGCTGCTGCAGGTCAAAGGCAGACCCTGTCTCGAGGTAATGGGGAAGAAGTAGAAGCAGAATTCAGACTACCTTGGTTCCTAACTCCTTCACAGCCAGCCAGGCTGCCCCCTGTCCCAGAAGAGAGCCACCCGCCCCTTCACCAGGTTGATACAGCCCCCGCCCTGGGGGCTGCTTGCCTTTTCTCCAGTTTGTTGACATCTTAGTCTTTTGCAGACTAATCCTGATGGAGAACCTAGCAATTGTGATCAGCATTTCTAGAATAAGAATTAGACCCAATCTCCTTGTTTCTCAAAGTTCAATAAAAGCATTGACAGATTACAAACCTGACTGCACTGGTTCTGGCGGTCATAGCAAATAGAAACTAAATACTTAGTTAAAACACACCAAGAAGTCCATTGTGAAATTCCTAGGTCCTTGTTGCTTTTCTGTGATATTTTTTTTTTCTGATATCTTCCCATTTCTAGTCTCAGACCTTTCTGCTTTTTGCCACACATTCTTAAATTATCTTGGGATATTAATCTAGATAAAATGCTTAGGTTTATTATTTTTACACAGATATTTTATTTTTATTTTTAAAAGATCAGTATTGTTTATACAGAAAGTAACAACAATTTACTAAAAAATATTTATCTTTTCAACCATCCTCCTACCCCCACTCTTTTGGCAACCATAAGCTTATTCTCTATATCTATGAGTTTGTTTCTGCTTTGTTTATTTTCAGATTCCACGTCAGTGAAATCACATAGTATCTGTCTCTGACTTATTTCATGTAGCATAATATCCTCTAGGTCCATCTACGTTCTCACAAATGGAAAGGTTTCATTTTTCATTGCTGTGTCATATTTCATTGTATATATTCACTTGTGCCACATTCATTTATCCATTTATCTATGGAGACCTGGGTTGCTTCCAGATCTTGGCTATTGTAAATAATGCTGCA
Source organism: Cynopterus sphinx (assembly GCA_030015415.1). Taxonomy (NCBI): domain Eukaryota; kingdom Metazoa; phylum Chordata; class Mammalia; order Chiroptera; family Pteropodidae; genus Cynopterus; species Cynopterus sphinx. The sequence goes on along the minus strand of CM057382.1, from coordinate 43,795,453 downwards.
GTGAACATAGGGGGTGCATATTTCTTTCAAATTAGTGTTTTGATTTCTAAAAATAAATACCCAGAAGTGGAATTGCTGGATCATATGGTAGCTCTATTTTCAATTTTTTGAAGAATCTCTGTACTGGCTCCATAGTGGCTGCACCAATTGATAATCCCACCAACAGCGTACAAGGGTCCCCTTTTCTGCATATCCTTACCAACACTTTGTTGATTTCTTGATGATAGTCATCACGACAGGTAAGAGGTGATCTTTTAATTTGAATTTCCCTGATGATTAGTGATTTTGAGCATCTTTTCATATGTCTGTTGGCCACTTGTATGTCCTCTTTGGAGAAATGTCTATTCAGGTCCTCAGCCTATTTTTCAAATCAGATTGTGTGTGTGTGTGTGTGTGTGTGTGTGTGTGTGTGTGTGTGTTGTATGAGTTCCTTAAATATTTTGGATACTTACCCCTATTGAATGTATCATTTGCAAATATTTTTTCACATTTGGGTTTTCTCGTTTTGTTTATGGTTCCCTTCACTGTGCAAGGACTTCTTGGTTTGATGTAGTCTCATTTGTTTGTTTTCCTCCTGTTGCCGTTGCCTGAGGAGACATATCCAAAAAGATATTGCTGAGAGCAATGTCAACGAGTTTATTTACCGTGTCTTTTATTTATTTTATGGTTACATGTCTTTTAAGTCTTTAATCCATTTTGAGTTTATTTTTGTACATAATAGAAGACAGTGGCCCAGTTTCATTATTTTTTTTTTTTTGCATGTATCTGTCCAGTTTTCCCAACACCATTTATTTAAGAGCCTGTCTTTACCCCAGGGGATATAGTTGCCTCCTTCATTATAGAACAATTAACTCTAGAAGTGAGAATTTATTTCTAGTTCTCCTATTCTATTCTATTCTATTCTATTCTATTCTATTCTATTCTATTCTATTCTATTCTATTCTATTCTATTCTATTCCCTTTATCTATATAACTGTTTTTATGCCATTACCATAATGTATTGATTATTGTATCTTTATAGTACAGTTCGATATCAGGGAGCGTGATACCTCCTACTTTGTTCTTTCTCAAGATTTCTTTGGCTATTCAGGGTCCTTTGTGGTTCCACATAAATTTTAGGATTAGTTCTTCTAATTCTGTGAAGAATGCAATTGGTATTTTAATAGCGATTCCACTGAATCCGGATATTGCTTAGGCAGTAAGGACATTTAAACAGTATTAATCCTTCCAATCCATGAGCAACGTATATCCTTCCATGTATTTTTATCTTCTTCAATGTCTTATAGTTTTCAGAAGACAGGTTTTTTTCACCTGTTTGCATAAACTTATTCCTAGATATTCTGTGCTTTTTGATGCCATTGTGAATGAGATTGTTTTCTTAATTTTTTCTTCTGATCATTCATTATTGCATATAGAAATGCAACAGATTTCTCTATATTCTGTATCTGCGACTTTATGGAATTTATTTATTCCAATAGTTTTAAAACTAATTAGTTTTAGTTTAGTTTTGTTTTGTTTTGTTTTTTTTTTGGTGGAGTGTTTAGTACCATGTCATCTGTAGTAGAGAGGGTTTTGCTTTCTTTCAGGTTTGAATGCCATTTGTTTGTTTGTTTGTTTGTTTGTTTATGTCTGATTTCTGTGACAAGAACTTGTAATATTATGTTGAATGGAAGTGGTGATAGTAGACATCCTTGTCTTTCTTCTTCCAGATCTTAGAGGAAAAGTCTCATATTTTCTTATTATTGGTTATGGTCTTTCATTTTCTGCTTAAAGAAGGTCCTTTAACATTTCTTGTAAAGCTGGATTAGTGGTGATAAGCTCTTGTTTTTGCTTGTTGGGAAAACTCATTATCTTATCTTCCATTATTAAGAATTCCTTGCCAGGTAAAGTATTGTAGGTTCCAGGTTCCTTTTTTTTTTTTTTTTTTTTTTTTTAGCACTTTGAAAATGTTCTGCCCCTCCCCTCTGGCCTCTAAAGTTGCTGCTGAGAAATTAGCTGATAGCCTATGGAGTTTTCCTTGTATGTAACTAGTTTTCCTCTTGTTGCCTTCAAGGTTGTGTCTTCCACCACTTGTATTAAAATATGTCTCGGTGTGGCAATCTGAGTTCATCTTATTTGGAACTCTCTTTGCTTCCTTGACCTGGGTGTCTGTTTCCTTTCCCACGTTAGAAAAGTTTCAGCCATTGTTTCTTTATGTAAATGCTCTGCTTTCTATTCTCCTTCTGGGATCACTATAATGCAAATGTGTGTGTGCTTGCTATTGTCCCAGAGGTCCTTTAAACGTTTTTTTTTTTTTTTAATTTTTTTCTTTTTTTTGCTGTTCTGATTGGCTGATTTCCACCAGTCTGTCTTCCAAGTCACTGATCTGTTCTTCTGTTAGCTAATCTGATTTTGATTCCTTCTAATGCATTTTTCATTTCAGTTATTCTTCAGCCCTGCTTTGTTCTTTATTAGATTATCTAACTCTTTGTTGAAGTCCTCTTTAAGTTCCTCTGTTCCACTCAAATTTGAGCATTTTTATGTCTGCTTCTTTGAATTCTTTACCAGGCAAATTATTTATCTTCATTTCATTCAGTCTCCCTGCCCTGGGGATTGTTTGTTTGTTTGTTTGTTTGTTTCATTTGAGACATGTTTCTCTGTCTTATTTTGTTTGACTTTCTATGTTTGTTTCTATAAATTAGACAGAATAGCTATCTCACTGTCTTGAAAAAGTGGCCTTGTGTAGAAATGAACTCTAAGTGGGCTGTGCGTGCTGAGTGGTTTTGGCAGACAAGTTGGAGCTGGGTGGACATCTATGGCCTCTAGGGCACTGGCCTACCAGGCTGGAACAGCTCTGGGCAGGGCGGCCAGGTGCATGTGGTAATGAGCTATTGATCCTGCTTCTTCCCTTTGTTATGAGCTGAAATGTGTTCAGACAGTGTGGCCAGGAACACATGGTGGTGAACTTGCAGGGACACCGGGTAGAGTTCCCACCTGCCCTACTGAGGTATGGGGGAATGTAAATAACGGCACTCATCAGCACCTTCAATCCTGGAGCATTCCCACTGCTCCCAGAGAGCTCCCGTGGCTTCCCAGCTCTCTCGCACTCTGGCTCTCTCATTTGTTGTGGAGATGCTGTTCAATCTGCCCTTGGCCATATCTGAGGAATTGCTCTCTATATCTGTGTACATTTCAGCTTTCTCATGGGAGGGGACAAGTTCAGCATCCTTCAACACTGCTGACATCTTCCTTAGCTCTATAATCTTTTTAACCATATTTTTGGAAAGTCCTTTTTGCTTTTCATGCCTCACTGGTAAGGCTGTCTACCCTTGATTCTAATGCTAGTTTCTTCCTTGCTTTATTCACTTTTCCTGACATCCTCCTAAGTCATCAGAGTGTTTAGGGAGGAGTTATAAGGATATCTAGACCTACTCCTGGTATCATCTCTGCAAAATCTAAATACCAGTCAATACCGGATCCTGGGCTAGTCTGCCAGTGCAGAAAGAGCATGGTGTTAGGACTTGCCTGTACAACCAGGTCTCACTGTTCTTTGGAAGATCCAAAGTCACTTGAAAGACCCAAAGGACCTAAGAATTGCCTTTTCTAATGAAAATTTACCACAGTCTCTTATGTCAAAAGTTTGTCACCGTATCTACCAATCCTGGGGTGGGAAGTAATACTAGCAACCGGCATATTAGAATATGCAACTTAGCTTTACCCAGGAATTGCTGTGTTAGAACTAGGTTTTCTTTTAGTTTCAATTACAGTCTTGCTGCTTCCTCTGAATCTTGACTTTTGTTTCTTCTGATTTTCCTTTTTCTGCGTACTTTATTCATTCCAGATGTTTGGGATTCCATGTGGAATCATTTGCCTTTTGGCTGAAATTCCTTCAGTATTTAGTGTGAGTCTGTTGGTGACATTCTCAGCATTTGTCTAAGTATCCTTATCTTAAGTTTTAAAAGATATCTTTGCCAGATACAGAGTTCTGGGTTGACTCTTTCCCTCTGTACTACGAAAAGATGTCATTCCACTGTCTTGTTTTGAGAAATCAGCTGCAAACTTTAGTACCCTTCTCCTTGGTTGCTTTTGGAATTTTTAGTATATCAATGATCAAAATTATGTCTACATTTTAACTTTATTTGAAGTTTGTACTTCTTGGATCTCTGCATTTGTGCCCTACCTGGAAAATAATTGTCCACTTTCAAACTTTTGTCTTCTTCTCTTCCTTACCAAATGAGTCTCTGACTTCATTTATTTGCTATGATCCCACAAATCCTTGCTCTGTTGGGTGAAAAGAAGGTTGAGAAGAAGTTACTTGAGGTGTGAACAAGGTAGTTTCTGACCCTGGGTCTTGCTGAACCAGTCACCCTGAGGATAGTCAGTCTCTTTCTGAGTGGTAGACAGTGAAGGGTACAGTACTGGGGAGGACATCTGAGGAGTTTTTTTGGGGGGGCGGGGGGCTAAGGGAGTTGCTTTGGAATCTGGAGGGGGTGGGCAGTGCTGCTGTGTTACCTGGTGGGTGCCTCCCACCAGGAGGGCATAGAAGAAAATGACATAGTTACCAGGTGCCAGTGCCTTATGTGTTTCTCTGCTTAAATGACGACTTCTAGAGGACATGTAGGGCAAACAAACACTGTATACATGGTGGGACTCAGGGTCTTGGCATTGGGAAGAAGAAAGGTAAGGCTAGATCTTATGACCTCTTTCCTAGGAGCTGCTGGGGAAAGGGCCAGCGACAATGTTATCTAAATGTGACTAAGATTAGTAAAGGCATCTCTAGATTAATTCAGGGTATAGTGCTATTCAGAAAAAGTGTTTTGAGCAACATGAACATCCCTAGTCCCCATCTGTAGTAACCTGTACCAGTTACAGAAGATGTACCTATTCCCAAGTCCTTTCTAGGCTAGGGTTACATTGACGCTAGCCCCCCTCACACTTACTTATATACCAGGTGCAACCCAGACCTTCTAATCTTATTCTCTAACCCAAGTCACAGCAGCTTTAACTACTCAGAAGACCCTAGGCCCTTAGCCTCTATCAGTTCTGTCTTTTTTTTTCAATACTTGGAGGAGAAAAGTTGGGAGCAGGGCTGGCTGGCTGGCTTATTTAGGTTTGGAGAACCTAATGTACAGCTGGTTCAGGAACCTGTTTTCCATTTTGAGAACACTCTTATTTATGAGTCAGTAAGGGGGGAACACATTCTGAATACCTGCTGGTCAGTTTTTCCTTTTCTTTATTGAATTTTTGTTTGAGAGGCTTCTATTGACAAGAAGGGCTTCTATTGACATGAGAGGCTTCTATTGACATATCTTCAAGCTCTCCGTTTCCTTTCTCTGCAGTGTCTGGTGTACTGATGAGCCCATCAAAGGCATTCTTAACTTCTCTTTGTGTTTTCAATCTCTAGTAATTCCTTATAATCTGCTTTTACATGTTTTGCACGTTGCATTTTTCTATTCAGGCCCTTAATATATTAATCAATCATTTTAAATTCCCTATCTCATAATTCCAAAATCCGTATCATCTGAATCTGATTCGGATGCTTGCTTTGTCTCTTCAGACTGTTTTTGTTTGTTTGTTTGTTTGTTTGTTTGTTTGTTTATTAGCAAGGCTTGTAGATCTTTTTTGAAAGCTAGACATCATATTGGGTAATAGGAACTGATATAACTATACTCTATAGTTTAGTTTCATATCAGTGGTAGCTATAGGAGCCAAAGACTTTAGTTTCCTTTGTTGTCCTTTTTATTTTCTCTATTTCTGGTTTCCCTAAGGACCCCTTCTTAAATAGGGTCCATGTCTTGTGGCTCTCTCAGTTGTAAACCACATTATATGAGAGCCCTGATGTGATGGTAAGGTGTTGGAGAGGGAAAATATTGTGAAGTCTCATGATTACATCTCGGATCTTCAGTCTTTAAGCTGTGACCTTCAAAAGTGCATCTTGGTCTCTTTTCTCCCATCCTACAAGGCAGAAAGGCTAGAGGGCCAGAAGCTGGCTAACTATCCTCCTTCCAGGTTAGGTAAGACTCTAATAATGCAGTTATCCTGAAAGATGATATGGAGCCCTGTTATGGAGGATGCTCTAGGCATATTTCAGCTGTTCCTCTTCAGCGGCCCAAGATATTTTGACATTCACCATGATAACCTGGTGGGATTTCTGGAAGTATAAATTTACAAAATTGAAGGACCCCGTGTTATTGTAGCCCCCAGAATTTCTTGCTCTCAAGCTTTTCCAGTAACTGGGCCTCCAGCAATCAGTCAGTGTTTCTACTAGTTACTGGTTCCAGTGGCTTCTGCTGCAAAAAAGTAGAATCTGACTATGATTCTGTATATTTTGTCCATCTCTAAATTTCAGGATGGCTGTTTGGCCTAAGACCTCGATTCTCTAATGGATCTAAGAAATCATTGGCTTTCAGTTTGCTTTCCTCACAAGAAAAATACTGAACAGTGACTTCTAAGCTAGAACTGGTTTTAATTCAAATAGCTTTCTCTGTTCAGCTTGTCATGGAACATCCCTGGTTTGGTCTCATGTAGCAAAGGACCTTTAGCTCTCTAGTCTATCTTCGGACTTCTTTGGCATGAAAACTTCCTTTCACGTCTGAGACAAAGCCATAACTGTATATGTGACAGGACCTGTTACAGAGGCTAAGTGTAGTCAATAGATGGGGTTCCCTCCTCCCCCTAGTCCCCAGTATAGATTGGGGGCTCTGTTTTGGGCACAGAGTATTGTTACTACTGGAGTCTGATAGTACTTGGCCTGGATTATTCTTAAAGTGGAAGTTCCACACTAGGGGAGGCAAGCTGTTCCCACCAACTACCTCCCCTACCCTGGCTCTGCTGAGTGTCCAGCTCCTTGGATCCCTTATTTTCAAAAGAGGCCTTTGAGGATATGTTCTCTCACCTATTACCTTGTATTTGGGATTAGAACCTCTCAGATCTGTGCAGGGAAGAATGGTCTCCAACTTGAATAGTGTTGGCCCCCTCAGCTTGCTTTTTTTCCAGAGAACTTGATGTTCCCTGATGACTGTGTTTTTCTGCATTCTGGATGACTTGCCAAGCAAGACGACAAATTAGTAATAATTCAAGGGACTCAGTGACTCAGGTTGAACTTGAAGACAGGTGAGTTTATAAACAGGTATAAGGCCAGCTCTTGCCTATGGTACATGTGAATTTGGTTTGGGGTCTTGCTTCTAAGAACCAAGTGATTTAGTCTGGATTAGTTCAGCTATATTAAAACTTAAAATGCCTGGTTCTTTCCAAACTCCTGTATAAGCGCTTCAGGAATGTGTGGCCATCATGGGAACCTCAGATACTGGATGGCACATGGCCCTAGAAAACTGGGGCTGGATCTGTGGCGCTTGGGCTCTGAACCTGGAGGATTTATTGGGAGTCAATGAGAAGGGCTGGTGTGTTTGGCTGTCTTGTTGGCCTATGCTTCAGTTATGGACTGCCCCAGCAGCAGCACCTCTGAGACTTGAGTCCTTGATCTCTTGGATCAGCAGGAATCCCACCCCATTCTGGTGTGGTGGAGTGGAGAATAATTAGACCTCATGTCTGTGGGAAATCCCTTTGTTGAGGGGAGTCAGTTCTGTCCTAGGGAGTGGTGGTTACTGTGCTCATCTACATAAATGATACTATGTTCCTTTCTCTTCCAGTCAAACACTTGTGAGACTTACCCACACTGCTGCTCTGTAAGCCTAGGCAGTAGCTTCTGATGCTATAGCATGGTGTTTAGTGCAGATCACGTTTATGCTCATCTGACTATGTCGTGAATAACTTAGAGCCTTTAAATATGTCATGTGTTTGTGAGGCCTGAGGTCTCTACCTAACCATGGGACTGCTGGGGCACAGGCCTATTTAACACTGCTGAGACCCTCCTCAGAGTTGAAGGTGTTTCCTCTAGTTTTCCACCAAAACAGACTCCTTAACTTAGTAGGTAGAAAATGATCACTGTAAACTTGTATTTCTGATTCATAAAGTAATTTACCATGTTTGTACATTTTCTCCCTTTTCTGAACTTACCTGTTGAGGCATTTAATTTTTCTTATTGGCGTGCTCTTCCCCCACCCCTTCTTTAACCAGCAAAATGGGTTTATTCAGGTATTGCAATTTGGGATGTGCAAGCTATGGCAAACCCATAGGCAAGTCCCTCTTATTGGCATTCTTGTTTCATTGGTAGGAGTTCCCTATATCTTACAGATAACCCTTGCTACGTTTTTTAGTGCTGCTAATGTTTTCTAGTCACCAGTCTAATTTTGGTATTAAAGAATAGGCCAGTAAAGAACAAGCCTAAATATTTTTGTCCATACTTCTCTAGTCTCATCTTGTTTTGACTCATGATTTGGGTGTTAATGAAGCATTTCTTATCCTCAAGGTCAAACATTACCACCTTTTTCTACTAGCTTTAACACTTTTATTATGAAAACTTCAAGCACATAAAAAAGTAGAATATTCTGCTAGCTTTCAAAGTTCTACTTCTTGGAGAATGGTTGCTGCTGACACTACTCCTATTCTCAGACCATGATGAATGTCGCAACCAAGTGCTGGGCTTCTCGTCTCCTGGTATCTATCAGAGATTGGTGGTATACATCAACAATCTCATAGACTTTTAAGAATTCCCTACTGTCTCAAGCATATTAAATCCATGCTCCCATAGCCTCTTTGAAATTTCATTTTTGGATTACATATTCTCTTCTGTTTCTGAACTTTAAAAACTTATTGGTATTCTAGGGCTATAAGTTATGGGCTGTTACAAGAACTATTAGTAATAGGACTTAAATTGGAGATGTATTCCATCTGTAGAGAGGGATGCATAAATCTGGATTTTCAAAAGCTTTCTTTTGGATATTACAGTTTGCTATGTCCAAAGACCTAAAAATGAGTTCTCAGTCTGTCACAAAAAAATTTTTTCCCCTATCCTATTGAATCTCGCTGAATGTGGTGGGCTATAACTATCTCTAATTTGTGGAGTGATGGCAAAGAAAGATAATGTGGAACTGAATCTACTTTTTCAGGCCATTGAGGGCATAGCATCAAGACAAAATATTCAGTTTCATGGAGAAAGTCTGATCTGCTGGTTTCTTCAAGATGTATTTAGTGACTGAAAGTGAATATAACATCTTTTATGCAGATCTTAGCTCCTCCCATTTGACCTGACAGTTTTCAAGTGAGCTAGTCATATGTGTAACCAGCAGTAGCTAACTTTTGGAATTAACACCTGAGTTTAAAATACAGTTGCTCTAGTGAATAAGGCTGCGGGGGCTGTGATGTGGTAGCACCTCCCATGCTTATTCATTCGCATGTGGTATCTTCACAACCTGTTTAATGAGTGAATCTTTTCTTCACCTTGGAGATGCTTAGTAATGATAGGCTTAGGAAAGCCACAAGAAACCACTTAATAGCAAATTAAGGCAGCTGAATCAGCAAAATATGTTGAGGTTGGAGCCCGTAACTTGTTCCAGCCTGAATTAGCTATTGTCCAGTTTCTGTTCCTTGTCATTAAATTCAAAGTAAGATCATTCGGACTTGTATACGATCACAATTTCAAATGCAACAACCTGCCTGCCAGGGGTTGGGTGAGCTCTTATATTACCTTTTAGAGGTGGAAATTGGATAACATAAATTAAAATTAATGAAATACACTGCTAATATAGAATAAGCTAGAAGTTGTATTATGGTGTTTATCCTCTTAAAACAGGTCAGCTAACCTTTTCTATAAAGGTTTGGGTAGTAACTATCTTAGGTTTTGTGAGCTAAGAAGCAAAATGGGGTATTATGGAGGTACTAATGACAAGAGAACATCATGAGACATTTATAATATTAAAAATATAACTGAGTACAACTTGTCATAAAGTTTCTTAAATGAAAAGAACAAAATTTGTTTTTTGAGAACTATTGGAGGTTCAAAGTTTGTTTTCCTATCAACATTTATCACAAAATTTGAGTTCTCAATGCTGACTTAGAGTGAAATTTTTATTTCATTTTGGAAAATCTTCAGGTAGAAAAGATATTAAGTATGAATATCTTGTTAGTAGACCTGTATTATAAGATTGTACTTGATTAGCTTTAATTATCATCAAATAAAAATATGAGCTGAACATTTAGGTATAGGGTTCAGGAATACGGTTGGTATACAGGCAGTAAAGAGAGGGATAGGGACAGAAACAGAGGGTATACATACCACTGAATGACCCAAATGGATTGACATAGGCAGTCTGCAAATACCACTTCACTTATTATGTTGACTGCAGTAAAGACAGATAACAGTTGTTGGAGAGGTTCAGAGAAGTTGGTACTCTTATGCATAGTCAGTGAGAATATAAAGTGATGCAGCTGCTGTTGAACAGTTTGGCAATTTCTCAATGTTAATGAGTTGCTGTATGACCAGAAAGCATCTATGTAGCTCTGACCATAAAGGTGAGGTCTCTGGATAGCTCCTCTACCCTAAAAGGTAAAAAACAAAACAAAACAAAACAAAACAAAACACAACTGCCCTGGATTACAGAGCAAATATTGGGACTGCTAGGATATAGAGCAGTCTAGATATCCTAGGACCTCTGTTCTTTGGCCTAACCTGAAGTGAGTCCTGAAGGATCTGGAACATCTTAGATACCTCTGTCTCCAGTCTTCCGGATTGGCTCAGTCGCTGGCTGCATTCAGAAGCCAACCTAATTCCATTCAATGTTTGGAGAATGACTGGTTAGTGGTGCTTGACAGTGTAACTAAAATCATAGAAGAGAAAGCATAAAGTGAGGCTAAAAGGCAGAGTCTGTAGTAGGTATGGTAGATTTACCTTCTTTTCTGACCATTCCATCCTCTTCCTACAATACAGAAAAATAGAAAACTTGTATCCCAGTCTTTATTTTCCCACATTCTTAAAACTAAGACTATAGATGCAGTCAAACTCTGCCAAGCAGATGCACTTGAGGCTGCCTTCTTTTGCAAGCCAGGATCTGGGGATACTTTCTTGGCAGAGGTATTCTAGTATCTGGTACCAGCTTTTTAGGCATCAAAAAAGTTAGGCAGTGGTTTCCTAGTTCCTCACCTTTAGGTCATGGCAAAGGTATCAGCTGCCCTGGTGGGCAAGTTCTGTGATGCTATTTTGGCAATCAATACCACTCACACCTAAACAACTCTAAGTTATTAATATTAATGATATTCGGAGTTCACATTTCATCATTTGTATTTTAGCTCCTTCTAGTTTTTTACAGAAACTAGGTTTTAAGTAAATCTATATACTATAATAGTTGCAGTCTTATATCCCGATGTACAAGTTTCTCCATCTTTCCTTGCAATTCTTTGAAGCAGTGTCCTTAGACCTGCAGATTCATCCACATTTAGGACTTTGCTAATTGCACCTCCGTGGTATACTTTAATATGTTCCCCTCTCACCTGTGTTTCCTGTAGGTCTGTGGTTAGGTCTAAAAGATGAAATTCAAGTTTACGTCTTGAAAAGGCTTCCTCTTAGGTAGCTGTATACTACCAATAAGAGGTATGTACCCTCTCGTGTTGCTTGTTGAGGTTGACAGCCACTGATTATCACCTATTTCTACTTATTAGGGATTGCGATGTGGCAGCATTCTATCATTCTCTATCTCTAAAGAGCTATCCATTAAAAAAAAAAGGCAGGAAAAATGCAGGATTCTTTACAAGTTTCTGAATCTTGACCAAAGATTTAAAAAAACCTATATTTTATCTAATGATAGCAGTTTGAAACATCTTGTGATGGTCAGATAAGCATATAGCACAGTCTCTCTTCTGTAACAATTGCAATGCAGGGCATTTCAGGTACTCAAAAGTGAGTTCAAAGAACAGAGTGCTTATAGAAATCTGTAAAATCGTATTAGTTTGTGTAGGTCAAAACCGCCTGGGTGTGTAATTGTTGGCCTTTGATAAAAGAATAGGCAGGAAATTAAAACCTGCTCCGAAGAATGCTGTCAGGGTAAAAAAACAAACACTTTTTTAAAAAATAGGAACTTCTGAAATGTCAGTGTTACGATTATAAAGCTAAGGAAAAGCAGAGGAGCAGTTCTGACACATTAGGGACATGTTGGTCCTGACTCCTAAAGTCACTTAGTTTCATACTCATACTGATCGGATCAGATAAGCTATTTAAAAGGATTCCCATCAGTAAAACTCAAGTTTCTTCTAAACACTCTGGATTCAATGAGTCTTAAACAAAACCTGCTCTGTGTTAAATAGGATCTAGTGTGGCATATTGAAGATATACGGCTTGGAGAAAACCTCAGATATGATTATTTTAAACACCTATAAAGATATATATACACTTGTAGAGACTTTTAGTGCTTTCAACATGCAAGTTCCCTCCTGGTCACCAAGCTCGGCTAGCTTCTAGTCTCCTGTTTATCTAGATATGGTCATTGGTTGAGTTCTAGACAATACAACACAACCAGGAATGTGTACTACATGTATGTCTAGCCCATGATTTCCCCACGATCTTTTTTCCCCTACTCACCAGTTTAACCATGAATATCCTGAGGATCCGCCAACCCATCAACCATTTCAGAATCCCAGTACACCTGGGTCCAAAGTGGTCATGCAACCGTGGGTAAGATATGAAGAGCCCGTGGCTTCCTAAAGTTAGCCTTCTTCAGTAAACAGAAGAAAGCTGTATTATAACTTAAACTGCCTATGAATACTGTTTGACAGTAAATACTTAAAGTCTAGCAAAACCGATACCTGTATGACTGCCATCAGAGTAAAACCATGGAACTGTCAGTGACGTGAACTTCCTTATAGATCCTGACTTCTTCATCCGTGGGTGGTAACAACTAGCCTGACTCTTAAGGAAACTATTTTCTTACTTTTTTTTAGCTTGTAATGTCAAAGTATGCGTGGAATTATGGTGTTGACACAAGAAATGTCTAAACCTATAGGGGAGTTTTATGAGTTCGTATTAGCCAAACTGATGACAATTGTCAGGAAGCAAAATCTCAATGGACTGAGAAAATGCTCCAGAGAATGACAATTTTGCAGCTTATTTTATACATTAGAATCAAAGGAGACATAAGAAGGGTTACATGAATTAAAGGGGTGGGAGAAAGCAAAATGGGGAAATCTCTGGGATTAGATTAAAAGTAAAATGAAAAGACAACCTTCTTTTACGTTGGTGGTACAGGATAGTTAATAATTAAAGTTTACAGCACATAGAGATGGTATGCGGGGAACAAGATAACAATGAGGTGTCTGTGGTCTCCTGTTCTGGTGCTAGCTATTGTGCCTTGAGGGGTCTGGAAAAGATTACTCTGCCATTCTACAGCTGCCTCAGATACAACAACAACAACAACAACAACAAAAGCAAAACAAAACAAAAACAATAGACTCACTTGAGGTAAAGATTGACCATTGTCAAGAAAACTACAGTTCTAGGACATGACTACCTGCCGTGACTTGCTTTTAGTTTGGATGGTTTGAACTTAAAAATTCCTATTTGATTTTGGTCTGAATTTGGAAGGCCTGCCTGCCCTGAACTTGTTGGGTTTAGTATGTGGCCCCCTTTTCATCCACAGTAGCTTAGTTTTACTTTAGATATGGCTGCTATGAATATCCTTGAATGTGTGAATAACATACATGCAGAAATGTGCAGAAATCCAGTACGTAGGTGAATGAACTACCAAAGTAAATGTTCATGTAACTGGCATTCGGAGGAAAAAATCATCGGCAGCATTCCCAGAAGTCCCCCTAAGGTTCCGTCTTGAGGGATAGTCACTACCCCTATGTAATGGTATCCTGACTCCTATGGATACAAATTAGTCTTGCCCATTTAAAAAAATATTATCTTAGGCCCTGATGTTTTAGGGGAATGCTCTTCTTATTTCATAAAAGTAATATTTATGGAGCTCTCATGTGCCAGATGTTAACTAGCATCTGAATGCATATTATATGCTAGAGAATACTGAGCAATTCACATGTCTAACTGCCTATTCTCACCCTTTGTAAGGTGAATGCTACATCTACATCACACGTGAAAACTGAGGCAGAGAAGTGCTGCAGACATGTTTTAAAGATTAACTGAATTAACACATCCCAGGGACATTGAATATATGCATATGTATCACTTAGACAGTTGAAGAAACTGAAGTACAAAGGTTACTTACCCAAGGTTCCTCTCTTCTTCCTCAGTTGAGGGCCAAACCCTGTGATTCCAATGCCTGCTGGCCCTTGTGACAAACACGGTCTACCTCTAACATGGAAATTTGAAATTTTATGGTTATTTTCCATAAAGCTGTGCTGTTTTTACATATTATATGGAGGAAAGTTCCTAATTGTGAAATGACTGCAATAAAAATTACAAGTAAACCAGGTGTCTTCCTGGCTACTCAGGACTTAAACTTAGGTACAAAACTAAAGAATCCTGCTCACTGGCTTAGTCCTGCTCTAGATTGAGAATTTACATGTGATAAAAACAATACCCTAAGTAGTTTAGATTTTTTAAAAAAGGCATCTTCATTCATTAGATATTTAGAGAGTTTTTATCTGCTATTACTTAAGCACTGAAAACATAACTGCTTTCTTCTGGTGACTTTGGAGACAGCTCTCCTGTCTTGACCCTGAAGCCGATTTTTGCAGAACTCTCAGATTGCTTGGGAAACCAGAAAATGTTGGTTTGAAGATTACGAATCGTGACTGTCATGTGTATACATATTTGTCCCCCCTTCACTTTTCTTTAAAATCCAGCAATTGAGTGATTCAAACTACACGCCAGTGGAGAAGGGAATGCTGCTGGGGTGGAATGCTTTCTGAGCAGGAACACTAAGAAACTCCAACTCTTAATTCCTTGATGGTGCTCAGCTGGAAAGCTTCCTGTGTAAGAGCTACTGAACTTGCCTCTGCTTCAGAGGAGAGTTAAGATGTAGGCTATACAAACAGCTTGAACTGGAATGAATGGCTAAGTGCAGTTTGAAAAGCTTTTTTTTTATTTAGTGGATCCGTATACCAGCTCACAAAGTGGTGGTCACCACTGAGAACTTGACCTCGAGAGCCCATCTGTCATCTGTTTGTGGCGGAGGGGTGGAAGGCAGGGGTGAGGGTGAAAATCCAGAAGCCACAGGTCTTGGAATTCCTTGAGACTGGTTTTTTTTTTACTGTTCACTTAAGCCAAGAAAGTGCCCTGGTTGTCGTCTTGTGGTGTCCTGTTGGAGCTTTTCAACAAGTTTCTATATTTTGAATGTGTTCAAGGAGCAACATCTTGTCTTCCAAGTGAGGGTGTGGCAGACTACAGACAGGTAATGGATATTTCTTTACCCATGAGTTTTTGGGTTTGTCCAGTAAAAAAACATAGGTGACAGCCCACTTTGTATCTTCAGGGTATAGGGTTTCCAAATAAAATGCAGGATATCTGTATAGGACATGCTCATACTAAATAAAACATTCTCTGCTGTTTATTGTAAACATCAGCCTTCTTTCCTTCAAAGTTTGGCATCTCCAGGAAGGAGATGTTCACATGTTACTACTTGGCACCTGACACTTGGACTTCTGTGTGGCACTGGGAATAATCGAAGGTGGCTGCCTGGGCCACCCACACTCCTATCATTCCTGCCCATGAAGGTGAAGTAGCATTTTTAGGCTGAAGTAGGTATGACAGTAGTATCAGCCCCCTTAGTGGGAATGGCTCTCTCAGCTTGCTTCTTGAGCTTCTAGAAATATATTCTTTCTAGAACTTTGCTCTTTTTCTGGCAGGGACACCTTGACTAAGGAAATCACAGTGGTAGAGTTGCTTAGACTTCTAACTTCATGCCGTGGTCATTCAGCTTGAGTAGCTAGCACAAGTCTATGGAATGCCTGGTACACAAAGCTGGCTGGAGGTAAAGGACAAATTGGTGTCTTTTCTGTCTGGGCATTCTTAGAACTGCACCCTTTTCCGAGGACGAGGAGCTTTGCAGTCTTTAGTGGATCGTCTGAGCTGCTTGGTGAAGTTGCTGCACTTGAATAGCTCTCTATACTTGGCCCTCTGTGACCTTCAGGTTCTTCTGTTACAGATTTGGAGCTGATGGTGGGAAATCTTTTCTGATTCCTCTGGAGCCCACTCCTTTTGTCTGAACCGCTCATGTTCAGGCAGAGAAGTTCAACTGATACAAAGAAAATGTAGCTAATTTTGCCTCTGTCTTTCAACTTTATAACAACTTCATAGTGTTTACCTTTCTTCCAGTACTTCAGGCTTTATCTATGGCACAAATAGCAGTCATAGTTCATGTCTGCTGCTATAGACTACGCTATACATAGTCAACGATTTGAATAGCCAACCTATGGACTCTTGGGTTTCCCATTCTGGGCTGTTACAAAAAAATGCTTGGGACTAGCAGAGGCTGGTTCTATGGGCAGTGGCACATTATTGCCTGGAAGCAGATTAGGGGTACTTTCCTGGCATCCCGGGGAAAAGAAGGTGAGACGGGTCCCCAAGATCAGAGATGGGCTGTGCTAATGTCTATGGCTCAGTGGTTAGGGGTGTACAAGGGTAAGTCCTGTGGACTCTGTTTGATTCCTGTGTCTACAGTGGAACTAGAGAGCTGTTTCTAATGGCCACTCAAGTGACTTCTTCCCTAGACCTCTCACCTTTTTTCAGAGCTGTTCTCTTCCTGTGGAAGGGTATAGGCTGCCTTGGGGGATCCTCACTGCTCACCCCAAGCTTCTTCCTCACTGTGGATTCTTGTCTGCTGGGCTCTTTTGCCTCTTTATTCCTGTTCCCTCATCTTCTAGTGGGACTGCTTATTGTCCTTAGCTCCATAGTAGTTGGCACAGCAGCCACCAGACTGGTACCAGACTGATCTGTGGACTGGTAACTGGCCTGGGTGTGGGTCAGGTCTTGAGGGAAGATTCTTATGAGGTAGGATTGATCAAGGTCTACACCTGGCCATCTGTTTCCACTGGTATTAATCCCTTCATGCTATAGACTCCTGGTATTCAAGGCTCGGCCGTAAGATGGGTTTGGTGCCTACTTTCTCCATATGGGCTGATGTTCCTGCTGGTGGATTCTGACTAGAAGAGCTTTCCTAGCTGACAATACTGGTTCTTCTCTCTTGACATTTCTCCAGCCTGGACCTTGGTCTAGCCTAATTCTCAGTTGCATCTGGCTAAGAAGGCAATATCCTTCTGAACAGAGACTTTGGGCAGGAAACTTCTCTGCCTACTGGCCTCTAGTCACTCTTGGGTAGCCATGGTTCTCCCTGGAATCAGTCCTGTTCCCCTCTGCTGGAGTCTATGTTGCAAGGACCCCTTAGCAGGTCAGTAGAATGTTCTGATTTTCTCACTGGGCCCAGGCTGAGATTCCTCTGGGTACACTTATGGCCTTACCATATTGTCACTGTGTGTGGCAGTATCTGCTCTACAGGGAGTTGCACGACCAATAGTATTTGCCTTGCCTCATTGTCGTTTGTTTCCTTTCTTTTTCCTCACAAGTGTAGTCTCTTGGCCTTCCTTTTGGCCGTGGCATCTTCATGCAGGTGTGGGTCTCAGGAAGCCAGGCCACCTCCTTCTCTTTCCCTGGGAGTGCTGGCTCCTATGAGGAGAATGGCTTCCAGCCTATCTTCTGGTGTTTTCATCCTGGGACCTTTCTCATTCTGTCTCTTGAGTCACCTTTATTGTTCTCTTCTCATCTGCTGGGTCTGACTTCTGGGGCTATCAGCAGCTTGATTGGGATTATTCTACTTTGGTTCCAATCTCTGTTTTGCCCTCCTGGGGTCTCACGAACTGCCCTTCAGATTCTCCATTTTTATCTGCATCCCTAAATCCACCTGCTGCCTCCCACAGTTAGCTGAGTATTCCCAGGACATCTTCCCCTCCTCTTACCACAGGGTCTCTATTTTCAGGGTGTAGGTTGGAACTCTTACCCTTGGTTCTGTTTATAATTGAGAAATTTTAGAAAAGACTATAGAAAAAAATATACCTTTAAGTTTAGTCCTGGGCCTACCAAGTACATGCCTTATCTTAAGATTGGATCTGATTATTATTCATTGGTTTGTCTACTGGCCAAGTGAATCTCAAAGTTTCAATTGCTACTTTTCCCAATTACATTGGTCTTGGCAGTGCTGGTAGAAGTGGTAGTATTACCCTTGGTGTTATCTTTGAACAGTATTCCTGACTAAATGCATGGCCTAGGAGCTTGCTTGCTGTGGGTCTCCCTTGTACTAAGAGATGCTGGGATTTGCTAAGGCTGGCTGTTTGGAAGGTCTAGTGCTATAAGCCTCAAGATAAGCATGTAGCTTGAGCCTGTGATCTATTGTGGAGTTGAGACTATCCCATGACATGACTTCTGCTAGACTTTCCAGCTAGATCTGAGCTAGAACAGAGATTGCTTTCCATAAATCACTTCAGAGACTGTTTGAGTGACCCACCCTTTGCCCTAAGTCATGCTGATTCCTAGAACAAGCCTTTGCCCTGCCTCTGGCAAGCAGGTAAGGTGTTTTCTCCTTGTCTAAGTGGGTCACTCTTTAGTACCCTTAACCATCTTTCCCTGTTCTATATAATTATTTAGCATCTGCAATGTGGCGTGGAGGACATCCACATTGTTGTCTTGCTGTCACCCAAGACATGCCTCTTATGTAATTTCCTTTAATAAACTCATGATGTAATGCTGGGGTTGTCAGGCTCTTTTTCCAGTCTGTTGGCCTGGGAAATCTCCTGGATGAACCATCCAGGAACCTGAAGAAATTAGCCTTGGTTATTTCTAAATGAGTAAGAGACAAATGAAAAGGGACAAAAAGTTGTAGATTTGTGGAAAAGGAATCTCTTTGGAAAGAAAGTTTAATGTGGTCGAGATAAGATTGAAATAAATTAAGTACATTAATTTAAATATTGAAAGTAAGCTGATGTAAAATTAGAGTTTGGTTCTCTTTCTTCCTCTGCCAACTTTTCTGCACTGTGGGTCTGTTCTTGATAAGATATTGTAAAAAGCTTTCTGCCTAGAATACAAAGATTCTATGTTATATCAAAATATCTTTTTATGTTTTATGTTGTCTTAATTAGGTCCTTGATTACTCAATAAAATTGAATTTTGATAATAAAAGGTAACCTGTATTTGAAATGGTCTAGCCAACTCATGAAAAGGCAGCAGCAACAAAATCTATAAAGATATTGGTACATGTGGATAAAGTCCACTCTGCTTCTGCAAAAATAATCCTAATTCCAGACTTTTGCTATCCTGATGTCCTTGTAATATGGTGACAATCTGCTCCTGAACTAGAAATTAAGATGGGTAAACAATAGCTGTAAATTAAATGAATCATTGGAATTATGGAAAACCCAAGATAGCTGTTTGGTTCTTCTAGGTACCCTGGCAAGCCCCATTTTTTGGTTTTTGCATTCCTTCAAGAACCATAGTGCATTTAAGACAAACTTATTTCAGCTGCCACGTAATATGGGTTATCAACATATTCTTGTTGTTGTATGTATATTTTCTAAATGGGCTGAAGCCTTTCTCTGTGGAAAGGCTTATGCCCTCCCAGTGACAAAAAAACTGTTAAAAAATGTGTTTCCCACTTGGAGTATACCTTCCAAGTGATTCCTCAAAGCTATTTATATAGCCCTACTATATGTCATGGGATGGTGGCTTGGGAGCTGTCATTGTTTTCTTTCCCAGCCTCTGTGAAATGGGATTATATTGATATGTTAGCCTGTGAAGATTGCCTCTGCTACAGAAAACTTTGCAGGGTTTATTGGACCACCTACAATGGAGGTTGGCAATAAATCTATAAAAATTCAAGATCCAGGCAATACAGTCATGTTTTGGGGAGTCATATGGTTAGGTAAGACCTGTGTTGTTCCCAAGACTGTCATAGACAAAGTACGAGCCTACTACATACCAAAAGAGATACAGACTTTTATCTCTTTTGGGAATTATGGGGTGCTGGTGAACTTTCATACCCCATATAGCAGAATGCCTTTGCTCATTATCTTGCCTAGCTAAGAAGTGATATATATGAGACTGGGGAGCTGAACAACAGGCTGCCTTTGAGAAAGCAAAATACTGGTCAAACAGAGTAAAATTTTTGGAATCTCATAGGCAGGGCTGCAATTTGAATTAGCTATTTCAGTAAACCTGGAAGGCATGGGCTGGGCATTATGGCAAAAACAGCAAAAGAAGTGAGTGTCCCTTGGAATTTGGTCCCAGATATGGAAGGGAGGCAGAGACCAGGTAGATCTTGATAGAACAGCCAGTTGCAATAAGAACTTCCCTTCTCATCAACTGTTGGATGGATCGGCATGCTTCACCAACAGGGTCCTGCCATGGCTCCGACTCCTATGCTGACTAAATGGCTTATCTGTTTACAACAGAGGAGCGCCATGTCAAATAGTGCTCTGCCTCTAGAGACTGTCAATGTAAGAATGTCCAAACCCTGTCAAATAGTCCTCTGTAGTCCTAGGTAGTGTCAATTTAAGAATGTGGAAACCTATAGAAAAGAGTGTATTAGAATTTATTTGAGCCAAACAGAGGACATGCCATTTTCTCAAAGGACTAAGAAAATGTTACCAAGGGTGACAGTTTTACAATTTCTTTTATACTTTGGAATTAAAGAGGGAACAATGTAAGAAAGATTATATAAAAGTGGGAGAAAGCAAGGCAGGGAAACTCTATGATTGGATTACAAAATAGGATTATGTGCTCTCTTAAGAGTGGTCACACCTCAGAGGTGTCTAAAAAAGTAGATTACTCTGGCATTTGAAAGGTGGGTGTGTTAACATAGAGACACAAGAACAATGAAAAGAGCTTGCTTAAGGCAAAAATAAACCCTTTACTAAGGAAGTTAAAGGCATAAGGTGTTATTGCCCAGTTAGGTATTTGTGATCAGGTCACCCTGTGGTTACTTTTGGTCAAAGAGCTTTGTCTGATTTATTTTGGAGCTTCATAATTCCCTCTTTTGGTCATGAATTGATCTGAAGGATGCACTAATGGACCAACCTTTTGGTTGGATAGGTTGGTCTCAGTGCTAGGATTGCTCATTCCTAGGAGGTCTCAGCATTGACATCATCTTGTTGAAATGGTGGATCACTGAGATGAGGCAATACTGTAACCATGGGGTATGAGTTGAAGCTGAATTTTCCTAAAAGGGAAGGGCAGATACATGAAAGACAGTCAGATCTTACGGCTTTCATTGTAAAAAACACTATGGCTCGTTTCTATGCTGAACTATCATCATCTGAGTTTTACTGTGTCTGTCTGTCCGTCTGTCTGTCTACCTCATATTTTTCAGCTAGTGTAATATTTACTTAAGCCATAAAAAGTATTAAAAATTACCTTTTATATCTTTAGTAATCATTAGCAGTTGGACTATATAGAAAAACCCAAAGAACAAGTGTAACTATTATTATGACTAATATCATTAAGTAAAGATAATCACAAGATTGATTTCTGAGTTCAGCATCGATCTGTTGGTATACAGGTCTTGTCAATGTCTTGGAATAGCTATCTACTTCTGATATCAGTAGCTTCTTATCCTTGAGGAATCTTTGGTGTTTGCTGTAGACAGAGGTGTCAGAGTTGGGGGTAGATCTCCATTTTTTAGATGAGAAATGTGGAACCATGAGTTCACCTTTTAAGTTTACCTGAACATGCATTAGTCAGTAATACCCAATAAGGTCCCTTCCAACAAAGTTGGAGACAGTTTTTTATTTGATGTCTCTTCTCATAGATAAAATCTCCTGCTTGTAAACGATGGTCTTTGAAGTCCTTGTCTCCCAGGAGCACATTATGAAATGAATCATTTACTAATTTACCTATATCTTTAAGCTGGTTAAGAAGCTCTTAACAATAAAGCAGAATGTATCCTTTTAGTAAGGTTGGTTCATATGACCCTTCATCCAGTTGCACAGGATGACCAGTGGCTATTTCATAAGGAGAAAGGCTATGTTTACCAAAAGGAGTAGATCTCAGATTAAGCAGTGCTATCGGGAGAGCTTTTGGCCAAGAGAGATTAAAAGCTTCTGAAAGTTTAACTCATTCTATTGTACGATTGGCATGCTCCACCAATCCAGAGGATTGAGAGTTGTAAGAACAATGAAAATGCTGGAGAATAGGCCAAATATTATACATGGATTCCATTATTTGCCCAGTGAGATGAGTCCTTCAGTTACTATTCAACTCAGAAAAAATTTCCCAATTATTTTTTCCAATAAAAATATCTCTAACTTTAAGGCTGTTCATCTCCTGCGAAGGAATGCCTCAACTCAGTGAGAGAACATGCAAATCATAACAAATACATATTTATATTTTTGAGATGGTGGAATTTGGGTAAATCCAATTGCCATACTTCAAATAGACCTAAAGGAAGTGGGAAATGTTTATTGAATCCATGGGGTGGTTTTCAGGGTTATATTTTGGACAAATAGTACAACTGCTAATTACTTTATGAGCTACAGTGGGAGGTTTCCAATAATATTGTTTACTCCATGAAGTAATCTTTTGAGGACCCCGATGCTCATACACATGTTGAAGCTCTAATAAGTAAGGTAGGTTTCCAGTTGGGTTCAACCCATTTGTGTCTGGGTCAAAGATTCCCCCTTTTTGTTGCCATATCTTCTTCTGTAGTTATCTTTTGGAACTGTAAAAGAGTCTTTTACTGATTCACCAGGGAGCAAAGAACATTCTTTGTTCTGGATAATTTCACTGCTTAGTACTACTTGTTTAGCTGCAGCATCAGCTAAAGGATTGCCTTTTGCTTTCATGGTGGTACCTTTAGAATACTGTGTAATTTTGATAATTGCCATTTGTCTCAGTGGCTGTATGGCATCTAATAAGTCTGCACTGTTTTCCATTTCTTAATGGACTACCTTGAGGACATTAAGAAACCTTGTTGCTTCTATAATATTCTGAAGTCATGAGCTGCACCGAAGACATAGAAACTATCAATATAAAATTGGCTATTTGATCTTTGGCCAATTGACACGCTTGAGTTAGAGTAATTAACTTGGCTTCTTGGGCAGATCTCATTTCAGGTAAATAAGAACTTTCAATTACATCCACCATGGAAGTTATTGTATATCCAGCTCAGTACTTGCCCTTTCTTTGAGTTAAGATCCATCTCTAAGCCAAATTAAGTCAGTGTTATCAATAAGAGCTTTCTCTAAATCATTTCCAGGAGCAAGAAGGTGGTCAGTAAGTAAAGTGCCATCGTGGGTGCCTTGGTCCTGTAAAGAAGGTAGGTAAGTTTCTGGGTTAAGACTGCTACATCGGGCTGAAGTAGTATTAGGCATAGAAAGGATAAGTACTTTGTAAGAAGTGAGTCTGCTGATTGAGAAATGCTAAGACTGATGAGAGTTCAGCAAAGATTCAACAGAGTGAGGCACATAAATGGTTAAAGGAGAAGCCACAGCTATTTCTTCTGTTTGTTTCTATAACATGGCTGTAGCAGAAATGACCCTCATACAGGGAGGGAGCCCGTTTGCTACTGTATCTACTGGCTGGCTAGAATATACTCTAGGTCTATGATGATCCGTATGTTTCTGAGTTAAAACTGCTCAAACATTTCCTTTATTTTCATGTTTGAAAAGGAAGACAGGAAGTTTATAATTAGGATGTCCCAAAGTGGGAGCTTTAGATAATTTTTCCTTTAGAGCTTCTACAGCTTATTTCCCCTTGGGATTTCATTGGATTGGATCAGGTCAATATGATTTTAATAAGGCATCGAGAAATTGAACCAGTAATGAAAACTTTGGAACCCAGTTGTGACAGTATCCAGTCAGCCCTAGAAATCCCTTAAGCTGTTTCTTAATTCTTGGAAAAGGAAAGGATAGGATTCCTCTGACTCTTTCAGAATTAATTAGTAGCCTATCCTTAGATATAAGATGGCCAAGGTATTTTACTTGGGGCAAATAAAATTAAAGCTTGTCTTTTGAGACCTTATGCCCTTTTATAGCTAGTTGCTGTAATAGGTAATTTGTGTCCTTTTGGGAGTCTAGTTATGTCCTAGGGCATAAAAGTTAATCATCCATATGTTGGATTAGATTGGAATCTCCGGGAAATTCAACATCATTTAAATCAGCTTTTCCTATCTAAGAGAAATAGATGGGACTTTCCTGCATTCCCGGAGCATTCCAGTCCAAGTATATTGGCCATCTTCCCAGGTGAAGGCAAAGAAATATTGGCTGTCTTTTTTTTACGGGAATGGTGAAGAAGGCACTGCATAAAACTATTATTGAAAAATATTGCCAGTTCACAGGAATGGCTAATAATAGGGTATGTGGATTTGGAACCACAGGATGTCTGGGGATAATTATTTATAGCTCTTAGATCCTATACAAATCTCCATCCTTTTCCATTATGTTTCTTTACTAGACGGGTAGGTGAATTGCGGGGGCTCATACATGGAATTATAAGCCCCCTTTTAAAGCAATCGTATATAATTGGCTTAAGTCCAGCTGGAACACTGAGTCTGAAAGATTGATAAATAGTAGGTAGAGGCAAAGTATTGTTGGTAGTTATTTGTATAGGAGTGACTGATTTAATCTTGCCAATATCCATACTGGAAAGAGCCCAGAGACCTATAGAAATTTTCTGCAGCAAACGTTGTCTCAAGATTAGTTTTCTCTTATGGAGTTTCTCAATTGGTTCAGGATCTGATTTAGTTTTAAATACATTTCACCCTTCTGAGAAAAGAACCTGCGGGTGTCATGGGTTTTAAGGAAGTCTTGCCCTATCAGGTGAATTAAGGTAGATTTGACTAGTAAAAAAATATGTTGTCTTGTAACCTTTCCTAGCTAGACAGGAATAGATTCTGATTAAAAACAAACATTAGTTGATTAGATATTCCTACCATTTGTACAGAAGCTTTACTCTGATGGGGAGGGTAACTTAATTGGGTAGGGTTAAAAACAGATGAAGTGGCCCAAATTATCTACAAGGGCCTTAGTAGTTTCCCCTATGCTAATTTCAATAACTCTGAAAGTATTGGTAAGGAAAAGAGAAATTCCCTCTCAGACTCCTTGGAACTGCCCTATACTTTCTCCTATTTTTATTTTTTAAATTTCCTTTCAGTTTTATGCAATTCTTCTTGAGATGACTCAACTTTTTTTTTTTTTTTTTTTTTTTTTTACAGTAAAAGTAAACTTTCCTCTCATTGAAAAGGCCTTCAGGGAGATCTGACCTCACTGCTTAATTGCTGGAGCTGTAAACCCATGATTCTAGTCATTTTATCTTTTTCTTTCTTTTGAGTGGTTTTAAATAATTGATTGAGCAGAATTGCTAGTTTATCAATACGTGTGGTCAGCCATTTTAATTCATATTGTTTACTCAGAGTTACAAACTCATCTAATTCTTCCAAAAATGCCAAATTGAGCAATGGATCATTTTGTTGATTCTTAACACTATCTGGAAACAAACCTGAGTACCATTAGAAAGTTTTCTCAAAATGTTCCAAGAGCTCAAGTACAGTTTCATTAGGTTTTCATTTATATTGCTAGATTTTCATCTAGTTAGTTTTCTGAGGAAAAATTTCAGGTGTGGCTTAGTGAAGCTAGTGGGCAAATCCCCTGCATTATTCCAGGTCTCTTCTCTTTAAAAAAAATTCTCTATAGGGTTTTTCAGCAAACCTTACTTAACCATCTGCATCTTTGCCCTCAGAAATCAATAGATACTAGTTGGAGCAGGTCAAAACAGCCAGGATCATATATTCCAACAATTAAATCAAATTCCTTTGTGAACCCAACAGGGTCTTGGAGAAGATCAGAAAAATCTTTGGTCAGATTCCTTAATTCTGCTTCAGTCCAAGGAAAGTAAATTATTTCTGCCAGAATTATAGCTGCCAGAATTTCTGATTCTTTTAGTCTATCCTGGTCTGGCTTTCTAGTCTTAGTTTCCCCTAAGTAAGTAGAGGGTGCTGGTGGAGAAGGTATAAAGGAGAGTAAAGGGGGCAAGAGAAAGGGAGAATAAGTCCAGACAAGGGAGCTCAGAATGTAGTTGGGCAGTTGGAGAATGGGGGGAAGCGGGAGCTGGCATTGGGCAGTTTTGAAAGCCTTCTTTAGTTCAGAGACAGTCTCTAAAAGTTTACTAATTTCCTAAAGAGAAGAAAGTGTGTCTGTGCTCCTTTTGGGCGGCTTCTACTTTCCAATAAGCTCCCCATTGATTCAGTTCAATTTTAGAGCTGGCTTTTTCCAATTAAACATGCAAAAATTAATTTAGAGGTATCAGAAGAGCCCCCATTTCAGCCATCTTAAGCTGATACTACTTTTGGTTAAATCTTTCTGTTTCTATAGATACTTGCAAGTTGAGGCTCTGTATGAATTTGTTACCAAGCAAGGGCTCGCTGCTTAATGCACGTAGAGGCCAATCCTATGGCATGAGCTTTGAGAAATAAAACACTTCATTGTGAAGTAAATCAGGGAGAAGACAGGAGGCAAGTCTCGAATCTGTCTCCCCGATTCAGGCTTCGAGGTGGGATTTAAGGGGTTTCAGCAACAAATCTCCTTGTGCAACGGACCCTTCACTTTTGATAGGGTTCCAGCATTCAGGTTCTGGTCATGACCTGGTCCTTTGGTTCCATGTATAATGTGCCGCATTCGCTCCTCTGCATGCCTCGGCTGCATGACTGGCAGTGCAGTTTCTTCTGTGCTATGACTTGCAGTTTTATTCTGTTGTCTCTGAAGAACAGCTCAGTTATCTTATAAGAACCAGAATAGGGCCAGTTTGAGCTGGTTCTGCAATTACAATCCCCCTTTTTTGTTGTTCATTCCTCAATCTTGGGGACTAGGAACTTAAGCGGGACCTTATACCCCAGGGCTTATGCAATGTCAGGGAATGTCTGTGGGACACATTAATTAACTAGAAGCATATTACATACAGCAGATATAGTACCTACATTTTATAGTATCTACTTCTTTTACAATGTGATCATTTTCAAGATTATAATAATATTTAGTCTTAAGGAAGGGTCTCCAGGTAACATTTCATAGGGGCCCATCAGAGCTTGTTTCTAGGAGCTACTCTGACCCTAAAAAAGCACTGAGAAGATTTTATCCCAAGTTAAGTTGGTTTCTTGACCTATTTATCCTTTCATTCTTCCCACAGACTGAGGCCTCCATGAAGTGTGTACCATGAATTCTCCATAAATGGTGGGGGCATTTTTAAATCTTTGTAGTACTACCATTCAGCACTGTTGTTGTTTCATGTTAGTCTCTAGATTGTAAACAGTTCGTTCCTAGAGCTCAGGACTTAGGGGCACCTTTTAAATTCAGAGCTGCAAACCAGGATAAGTGCCCAGGTAAAGTTGTAAGCAAAGTATCAGGGTTTAACACCACCATGTGTCTCCAGTTTGCTGACTGGCTCTACAGGAGTCCCTGGCCCCATCATTTCTGGTTGCTGTCAGCAAGTTATGGCATCTGGTGGGAGGTTTTGGAGCAAGAGCCTTTTCCTTCTTGCGAAAATAGGTTGGGACACTCCTGTTTCCAGTGTCTTCCTTTCTGTAAAAGGACCATTGTTGGGGTCCAACACACGAGTGGCCTTTTCAGCTGGGCTGTAGGGGTCCCGGGAGTCTCATCCACGGTCGTTTGTATTTTTCTGCAGTCATCTTATTGAGCCTTGGCTGGTCATGGCTGAGGGCTGCTGTGAGCAGAGCAGCTTTTGTCTCCTGCAGCATCACTTCTGCCTTTCCTGAATTTGATCTGGGCTGTAAAGCACTTTAAAAGCAATCTCAGTCATTTGAGATGTTGGCATTCCCAATCCCCCTTCCAATTTTTGTAGTTTTTTACTTACATCAGCGTCACTCTGACTCATACAGTCCATATTAACCATTCTTATTATCCCGGATCAATATCAACATATTGTTGGTAATCCTAAAAATGCTTTCAAGAAAGGCAAATGGATTCTCCTTGGGTCCTTGCTCTACTTCCTGGATCTTACTCAAACTCATTGGTTTTGGGACTCTTGAAGTCCTTCTATCAAACATTCCTAATACTGGTCTAACTTTGCCTGGCTTCCTGGGTCATCCGGGTTCCATCTGATTCTGTTCCTGGGACAGCCTGCACTGCTGGAATCCTGATTGGATTGTTTCACTGTGAATCATGGACCCTCCCTGCTTCCTGGCCAGCCTTCTCTAATACCATCCCCCATTCCTCCCGAGTAAGGAGGGTATTCATGAGAACCTGCATATCATCCCTGTTAGGATGATAAGTCTCAGTGGGATGGCATGTTATTCTTCCATTTATAAAGATCAGAGGTCAAAAAGAGGACAGTGCACACATTCAAATCCTCTAGGTGACCCTTGATCCTCTAGACCCCTAGGGACTTGTCTCAGTGGATATTGCTTTGCTTGAGGCAGAATAACCTCTGGGCCAAACCGAGTACTCTGGTGGCAGTGGGGAGAGGAGATCAATCCTTTCTGACTATCTGGCAAGGATAGGTTCAGGGATGGACATGTGGCCCTAGGAGAATTGTTGGTGGAAGCCTTGGCAACCTTCCCTAAAGGAGGGGAAGCTGAGGACATACTGCTCCCCCTGTGAGCTCAGTAATAGGTTCAAGTTAAACTTAGCAGACACTTGGACCTTAGGTTGAAGGTTATTGAAATGTGAGGGATTGGATTGTGCACCTCCAAAATTTATATTTTGGAGTCCTACCTCCCGATGTAATTTTTGATAAAATTGGATTAATATCTATCACATTCACAAGCGTTTTCTATTGGTTGTCCTTGTTGTTTGTTCCTATTTTTGTCTTACACTCTTCTGCTTTCTGTAGCTTTAATTGAGCATTTTTTATTCTATTTTCTCTTAACGTATTAGTTCTACTTTCTTCAGTAGTTGCCCTAGAGTTTTCAATATACTCTTATAACTAATCTAAGTCCAATTTCAAATAACACTATACCACTTCATGGGTAGTGTGAGTGCCTTATAGCAAAAACCCCCTAATTTCTTCCTGCCATCCTCGTACCATTGCTGTCGTTTTACTTACGGATCAGCATACATAACCCAACAAACACATTATTGCTGTTATTTGGATAAACTGTTATCTGTTAGAGCAATTAAGAATAAGAAATTTTATCTTCACTTATTCCTTCTTTGTTATTTTCTTTATTTAGATCTGAGTTTCTGACTTAGAAGTTCTTTCAAGAGAAGAAATAGGCAGGTCTACTGGTAGCAAATTCAATTTGTTTCAGCATCTCTATTCCATCACTTCTGAAGGATAAGGACAACATTTCAGGGTAGAGTTTTAGGTTAGTTATTTTTTTTTTCCCTTAACATTTCAAATGTTGTACTCGACTCTCTTTTTGCTTACATGGTTTTTGAGAAGCAGGACGTAATTCTTTGGTCCTCTATAAGCAAGGTGTTTTTTTTCCTCTGGCTTCTCTCAGGAATTTTTCTTTTTTGATTTTCTATCATTTGAAAATGATAAGGAAACTTGGGGGCGTGTGTGTATTTCTTCTGCTTGGTGTTCTCTGAGTGGTGGTTTGGTGTCTCACATCAATTGGGGGACATTTTCAGTCACTATCTTTTTGAAAAATATTTCTTTTCCTTTTGGCATTCCCATTATGTGTATGTTAAACCTTGCCCTTGTTCCTCAGGTACTTTGTTGTTTTCAGTCTTTGTTCTCTTTGCTTTTTTGGTTTTTGAGGATTCAACTGATGTATCCTCTAACACAGAGATTCTTTCCCCAGCCATTTCCAGTCTACTAATCAGCACATCAAAGGCATTATTTGTTTCTGTTAGTATTTTTTTAATCTCTAGCCTTTTCCCCCCCTTCGGATTTCCAGCTCTGATTACATTGCCCATCTGTTCTTACATGCTCCCTATTTTATCCATTAGAGCCCTGAGCATATTAAATAGTTAAAACTCCCAGTATGATGATTCCAACATCCTGTCATGTCTGGTTTTGGTGTCTGTTTTGTCTCTTTAAAATGTGTGTCTTTGCCTTCTAGTATGACTTGTAACTTGATAGCCCTACATGACGTACTGGGTGAAAGAAACTGCTGTAAATGGGCCTTTAGTAATGCAGGGAGGTGGGTGGGGAGCGGATGTGTTCTACTGTCCTGTGCTTAGGTCTCAGTTTCTTAGTGAGCCTGTGCCTCTGGCCTGCGAACTTCGCAAGTGTTTCTCAGTTTGTTTTTCTCCCCACTTGTGTGGGACTGAGTGGCTACAGGGGCCTGGAGCTGGGTTTTTCCTTCCCAAGGTCAGCAAGGCTCTGATGATACCCAGTAGGTGAAAGCCTAGTCAACTAGTTTCCCCTGAGGCAGTCCTCGTTAAAAAACAGTGCTCGAGCATATTTCACAACGGTTCCTTTTTCCTTCCTGCCATAGCCAGAGGGGTTTTTCTGTGATATCTACTGCGGAGACCTGGTCAAACTCATAGAGATAAATCCTACACTATTGTGTCCCCTGCCCCAGCCCCATGACTGGGTTTCCTAGAGTGTTTAACTCTCAGAGTTGTCAGCACTGAGCCTCCAGCACCTTGCCAATTACATACAGTTCAGATTTTCCTACCCAGCACTGGTTCCCAGAGCAGTTTCAGCTCCTGAGTTTCTGTTTTGGTAAATTGTGATTCTCTGTATTTATCGATCTCCCCAATCTCGGGGAGAGGGGAGTACTTTGTCCTGTGTCCTCCTCCCTCTTATGCACAAAAAGAGCCCCCTGCTTTTGGTCTGTTTAGTTTTTTAATGTGTTAGGACAGAACAGAGTGGCAACTTACAAGCTCCTTACATGGAGAGCCAAGAACTGGAATGAAATATCCTTTTTAAACCCAACTTTGAGAGCTTATATATTTTGCTGGTCTTTCTCTGCCCCCATCACCTACCTAAGAAAGATTTGTTTTAGAAGACATACATCGTAGTCTAGTGTTCTATGATTCTAGGCACTGTCCCTGTTGATAAGCGTAGACATAGAATTACCATACAGCAGTGGGAGGCCAGGCATGTGGTTCTCTCCCTTTCCTCTGGGGTCTCTACTTTCCCTCTCCCTTTGTCATGAGGGCTTCCTATAGATTTGCTTTTATGTGACATGACATCTCTCTCTTTTCTAGAAGCTTATTTTTTCTAGGTATAATTGACAATACAGCACAATTTCCTATACACTGTGAACTGATTACCACAATGAACTTACTACATTCATCACCTCACTTAGTTGCCTTCTTTGGTGAGAACATAGTACTGCATTGTATACTAAAAATTTGTTGAGAGAGCAGTTCTTAAGCTCTGATTCTTTAACAGCATTTCACCCTGCCATTCTACTCCTGATTCTGAGGCCCATCCCTCCAGACTCTTCTCCTTGCCCTGCAGTACCTTTGGGCACTTACCACCCACTTCTGTTTCTTCTCTACTTCCTGTGGTTAAGTGACCCCAGAGATGCTGCAAGTTCCTGGTATTTTCTACACTTGGGCTAGCCTCTGGGCTGCCCATCCCGGGTCCTGTAATCTGTTGTGACTAAACCATCTCACCCTGATTAGCCCTGCCTGGGTTAATCCAGCTGTAGCCCTTCTGGGTTAGGTTGGATGCTCCCCACATTGTCTTTCCTTGTTCTAGTCATGGGCTCTGCAATCTTGGGATCTAGTACTTTGTGAAGGGTTTTAAAAAAATTTTCTTTTCTTTTGTTTTGTTTTTATCCATTCTGAATCCACGTTATCCACAGCTGTTCACTCTTCATTTTTTCTTGCTGTAATTGTGGTCTTCCGTCAGAACTAGATGTGCCTGTACCTCAACCAGATGCATGACCACTGAGAACCAACAGCATTCTTACATGTGACCTCAGAATGACTACAGTGATAGGGACCTAATGAACAGGTAAGCCCAGCAATACATCTTCTTGCCATCTTTCCCTTGTACGCTGGATCTGTCTGAGGTCTATGAGACACTCTCTGGCTCTGCTTTAGAACTGGTTTTGAAGCTGCTGCTCTCACAGGTTGGTGATAGCTGAGCAGTGGGTCATACTGTGCGTGGGGTGAAGAACACCTCTGCTATTAAACTCCTGAATATCCTGGCTGAGTGGAGGGGATCCAGAAGCCCTATCAGTCCTCTACTTCATCTCACTAAGAGGTGAAATGTGAAAGTCACTTGGCTGTCCTGGTATTGACTCTGGCAGGGTACCCTTGGGAATCTCATAGGCTTGAGGTGCCAGTATCTCTGGGACACCTAACTTTCAGGTGAAAGTCTTCTAGCATCTTCAGAAAGGCAGAAATATGGAAATTCCTAGATGTAGGGCTTTATAAGGTGCCATATATATCCAGTTACAGTCATCTTCTACCTCTATGAGAAAGTTAAGTTTCAGACTAGAGAATTATGCCTGGTAGGTAGGTTAGTTTCTTGGGCCTAGATACACTGGACAGTCCTTGGGACATAAGATGTCACTCAGATGCGTATGCCCCCTACATTGGACAGCTATCAGCTGGCTTTACCTCAGGCTAGGGATCTGCTCAGGTCTGACTGCTTTATGTGCACTGATGTCTTCATCTTCCATCTTTGCTCTCTGAGGTATATGCTCAGAGGTAAGATAAAACCAGATGGTGGAAACCAGAGGTCTCTACTGTGTCCTGTCCTATGGTCCAACTAATCTGTATGGCCTAAAACCTGTTGCCTCTCCCTTCTACCTGGGACTTGTGGCATTAAAATGGTGCGTAGCTTGTCTTCTTCTTCATCTCTGGTCTGCTAAGCACAAGTCTAATCATTCTTCAGTGAGATCTCCAGTTTTATAGTACTCTCTGTGATTCTGAAATGTGGGGTTTTGCTTCCTTTTTTTTGTGGGGTTTTGCTACAAGGAAAGGGTCTGCCTTTCCTTGTAGGCTGTTCGCAAAATGTTTGGAATGCGCCCTTGACAGAGTCTGTCAGGACAGATAGTTGGTAAAGGTGCTGAGTTTTCTCTAGTGCTCTATGCCTAGATATATGGCAGATGTGGGGGTGAGTACAACTTCACAACTTCCTTTGTCTTCCTTCAGGCTCTGCATAACTGAGACTTCTTATTCATGAGATCTTCTAGTTTTTAACTTCCATTCTCTAACCCGAGAATGTGAGATTCAATTCAGGACATAGTACATCCTTTGGCCACTTCTCCCTGAAGCTGAGCTCACAGGTACAACAGACATAGCGGGTTATAACTTATTCAGAGGCTGCTGGTACTACCAGGCCAGTGGCCAGAGATCTTGGTGTGCCAACATGTTCTTTTATAGGTAGCTCTGGTATTTTGACAATTAACTTAGGCTCAGAGTCATAGGGATAAGTGGCAAGGGATCCTGGGGGGCAGCGAGAAGGCTCTTCCTGATGTATCTCCTTCTCTTGTAGAGCCTGGGTGGGCCAGGCAGCACAGTCTCTGAGAACCCTGAGCATGACTCAGATGGTCTCATGGGAGGGGGGTGAAGCCTCTTAGACCATGCTTGCAATTCAGGGGTCTAGACTAAGGCTGTTGAAGGACTGCCTCAGCTTGGGTGGCTGGCTGCCTTGGACTACCTTGGAAGGTTTATTATACTTACCATCCATTAGGGGCAGCCTATGTTTATGGACATTATCTGAAAGCTAAGGCAGGGAAATAGGACCTAGTGTGAGACAGGCAGCAGCACTGTGATTCTGGTGAGGGTGGGCATCTGGGTCAATAGGTAACTAGGAAAACCTGGGACTGTCATTCTAGCCTTTCAGTGTATCATTGCAGGAGGATTAACAGGAGAAAGGCTGGTAGCACTAACTAGAAAGGACTCATGCTAAACGAGGTAAGAGTCTCATAACATCAAGGGGTCCAGCTCTGTAGGGAGACCATGGAGAAGATGAATTGCTCATATGCAAGGCTTAGGTTATGGCCAGGAATGGAACCCGGGACTGTCCCATTGGTAGGGACATAATATGCAGGTGATATACAAGACCCTTCCTGGGCCTATGGGGAAGAAACCCCTGTTTCTGGAATTCATTCAAGCTTGACTGTTGAGTATATTGATCAACCTAGCAGAGAGGGTATAATTAATGTTTTCTCTGTAATACTTGAAAAACTATTTCTAGAATCAGTATCTGAGGACGATGCAGATATGTCCTGTGAGATCCTTATAGTCCAATCCTAAATTTTGTCTCTGATTCTTCTCTGTCCTTAAGATAAGACACAGATTGTATCTGGATATGTGGTACTAAGCAGCTGGACATGGTGGCCAGTTGCATGCCGTCTTTAGATGAGTCTTGAGGTCTACAGCATTACTTCTTCCTTTTGGGTCACTTCTTTTTTCTTTGTCATAGATACCCTCATTGAGCTGTTGGGTCTCCTGGCAGATGTCTGTAATGTTCTTTTTGCAGGAAGCTATTTTCCTGGCCTGTGTCTCAGGTTATTTTTTATTTTTTATTTTTCATTCTAGGGCCCCTCCAACTTGCACTTTGTGCTATCTTGTGAAATGAGCCCATTTGGACTGCTTTGGTCCTAGTTTCTCACCTTCTGTCTCTAGGATTTTTGGGGTCATTGGGCTGGATTTTTGGGGTCATTAATGCTTACATGTTGCTTCAATTATGCAGCCTTGACACTGCTTTCCTTAAGCTGGCTGCAGCCTCTTGGTAAGGTTAAGTTACTGTGGCTGTCCTTGGTCTTATCTGACTGCCACATAGGACCCTGGCAGGGCCTCCCTAGCGATGTCAAATTTGAGTTTCTTCTTTTTTGTTCTCCCTGGTTCAGGCCTTTAGGCTGGTGGGTTCTTACTGACTCAGTTCTCTTAAGACACTGTTGCTTTTAGCTTTCATCACTGTTCCCTGGGACCATTTTCCTGATGTATCTGCACATATAGTGAGGAGAAATGCTCCATTTTCTAAAATAAACATCCTGTCATCTTCTAGTGCTGCAGTACTCTCTTCCTATGATGGTTATGCTGTCATCAGAGGGTCTAACTTTTCCCAGGGATCTGGACCATTACCTCAAATACAGTAAATGGTTTTTCCCATACTAGAAACACCGTCTTTACCAAATGATGGAGATTGTGTGTGTGTGTGTGTGTGTGTGTGTGTGTGTGTGTGTGTGTGTACATATAAATTGTTCTTTCATTTTAAGAATGTACTGGTCACTATAGACTTTCAATAGTAAACAAGTACTATTATAGTGAAAGAAAATAGGATGTAACCATTTCTGTGTGGAACACATCACTCCAGATCTGGCCCTAAGTTCTTAGTTTGTATATTCACTATCTTAGGTTGGGATCATATTTTATGGTAGTATTGTGGTAGAATGCTTACATATGTGTCTTAGCCACATTAATTCCTCTTGATTTGCCAGTTGACATATTGTCCACTGGCATTGGTCCCTATAAAGGGATAAATATACTCATAAAAGTATAAACAAGCTGTCTCTGGACTGGTCTTTCTGCTTTGATCATTGTCCCTGACTAGAGGGAAGATGTAGAAGCTGGCCATAGGCTTTCTTTATGCTGAAAGATTTAGTTGTTGAGTACCTAAAGGGCTTTTCTCTAGGTCTCTTTTTATAAAAAATGATAGGACTTCCTTTCTCTTTCACTGCCACTGGGGGCTTCACCTCATCTCTTACTAGGAGTAACTATATTCTGCAAGAGTATCTATCAATGCAGGAGATGGAATTGGGGCATTTTTGCTGCTTATGCTCTGGCACCTTGCACTTCTCCACTCTGTTTTTCCTACAGGGTGTTCTTTCCTGATTTTACACTTTTCTACCTGAGGCCTTGATTGTCAATAACTGAAAACAGATGTTCTCGTTAGTACTAGAAGCTACATTCTTTTATGCTCGGTTGAGCGTGGGACCTGAACCTTTCCTAGGAAAGTCTTCCCTTGGTCCTGATTGGTCTCCTCTAGGCCTTCTGAACATGGCATTTTGTTGACCCTTTTTCTTAGGGCCTGAGACTCCATCTAAATGCTTGTCTATGTATAAATGCTTGTCTATGTATAAAGAATTGGACTTTGGCCAGAAATGCTGTTGTATATGGCATCTGGATTTAACATTTCTGGCTGACAGGAATGATATAAATAAAACTTCATCACTTGCTGATATGATCATTTTCTCTTGCCCCTGCTCTACTGGGTTTTGTCTTCTCCTTAGCTTTCAATCCTTTTGTAAGTACAAGCATTTTTCTAGGCCCTCCCTTTCATTGAATTGAGCTCACAGGATCAGTAGGGACCACTAGACATGGCCAGTGGTCTGGAGGCCGGAGATGACCTGCTCTGATGTCTTCTAGTTGATTCTGATCTCTATTAGATCTCTAATCTGACATTTGGCTTTAGTTTCTTGGGCTCATGGAGCAAGAAAGCCATACAAATAGCATTTCTCTGTCAGGATTTGAGGTCTTCCTAGCAGCAAAGTCCAGGTGCCTCATGGCCTATCTTAGATTTTTCTATAGCAGGTGGTCATGCCTCAGGCTGTATGAGCATGTACAGGATCTGTGCTTGCAGAAAGCTGCCAACTAGGTGTCTGATTACTTATATGGAGTCATTGAACTTCTCAATGGGTGAGCAAAATTTTGGCGCTTTTTTTTTTTTTTTACACTACAGATTTCACTGGAAACTGAAATCTGTATGGAAACTGAAGTAGAAGCACCACTGGGATTCTAGGCTTAGTCTGGATTGGACTGCAGCTGTAAGAAAATGACAAACCAAAGATCTTGCTTTGGTTCCTCCACTGAGATGCAGGGCATAAAGACTACTAAAAGAGAAGTTGGCATTGCCCCTCAGAGGGAACTTGTGCTAACTGAAGAAACCAGAGGATCCGTCATATCAAGTAGGATCTGAGCTCCTGCCGCAAAGGCCAGTTCATGGCCAAGACCAGTGGTTCACGAACTTAAACCTGTTAATGAGAGCTTAATGTACAGGTGTATATAAGACCTCCTCCCCATCCATGACTATCTTAGTCCTGAATATATGGGATTCCTAATTCTGGATGCCTTCCGTAAGTGTGTGCACTGTATCTGATAGCCAAGACAGACTAGGAGGTAGTACAGCATAGCACATAGGCATAAGCATGCTTTACGACATCTGCGATATTGTGATTTAAAAGAAAAATATATATTGGGTCATTCAGATAACCAAAATGTATTTCTCATGTAGTCTTCAACCACAGTTTCTGACTCACAGCTCCTCAAACCTTTGGAATTTCCTAAGTGTTGAAAAATAAAGGTGCCTTTTTTTATGTTGATGAGGTGACTTTTGAAAAGCACCTAAGGATGAAGGCTTGTTGCCAGGAGAACCAACCATATGATTAAAGGTTTAGAACTTGCAGTCGGCCCCTCACTCACCTCGGGGAAAGGGTGAGAGGAGATGGAGGTTGAATCAATTGCCATGATCCAATGAATTAATAAATCATGCCTATGTAGTCTCTATTACAAATCCAAGAAGAAAGGGTTCAAAGAGCTTCTGGGTTGGTGGATACATGCAGATGTGTGAGAGTAGCACTCCTGGAGAGGGCATGGAAGCTCTGTACCCCTTCCCACGTACCTTGCCCTGTGCATCTCTTCCATCTGGTTATTCCTGAGTTATATCCTTTTACAATAAACCAGTGATCTAGTAAGTACCATGTTTCTCTGAGTTCTGTGAGCTATTCTAACAAGTTAATCAAACCCAAGGAGGGGATACAGGAACTTTTGATTTATAGCCCATTGGTCAGAAGTACAGACAGCAACCTAGACTTGCAACTGGCATTCTGAATTGGAATAGGTGATGGGAACATCCAATCTGTAGCCACTTGGTCAGAGCACAAGTGAGAGCGTGGGCTGGCACCGGTTGTTTGAAGTGGGATGTGTGTGTGGTTTTTGGGGGTCAGGACAGTCTATGTTCTGGTAGATAGTATTAGAACTGGCTTGAATTCTTGGAAACTCTGCTTGTTGTGCCTGAGAATTGTTTGTTGGTATGGGGGGCGGGGCGTGATGGAATTGGGCCCAGGGAACCCAATTTAATACCTGAGCCAACATTAGGGGGATAATGTAGAGGAGGCTAGATACCTTTGCTTTAGGATACCCCTAAGATATAGGCTAAGATGGCAAACTAAAGGCACATCTATAGGTACTAGAAGTATACTGCTTGATGTCAGAAAAATACATAGAATTCCACTCCACGTGGCAGTATGAGCGTGTCCATGCCACAGTGATTATACAGACAACACAACCAGACTTAGCTGAGCATGGAATCCTGCTAGCACACTTAGTAGACATTCATAATGATGCTAATGACTTACTTCCTGACTGACTTTAGCTCTAACAGAAGAACTTGGTTAAGAACAGGAATATAGAGCTTGGAATCAGCAATCCTATTGGCTTCTGTACCGGGTTCTTAAAAGGATTTTTTCAAACTCTTTCCCCAAGGGACAACATACAGCTTAGGTTCTTGTACCTCTGTCTTCTCCTAAATTCTCCTTTTCACTCTTTTAGTCCCTAATGCCCTTGGGTTAAGGTGGCTCCATCACTTTCCATCAGATGCGCTCCTTTTGTACTGGAATCTTATTCAAGGGCTAATGGGGAGAACAGGCTTTGGTTAAGTTGACATAAAACAGCAAGAGGAGACCAAGGGTTTCTTAAGAGAAGACTCTTTTTGTGTCTAGTGCTACTGAAGAAAGCTAGAACTGCACAGGGATGTGTTCATGGAAAAGAACAGGATGCAGTTGTTAGAAGTGTGCATAACAGGAATCATGCTCAGTCAAGGTGTCCATACTAAAAATCATTGTTTAGACAGAACTTGGGCAGATTATAAAGCAAGGCAAGGGCTCTAGGAATTTTAGTATGAGAAATGAGGAATTCTAATGTGTATGGTATCTGAATGTATTCTTGCATTATTATAAAATGTCTCATGTGCATATATTAGTGAATCTCACCCTGTCTTTTCCCCACTGAGTCTTTTCTGATACATTCCCATTATGTGTACACATAGTTTATCTGTCACGCGATACTCAATGGCATGTGGCCACCATACCTTTCTTTGCTGTCCTCCTGGGATGGACACTCAATTGCTGCCATCTGTCACCACAAACACTGAGGGGAACATCCTTATATGTATGCCCTATCTATCTGTAGGACAAACATTTTGGGTTTTACTCTGAGGAACAGAATTGCTTAATTTGAATAAATGATACCAGATTGTTTTCTAGAATGGCCATCCCAGTGTATATTCCCATGGCAATAATGAATATTCCTGTATCCCTGTATCCCCATCATTATTTCTTATAATCCAGCTTTCTAGCATTTGCCAACTTAATGGTCATAAAGGGATCTCAAAATGTCATTTGCATTTCTGAGTTTGAACATTTTCTCATATAGCATTTTGGGTATTCTTGACTTTGCCTTTCTTTTGTGTGCCCATCTGTCTTCTAAGAAATTCCTCTTCTTCAAAGATAATAGTTCCTTACTGATTTTATACTGCATTCCAGTCTGTTGTCTGACAACTT
Organism: Cynopterus sphinx; assembly: GCA_030015415.1. Lineage (NCBI taxonomy): Eukaryota > Metazoa > Chordata > Mammalia > Chiroptera > Pteropodidae > Cynopterus > Cynopterus sphinx. The sequence goes on along the minus strand of CM057382.1, from coordinate 43,756,214 downwards.
TGTTCACAATATCTTCCATAGAACAAAAGCTTAACTTTGATCTAACTCAAATTTTTGACTTATGGTTTGTGATATTAGAGTCTTACAAAATCATTTCCTACCCCCAGGTCTCATAATCTGTAAATTTTTTTTTTATTAGGTCTCTAATCAATCCAGACTCTCTTACGGCTAAAGAGCTCTTCCAAAAGAATAGAAAGATTCAATAGTATGGAATTCAGCTATTCTTCTCTAGAGTCAGCTGGTTTTCCTCATACCATTCATTCATTCATTTATTTATTATTATTTTACACTTTTAACAACATCACTTTCCCGTTCAAAATAAATATACACCTAATGTATGAAGCAGGATTCAAAACGGACAGAGGCTTAGGTGTGCCTCAAACCATTTAGACAAGTTTGTCTTTACCACTGATATGGGTAGCCTTTTCGTCATAATTCCTATGCATTTGGGCCTTGCTTCTCTGTTTGTCCTTGTGCAAATACCATAGTGCCTCTCATAGCACTTTAGTGCTAATGCAAGTCCCCTTCTTTATACTTCTTTGTAATTGACTTAGCTATTCGTGGATATTTTTCTCCGTACAGGTTTTAGAGGTAATTTTGAGTTATTCAAATTAAGCAAGGATCTGGGGATTACTTTGAGTTTATGAACTAATTTGAAGAGAACTGAAACCTTTGATTCTTTCAAGATCGTGGACTATTCACTTATTCAGAATCTTATTAGGACTTTTTCTTAAGTTAACTCCTGGAAACCTTATAGTTAAGGACATTCCTTTTTATTGGCTTGCTAAATTATTAAATCCCAAGTAGGTAAACATTTTTTTTTTCTGTAGAAAAACACTTGATTTTTCTTTTCCATATGTTGGAAAATACTAGATTTTTCTGAATTTGAATTTTTTTTCCCCCTGGGACAAAACCTACCTGATCATATCATAATTTTAAATACACTATTGGATTCAGTTAGTTAAATTTTCAGTCGTTTGCATCCATGTTCAATAGTGGAATGGGCCTGTGATTTTTCTGGCTAGAAACTGAATCTGACACTTCATAGCAATAAAAGAATCATTCTGCCACAAAACACTGTGATAGAGGTTGCACCTTTTAGGATGCCTAGAAAACAGCCAAGCTTGGAAATAAATCTGTCTTCCAACTCCTCACACAGGCCCAGGAGGCCTCTGCCTATCATGATAGGCTTCCTGTCAGCAGAGCTATGGTATCTGTATCAGCATAACCAGGACTGCTTTGGAGTTGTGTTGCCACTGAATATCTCCAGCATTATCTCCAGAGAGCCACATAAGTTTTTCATGTTCACGCAGACATCACAAGAGTCTGAATTTGTGGGGTCATTTCTGAGAACTTAATGTGAAGTCTTCAGCTTTAGTCAAGTAAGATATACCCCACTTTTTCAGATTTTTTGGTATTTAAAATAACTTTTAATTTTGTTATTAAAGTAGCTCATATTACTATAGAAAGCAGACAAGCAAAAATATCATGCTCTGATCACCAGGGATCATTACTGCAATGGTCTAGTACTTATCCTTCCAGGTCTTTTTCTATACATGAAAGGAGACCAATCTGCATATACTATCTTATAACCTGTTTTCTCAGTTATTGATCTGCCTTTTCACATCAGTAAGAGTTCCTTCACTTAATTCATATTTCAGACATTTTCATTTGACTCCAAAATGTCCTCTATAGTCTGTCCAAAAGTTCTCAATCCAGTTCCATGCCTCATCAGGTTATAATCTAGTTTCAGTCTAGTACTGTCCCTTTTGATAGTTTGTTCTATAAGAGATCAGGATGAGTTGTACTGCAGAGTGTCACATCTTCTAAATTGATTGGTTATTGCTTTTAGTGTTGTCTAGCTTGTCCCTCTATCCTGTAAGTAACTTGGGACCTAGAACATCCATCTAAATTCTTAACATAGTCTAACTGGAAATATCCAACTTGAATCTACTATAGATAATGTTAATACCCCATATTGTATCATATCAGAAGAAATCATTAGTAATAAGATTTCTACTGGATTAGAGTGGCAAAATCTGATCTTTCAATTATAGACAGTCTCTGTTTCTTTTTTTGTCATTAGGAAGAAATTCAAAGTGTCACTTTGGCATTATACACATATCCAGTATCCTACCTCCATTTACTAATTATCTTTATACAAGCTGACGGTCCTTGCCTTGGACCTGGGAGCTGTACTTCTTAGAGGCGATGCTGACTCCCAGCAGAAGGGTTGACACACCTGCAGAAGGAGCTATATCCTGGTTCTCCTGGGTGTTCACCCTTTTACCACCTTTCCCATCTATTCTGGATGAACAATAGCTGTTTCACATGGTGATTCCTTTGTTTTAACAGTGAGTGTGCTTAGAGTTACCATTCCCTAGCAGGGGCCTGGTGATTAGGGCCTAGTTGACTTCTAGTAACTTCTTTTCATTAAAGAGTACTTCAGCTTTTTCACATTTATATTCTCACTGAGAGGTCCCCAAGGGCGCTGTCCTGGGGAAAGCAGCCTCTCTGAAATAGACAAGAATTTACAGTCGACCACGCTTGTGAACACCTTCTAAATGTGTGTGAATGTCTGTGGGAGGCAGTACCTCAGGCAGCGGACGTGGCAGTGAGCAGTAGGAAGGCCTCTTCTCTCTAGGTGAAGGCGTCTACATGGTCACTGCAGACTTCCTTTGGCAGGCATGCCACTGGGATTTGGGTCAGACCAATGGAGCCCCAGACACAGGCTCCTAGAATCTTTTTCAGACCCTCTGTACTTCATGGTAGATTGATGCCCTGACAGCAGTCATTGGGTGTCTGAAGCTGGCCCTTATGACTGTCTTTAAGTTCTGCTGTTTTGGGAATGATGACTTCAGTCACAGAGACTGCTAAGAAGCAGACACTCCTAGAGGACCAGGTAGTCTTTGCCCCTCGGGTGACTTATCTTTGTGTCCAAGGGAGGGGTCTTAGTTTTGACCCTCTATATTCAAGGTTGTTCATGAATGTTGCTGGGCCCAGAAGATCCTTCTGTGCTGGTATCTCTGGTACTAGAGCTGGTAGGTAAAAATGCATATGTGGGAGGCCCCTGGGTGGCCAAGGGCTATTCTCCGTCATCAAAGAATTCTTCAGCCAGTATGGCAGGGACGCTGTTTTTCATGTACGTGTAACGTGCAGTGGCTATGATAGGAATCTGGGGATCTTGCTATCAGTGTTAAGTGCCCATCTGTATGCTCTCTATTTCCCAGTCTCCAGGCATCACAGGTCACATGATTAACTCTTACTGATGTGTAAGTGAAACTGACATCACTTCTGGTCTAAGGCAGTGAAAGGTGGGTGCCAGTTCCCCATGTTCTCCCTGTGCAGGGTTGATCCTGAAGGCTGTGTTTTCTAGATGATGTAGCTGAAGACAGAACAGTCCTGGGTTTATACTAGGAAGAAACTTGAACAAACCACCTTATCCTAGTGAGACTTGAGCCAGAAGTAAACCTTCGTGTTAAGCAACCTAGGACTTAGTTGTTATGAGACCACAGCTTAGCATTACCTGGACTGATACGTGTCGCCACGGATTGGGCAGTGTTCTCCCTACCAGCTGCTTTGCTGCCCATCTCCTTGCCTCAGCTGAGGCAGAGCCATTGCTGCTTCTGTGACAAATCTAGTTCTCCGAAGCTGTCACTCTGGGGTCCAGGCTGTGCTCAAGGGTCAAGTCTTTCCTGGCAGATATATTTCTTTGGGGGGTTTGCAAGACCTTGGGAAGAATATCAAGTTGGGGTGGGCTGTTGTATTGGGGCAGATAAGTTTGAAGAATGAAGAGTGTGGGCTGCTTAGCAGTGAAAAATAAGTGTCAACTGGAAAAGGTTGCAGGACACAGAGATATGAGAGTCTCTTTAATTCTTTAATTCCAGAGAAACTAAACTTGTCGTGTAAGTATGGACAGAAAGTGTATAATAGCAGGTACACTGAAGAGAGGAGAGAAAGATTTCTGGTAGGGTAAGTCTTTGGAGAGAAAGGAAGGGTTTGCATTAGCCTTTCAGTTCTGCTTCTGTTGTCCAGTTTCTATCACTACATTAACGCTGGCTGCTGAACTTACTCTGTGGAAGCTTCCTGGGATCTGCCTCAAGGGATATCTGAGGCCAAGGACCCAAGTGAATGTCTGGGTTACACCATCCCAGAATTTCACCTCCCAGGTGGGCGGTGGCTCCCTGAGAGCCAACGTATGGGAAGAATTTGCTTGTTCTAGAATCTGGATGAAAAGCAGGGCATCATTCCAGCTGTGGTTCTCAGGACTTGACCCAATGGCTTTCTTACTTGCTTCCCCTCTCCCTTCAGTGTTAATTGTATCATGCAGTGGCTTCTAGGGATCCTGGCTGTGATCTTCCCGGCTCCAGGCCTGTTTAGTGCTGTATGTGGAGTCTTGTCTTCAGGGTCTTCTTCCTAGTCCTCTTGAACCTATTCACTTTCCCTTCTACCTGGGACTTCTTTCCAGCTAACCATGGAGACAAAAGCAAGAGTGGTTGAAACCCTTGGCATTGGAGCCCTCTGCCTGCTTGCGCATTGCCTCCTGTCTACACCAGGTGATGGGACTGGCCTGGTGAGGTCCCTTCTGATATTGGCTGAGCTGCTCTCCTTTCTCAAAGCTGTTTTGCCTGTCCTGCCTCTGAGTCCTGATTTTTGTCTGTTGAAGTTTGTTCATAATCTGGAGGCATCTGAGGGCTCAATCTGTCCAGTTTGGTCCCAGTTTCGGTCCCAGAGGCATGTGCCAGGTTAAGCCTAAACTCGACACAGGAGGTTTACTAGGCAGCTCTATCTCTGAATCAGGGCTGAAAATTGCTTTTTTTTCTAGAAGAGTGTTTATGTCTTAGTGGAGGCCTCATGCAGAGGATGGGGCTGTTGACACCCTGCACAGCTACTTTTAGGTTTGGAGGGTGCTGTTCAGTGTGGCTGCCCCAAGCTGAACCTCTGATTAGAAGGAGGCTCCAATTGGGTCACAGACTCATGAATTCTCAACAGATGCATATTGCATGTGGCAGTGTTCTTCCTCAGAGGGAATATTTGGCTTAGGTTTTCGCCTTCTACTCAGCCTTACTGGTTCCCCCACATTCTAACCCATAAGCACCTCCCCCTGAACTTACCCTCAACTTGCTAAAGGTCCATGCTAGAGTGGGCTCTGGGTTCTTGGCTCCCCTGCCTGCTTCAAGTAAGAACCCTGGTCCTGGGATCAAGCCTTTGGCTGCCTTCCTATGCCTTGACATTCCCTCTATCTCACGGCCCATCTTGACTCCTTGCTGCCCCTGAGGTGTGTTCTTCAGGGCCCCTTCATTTTTTTTTCACTTTCTTTCTCTTTAGGAATTCTGAGGTCCTCAGACTTGTCTGATGTTCTTCTGTCTGAAGCCTGGTGTCTGAGCTCCTGACTGTGTCCTCTTACCTGTTGTCTCTGATGCATCTAAACATTTTTGGTCTGGCTTTTGCTCATTCAGGCTTCTTTGGTCTCCTTGCTGACAGCCTACCCATCTGGCTTTGCTGTCAGCCCCTGTCCTGTGGTGATCTAGACCTCAGAACTCCTCCTTGAACTAAGGTATATTTTCATGGGCATCAAGTCAAATGTACCAGTTTTATATCTAGACAGTCTTCTATCAAGGAGTGAGAATGAGATTCCCTAAGTGTTCAGGGAGAGAAAGTGCTGGGAGTACTGGATCTCTTGAGTGGTATGTGAATCTTTCTAGTGACTCTGAGTTAGGCAATGACTGGTGCTCTAGCAGCTGGGCCTCTTGACTTGGGCTAGCTAGGGAAAGTTGAGGATAGATGCAGAAAGTGCGGAAGCTAGTCTTAGGGCTCTGTAGGTGCCTTTAGCATATTATACATGGGAATGGGGTGAAGAGGGGTGGGGCAGACTTGCATCCCTTTGAGTCTTATTCTTTTTCATATACCCAAAGGAGTAGTTTTAGATGTATAATAAATAACTGAGGCTGGGAGGACAAGGAGTGCTGAGCATCAATCTATTTTCAGGTAGAATCTGGTTTGCCTATGACCTTCTGGACTGGCATCCCCAGGAAATAAGCATTATAAGCCTAGAGAGTTCTAGGGAGACAGGACCTCTGCAGACTTCCAATCCTAGCTATAGGATGTGCTAAGGCTAAGGAAAATAAATCGACCAAAGCAGAGGGCATCGATTGAATGTGAGTGACAAACAAAAGAAAGAACATGATATCTTATGGAACCCAACTGTCTGGGCTCAGGCAGGATTTCTGGGGATGGTGAAATTTGTTCACAAAGGGTTGAAATTGTAGAAGGGATGGGGAGAAGCCAATAGGGTACCAGCATATTAGAAGTTCTAAGTTCTCTACATAGATCTAAAGTATGGCCTACCATGAAATAGAGACAGGATATGGAACTGTAGAATGAACTATAATTGCTAGAATTAAACTAGACTTGGGGGCCTTGAGCCAGGTGGCTTATAGACAGACTGTGAGACAACTGGGTCCATTTATCTCATGGTTCCCAGCCTAGAGATTTGTTGAAGCTTTGGTGTCCCAGTCCTGCTTCTCCAAGCACTGAAATGTAGTAGTCTAGGAGGAAGAAATATGCTCCCAGGGCCAGACCCTTGTCTGTGGAGAGAAGTCTTGGGGCATTTCTGCTGGGTGCTGTGGCCTTCCAACCTCTCCACCTCCCAACAGGGAGATCACAGTGCTATTGCGAAGCAAAGACAACTCTGTATGCAGTGAAATTTTAGCAGCATAAGTCTTGAGCAGGCCCTGTATCTCTAGCAGAAGGCAGGTCCAAGCGAAGCCTGTCCAAGCCATCACTCTCACCCAGCTTCAGCTCCACCTGAGATCAGGCTTAGGCCACATGTGCAATACTCCTCAAATACAGCGCACTTGCTCCTTTCTCCAACCCAAGGCTTTCAGAGGGGTGAGGGTATATGGGGACGGATGGGCAGGAGGCAGAGATTGGAGCAGAGAGAACCAACATTCTGCATCAGCCAGAACGGAGGGTGGTGATCAGGATGGGAAAAGTAGGTGCTGTCGTCTTAGGCTCATCTACCCCACAATTTGCAGACATTCCAAAGATCACTAGGTAGCTAGTCTGGTCTGAAGCATTGCAGCTATGAGAAGCTACCAGAGGTAGAATTTTCCAGAGGTTTTGTAGAGGGTGTTTCAAGGCAACAGACTATATCCCTGTTTGAACCAGAACTTGTATTGGGAGCTGAGCTGGATTTGAAGCTGGAGACCACTGGGCTTGCATGGAGGCCCTTGGTCCAAGTGCAAACAGTGCACAGTGCATCACTTTGACCTACAGTGGTGCTGCAGCTCTGGTTATCACATCAGGATACTGAACTGGACACATGAGTGGTAGATTCCAATAATAACAATAATCATTGCTATGGAGTAGACCAAAGATCTTCCCAGCGGGCATGAAACCGACACATGGAAACTAGAAATTTCTCCATTTTTTTTTCCTGAAAGCACCCACCTTCCTGTGAGTAGCTCTTTATTTGCCCATCTGGTGAAGTCTAGGACAAGTGAGCAAATGAGCAAGTAGAACCCAAGAGAACTTTGTACTCGTCTGACCAGGCTGTATTCACATGATGGCTGAGGCAGTTTGGACCTGGACAGATGTGCTGAGAAGGCCAAGCACCTCTGCTCGCATGACTTGCAGTTCCTGAGTGGGCTTAACCTACACCATATGCTTGGCTCCTCTTCCCTCTGAGAATCTGCAGTTGCCTCATGTAGACCATGAACCTGGTGCTAAAATAAGACTTCAACCTAAAAGTCTCTTATTCACCTTCACCAGAAAAGGCTTCTTACCTATGGCCCAAAACTTTTCTTTTTCTTTTTGTTACAGCTCATGGACATCTATTCAGGTAAAAACTCCCCCACATCTGTAGTGAGATTTGGGTTTCTGCCTGCACCATCTTCCATTCTCTATATGTGAGGTCCCAGGGGCACCCAGCAGGGCCCATCTGGGTCAGTAACTGGAGTCCCTGCTACTACAGAACTCAGGAGTGTCACTGGACACTAGTGTCTCTGGAGCCTTGTACGAAAAATGGGAACTCTAGCCTCAGCACACCACCACCATGGTGGGAGATTTGGGCTTCATACCCAGGACCACTACTCTGACCTCTGCTTTACCTTCATAGGTTCTAGAACTCTTGGAGAAGCATGAAATGAAGACATGTATCAAAGCAATGTGAAGGACAGAAAAGGTAGCCTGTGTGTATCTGCTGGAGGCCTGTGGCAAGAGGATTATAGATGGAACTGAAAGAGCTATGGTCACAAAGGACAGGGATGAGGGGGCCTGAACATTGCCATTAGGATCCCTGAGTGCCATCCTAACAAGGCTGTGAAAAACATTTTCTTCTCCTTCTCTCTCTCACCCCTGTCTTTGGCTCAGAAACAGGTGCTGCCCTGGCACCATGGGGGTGGGGACTTTGCAGCCCAGGCCCTGGCATGGAAGCTGGCCTTCTCATGGTGGCCATGGTTTGGCCTCAGAAGTGTTCCCTCAGTGGCTCTATAGCAAAGACATTCTCAAAGTCAGGAAACCAGTCAGACAGCCTTTGCCTGAAGGCTAGACTGTGGCCCTCCCTTAGATGTGGCAGAAGAGATGGTGAGAGTCTTTTATCCTATATGAACAGGTAAGAGCCAGACCTAGGGAAGTCGGGGGGATGTGGACGAACCTAACTGTGCTTGCCACCTTTGACCACCTGGGGTCTGAGTCCTTCTGCTCATGGTTAGAGAAATCTCTACCCTTTCAGTCCTAGTGGGAAGCAGCACCCATTTGCTACTATAAAAACTGAAATTTCTCAACCTCTATTGCAGATAGAATGTAGACAGACATGTGACCCAGGTTCCATGGACTAGATGTGCCCTCCCTGGATTTTGGAATAAAAGCCAAAGGCAAAGATTCCAGGACTTTGGATGATATCTTCCTCTCTGCTAACTGTGACAGTTGCAACAAGATCAAGCTCCAGACAACACTGTAACTAGCCACCTCTGTGTCCCATTAGTGATGTTGACTGCAGCATCAAATGCTCAGTGTTGGGGGCTGAGCTAGCCTCACCAGAGAGGCAGGTCTGCTGTGTGGCCCTGGCGCCTCAGACTCCAGCCCTCCTGAGGAGTCTGTAAGCGACCCCCAGTCTTCATCACATATTCCTTTGTCTGCTTGAATCAGCCAGAATTGGTTTCTGTTGCCTGTGCCTAAGAATCTTGCCTAAGAAAATCACAAGCTGGCCTAGCTTCAAAAAACTGACCTTAAGAGAAATGGACTGGCCTGCCAGCCTGGTTGGGGCTAAAGGCAGTGTTAAATCAGCTGGTATGAAGTTCTGAGATTCACACAACCTGTGGCATGTGGAAATTAAACAGTCCCTGAGAACGAAATGTCCTTAAACGTGTCGAGTGACCACCCCAGCTTAGTCTTGACTCGTTTATCACCCAAAACCACACTTTAGTGGACACACTGCTACTGAGCCTTTCCTTATATCCATTGGTTGCTAAGAAGCAGATGTGGTGAGCTGCTTTGGTTTTTGAAAATAGTATGTGCCGTACTTACTCCAGTTTCAGTGGTGGCATGAAAGGCCGGCTTTGAGTGGTGCTCAGAGCAAGAAGAGGACAAGATGTGGTCGGGCAGCTCTGCCTCTTGGTTCCCGTGACCCAGCAGGATTTTTGTGTCCAAGTGTCTATAGTGAACTGGGATGCTGTACAGAACTTTTGGCAAGCCCCAATGGAGGCTCTCAGTGGAAGCCCCTAGAGTTTTAGGGCACAGTCAGGCTGCCATCTGCTAGTAACAGCTCTTGAAGTGGTGCTTGACTTGCTATTTGGCCCCTGATAGAAGATGAAGACTGCTCAAACTGACCAGGTGTTAGCTGAAGTATCCAGCCATCACTGGGCACACCAAGTGGTCTATCAAGTGGAAGTCTTATGTAAGAGAGAGTCCCCAGTAGGTTCTAAGGACACATGTAAATTACCTGAGAAGTTAGTTAACATAATATGACTAAATCTGTCACACTGCCACCTATCCTTCAATCCATACCTATGACTCATGGAGAAAAACCTAGACCCTTATACACAGATGAAGACAATACATTTGTATCACTGAACATAGACGGCTATGGCATGCTAGCCCCACTCAAGGTGACCTTGAAGGATCACAGAGAAAGAACTCTTTCTAACAAGTGGACTTTGAGCAGGCCATTTTGTTATCTTTTGCCTAGAAGGGCACATGGTCTGAAAAGAACATCTACATAAATCTGTTGTTGGAGTGTAAAGCTGTGGCTTAGAAGGAGCAGGATTGTATGATTAGTGACAAGAAGGCTTAAGGAGAAAGTATAGAGGGAATTCTTAGAATGGAGCCCAAGTTTGGTGATATCCTTTATGAGCATTTGCAAGGTCCTCACACTGAGGGGCTCTCAGTTAGATAAGGTAGGTGGTCTGTCCTTAGATTAGTGGCCTCCTTACCCAGGCACCCCAAGTGATGGCTCAATGGACTCATGAATAAAGTACTATGGGAGCAAGATCAAGGTTATGCATGGGATCAACTTGAACTTCTCACCAAGGCTGAACTGATAGTTGCTGAGAGACCAACTTTCCTGCAAAAGTGACCCTGGGTACCTGATAAAGCACCTTAAACCTGGGAGAGCAGCCAGCTACCTGACTGTGGGTTCCCTTGATTGGACTCTTGTCATGGAGTAGGGAAAAGAGGATAGCTCTTTGTTGAGAACAGATCCTTATTGGGATTTATACCTTTCCCTGCCCAACAAGTAGATTAAAACTATCCATGAATTTGAATGTAACATTGGGTTTCACGGTCCACTGTCTAGCCTTGCATTTGATGAAGGTGTAATTCAATAGTCTGGAGCCCATGGAATCCCCTTGTGCTAGCGTGCGCCCCATCTCCCAGAAACAGCTTGCTTAGAAGGGTGGTGAAATAGTCTACTGAAACGTCTACCATGCTGCTACCTGGGATTCCTGCTTTGGGAGGCTGAAATACTATCCTAGAGGGTGTGGTATGTGTTCTAGACCAGAGACTAATGTATTGGTGCTTCTCCCATAGCCAGACTGCTTGGATCCAGATATTGGATGATGGAAATGAACATGACACCTCTCACTGTAACATCAAAAGGACCTACTCATAAAATTTTATTCCTTTCCTTGGTTTCTGGGCTCTGCTAGATTAGAGGACTTAGTAATTAAAGGAGAGAATGATCCTACCGGGGAATATAATTTTATCACTGGACTAGAAGGAGAAACATCCTCTGGTCATTTCTCTGCTACTTGGAACAGGCAAAGGGGAAGGTGGTGGTCAACATTGATGGCTGGAGTCATTGATTATGTCAGAACAAGATCGCCCTATGCAAGAAAGGCAGGGAAAATAGAAATATGATCTAGGGAACCACCTGACAAACCCCTAATACTCAGGCAGGTTTGTAGATGATAGCAGCCTTATGCTAGCAGTGCTGCCAAGGGTATACTTACCTCACTGATGAAAGTTTGAATCATTCCATCATCTAAATAACCCAGTCAGCTGAAGTCTTAGATTAAGGGAAAGGGAACAAAGAAGTTAGTTTTGGAAGATGAGTCACCAGTAACCATAGCCCTGTAACTGTTATAAGCAAAGGTCCTTAATGATGGTCTGTGTTTATCCTCCTTGCAGGGACAAGTGTCTACCTCTTTTATATAAGGTATGATGGACACTGTTTGCACGTTGTCATCCATAGGTCACACCATCATGACAGGATTGGGATAGAATTTAAAAAGAATAGATATCGCTCTCTATTGGATTGCAGAAATGTGCTGCCAACTCGGGTGTTCTTGCGGCCCAGGTGGGGGTGGGCAGGGCATAGGTATCTAATAATTGCATCATGCTTTCTTGAAATATGGGAAGAGGATATTGATGTTGGGCAGTAAACAGATGGACTTAGTGATCACTTAAGGATGTCCTTCTTTTTACCATAAACTTAAATCTTCCCTCTGTCTCGGTATTTCCCTTCAAATGTATCGGTGTCTTCTCACCATAGAAATAAACTATCTTAAGTTTGCTTTCTCGGCTAATCTTCTAGCTCATGCTTGAAGGTAGCAGCAGCAGGATCTTGAAGCAGTTCTGGCTGTGATTTCGCTGGGGGTTTGTTTCTGGTTGAGCCTTATTCTCTGTCCCTGAGTAATTACGTGGGCTACATATTCTAATAAATTCCTCTTCTGCCTAAATCAAAGTCTGTTCTGATCGATATGACCATTGTATGACAACATTTAAGATGTTTTGTATGCATGTTCTTTGACCTTGATTAAGTCACTGCCTCATTCTCTAGATGGGCTGAAAGCCAGCCTGTCCTCTCAAGTCTGCGTGCCCTCAGGCTCTTACCAGAAAAGCTGGCTCTTCTTCAGTTTCCTACACATACATGGGAAGCATCTGTAGAGTCATGGTTAGACTCACTCATGAGCCTCCCCATATGTGGTAAATAGCCTCAACTTTCTTCATCAATCCAAGACCAGTTACCTTCAGGGTCTCCTGTCCTGCTGACCTTGCACCTCAGCTATGCTCAGCACCACTCCTGACCACCAGTCTCAGTGTCCGTGCTGTCTTTTACTCTTAACCTGGAGAAAGCCTACTAGGAATGATATGAAGTTGATAGAGATCCCTCTTGTCCCTGATTGTTCTGGGTCACTGGGCTCCTATAACCCAGAGGCCTTATTCCTGCCTGTTCCTTTCCTTTTGACTGCAAGATGCTGAGCCCTTTTTCAAATCAAGAGAGGAGGAATGGTCTAGTCTGTTTCCATTCTTTGCCTTAAAGCCCTACTTCTAGGGCTCCTGGATGCTGTGGGAAGCTCAGGCAATAAGGATCCAGTATGTTTTCCCTGTCTCCCTTCTTCCCTCCTGTGAGCATCAGGGCCCCACGAGCCTTGTCCTCCTCTATTTATTCTCTCATACTTACTAAGCACCTACTTAGGTGGGATGTGGATGGATTTGATCACTCCTGGTCTGGATGGCCTTGGTGCTTCAGGGGTAAAAAGAGACCTGATTGAATTTAATAGCTGACATGAACCTGATGTGTCAGACTTGGGGTTAAGGCTAGAGACAGAATGTTGAACAAGATGATCCTTTTCATAGACCCAGAAATGGAGTGAGTAGTAATAAATTCTCCACCACTGCCTCTCTTATATCTACCCTAGATTATGGCAAGAGCTTCCTAATTGGTCTCTGGGCTTCCATTCCCATTGTCTTCCAATCTATTCTCCAGATTTCAAGTGTAATCGTCCTAAGTGTACACTGACATGGTATTCCCAACAGAACCCATAACTCCTAGTGAAAATTCAGATGCTCTGTTCAGTAAGCCCCTGGGACTTCTAGAAAGTGCTGCTGCTTCCAGCTTTTATGCCTTGTTGGACTGTTCCCTCTGCCTGGAACTCCAAGGCAGGCCTGGTACCAAGCAGACAGGAGCAGCAGAGCCTGGCATCTGCTGGGTGTAAAGTTTAAGAAGATTCTCAATTTTCTCCTTCAGACTGGGAAAAAGAGGCTGACTGATACTTTCTCTGCCCTCTGTCCCAAGTCCTGGGAGAGCAGCTCCCAAGTGTCTACCATGCCTCGTTTGGTGACTTCTTGGGGTAGGGAGGGAGATGTAGGACTTATCAAGAAGAAGAGTCTATGATAACTACTAACATTTATTTGGCACGTAGGGTGCTCCTAAGTACCTCACATGCATTAACCCATTCAGTCCTCATGGTAACACCATGGAAGGGACTGTTATTTTATAAATGAGAAACTGAGGCTCAGAGTGGTTAAACAATTTAAGTTTCTATGGTTGGAAGTGGTAGAGCCAAGATTCGGTCTCAGCCTGTTTAGTTCTAGGGCATTAGGGTTCTCTAAAAAATCAGAATCAATAGGATATATAGAGAGTGATTTATATGAGATAGACTCGCATGATTACGGAGGCTGAAAAGTCCTATCCTCTGCCAATTGGCGACTCAGGAAAGCCGGTGGTGTAGCTCCAGTCCAAATCTGAGTTCCTGAGACCCGGGGAGCTGACGGTGTTTGTCCTGGCCTGAGTCTGCAGGCCCGAGACTCAGGAGTGCTACTGCCCAAGGACAAGAGGAGATGGATGTCCCAGGTCAAGTAGAGAGCAAATTTGCCTTTTTTCTGTTTTGTTTTGTTTTGTTTTGTTTTGTTTTGTTTTGTTTTGTTTTGTTTTAGAATCCTTAAGCGATTGCCTAATGTCCACTGGCGTTGGTAAGGGTAGATCTTTACTCAGTCTACCAAAATTCAAATGCTAATCTCTTCTGAAGACACCGTCAAAGACATACCCAGAAATAGCATTTTACCAGTTATATAGGTATCCCTTAGCCCAGTCAAGTTGACACATAACATTAACTATCACAGGTGTCTATCTTTGCACCAATATTACAAAAAAATTTAAACGTTCAGCAGTTGACAGAATCTGGTAGTAAACACCCAAATACTATTAAGATTTCACTAAGCTTGTTTTACCACTTAGCTATATGCCCCCCATCACCCATTGGCCTTATTTTTGATGCATTTAAAAATAAGTTGTAGACATTTGTATATTTTCCCTAAATGTTTCTTAAATCTTAACTAGAATTTAATTTTTTCTTTTGGTGTAAAATTGACATGAACCTACACTTTCAACCACCAGGCTTTACTACTTCTGTACACAGGTAGCGCAAAACAGACTAGGCCGTCCTATGGTCGTCATTTTGTAAATACTTCCCGAGCTGCCATATGCGAGAGGACCTGGGTTATACGGGTGAATAAAGGAGTTCACACGAAGTGCAAAAGTTGAGTAACATTCAAAGGGATGCACGTTCAGTGGGAGCATGAGGATGAGGCTACCCTCACAGAGATGGGAAATCGGAGAAGGCTTCCCAGAGGAGGTGATGGGTAGAGTTTTGAAGTAAGACATTGGTAATTAGCCAGGAACAGCAACTCAGGTAGAGGGCACAGCATGCGACGTCGGGGAGATGTGAACTGGGATGCTTACAGAGCTGTGGGTAGCTTAGTAGGATTAAAGCATAGGATGGGCGGAAGGAGTGTTGCTTTCCTGTTGCTGTTATAACAAATGACCACCAGCTTAGTGGCTTAAAACACATGTCTTCTTATTGTCCTGTTGTCCTGAAGGTCAGAAATCTATAATGTGTCTGGGCTCAAACGCAGGTGTTTGGGGTGGGGGTAGAGGCTGACTCCCTAGAGGAGAATCTGCTTCCACGCCTTTACCAGTGGCTAGAGGTTTCCTGCCTTCCTTGGCTCATGGCTTCCTTCTACCTGCAAATCTAGCAATGGTCAGTCATTCTCATATCGCATGTCACTGACCTTGCTTCTGTTGTCACATCTTCTCTCTCCCTAGTCTACCTTCTTCACTTATAAGGACCCCGTGATGATACTGAGCCCACCTGAATAATCCAGGCTGATCTCTCTGCAAAGTCCTTAATATAATCATGCTGTGAAGTACCTTCATCAGGTGAGGTAACATAGTCATGGATCCCAGGGGTTAGGACGTGATGTCCTTGGAGGGGCATTATTCTGCTGGCCATAAGGGGACTGGGTGACAAGGACCATCAGGGCTGTGGGAAGTTGGTTTGGTCTGAGGCTTCTGTGAAGGGACAGCCTTAGATACACTTGACTTGTCAGGTGCAGAGGAGGCAGCCCAAGTCCTGCTATGGTCTTCTCTACACGTCGGCTTGGCATACAGGAGATGCCCAGGAAGAATTTTCAAAGTGAACAAAGGATGAGGTGAACCTGGCTGGCAGCTAGGTGGCAGGAGGGGTGGCAAAGGCAGCCTCTCTGCTGAGTTTTAGTTCTACCTGGGGCTATTGCAGGAGGGTGGGGTTCTCCTGGGAGACCTGAATGTGGAGTCCCCTATTTCTGAAGCGGGAGGGTTAAGACAAGTCTATTACTGTTTCCTTGTCACTCTGTCACCCATCTAATGGCTGTCGATAGTAGTTGAATGAGAATTGATGGGGAGATAGATTTAATTAACCCCAGTGTCAGCAGCTGCCGGGCCACCGGATTGTGTGTTAATAGAGTGGCTGCCGGCCCTCTCCTGGGCTTTGCTGGGTGCCCAAGGCTAGCAGAGCAATTGGGCTTGTCAGCTGAGATGGCCAGGCAGAAGGGGATATAGGAGCTCAGCCTGGGCTGGCTTCTCTCTTTTTCCAAGAGCAGGTAGTCACCTTGTCAACCTGACTGTGCCACCTGGCTGTTAACTTGTCTGGAGGTCTGAGCAGGACAGAGATGAGGACCTAGAGCACAACACAGCTCCCTGGCCTGAAGACAGGCATCCTGCTGGCCCAGCCTGGTGTCTCAGTTCTCCCAAATCCAACCTCGGCACCTGGCCCTGAGCCTCCTAGCAGAGTGTGCCTTTTTCGTGACTTGTTCTGCCCACTCCCTTCATTTCCAGGTTCCACTTTTGCTTTGTTCCCTGCTGAGCTGTTTCCCAGCTGCCCCAGGTGGTAGCCTCACCACTAAGCCACAGTTGACAGCAACTGTGAGCAGGGCCTCTGATGCTTCATAAACTAGAGGGCCTGAGGGAGTCATAACAGGAGGCCTCAGGAGGCTGGCCACCCCAACTCACCCACCCACCGTTGTGTGACAACAAACTCCACCTTCCCGTTCTATAAAATGGGAGCTCAGACAAGTGGCAATCCAATGGGGCCAATGGTATGCCTCCTGCCACAGGTCCCACTTGGGTGATGAGAAATGAAGGGACATTAGGAGAAAAAACTCTGTCCTTTGTCCTCTCCTGGGTGGTAGGAGCCTTGCTGGCTTCGCTATGGCCATATACCCAGCACACAGTAGGTGCTCCGTAAGTATTTGTTGAAGAAATACTATGATTTGGGTTACCTTGGGGACTAAACATGGAAACCTTAGATCCCTTTTTGAGGGATCCACAGCTTGGACTGTGATCACAGGGCAGACAAGACTGGCTGCCTTAGCAGGACAGTCCATTCTCAGCAACACCCAGCTGGGCCCTTCCATGGCTCTGACCTTAGGCAAGTCACTTTAGCAACCAGAATTTCAGTTGACAGGCACAATAGTGTCTCTCTCATAGGTGTGACATGGGATTCAATGAGCTGTTAGGTGGGCCAGGCCTAAGAAACATGCTTGGTCATCATTAACCCCCTTCTCCCAGACCTGGCACTCTGACAGGGAGGGAGGGGCTTTGGAGGCTGGAACCCACAGGCCACCCAGGCTCTGTCCTCCAAGGACCCCAGCCACTTCTGATGGGTGAGGATTGGCTCCTCCTGGGTGTCACAACAGTGGACATCCGTGTGCCGATTCTGATAGGCACTTGAGGATAGACAGATTGTAAATACAGAGATTTTTTCTCCCACATCTTCTTGTCACTTCAGTCTTGGGCTGGGGCCCTGCTCTTTAGGTTGAGAGAAGATGGCCCATGGTTTCTCCTGGCCACCAGCTTCCTGGTGTGGCCGGGCACCAAAGAGGACCCATAGTGACTGGTGGGCAGGTGTGAGGGCAGCAGCCACACAGCCCGCCAACCACCCAGCATCCCGTCTGTCAGTCTCCATCTCCGATTCACACCTCTACTGTCTTTCATTTTCAGCTCTGATTGGTTTTCTTGTTTTAACACATACCCCAGGCCCCGTCTTTGACCCTGGTGATGGATTCAGCTGCTCCCTGGGACTCCAGCTGCCAAGCTTGTCAGGAGCTGTGGAGGGTGGGGGAGGGAGAGCTGGTGTCACCCTCGTGTTCCAGGCTCTTTATGGGTGGGTAGCACCCTCCCCAGGGCCAGGAGTTGCTCATGGCAGGACAGGATGGGGGTGGGGGCTGTCTGGCAATATCATGGTAGATGGATTTTTCTCTCTGGGACTCCAGTTTCTCTTTTGTATGGAGGGTGTGGTGGTTGTGGACCCTTATCTCAAAGACATGCGAAGTCTGAGTCCTTAGATAAATAGGACATTGATTTTCCTTCATTCCTCTGGATGCGCCTGCTCCAAATGTCTGCCTGCTGCTCACTGGGCCTCCAGAATATGGGCCAAGAACTACACTGAATGTCCTTGCCCTCCTGGACCCAGAGGCAGAACAGGGGAAGGGAAGGGCCATGGGATGACTGAAGCCCCCCATGTTCTTGTCACAGAAAATAATAGAAGACAGGTTGAGGGTGACGATACCCAGCCATGAGATGGGGTTATTTCAGGCCATCACATGTCCTGCATGCCTCCTGCCAATGGCTGTGTGGAAATATCCAGGTGTGGGGCTGAATTTTCACTTTTAAAACAAGTGTCTGTGATCAGTGTCCCCGTGAGCCTGGAGACAAGCAGGCCTATAAGACTGTTCTCTCTCCCCTTTATTTCCTGCTTCATTGTTGATTTTTTTTTAAGTTATGATGTTTACAACAAATATATTGTTCAAGATGAAACAATGCAATGACAAAGAGAGCGGCTGATTCAGTACCACATTCTCTCTCTCACACACACACAAGCTCACACATATGGGAGTTATAAATTTGTTATGAACTGAATGTTTGTGTCCCCCACCCCAAATTCATATGTTAAAACACTGACCCCCAGTGTGACTGTATTTGGCAATAGGGCCTCTAAGAAAGTAATTACGGTTAAATGAGGCCATAAAGGTGGAACCTTGATCCCAGAGCATTAGTGTCTCTCTGAGAGGAAACACCAGAGAAGTTTCTCCTCTCTGCCCCACCCTTGCACGGAGTGAGGAAATGTCACGGTGAGGATGTATCAAGAAGGTGACCGTCTGCGAGGTAGGAAGAGAGCATTTGTCAGAACCTGAACTGGTCAGAATCTTGATGTCTTGGACTTCCCAGCCTCTGAAATAGCGAGAAAATTAGTTTCTGTTGTTGAAGCCCTCCAGTTTGTCATATTTTATCATGAAAGCTTGTTCTAATGCAATGTGTGTGCCTGTATGTGTGCATGTGTGTGTGTGCGTGTGTGTAAATAAACGGAGTCATATACGACCCTATAACTTGCTTTTGTCAAGGCAATAGTAAACTTGCAGGCGTTCATTTATTCTGATATCTGTCTGATATGAAGAGAAGCTCATGTACAGATACAGTGAGGGATGTGGCAGCGAAAGCCATGTGACAGTGCAGGAGGCTGCCGACAGAGCCCCGAACAAACGAGGAGGAAGCACCTGGCTCTTGTCTCATGTCAGTCTGCAGGACATGTAACCTCCTTCCCTGAATGATTTGGCAGCTGCCTTGAACAACCTCTTTCCAATGCATGCTCCTGTATGTGGGCCTATGGCTGGGCAGGGCCCTGGGACAGAAGAATGAGTTTGCAGGCCTGAACGTCGAGGCTGATTCTGCTCCTTCCAGCCGTGGAACTTCTGGAAATCCCCTCGAACCTCATTTAATGCATCCTTCATGTTGGGAAGTTGGTAATTCATAATGCATAGGGTGATTATAAAAGTGCTTTGTGAACTGTAAAGGATGACTTGGACATTTTTCTTTTCAGAACCTCAGGCAGCAGAGTGTATAGTCTACCTAGAATCTAGTTGGCTCACTTTCTCCGTGCTGCACGGCCTCCAGCAGAACCTGTGATAATTACCACAACCGCACATCCCAAACCTCCTTGGGAGCCAGGGCCAGTGCCCAGGTCTGGGGATGCCAGTGACCTACCAGACAGGCCCCTGCTTCCTTGGGCCTTGTTGTCCAACCAGAGAACTGAGTTGGCAGAGAACTGAGAGGTATGAACTATACTATTCAGATGAATCAACCTTCAGAAACTCAAGGAAAGGGAAGAGCGGGGGAGCCAAGAAGGCCTCCTGGAGAAGGACACACTGAGCTAGGATTTAAGGGACATGTGGCATTTAGACACAGGTCTAAAGCAGGGAGGGGGCTCCAGGTGAAACTGGGGTGTCAGGGAAGCAACTGCATCCCAGGCATGCCTTGGTGAGAATGCCTATGGCTTGCTCTCTGAGCTGAGAGGAGAGAGACTTGTCCACTCAGTCCTGGAACTGTGGAATGACTTGAGTTTGGAGGGTTGGGCAGCAGACTTCTTGGCTGTCCCCTGCGTCTCAGCAGGGCTACTTCTATCTCTCTCATACAAACGGGCCACCCCCTGTCCCTAGGCCCCTGCCCCTCAACCCCTGTCTCCCAGGAAAAGGCATTTCTCCTCCACCCCTCCTGGGCATTTGAAAAGATTCTGTCGGAAATCCTCCATCCATGTCAACAGAAATGGCTAAAATGAGTGATAAACAGCCACAAATCATTACTTGGAAAGATGAAAGAGCTACCCGAAGGAACAGTTGAAAACATTAAAAGTGCTACCTCTAGGATGATGGACTGAGAGTTTGGGCCTGAGGAAGGAGGCAGTTTTCATAAGGCCTTTCGGCCCTCTCTGAATTTTTTTTAAACTTTGACAAAAATTAAAAATCGTTTTTGACAAATCTTACCTAACCCACATCTCTCCTATTGCACTGGAAGGCCATCTCCTGTTATCCTGACATTGGGAAAAAATGGGAGTTCCCTGGAGACTCCCCTGATGGTGGGGTGGACAATCATTGTTCCCTGAGTTTGGGGCTGTCAGGGCAGAAGAGTTTCCTTTGATCTTCTAGACCCCAAATCCTGATCATCACAAATGAGGCAGAAGGTCAGACTCTGGAATTTTCTGGCAGCCTGAGTCCTACTGGGACAGGGCGTGTGGGGGGTGGACCCAGATCCATACCACCACCTGGCTCCCATCCTGGCTCTCCACAGGCCAGCTCGCTTGTCTTGGGCAATTTGCATAGCTCTACCTGCTACCTCAGTCTCCCCTTGGGCGAAACTGGGCCTCGAACACTACCATCTCTCAGGGTTCCAGAGGCGTGAACGAGGAGATACTGCCTCGAGGTGTGAAGACTTTATGGTATGGGCACTTATACCATTTATTAGATTTTGGACTTGCAGGAGTTAATAAAATGCAAGGATATTAGGTGCAGGAGGAATTGGAAAAACCATCTTCATTATGTACAGACAACACTGATGTTCTAAAAGCCTGAGGCAAAGGAGTCAGAGAAGAACCTGGAAAATGATCCTCAATCCTTCTCCCCACCAGCAGACAGGTGGAGTAGGGACATTGGGAAGTGACTTCAGAGCTGGAAGCAGACACAGGGCCACTGGTAGAGTGGCAGAGAAAGGTTAGAAGAAAGGGAAGGAAACAGGAAGCAGATGACAGCAGAGGGTGTGAATGGTGGTGGAGGATGAGGTATCTGGGCTGCCCCTCAGCCAAAAGGGCACTCTGGGCTGCTGAGTGTGTGGCAGGAAGTGACCGTGTGACAGGCAGTAGCTGGAGGTGGTGTGTGTTGGGCATATTAAATGTAGGGACAGAAGCTGACTGTGCAAACAGGACCTTCCTGGCTGACTGTACCCGCAAACATATTCCTGAGAGTTGCAGGTGTCTGCAGCCCTAAATCTGGCATGGTGGGCTGAGCAGTTGTCATGCTGTGTCTGGAAGTGTGTGGTATGTTGTCCCTGTGACAAGCTAATTCTGAAGGTCATGGTTTACCTTGGACACTAACTCATTCTGTAGCCTTAACTCATTCTGGGTATGTCACATGATGTGACTAGCCTCTAGCCACAGAAACAGGGGCCTAAAAGGATAGAAGGTTATTTTTTTCAGAAGTCAGGTCCTCTCCCAGCCAGCTTCATGACATGGCCTCTGCAGTCCAGGTTCTGCTCCAGGGAGGTGCTGGGCCCCACTCTGCCTAAGGGGTTCGGAGGTCTCTGAAAATGAGACTAGGACCAGGTGCTGGGACCTCTTCTCTGTGAGGAGTACCAAGCACTGAAAATTCTTTGAAACTTCTGAGAACGGGGGAGACGGCGAGGATGTGTCTACGAAGCACAATGAGGGATCTAGGATTTGTATATAGGAGAGAAGCTGAATTTGCATTTGACGATGAACTTGAACTTTCGTGTAATCCAAAGCCACAGCATACCTGTTCTAGCCTTGCACCTGGGCCAGAAGGTGGCCAGGCAGCACCCAGCCTGGACATGGATCTCCGGCTCCTGGGCAGTCTGCTGTTTAGGAAATTCTTCTCTGCAAGTCCTAGAGTTTCTCCTTGTAAATGTACCAGCTGTATCTCATTCAGCCAGCTGGAGCCAAAAGGCATCCATCTGCTCTCTGGTCTCAGGATGGCCCTGCCACATTTAGCATCAATAGGTTGTCCTCTAAGGTCTTCTCCAGGTGAACATCCTTTTTCTTGGAACTGTCCCCCACCAGGGGTGAAGTCTCTGGAGGGTCCTAACTTATTTTCACAACCAGGCACATCTGGAATCTGCCTGTAATTTTTTTTTTTACATAAATTACTGTTTTAACTCATATGTCTCCTAAGCTCTGCTTATTCATACCCCCTCAAAAGTGCAATATTTTACATTTACCCCCTCTTAACCCTGTTTCAAGCTGTTGATATTTTTTATCTTGATTCCAACATTCCATCGTATTAGCTTCCTCTTTCATCCTGTGTCCTCTGTAAATCTGATAAGTGGCCTTCTGTGCCTTTATCTGGCCACTATGAAAGCATTAAACGAGACATGGTCAAGTTGAAAGAAAGCCCTGTAGTCTCTAGAGAGCCCTCCTATTTGATACCGATTCACTAATTAATTTCTTTAGACATAGTTGTTCAACCAGCTGTGGATCTGGCTAACATCTTGTCCACAGGCAAATGCCCTACTGAAACCCAGAAGTTCTAGGTCCACAGCAGTCTTCTGATTCATCTGTCCAGGACCCTAATAAAAAGGGGGACTGTGTGGGTTTGGTATGATCTCCTTATGGTGACTCCATGCCAGGTCCTGAAGCCCACATGCCGTTTGATAATTATTCTCAAACCACCTGCTTAGTGTTAAGTCCTACAGCTTTACTCAGAACTAGCAAAAAAATTGTCTAAACCTCTGGAGTCTTTCTTCTTTGAAAAACTGGGATGTTTATTCACCCCCTTTACCCCGTTTTTGTTTTCCATGATTTTTCAAGAATTGCTCTTTCAGATTCTGCAAACGTACCTGCTAGCTCTTCAAAAAGTTTCAGAGATAACTTGTTTAAAGCAACTAACTGCCTGGAAAGAAAAAAAATCATTTTTTGACTACATAAACATTTTTAAATATATCTAGGGAAAAAAATACCTCTCCAAAATAAAAGCCAATTGCAAAAATATTTGCCTCAATTGTGACATATGATTGATTTTTCTATCATACAAACAGTTCTTAAAGATCAACAGGAAAAAATAGAAAATAAGTAGAAACTATAAATAGGCAGTTTAAAGAAACAGGATAGTCAAAGGGCCAATAAGCATATCAATATATGTTCAATCTCTTATGATGAATTCAAAACAATGAGATTAAATCTGTATATTATCAGATCAGCAAAAATTAAAATTTGATAAAATTTAATGCTAACCAAGACTTGGAGAAATGGGCACTTGGATATATTATTGGTGAAAGTATAAATCGCTGAAATATATTTTATTTATGTTTTTATTTTTTAATAAAATTTTTACATTTTATTCAACCGTAGTTTAGTAGTATTTACGGTAATTTTAAATGCATATGAGTTTGCCTTTAGGAATTTGATCATGTGACTCAAGCATATATGTACTAGGATATTCATGGCAAGATTGTAAAAGCACGATATACAAACTAAAGGTTTGTCACGCGGCGGCTGGTCACACTTAATACGCCTATAAAATGAACTACCATTCAGCAATCAGGAAGAATAAAATAGATTGATTTGAGCTGATATGGAAAAAGCTCTAATACTAAATTGAATAAAAGGTACAGAACTATCTGGCAGTATGATTCTACTTATGTTTCAACAAGTATATATATTCATAGAAATACCTTGAAGGATATATAAAAAACTACAACTACCTCTGTAGAGGAGGTCTGGAATTTCGGTCTGTGTATTATGTCTTAGTGTATAGTTTTCAATTCTTTACCAAGTGCATACATTTGTTTAATAATTTTAAAAAATCACTGCCTTGTCTCTACCACTCAGGTGTTCAGCAAGAGCCCAAGTGTCAGGCTCCTGATTGTTCTCCTTGATGGAGAAAGATACCAGACAGACTGGAGGCTTCTTCTTTCTCCGTCCTGGTTTAACTCTGAACCTCCTGGACCTTTCAGTGACTCCAGGCTCTGAAAGTGGTTAACAGTCTCCTGTTCCTTTTATTATTATTATTTTTAATTGTGTTGGTGAATTTCTCCTGCTCCCCTCCAGGCACTAGCCTCCAAACTACAGGTTAATTTCAAATTGTTGGTTTCCTGGTGTTAGCTGTGTCCCCCTCTCCATCCTCTGCTTAGGTCTCTGGTAAACCTGGACATTCTAAAAGCCTCTCCTTTTCTTCCTTGATATCAACTGTTTTCATGGGTCAGAATCAGGGCACGGGATGTTTTCATCTCTGCCTTCCTGAAGTCCAGGATGTCTTTACTCCGCACAAACCCACTGGACATCAGGATGCCAGGGAGTCACAGCGGGGATTAGACAGGAAGCCAGCCCTCAAAAGACTCAGCCAGGAGCAGGGGGCACGCGGACAACTTACCATGTAGGTTACTTAAAACCTCACTGCGCACAAAGTAAAGCCCCTCTCTTGACTTTCTCTGCAGACACTAAAATCTTTTTGAAGGTAGAGTGGACAGGAAAATGGATATCTGGTTGCTTCCCCCATCTCACCGCTAATCTGATTGTAAGGCTGTGGAGATGGCATTTGAAAGGAAAGGGTGAAGGGTGTTCCACTTCTGGTTCTCGGACAACCTTAGGGTGCAAAGGGAGGGTAATTGGTAGGGAGCGATTGTTCCTTTTCAGTTAGAAAACAGTTATTAAAAGCCCTCTGAGCTTGGTAGATAGTGGTGTGTGTGTCCACATGTCCACATGTGGGAGAGCTGAGTGTGACAAGGAGGGAGAGCGCTCTCATGAAGCAGTGGGCGTAGGGGGTGGTGTAGGAATGTGGAGGGGAGTTCAGGGTCCCTCCTCTGACTAGCATCACGATTGCAGCAACGACACATTAAGTACCTCTGACCCCAGGAGACAAGAGGCTCCGTTTCCAAGGGAACCACACAGCTCAATCAAGGCCCTTGACAGGGCGGATGAGCCAGGATGGAGCAGCACTTCAGCTCTGCCTCAGCATAATGAGGGATCCTGGGTGGGTCACTAACACCCCCTGGCTGAGTTGTCACTGGCAAGGATGCTAAAGTCCCTTAGCAGGTTCCTGGTCCTAGGAGGGGTGGGCAGGTGGCAAGGGAACTTGGCTATCTCTTGCCTCCAGTTTCTGAATGACCTCGGGGTAGTTCCTTTGCCCAGGCTTGGTGCCCCAATTGCACAATAAAAGCATTGGACAAAGTTTCTAAGGATCCTGCCAACTCTATGACTTCCTTCTGAGACCACTGCCCTCTCCTATCACATCCAGACCCCCTGGCCCAAAGTGTGAGTGGAATAAAAGACTCTGGGAAGCCATTCTCCTTGTCAATCTGCCCCTACCAAACAGCTCCAGCTATGCCATTTCCATATCAGCTGATGCTTCCCCGTCATTAGGGGTTGGAGTCCAAGAAGTCAATGGTGTTTTTCTTAGCAGATTCAAGCAAGAGTAGAGATAGGAGTTGACATGTCAGGAGGGGCTCTAAGCT
Organism: Cynopterus sphinx; assembly: GCA_030015415.1. NCBI lineage: Eukaryota > Metazoa > Chordata > Mammalia > Chiroptera > Pteropodidae > Cynopterus > Cynopterus sphinx. The sequence goes on along the minus strand of CM057382.1, from coordinate 43,730,662 downwards.
GAGGAGAAGGTAAGAAGGGCCCCCTTGGTCCTCAGCCCTTCGGTGGGGCCACTGGAAAGTCAAGAGCAGACCCTAGCCCTGTCCAGGGCACCCTGGCCCATGGGTCTATCCACCGTCCACAGAACTTAGCATAAGGCAGCCCAGACTCCCAGGCAGTTTCACTTTCCAGCTCTTCTACTTACTGGTGATGCAACTTGGGGCAGACCATTAACCTCCCTGAGCCTCAGCCTTCTCATCTGGCAAATAAAGATAATAATACCCATTTCAAAAGATTGTTGAGAGGATTAGATGAGACTGATAATACCCAGCAGAATGCCTGGGACATGGTAAGCACTCACCTAATCGCAGATACTTTCTATCAGTAAGTATTTTTATAGACCGCACAGGTCAATGGTTCCCAAATCTGGTTACACTTTAGAACCACAAAGGGAGCTTTTAAAAATGCCTGGGTCTGCCCCCAGGACATCCTGGAATGAGATCCACGCTTCAATATTTAAAATGTTCCCTTAGAGACTTCTGTTTCTACCTGTAAGAGAGTAATAGAAACTGAATTTACTTTTCCATCTTGAACAACTAGAAATTTGTACAAAATACAGGCTATAATGGTTTTCATGCATTGAACAATAGGCAGGGAAGGACTGTGATTGCTTAGAGAAAGAAAACAAACACGCTGAGCCCTACAATTTCATCAATCACCACTTTGAGTTGAGGAAACAGAGTTTGAAGTTCAAAGAGACCGAGGTGGCTAGAAATTGTGGGGCAGAGCCCTGGAAAAGTGAGAGCAGCAAAGAAAGAGCTCCAGAGCATTACAGGGAGGTCCTCTGGGTCTTTGGCTAAGAACTCATCTGAGCATGTGTAAGACAAATCCACCAGGAAAAGAGCCACTAGGAAGTAATAGACTGAACAATTTTCAGAGCTCAAACAGGTCTGGGAACAGTTCTTGCTCACCCCAGCCCGAGTGGCAAAAACTACTGATACAGAAGACGTCAGCTAGAATCCCCAGAAAGATGTGAGCTCAGTAGTAGGGCTAAATTAGCTCTAGAATAAAAAGGTGCTCTAGAATCACCCTCAAAAAGATAAAATAACAAACCTTGAAAAGACCCAACCATTTCAAGCAAGTTAACTTGTGCCCTGGATCAAAACAATATTTATGAGAATACATAAATATCCAGCTCCAACAATGGTACAATTCATGTCTGGCATCCAGCCAAAACTTACCAGGCGTATTTTCTATTGCTGCCATATCAAATTACCACAAAGGTAGTAGCTTTGAACAAGACCCATGTATTATCTTACCATTTCTGTGGGACAGAAATCCCGACATAGTATAGTTCAGCGAGCTGCTCTGCTCACAGTCTCATAAGGCTGAAGTCAAGGTCAGGTTGTTTAGTTCTCATGTGGATCGTGGAATTGTCTTTCCAGCTTCACCTCAGTTCCTGTTCTTGTGGTTAGAGGTCTGAGGTCCCCATTTCCATGTTGGCTGTCATCTAGGGCTGCCCTCAGCTCCATAAGGAATTCCTTCTCATGATGCCCCCCCTATTTTCAACCGATGATGCATCAAGTTTTACTCATACTCTGGATCTTTCTGACTTCCTCTTCTACATCTGCTTTTAAGGACTCATGTGATTATGCTGCGCTCCCTCAGATTATCGAATATAATCTCCCTATCCTAAAATCAAATGATTAGTAAACTGAATTACATCTTCAAAGTACCTTTTCTCCTATAAGTTAATATATCCACCGCTCCATGGATCTGAGTATTAAATCTTCTTGGGGGCTACAATTCTTCTAGGTATGAAAAAAAAAAAAAAGGTCAGGAAAATAAGACCCATTTCAAGTGAAAAATCAAGCATTAGAATTAGACCAGAAATAAAAGAGATACTTGAATTGTTCAAGAAGGAAATAACACCAGGTAGAAATTAGGATTGACAGAAGAATCAAGAATGGTGGAAATATAGAAATGTAAAGAAACCTAAAAGAGGTTTTAAAAATAATTTTGATTTCTTTAAAATATAACTGGCAAAAATACTTTATAGATTTATTGAAATATAATTAACATAGCCTACGCATATTTAAAATGTTTGATAAGTTTTGACACATGCATACATCAGTGGAATGATCACTACAAACAAGAAATTCAACATATCTGTTACCTCAAAAAGTTTCTTTTTGCCATCCTTCTTTTCAACATTTTTTTACATCCCCACCCCTACCAAGGAAACACTGATCTGCTTTCCATTATCATAGATTAGTTTGCAGTTTCTAAAGTTTTATAAACATGGCATTATTCAGTATTTATTCTTTTGTAACTGGCTTATGTTTCTTTTTATTGCTGAGTAACTGTGTTCCATTGCTTGGATAAACCACAATTTGTTGATCCATTCACCTGTTGATGGACGTTTGGATCATTTCTACTTGGGACTGTTACAAATCTGCTATAAATATTTATGTACAAGTTCTTATATGAACATATGGAATGTCTTGGGCAAATGCCTAATAATGGAATGGCTGGATTATGTTTTCTCTAAGTCTGTGCCTTTTACATTTATTCTCCTAAAAGTATTTTCTAAAGAACAGACATTTTACATTTTAATAAAGTCCAATTTATCAATTTGTTCTTTTATGGATCATGCTTTTGGTGTCATGCCAAGCAAATCTTTGCATAACTGGAGGTGACAAAAAATTTTTCTTCTAAGTTTCCTGCTAGAAGTTCTTTAGTTCTAGGTTTTGTATTTAGGTATATAATTTGTTTAGAGTTCATTTTTAATTATATAATACAATAAGGTTCAAGGCTTTTACACATGAATATGCAGTTCCACTACTATTTGTTGAAAAGAATATCATTCTCTGCTCAATTGCCTTTCTGCCTTAGTTAAAAAAGTCAATTATCTGTATATGTTTGGTTCCTTTTTTGAACTCTTTATTCTGTTGTGTTGAACTATTGTCTGTCTTTAAGCCAAGTCCATGATGTTTTAAGTACTGTAGCTTTATAATAAGTCTTGAAATCAGATAGCATTAGATCTCCAATTTTGTTCTGTTTTTAAAAGTGTTTGGCTTTTTGAGATTCTTTACATTTCCATATAAAAATTTATAATCAAATTATCAATTTCTAAAAAAACTGATGGGATCTTGATTGAGATTTCATGGAACAAATAGAAAAATTTGGAGAAAATTGATGCCTTAATGAGATTGAGTCTCCTGATTCATATGCGTGGTATGTCTCACCATTATTTAGGTATCCTTTAATTTTTATGAGCAATGGATTGTAATTTTTAGTGTACAGAAATTACAAATATATTATTAAACATATTCCAAAGTATTTAATATATTCTTTTTTATTTTAAAAATATTTTAAATTATAGTTGACATGCAATATTATATTAGTTTCAGGTACAATATAGTGATTAGAAATTCTTAAATATATTCTTGCTATTGTAAATGGTATTTAAAATTTTGAATTTTCAATTGTTTAATCCTAATATACAGAAATACAATAGATTTTTATATTCTGTCACCATGTCACATATCAATTCTAGTAGCTTTTTTTTTATCCGTTAGAATTTTCTACCTAGACATAATTACATCATCTGTGAAAAAGATGGTTTTCATTTTTCCTTTTCAATCTATATGCCTTTTCTTTTTGTCTGCTTGCACTGGCTAGGACCTCCACTATTATGTTCAGTATAAGTGGTGAGAGTGGAAATTTTTGTCTTGCATACAATATTATGGAGCAAACCGTCAGTCTTTCATCATTAAATGTATGGTTAGCTGTCAGTTTTTCATACGTATCTTTTCAGGTAGAAGAAGTCCCCTTTCAGTCCTAGTCTTCTGAGAATTTTTTTAAAATCATGAATGAGTGTTCAACTTTCTCAGATTTTTTTTTTATGTTTATTAAGATGATCATATGCGTTTTGTTAGACCATTAAGCTGGTTAAAAATCATTGATTTTTGAGTGTTAAAACAATCTTGCATTTGTGGGATTAAACTGCAGTAGTCATGGTATACTACCTTTTTCATATATTGTTAGATTCACTTCACTGACATTTTGTTAAGAGATTTTGCTTTTTATTGATGTGAAATATTGGGCTATGGGTTTCCTTTCTTATAATGTCTTTGAATTTGGTGTCAGGGTAATGCTCACCTCATAAAAAAAAAATTGGGAACTGTTTCCTCCTTTTCTATTTTCTGGAAGAATTTCCATAGAGCTGATATTATTTTGTCCATAAATGCTCGATAGAATTTACCAGTGATGCCATTTGGACATGAAGTTATTTTTATGGGAAGAAATTCAATTTATTTCATAGATATAAAGCTATTCAGAAGACCTATTTCTTCTTGAATGAGCTATAGTAGTTTGTATCTATTAGGAAATTTATCCCTTTTACCTAAATTTTTGAATTTACTGGCATAAAGTTATTTTTTAAAATAACATTTCTTTGTTATCCTTCTATTGTCTTTAATTTGTAGTGACATCACCTCTCTTCTTTTCCCTGATTAGTCTTGCTAAAATTTAGCAATTTTATAGATTTTTTAAAAGAACCAACTTTGCTTTCATCAATATTTTCTATTATTTTTCTGTTTAATAAATTTACAGTTTAACCTTTAGTGTATTCTTTCTTCTGCCTACTTTAAATTTTATTTACTCTTCTTTTTTTAGTTTCTTAAAGTGGAAGTTAAAGTTATTGATTTGAGAATTTTCTCCTTTTCTAATAAAGATGTTTATTATTATAAACTTCCCAAGTACTGCTTTAGCAGCATCTCATGAATCCTGATATATTATCAAATGCTGTCAAATTCCCCCCCTTTGTTTTTTTATCAATAGACTTTATCTTTTAGAACAGTTTTAGGTTTACAGAAAAATTAAAGAGTGTGGCAAGTTCCCATATATCCTACACCTTTCCCCTATTATCAATATTTTATATAATCATGATACATTTATTACAATTAATGAACCAATATTGCATCATTATTATTATCTGAAATCCATTGTTTATTTAGATTTCCTTAGTTTTTACTAGTGTCTTTCTGTTCTAGGATTCCATCCAGGATACCACATTATATTTAGCCATCATGTCATCTTAGGTTCCTCAGCAGTTTCCTTATTTTTGATGACCTCGACAGTTTTGAGGAGAATTGATCAGGTATTGTATAGGATGCCTCTGTATGGATTATTGGAAGACCGTAGAGGTAAAATGCTATTTTCATTACAGCATATTGAAGGGCTTATTGGGGGTTGAATTGTGTCCTCCCTAAAGATATGTTGACATCCTAACTCCCAATACCTCAGAATATGACCTTATTTAGAAATAAAGACTTTATAAGGATACCAAGCTAAAATGAGGTCATAAGAATAGGCTCTAATCCAATATGACTGTTGTCCTTATAAAACGGGAACTTTTGACACAAATACAGACACACAGAGGGAAGATGATGTGAAGATACACAGGGCAAAGCTGGCCAAGTGATGTGTGTGATGCATCCACAAGCCAAGGAACACCAGGAACTGCTGGCAAGCACCAAAGCTCAAAAAGGCTAGGAAGGTTTCTCCCATAGAACTGTCACAGACATCATGGCGCTGTCAACACCTTGATTTGAAACTTTTAGCATCCAGAATTTTGAGATTTTAAATGTCTGTTATTTCAAGGGCCTTGACATTTGGTGCTTTGTAACAGCAACCCTAGGAAACTGATATAGGTCTATACGATCAACTAACGATTGACTAATGATTGTTGATGTCGGCCTTCATTATTTGGCCTCAGTAGTGTCTGTCAGGTTCTTAGGTGATTTTTATGCCAGAGAAACAGAAGAAAATGGAGAGGCCTTCAGACTCTCCACCGGTGACAATTCTGGATTTTTGCTGTTTCTTAGAAGAAAGAAACACAGAAAGCAAAGAGCTCACACACGGAGAGTACGTCTCACATGTCAGGAGACCTGCTCAGGACTCCTCTGAGCTGCAGGCTGCCCCAAAGACAACACTATGTGAAGGTAAGTAAGGGAGCCATGGTGGCTGGGGCCTCCTTTCCCATGGCTGACACCGGGGACAAGGCACATTCAAATGCTTCTCCTTAACTGGAGCTCTAGCCAGAGGCCAAGCCCGCTCCTTCTAGCCCAAGGAGGGAATGCCCGACCTGGGTAAAAGGTAAATGACAACTGAGAGGGAAAAAAAAGTACACATGGGGCCAAGGTATTCAGAGCCTAAGGCAATACAATTGGCAGAGAAAAAGGCTAAAAAAGTAAGCCAGTTAAAAACAAATGTTTTTCTTCAGTGTATTGGAATAGAGCCTTTTGCCTTTTGACCTTGTCTGTGCCATACTTAACCAGTCCTTTACCAATGGACAGTAACTATGCTTCCTATTTTTACTGTTGCAATGGACCTTAGAACCTGTAACTATGCTGGATGATAAATTTCTGAAAGTGAAACTGCTGCCTCACAGGACAGGAGTGTTTTAAACTTTGATACGTACTATCAAAGTACTCCTAAAAGATTGCCGTTTTATATTAACAGTCAGGGAGTGAGTCCACTTCCTCACACTAATTATACTAATTAGTATTATACTAATACTGAGCATAATCTTTTTATGAATTTGCCTACTCTGAAATGTGAGGAAAAGTTATTTCATTTTCATTAGTCTTTTTTGATTTCTTCTTTGACCTGTGAGTTATTTATACATGTGTTATTTAGTTCCCAAATATTTGGGGATTTTCCAGGTATCTTTGTGTTATCCATTCCCAATTTAATTTTATTATGGTAAAAGAACATACCACTATAACATGAATCATTTTAAATTAATTGCAACCTGTTTTATGACCCAGAATATGGTTTATCTTGGTAAATGGTCTATGTGCATTTGAAGAGAATTGGCATTCTGTTACTGCTCAGTGGAGTGTTTTGTGTCATGTAGGTCAATTTAGTTGATAAGGCTGTTAAAATCTACCATGTCCTTGATGATTTTCTGCCTACTTGTGCTATCTGTTTCTGAGGGCGGTTATTAATTGTTTCAGCTGTAATCGTGGATTTTTCTATTTCTCTTTCTAGTTCTATCAGTTTTTGCTTCATGTGTTTTGAAGCTTTGTTATTAAGGGCATAACATTTAGCATTGTCACATGTTCCTCCTTCATTGATCGCTTTTATCATTTTAAATGAACTTCTTTACCCCAGGTAATGTTCTTTGTTTTGAAATCACTTCCATCTAATATTAAAAAAGACACTCCAGCTTTCTTTTGTTTCACATCAGGACTTTATACCTTTTCCATCTTTTTACTTTTAATTTAATTGTGTCTTTGTAGTTAAAGTGCATTTGTTACAGATGGCATATAATTGGGTTTTTCTTTTTTTATTTAACCTAAATAATACAGCCTTTTAATTAAGATGTTTAGACCATTTTGCACGTCTATAAACATCTTCATTTTTATTCATTCTTAAAATATATTTTTACCTGACATAGAATTCTAGGTTGGTAATTTTTCAAGCAATTTAAAAGTCATATCCCACTGTCCTTTTGCTTTCATTTTTTTGGTGAGAAATCTACATTATTATCCTCATCTTTTTTTTCCTCTATATGTAAAATGTATTTTCCTCTGGCTACTTTTAAGATGTTCTCTCTATCACTGGTTTTGAGCAATTTTACTAAGATAAGCTTTGTTTTCATTTTCTCCATGTTTCTTGTGCTTGGAATCTGTTTAGTTTCTTAGTTTTACATAATAATATTTTTTATCAAATTTCAAAATTTTTTGGCTATTATTTCTTCAAATATTCTTCTGTTCCCTCTACCTTCATCTCTCCTCTTTGGAGATTCCAATTACTTATATATTAGACTGCTTGAGATTCCACAGTTCAACGATGCTCTTGTCTTTTTTTTTTTAATTTTATTTTCTCTGTTTCATTTTGGAAAGTTTCTATTGCTATGTCTTCAAATTCACTAATATTTTCTTTTGCCATGTCTAATCTATAATTAATATCATCCTAGACACCAAGGTTTTTCATCTCAGACATTATGGTGTTCAATTAAAAAAACAACGACTATCATCTGTGTATCTACTTAACTCTTAGAATATATGGACTATAGATATAATACCTGTTTTAATTTTTTTTCTGACAATCTATTGTCAATTATGGGTCTGTTTCAGTTAATTGGTTACCCTCCTCAACATGGATTGTGTTTTCTTGCTTTTTTGTATGGCAGCTAATCCTTGATTGGATCTCAGACATAAATTTTAACTTGTTTAATCTTGAATATTTTTATATGCCTATAAATATTTTTTTCTGGGATAATGCAGCTAAATCATTTAGAGAGTCTGATCCTTTTAAATCTTGCTTTTATGATTTGTTAGGTCTGGAGCCGTACTCAGTCTAGAGCAAATTATTCCATATACTGGATATTATGTGCAACATGTCCACCAATAGTTAGTTTTTCCAGTCTAGATGTGGGAAGAGGGATTATCTTTGGCTCTGTGTGAGCTTTGGACACTGTTCTCTAACCTTTTCATATAGTTTTTCTCCCAGCCTTTGGTGGTTTCCTCACATACACGTACTGATCAATGCCCTGTTGAATATTTAAGAGACCCTTTGCAGATCTCCAGGGTTCTCTCTCTCTGCGATGTTTTATCTTTGCTATTCTGTTTCGAGAATTGCAGCTGCTTTCACCTCCCCTAGATGTTTAACTTCATTCTCTCTTCTCAAGGAATCCACTGGGCTCCACCTAGATTCTCCCTCCCTGCACCAAGGCCTGAAAACTCTTTTAAGGAAGCAAGAGGCAGCAATTGCAGGCTCACTTGGTACATTTTCTGTTTCTCAGAGATCGTTCTCCTTCATTGCCTGATATCTAGTGTCTTTAAAAATGTTCTTACATTGTGTGTGTGCTTTTAAATTTTATTGTCTTGGATGGGAGGGTACATCTGGTCCCTTTTACTCTTTCTTGGGCCTGTAAGGTATGCATTATATATATAGTATCTGCCTTCTCCTTCATGGCAGAAGTTAAACATGTATAATGTAAACCCTAGAACAGCTAAGAAAAAAATTAACAAAAATGAATCTAGTAAAAAGAAATGAAAACTAGAAAGTTTAAACCAGTGATTTAAATAATTACATTAAGTGCAAAATGATCTAAACATTCCAGTTGAAAGGCAGAATTTTTAAGTTAGTGTAAAAAGGCAAAACTGAATTATATGTCACCTGTAAGGAGCCTATTTTACATATGAAGATATAGACAGGTTAAAAGTAAAAATATAGACAAATGTTTATAATGCAAACCTTAATCCAAAGTAATTAAATCATATAAAGTAGACTTCTGAACAAGGAGTAATGCCAGGGATAAAGAGAGACATTTCATTATTATAAATGAGTCAAATAATTAAAAGGACATTGCAATGCTAAATGTGTATGCACTGAACTTCAGAGCTTCAAAATATATAAAACAAAAACTGAGAGAACTAAGAAAAATAGACAAATCTACAATTCTAGTTGGAGATTTCAACATTTCTCTCTCAGTAACTGACAGAACAAATACACAAAAAACAAGCATAGAGAACACTTGAACAACATTATCAATCAACTTAACCTAACTGACATTTTTGGGAAACTCCACCCAAAAGTAAAAGAATATACATTCTTTCCAAGTGCTCGTGGAGCATTTACTAAGATAGAGCATATTCTGGACCCTAAAACAAAATTAAGAAAATTGAAATTATGCAAAGCATGTTCTCTGAACACAACAGAAATAAATTTGAAATCAATAATAAATAACATCTGAGAAATTGACAAATATCCAGGAACTAAATCTCTTTAATAAACAATGAGTCAAAGGAGAAATTACAAGGAAATCAGAAGATATTTTGCACTAGCTGAAGATGCTAACAACATGTATCAATGAGTGGGGTGCATCTCTAGCTGTGCTTAGAGGTAAATTTTTAGCATTTAATGTTTATATTGGAAAAAGAAGGAAGGTCCTAAATCAATATATTAAGTTTTACCTCAAGAAACTAAAAAAAGAAGCCCAAATTAAATTAAAAAAATAACCAAGAGAAAAGAAATTATAAAGACCAATTTTTTTTTTAATAGAAAGAGGGTGAGGAGGGAAGGGGATGAGAGAGAAAGAGTGAGAGTCTTCAAAAGCTGGTTCTTTGAAAATATCAATAAAATGGACAAACCTCTAGCTATACTAATCATGAAAAAAAAATAAGGGAGGGAGAGAGAAAAGACACAAATTACCAAAGTAAAGAATAAAAGAGGGACCATCACCATAGATTCAACAGATACTAAAAAGATAATGTAAAGAGATCATAAACAAACTTTGGCCAATACATTTGGTAATTTACATAAATTAGACAAAGTTCTTGAAATGCATAACCACCAAAGCTAACTCCAGAAAAAATTTTAAAAGTGTATATAGTCCTCTACCTATTTTTCACTTGAGATATAATTTATAAAATTTTACTTGAAACAAAATCCACCTTCTCAAAGTGACAATTCAGTGGTTATTAGCATATTCACAAGGTTTTGCAACCATCACCTCTATCTAATTCTCGAACATCCTAATCACCCTAAAAAGAAACCCTGTGCCCAATAATAATCACTCCCAGTCCCTCCTTTTCCTAATCCTGACACTGCTTATCTACTTTCTGTCTCTATGAAGCTGCCTACTCTGGACATTCCATATAGATGGAATTATACGATATATTACCGTTTGTGTCTGGCTTCTTTCATTTAGCATGAGTTTTCAAGATTCATTCAAGTTTTACTCTGTTTCAGTACTTCATCCTTCTTTGTGGCTGAATAATATTCCATTGTGTAGACAGACATACCACATGGTGATGGACATTTAGGTTATTTCCACTTTTTGACCATTATGGATAATGTTTCTGTGAACATTCCTTTGTAAGTTTTTGTATGAATATATGTTTTCACTTATTTTGGTTACATACGTAGAAGTGGAATTTTGAGGTCATATGATAACCTATTTTTAACTGTTTAAGAAACTGCCAAACTGTTTTCACAGTGGCTGTACCATTTTATATTTCTACTAGCAATGTATGAAGGTTCCAAATTCTCTATATTCTTACCATCCTGCTCTTTTTTCTTTTCTTTCTTTAATAGCCATCTTAGTGGATATGAAGTTGTATCTCATTGTGGTTTTGATTGGCATTTTTCTAATAACTAATGATGTTTGAAATCTTTTCATGTGTTTATTAGCTGTTTGTGTATCTTGGAAGAAATGTCTATTCAAATTCTTTGCCCATTTTTAAAACTAGATTGTCTTTTTATTATTGAGCTGTAATAGTTCTTTATATATTCTGGATACTAGATTCTTATACTTCCTCTCATTCTATGAATTGTCTTTTCACTTTCTTGATAGTGTTTTTTGATGCACAAAAGTTTCTCACTTTAACGAAGTTCAATTTATCTATTTTTTATCATCGTTTGTGCTTTTAGTATCATATCTAAGAAACAATTGCCTAATCCAAGGTCAAGAAGATTCACACCTATGTTTCCTTCAAAAAGTCTTATAGTTTCATTCTTACATTTAGGTCTCTGATGCATCTTGAGTTAAATTTTATGTGTGGCTTGAAGTGAGATCCATTCATTATTTTGCATGTGGATATCCAATTGTTCTAGCACCACTTAAAAAGGCCATTTTCCCATTGAATAATGTGTGTCCCCTTGTTGAAAATCAATTGGCCATAGATGTATGGGTTTATCTCTGAACTCTCATTTATATTCCATTGACCTCTATGTCTACGCTTCTGCTAGCACCCTGCTGTCTTAACTACTGTAATTCTGTAGTAAGTTTGAAATCAGACAACGTGAGTGCTCCAACTTCGTTCTTCTTTATCAACTTAATTTTGGCTATCCTGGGTCCCTTATATTCAGTCTGAATTTTGATAGAATTTGTATTGACTCTATAGACCAATTTGAGCAGTATTGCCATCCTAACAATTTTAAATCTTCTAATCTATAAACACAGGATATCTCTCCATTTATTTGGGTCTTCTTTCATCTCTTTCAACAGTGTTTTGTCATTTTTAGTGTGCAAGTCTTATGCTTCTTTGGCTAAATTTATTCCTAAGTACTTTGTTCTTTTTGATGCTATTGTAAGTGGAATTGTTTTCTAAATTTTATTTTCTGATTATTCTTTGCTAATATTGAGAAATATAATTGATTTGTGTATATGGATCTTGTTGCCTTCATTTTTGCCAAAAGCATTTATTAGTTCTGATGTGTGTGTGTGTGTGTGTGTGTGTGTGTGTGTGTGTGTGTGTGTGTATTCTTTATTGTTTTATATATATTAGATCAAGTCGCCTGTAAATAGAGATAGTTTTACATCTTTTCCTATCTGGATGTCTTTTATTTCTTTTCATTTCCCTGGCTAGAAACTCCAGTGCAGTATTGAAAACAAGTGGAGAAAGAGGACAATGTTGTCTTGTTCCTGACAACAGGAACATCTTTTTTTTAAATTGATGTAGTTAAAACATTTCCTTACTGAAAATTCCAGACCCGAATGGCTAAAATAATTAGTTACATCAAATATTTAAGGATAAAAGAACACCAATTCTACAGAAACTTTTCCAAAAAATAGAAGACAAGGGAAGACTCCCCCTTTTTATGAGGCAAACATTACCCTGATACCAAAACCAAACACACTGTAAGAAAGGAAAGTACAGTTAAATACCCCATGTCAACAAAAAACAAAATACCTTAACAAAATATTCTAGCAATATTTTTAAAAGTGAATGCATAATGACTAAGTAGAGTTTATCTTAAGAAAGCAATGTTGTTTTAATGTTCAAAAATCGGTGTGTCTCACCAGCTTACTAAACTTAGGATATAAACCATACAATTTCCTTAATAGATACAGAATACACATTTGAGCAGGTGAATGAATTATTGAATAACATGACTACGTGGGGTTGTGGCAGATCAAACCCTAGAAGCCATGGCTTCTTGGACCCAGAAGTTCTTTCCCCTGCTTTAAGACTGAGGAAAATTTGAGAATTGTCTCTTACTAGAGGCAGGAAAAGTGCAGGAGTTAGAGTAGCCTCACAAATGACCTCTATAAGGTGGGCGAGGACAAGATCAGAATGATGGGCTCAGGTACAGTGAGTACGACTACCTGCAAACTTCCCCTCTAAGCTTCAGGTCCCAGGGCAGAATGCATTCGAGATGGAGAGATGAACTGAGATTGGTAAACTGGCGTAGAGCTTGGCTCCTCAGAGCGGGGTCCGTGCACCAGCAGCGTTAGCATCTCCTGGGAACTTGTTAAAAATGTGCCTCTCAGGGCCCATCCCCGACCACTGAATCGAGTTTGCATTTTAAAGTTTGAGAAGTACTCCAGTGGAGGACTTTGCAAAATTTTGGAGGCTGGGAGAGTACAGGACCAGAGATCATGTCTGCTTTTTCTCTAAGGGCAGCAAGCCATAAAGAGAGAAATGCTTGGGCCAGGGGAGGGGGTTCAAGAATCAATCAGCCTGGGCAGTCACATCCCTTCCCTGAACTTTAGTGTTCTTATCTGTAAAATGAAGAGAGGGAGAATCTCTGCTCAGCATGCCTCGGGCATCAGGGGCCGCTGAACCTCCTGGGATCCCCACTAGTTGGTTCCCAGGGCCCAGCCTGCTCAGGTACAGGGCAGTGGTTCCAGAGAATGGAGGGGTCCTTTGGATTTCAGCTTCCTCTGCAGAGGGAGGACTCGGATGTGAGGCAGCAGCGAAGCTGCCCTGGATTCTGGGAGCCTGAGTGCTGGCAGACCCCTACCCGGCACTGGCAGTCAGGATCTCATCCCTGCTCCATGAATGGTTAGTCCAACAGGATACAGATTGCCGCTTGTTTGTTCCTTGGCCCCTGCGGCTCTGCCAGATGCCATGTGAATCTCCTGGCATGTGCAGTCACTCTATGTAATCGCTTTTCTCCCTTGATATACCAATGTTGCCCCTTTGGAACCTGTGGTTAATCTCTCCAGCCTGTGTGATCTCTCTTTTGGCATGCATTTCTACATCTGCAGCATCTAGTTAACGTGCCTTACATCCATTGCGACCCCCTGGCACTACTATTTCTGGAATGCCGAGAGACATCCCTGGCATGCTCTCTGCCACAGGGAAGAATTCCTGATTTAATCACATCTGCGAAGTCTTTTATTTTTCCATATAAGGGAACATTCACAGGTTCCCGAGATTAGGGCATGGATATGTTTCGGGGGTGGGGCCGCGGACACTGTTCAGGCTACCACATCTTCTTACTTGGACGTTAACCACTGTGTTTGAAGCTCTTTCATATCTTGGTTTCCGTGCATCTCCTTTCTCAGCGGCCACGCCTTCCCATTCCTTTTTGTTTGAGGACTCTGCAAGCAGGTTTCCTACCACTCCTTCAGTTGCTCAGTCTGAAAACACACAAATCGTTTCTGATTCCACTTTTCTCCCATCCATGCCTTTCCATAACCAGCCCATCAGCCAGTCCTGCTGGCTTGACCTCCAAAATGTAGCCGGTCTTCCGTCTTTACTTCTCCCCAACTCACATCTATCTACATACACTGTTGCCACCTATGTCCTCCAAACCGCCCTCCTTCCTCACCTGCAATAGACTCTGCAGCCAATGGAAGGCATCGGAAGCTGCAAGTGCCTGCTGAGTATCCTCTCAGCCTCTCTCTGATGCCAACCTCAACTGCAGTGAACACGTCCCTGATGGCTTCTGCTGAGAGCGCCTTAGCTCAGCTCTGGAGTGTGTGATGTTTGCTTTCTGCACCAGGGCTTCTCATGCCACAGTGTGAGACACTAGCAGAGGTCCGTGTGGCATGGAGCATGTGCAGCCTGGAAGCCTGGGAGGGGACAGTCAACACTCCCGGGCCAACGGGAGAAGAATGGGAGTCAGTGTAGAAACGCTTCTCCCTGTGGACCATCACGTGGAAAATTCTGAGAGGCATTCCATGTCCTCCTCAGAAGGTCCTGGTGGGGTCAGCTTGGTTTTCCAGGGTCGGGATCAACTCAGTAATGTCCCCTTCTATTGGCTTTGTCTCCTTCCCTCCTTTACTCTCCCTGGTCCTTCATCCTTGATACCTGGAATCACCTTCCAAATAAATCGCCTGTGCATAAGTCCTCACTTCAAGTCCTGTATTTGAGGGGAGCCCAGGCTAAAGCTGTGAACTTTCCAAAATGCCAATTGGATCAGGATGCCAGGCCCTTTTCTCACACCTCATGAAACCCTTCAATAGCTCCTTAATGTCATGTTAATGACAAAACTTTCTGTGAATGGCAAGAGTCTAAAAAATTTGGTCCCTACCTCACTCTCCAGCCCCATTTTCCCCACCATCTTTTCCACTCGCCACACAGCGTGACTGACCTCTAAGTGTCCTTCCCTCTCTGGAACTCCTCCCTCCTCAGGGCTTCTGCACCAGCTGGTGCTTCTTGGAGCTTTCTTCCCTCCCTTGTCCTCTTCCAGACTCCAGCATATTCCTCACCTCTTGGCTTAAGGACCATTTCCTCAAGGACCTCCCTTACCTACAGACAAGGTACCCCTCCACTACACTGTGCATTCCTCTAGCATGACTTTGGGTAGCTTTCCTTTTCTGAGATGTTTGTTATTATTTATTTTTTACTTTTGTTTTGCTATTTGACTATTGTCTGTTCCCTTCATTAGATGATAAGTTCCAGGAGGATACAGGCATTGATTTTTGCTCTATAATTGTTTTCAAAGCCACACCCAGCGCAAGCAAACATCATAGGCTGAGTAAATGAATGAATGAGCAAATGAAAGCAAAATCATTCCACAATGTTCAAGGTATACATAATGCCACATTTCTTCTTTCTGAAGAAATCAAACTTGGCTTTGCACCCATCATCTAATATCAGTCACCTTCCCGAATCCTCCTAAGCCTTCGTCTGAACAAATGCACGAGGCTTACAGAGTCCCAGCAAAGCAGAACAGGTGCTGTTGCTTGCTCGAGACACCCTCAGGGAGTCACCCCCTCATCCCTCCTTGCTCAGCCTTCATTGAGTGTACAACCCATTTCAAGGTTCATGGCTCCAGCAGAGGCTCCATACCTTCCCCGCCAGCTGGCCCCACAAGCACCTTCAACTTGCCATTCAGTCACCAGTCCTCACGGCCACCCCCACAGCCATCGATTCTGGGTCCTTCTTCCTGGGAAGGGGCTCAGGTCCAAATGCCAGCCCTTCCTGAGAAGGCGGAAACACTTGCTAATCGACTCTCCACACCCGGTGGAGAGCTCCCCATTATATGCAAGTGTCAAGTCCAAACTCCTTACCACGCCCTCTCACCACTTACCCCGTGCAGTCCCTCCCCCATGCCCTGTCTAAGCTGTACCTCGCACCTTCACCACCTTCATTCCTCGAGCTGGCACACTCCTCAGTCTTTCATGCCCAGCTCAAATGACCCTTTTTTCCTGGAGCCTTCACTGACCTTTCTGCCTCTCTGGGATCCCAGAGATTTACAACCCCACACCACCCAGCTTCTCTGTCCTCTCTCATCAGTGGGACAGTATTTTGGCAGCCTCATCTTTCTATGCCAGACCCTTCATACCAAGCCCCACAAATGATAGGGGTTCAAGAAGAATTTGCTAGACGCAGAGTTGGTTGGTAGCTTTTGTCTGTCTTATCAGCTGAACCCCTCTCAGAGATAAATCTGTCTTCTCTTTAGCCACCAACCACTGGTGGAAACTCCTCCTGACATCACTCCTTCTCACTTTAACTTATTTCCTCAAGAACACGGAGCAGCTGTTACTCTCCTCTCATCTCTTGGCTTTCAGAAACTATGTTTACATCAATTCCCAACTTTCTTTGATTTCTCTGAGTAAGAGAGTTCCAGTCCCTTTTGCTTTCTCATGGATTACTTTGCTCAAGAGTGCTGCTTTGTTTTAATATAGGAGTCTGTGGCCAGAAAGGGTAGGACACCTATACACTTCCCAAGTCTCGGAAAATGACAATATTCTTTCCCAATGCTCCTTCTCCAGGCAGCTAAGATCTCTCAGCATCTGCCCAACCCACAGCCTGCCTAAAACAGTCCATGAACCAAGCTCAAAGTTATGAAATTAAATATTTCCCTCCTACATTGAGGAGAAGAAAATCTCTCCCATTTGGAAGTTAATCCTGCTCTCCCCCTAGGGTGTACCTCATTCACTCAAGACTACAAAACACTGAGCTTTGAAGCACCTTTGCTATAGGTCAGGGGAGGGAAGAGGGGAAGCCACTGCAAAGGTGGGAGATAAGCAGAGTGAGGCTCAGAATTCCTGGGCCTCCTGGTATATACATGGGCGGGAGGGAAGCTTCCAAGTGTTATGGGTTTGGGGTTTGAGATGCGAACTCCAGGTGGATGTTGAGCCCAGATATGGGTATAAGGGAGAGAGAGGGATGTGTAACAGATGGGGGGTGCATAACTCTAGGAGTAAGAAAAGGGAAGATGTTCCAAAGCAATGGAGAGGTAGTGAGGTGAGGCTATAAATGTTCCAGGGTGCATATAGGAGAATAGAAGGTCCTAGATGTGGGGTCAGAGTTTTTGGTATGGGTGAAAGGGAGCATGTCTGGTTCTAGACATGGAACATCTGTGGAGAGGGCAGAATTCTAGGTGGAATGGCTGGGAGTACAAGGGTATGTGTATGTGTGTCACTTGAGGTTCGCGTTGACCAGAAAGCAGGCTGGCCAGCAGAGTGGAATACTGAAGCCGTTGAAATTAAAATAGGAAAAGCTTAAGAGGAGGCAGAGGATGTCACTCACAGCAGAAGTCTGCTGCCCCAAGAGCATGAGACTGTCCTGGGCATCTGTCTCCCTGCCTGTATTGCCCTCAGTGCCCTGTCCACGGCTCTGCACACAGAAGGCCCCTTCAGGCCCTAGCAGCTGGACACCAGGCAGTCTCTCAGCTTATACTGTGACCCCGCCCCAGCAACTCGCATTGTTAGGATATAGAGTAAGTCCTTCCCATGGCCTGTCCCAGAAACCTGAGTGAATAAGATGACCCTAGGAAGGGTAGCAACACCAGGGCAGTCTGAGAGGAGCAACGACATCGCTGATGGGGCTTCACAGAAACAGCGACTCTGAGGTCCCAGGGGCAGAGATGACGGCCTCTCAAAAATGGGCCTTAAAGGGCCACTGGGATTTGGGTATGTGCGTGCAGGGAGTGGGGAGGTGTGTGATAGCAAAGGGATGGGAAGTGAGAAGGCCGAGATGTGACCTGGGGGGCAGCGTAAATGCCGAATCAGCCACAGTGCGTGGTGTTGGATGAGCCTACAGGGATCGCAAGCTCGTGTTGGTGGAGCCAGGTGAGTGATGAAAATGAGTGAAGCAGGCCAGGTGCAAGATGAAATTAGGAAATGTAGAAATGGACAGACGGAGACAGTGCCCAAAACAGCCAAGGGCGTTTAAGACAAAAACACAACACAACAAAACCTGGCAAACCAAATGAAATCTGGCCCCTGGGCCACCAGTATGAGAGCCCAGGAGAGTAGCGAGGGCTTTGGCTGACCAAAGATGTATGGCAAAGGCCTTGGATGACCAGTGCAGCTGAAGATGGAAATACCACAACAATGCAGGGAGAGGGGACCCCCAAGGATCACAGGGCAACAATGGTTTCTGGATGAGGCATTCCTCTCCTTTCCCTCACAAGGAGCTAACGTTTCACTGTAGACTCAGTACAGCTGGGCTGGACCTCATATTTTGCTTGCTAGATGACCCCATTTCCCTCTCCATCAAGGCATTCCAACCTGAGGACCCCTCAGCAAAGCCCCTCTCTTCGATTGCCTCCCAGGTTGGTATTGCTTTGTGTACAGACCTGTCATCTCTCAGCCCATCAGAATAATCCAGCGTGTATTTCAGAGCAGACCCAGGCCGGCCTGCTACCTTCGGGCTTGGTCCTTTAGGGTATAACTCCCCCACCTCCTGCCACACTGCCTCTCAGAGTCGTCTTATCCCCTTTCATCTCCCTTTGGCGAGGTGGACAGAAGAGGGCTCCCTCCTGGAACCCCAGTCCCATTGTCCGTGCTCCTTGAAACGTTTAAAAGGATTAGGGGTGGGGGGCTTGCTCCAATTGCCTTCGGGGATGTGTGTTCAGTGGGGGAGAAGATGAGATTCTGCTTTCTTCCATCCCACCCGTCCAGAAGGGCTAGTGAGTGCAAGATAGATGATGTGGATAAGGGGGCATCCAATTAATTCCAATTTAAACCCAATTTGGTCTCCTTTATAATTAGAACAGCAGGCGTGTTTTAATAGTGGATTATCTCTCCCAGGCAGTCGTTTGTCATCACTCTTTCTCTGCACCGGGTCTCCAGGACCACCCCACCCGGGGAGGGGAGATGGAGCTGGGGGAGGAGGAAAGGGCACCGGTTGGGGACACTGGGCATGGTATACAAAAGAGGAGTGACCTCAGAGGCTCATGTCCTACCTCAGCCCAGGTCTCCCCTGGAAGAGTCCTGCTCTGTGTCTCAGTTTTCTATCCATAAAATGGGAGGGAGCATGTCAGTGAGCATTTTCTACTCTGACATCCACAGGAGAGGAGAAAGAAGATGTTGGTGGTAGATCTAGAAGTTGAGGTTGTAGGGCTAATCAGGGGAGTCAGAGATGTGGGCACTGCTGGGTGACCTTGGGTGAGTCATAGACCTTTCTGGGCTTTAGTCTTCTCACCTGTCAAATAGGGTCAATTATAATAACAATCATAATAGAAGATATCATTTATAATAATGTCTTAAAATGGCCCCACAGCTAAATGTTTTCAAGTGAATGCTCACCCAGAAAACCTCCACCAATAACCCTCTTGGCCCTATTCCCTATGGAGGCTTCTTTGGAGACACAGACTAGTCAAAACCCAAAGTCAGAACACAGGACATGGGTGGTCCCAGCTTGGTTCTACGAGGCTCAGGAGGTTCAGAAGGGATTTTAGATAAAGTCCTGAAGATTCAAAAGCCCTCCTGAGGAAATGTTCCTCTGCCAATTGCAGAACTGATGTGACTGAGTTTGAGTTGTGTCACTCAGTGGTGTGGGGTGGCTGCCATCCACCTGTCCCAGCTGTGTGACAGCAGCATGAGCCCTTTGCTGTTGCAAGTACATTCCTGGTCCATGTCCCTTTGGGCCTTGGCCCATACACCCTCACTGACAAGAGTAGTTACCGTTATGCCCTTTGACGAAGGAGAAACCGAGGCTCAGAAAGAAGAAGGTGATGCTTAGGGCCAGCTTGTTTTGTGCCGACAGGGCAAACTCAGCAGTCCTGAGGCTATGCCCAGCTTTGTCCAGAGCCCATTCTCCATTCAGCAGTTGATGCGCCCCCAGGCACCCAGCTCCAGCCTGGGCCACTGGCTGGAGTGGGGTGGGCTGGGGCTCTGTCCACAGGGGTCGGAGTTCGCTCTGTGTGACATGAAGCCCCTGGACCACAAACGCAGCCTCCCACTCTCTGCCACCCTGCTCTTCAGCACCAGGACCTCAGCAATAGCCTGCGGCCTCACAAATCCTCCTAGGGATGTCTGGGTAATTAGGAGATTCTTCATTTACTGATGACACTTTTCATTACCCAGAATGAATGCAGACTTGTTCCCTCTCCACCGCCCAAGCAGGGCTGTGCCTCATGCTGGTGGGATTGATGGGCCAGGTCAGGCCTGCTGCCGCTTCCCCCAGGCCTTCAGATGGCTGGCTTTGCTGCTAGAAGCTAGGCCCTGTGGCAGTGGTGCGATCCTTCTTCCAAAGGCAGGGCTTTGTGCTTGGCATCCCCACGCGGAGACCACGCAGCTACTTTATGGCAGGTTGTTATTGCCCTCTCTCTTATACAAGGAAATGAAGGCTCAAAGAGGGAAAGCCACTTTGCTTAGGACACAAAACTGGTGAGTGAGAAATGTCTAGGCTCCTCACTAGCTCCCATCCCCAATACCCCATGCACATATATACAAAGAGTTCATTGGATCAAACAATTTGAGAACCCCTGGTTTTATAGCTAAATATAAAAGGAAAGCCAGAATACCTAATTCAGTAGCAGCCCATTTACCCTAGAATCTGTCATAAAGGGCCACTCGTGAGAGGCCGAGTCACACCAGCACAGGATCAAGATTTACCCAAGGCAGGGTATCAGCCAGGGCTTTTAAGCTAAAGCACTCTGTATGGACACTCCCCAGGCAGCCTATCTCAGAGACACCTTGACTTCTGCTTCTGATCCGACAGCTAAATTTAGGTTCCTGGGAGCATCAGAGTAGCTAGAACAAAAGTGAGACTAGATGACCCCCAAGCTCTCCCTCCCCGTGCTCAGGCTCTCTGTTACTTTAGAGCGCTGTCACTAGCCTAGGGAAGTTCCTTCTTATGGCTAATATGAGTATCTCCACCTGCACTGGGAAGGATGCCTGGACTCAGCCATAGGAAAGTCCTAAATTTGGGGGAAGGGCTGCTGGGGAGGGAGGAAAGGGGACTTAACCTGCCAAAGCCACTATAAGGCTGGAAAAATGAGGCTCTTGCCAGAAAAGGTTTTCTTTGTCCTGAAGGAATTGCATACCAGCAAGATAGCTTATTTATATATATGAATATGTGTGTGTGTGTATATATAGTGTGTATATACGTATATATGATGTTCTATATTTATGCCTTGTGATATTTGTGTGAACTTAACACACAGCATGAAAGCTTAAAGCTGATAAGTGGAATTTAGTTAGCAGGATGTCCCTTATTCCCAATTTATTACTTCACCAGGGACTCATGCAGGCTGCAGGGCTGGAGAGCTGGTGGCAGGCAGAGAGCCAGAGACCCAGGCACAAGCTGGATTATGAGTCTCAGTTGATAACCATTACATGTGGATTCCAGTGATGTTTATTGTTATCTGACCACTCGCATTTCAAAAGTCGGTTTTGCAAATGGGGAGGAGAAAGGGACCTTAAAAATCTGTTTTAGAGCTATCCCTCACCTGAGGCTGCCCTTGGCTATAGAGCAGTGGGCAGGTGGGCCTGCACCCTGCGGACTTGGGGGTAGAGGGACACCCTCTTCCTAGCCTCTCCTTTAACATACCCCAGTGCCCCTGACAAGGGGACCCTAAGAAGCTCAGTCAATTTTCTCAGAGAAAACAGGAGTAAAGAATCCATTGTATTTTTAAGGGTAGGTTGTAAAAGAAGGTGAACGAAATCTGCCATTTACTGGCCTCCTGTTGTGTAGCAGGCAGTACGTGGGGGTACGTACCCTCTTTATACCAGCCTGAGAGGGAAGCATCCTTAATTCTCCTTTGACAGGGACATTGAGGCCCTGAAAGACATACTGATTTATTCCTAGAGGCAGCGCAGTATAACGGTTAACAGCATGGGCTTTAGAGCTGGGCAACTGAGGTTCCCATGATGTCTGCGACACTGGGCAAAGGACTAAATCTTGCTGAGTCTTATTTTCCCCAATGAAAAATATAGGGATTATGTGAGATAACGTATGGGATGGAAATTAAGAAAGATTCAACGCCAAGTATTCATAGGGACGTAACTAAGTTTGGGGGGGCTCCAAAACCCTAGAATTTTCACCCGCTCACCCTACCTATTGAGTGGAGTGACTTACTCAAGCCCCACAGCCAGGAAGAACATCATCAAGGAGCCCAGATTTATACTTCTAACTTTGGGGTCATTGCCCCTTTTACCTTCCCACTTAGCAGCTCTGTGTGCGTGTGTGTGTGTGTGTGTGTGTGTGTGTGTGTGTGTGTGTGTGTGTCAGGGTAGGGATCTCAACTTGTCCCTCTACAGATTCCAAAAAACCGAGTGAAACCTGGGGTCTGCAGAACACAGCGAGTCCAGATCATTTTGCCATCAAATAATTTGAGATGTCTAGGTCAGTCACAAGTGCTCAGGTTTCTCTCCTGCAGACCTTCTCAGAGCCTTTATACACCACGAGGTATGTTGTGGCTCTGTGGGAAGAGTATATCATTTGAAATGTTCCCTAGCTTTTTAACTAGGGGTGTCTGCAGGACATGTTCACATGAATAGGATTGGGAAACACGGGTCTGGTGGATGGGTTGTTTCTTGGGCATCGGAGTGCAATCTCTGCTTTCTGCATCACTTGCTTGTGACTTTGGAAATCCCGCTTGACCTCTTGTGACTGGTAAGGCCTTCTCTGGGTGTATTTGGGTCAGTTATAACAGCAAGACAGAGACTGCCAAGCAGAGAAGAGAGAGTCAGAGCCACAAAGGAGACTGAAGTGTCCCAGGATCAGCTGAGCATCGACCACTGTGTGCCCTCAGAAAGCACCTTCCCCTCCCTGGGCCTCAGTTTCCCTGCCAATTAGATCAGTTGCTCTTGAAGGGTCCTCTAGGTCAGGCTTTGTGCACTTGGGCACCTGCAGGACAGAAGGAGTCCTGATTCTCCTCAGACTGTCTGCTCCCCCTCCTGTAGCCCTACCTTCCCCCACTTTCCTCCCTATGAAGAATGACAAAGGAGCCAACAGACCGACCCAGGCTTAATGTAGCTGGAGCAAATTAATAATTGATGCGTAACAAGACAAGATCTGCCTCAGAGGGACATGAAGAAGGGGAGGAGAGGCCAGGAGGATGGGGTCAGGGCACATAAAGGAAGACAGTTCTGCTTAGGCTGGGGCTGGGAGCTGATGGGCTCTTATAGCCACATGACCTGCCTAGGTACCTAGCCTGTGACTTGCATGGGGCCCTTATCATGCTCCGTCCAGTATGATCAAAGGGGACAGAGCCCTGCCTTGGCCAGCGGGGAGGCGAGGTGTTAGAGAGGTCTAATGGAGGGGGTGTTAGGAGTGTTTTTACTTTGAGACCATAGGGCCTGGGCTGGTTGTACCTTGGCCCTGCCCCCTTAGATTCTTCAAGTTGGGTGATTCTGGCCTAATGTTACTAGCAGATGGGCTTAGAGGACTCTATTGATGGGACTGGCCTAGGAAAATTAGGCTGCCCCTGGATGGCTGTCCATCTCCCTGGCCTGGGGAACTTGGAAGGCTTTGACTAGCCTATGACCTTGCAGGATGATCAGACCAACCTCTTATGTCCCCGGGGCTCTGCAGTATGTGGGAGTGAAGTAAGTGATTACAAGACTCTTCAGGCTTGCTCAGAGCCCAGTCCTGAGCCTGAGGGCTGGCCTGACACAGCAGCTGCCCCAGGAACTGAGGTAGAGAATAAGGGGGCAATGGAGCCTGGACTATTCCAGAGGGTCCCCACCTAACCAACACTCAAACCGACTTTCCCCTCAGGGGAACCTCCAGGAGCTGGCAATATTCTTGCTCCTAGATTCCAGGAGCAAAAGGATTGTCAGGACATATCATCTCCAGCCCTATGACTGTCACTATCAGACACATCAGCACAACACAGGAAGGGGCCGCAGCATTCATTTTTTTGCATTATAAACCTGTGCAACCTGCCTGTGGTGTTAGGCAGAGCCTCTCCTTGCTCAGCCTGCCCTCCCCTGAGCCCCTGCTGCCCCTCTATGTGAGGCGTCCAGGACAGTTGGTCCTCCCTGCTGTCCTCATGGACTGCTATATGATGTCATCCACTGTGCTGCTGGGATGGAAGGAGTCGGCCAGGCTGAGGGCAAAGGGGAGGGCAAAGGCTGGCGACAGCATTTTCCTGGCAGGAAGATGACGCTCATCACAGCTGCCATTAACTGGGCCCTTACTCTGTGCCAACGTGGTGTCAGAGGGTGAACACGAATTTCCAAAAGGTGAACAATCTGTCTCATCTCGCATGAGACAATGCAGCATCAGAGAGGTCACTGGTCCAGGTTTGCACAGCTGGTAAGGGAGGGTCAAGATCTGTCCTCTTGGAGTCCATATCTGATTCTGTTTTCTGAACTACTAGACGGGGCAGTCTCTCACACTCTCATTTGACATACATTCATTTGTTAACTAAACATCTTAACATCTGTTCCACACTCACTCAAGTCTGACTGTGCATTGGAATCTGGGAGTTGTTAGGAAGCCTAATAATGCCCAGGAATGCGAAGGAAAGGAAACCGCACATGCAAGGCCCATGGTTGAGAGGAAGCCCGGTCCATTTAGAGACGAGAAAGATGCGCTGCATGCTTAGAGGCAGGAGGGGTGAGAAGGAGGCAACAGTGCCTTGTAGGGCACAGCGAGGAGCTCCAACATCATCCTTGGCTAGCAGGATACCACCGAAGGGTTTTCAATATGAAGGTGACATATTCCAGCCAATGTTCTGGAAAGGTCTTTTTAGCTCTAGAGTGCTGCATGGATTGAAAGATTCTGGGAGCAGGGGCAAGGCTTGAGCTAGATGGCAGTCATTCGAGGGAAAGTGACAAGGTCCCACACTATGGTTGTGGTCATGGAGGTGACATTTAACAGGTGAAATATGCCCCTCTTGCTTGCTTGGCAGGGTTAGCAGGTAAGAAAGTCAAGGGCGACCCTAGGACCATATATGAAGTCATCAGACTCCAGCAGAGGAGAAGCTGTGGTCACTTTGGGACTGGTTGGGTTTGAGGTTTCTGAGCGGCCTTCGGGTACAGATGTCACCCTGCTGCCAGCAATGTGGGGTTGGAAGCTAGAGAGAGACCCCTGAGCTGCAGGTAGAGACTTCAAGGGCATCGGCATAATGACAGATAGTGAAGTCTTGGGAGTAGAAGATCTTGCCAAGGAAGAGGGCATGAGAGAGTAAGAAGAGAAAGTTCAGCCCAGAATCCTGGGAAAACATCATTTGGGATGAGCAGAAAGAGAGGGAGCCTAAGGACTCTTGGCGATCCACACAGGCATCAAACCCAGACAAGCCTCCAGTCAGGGCTCAAGTACTGACCAAGATACCATTCCTGATACAGGGTGGTGAGTGGGCAACTCGTGGGCCTTTGCCTCTACTACCAGATGCAGCCTGAGGTCCGCTGACTCCAGAGGCACTGAGTTTTGAAATTGGCCTTGTGAGAAAGCAGGATAGAAATAACCCAGGGCAGCCACGAATTCCCAAAGGAGGAGCATGGGGAGAATATTGTCCAGCAGAGGGATCAGCCTGAAGGGAGCACCAAGGATGAGAGAAGCTTGGCGCTCAGTGGGGCCATCTCTCCGGATTGCGGGGCTCGGATTCTTCTGTCACAGCCAGAGAGCAGGGCCGGTTGGTTCCTACAATCCTAGAGACTGCTGAGAAGTCGGTGCTGAGTCCGCTCCCTCCTTCCTGCTTACGGGCCATTGTTTCGGGGACCTGTAGCAGACCTGTCTTGGCAACCAGTCGTCATCCATGCACTTGACTTTCTATGTCTCCTGACAGGGCTCTGACCAGAAGTTCAAGAGCCTCTACACTCCAGCAGTGACCCTGGGATAAAGATCCCAGCCTCCTCATTCCTCGGTGAGAAAATTCCAGGTCCAGTCCACACAGCCTTTCAGAGGCTGCAGGTGCAGCAGCTCCAGATGCCAGGCCAGTGACCTGCTTCTTCATCTAATTTTTCACAGCTCTCCTCCCTTTCCTGCTCCTCTCTACCCCTTCTCACAGTGCTTCTTGGGTCATCTCTTGAACAACCGCTTATATTCAAACCCTTGTTGCAGTGTTGGTTCAGGGGTTCTCTGAAGTAAGACAGCGTGGGGCCAGGACTCGACCGTCATTCCTCTTCAGGGCCACTGACGCTCCTCTCACCCCTGCCTGCCAGCACCTCTGTGCCTATTACCTCCATCCCCATTCTGCTTCCTTCTCTGTCCCCTTTTCTGCTCCTTGAACTTGCTCAGCTTAGGGCACTTCAGGGGCCCCTGGAAACGACAGCAAGAACATGGGACCAAGGGGGCTTAGAGAGGCTGAGGGGCTG
The DNA here is from genome assembly GCA_030015415.1 of Cynopterus sphinx. Taxonomy (NCBI): domain Eukaryota; kingdom Metazoa; phylum Chordata; class Mammalia; order Chiroptera; family Pteropodidae; genus Cynopterus; species Cynopterus sphinx. The sequence goes on along the minus strand of CM057382.1, from coordinate 43,703,987 downwards.
GAAATGCCAGATCTTCTGCGGCAGTTAATGCCGGCTGATTGCAGACAGGTGGGGCTAGAGGAGGAGTAGCAATTAGTGGCTGTGGTGACAGCAGAGACAGGGCTGCTAAATGGGCCCATTAGAGGGCATTAGTAAAATGCCAGGATGGTGGCAGAGACACAGCACCTGCTTCGGCTGGGTCTCTGGGGCTGGGCTTGGGGAGCTTCACCTGAGACGTGTCAGGGAGCCATGGCCCCAAGGTGAGGGCTTCCCCTTCCTGCAGCCACAGCCCTTGGAGGTGCAGCACCTAGCTGCGGTCCTAAGGAGTCCACTTGCAGAATGACACCCAGCCAGCAGATAATGGCTTTAATGGGGTCTTGCTCATGGAGCACTTATCGCACTTCCCAGAGCCTGGTCCCAGCCATTAATTCATTAGCTCAAGCCTCTGAGGCCCATTTCACAGAAGGGGGAGGGGAGGGACCAATGAAGTGACATGTTAAAACTTAACCACATGGTTCTTTATCCAAAGACAAGCCCATCTTGCTTTGCCCCTGAGACTCTATTGTCCCTTGGGACTTGGGGCTGCGTTTTATTCTTCACTGTATCTCCAGGGTCTGGTATTATGCACAGAGCAGGTCCTTTTAAGAAATGGCTCTTGAGGAAGAAGCTGAGGACCCAGCAGCAGCTGCAGCCCCCCTGCCAAGCCCCCACCCTATGCTCTGGCCACATGGGGTGGTGGTCATGGAGTCCAGCAGACGCGGGTCGGAAGGCTGGATGTGTCACTGATTTACTGTTCGGTCTTGACCAAATTACTTACCCTCCCAGAGCCTTGATTTCCTCATGTATAGGATGGGGCTAATAATCAGACATGCTCACGGGGCACTGTGAAGGGTAGATGCGACACCCTGTAGAGAGAACTTGGAGTACTCTGCTTTCGTCATTACCCACATACAACGGGCGACATCAGGAGCACTTGTCTGAATAGCATTGGCTATGGCTGCTGGAAGGTGACCCCAGGCTGGGCTTGCAGACGCAGCAGGAAAAGAGCAGGGAAAACCCCGACAGAAAGCCCAGACCAGCTCCGCTGTGTAATTCCTGGGCTTCAGGGTTCTCCTCCAGACATGCAGGGGCGGGGGCTCCATGACCTCTGAGGGCTCTTCCTGCTCCGAAATCCTCTGGCTGTCCAGGGAAGAGCTATTGTGACAAGGGTGGGGCTGGCACTGTTGAGGAGGGGGACAGGACAGAGGAGCAGGTCTGCACAAGAGTGGGCTGAGAGGGGGTGGTGGCTCTAAGAGCATCCCCCACTGACACTGTGCTCCCGGCTCATCTATCGCCAGGTGGAGGGGTGCGGGTTTGGGCACGAGGGAGTGTACTGACTCGGAGAGAAGGCCCTGTCTTGTCCTCAGCTGTACCTGCTGGAAGGGGGCTGCTTGGCGGGGATGTGAGTGGGTCTTGCTGCAGTTGGGCTGGGGTTGCAGCAAGAACGTCTGTCTTTCCAGGCTATTCAAAGAGAAAACCCCAGCTCCTGGCACCACCACCCAGTATGACTCGATGGGGAGCTGCCAGCCCCTTACTGACCTCCTCTTGTTTTCTTTCTCTTGCACCCGTCTTCGAATTCTGACTGTATCTGGGGAACTAGAAGGGGGACTTAGGAAAGCTGGGTGCCTTGCATTCAGCTGAGATTCACGGCAATCCTATGGGAGCCTGAGAAGGAGGGGCACACGGATGAATAAGACTTGGCCTGTGAGGATGGACTGCAAATGTACCTGTGCCCACCCTGGCTCGCAGTCTGCTTTCCTGAACCTCTTCTCCTCTGACCCTTTCAGCAATGCTGGGGAGACGGCAGGACAGGAGACTAAAAGGCCCATTTTACAGACGAAGAAGTCGAAGCCCGCAGAGGAGACACACCGCATTGACTGCTCTTATCGAACGCTGTTTGTTTTTCATGGAAATCGTGAACAGGAAACCACGTAGATAATATCTCCAAGGCCCTGGGCTCAGAGAGGGGGCTGTCTGGTTATTGACTGACTACCTTCAAGGTTGTGGAGTTTCTAGGATTTGTCAGTGCAGGGTGAGGCCCTGGGCGGGACTCTGTCTGACGCGGCTCTGGCAACCACAGGTCTGTTCAGGAGCCAACGGGGAGGTCAGGGCGTCGGGGCACACTGCTGAATTGGCTATGGGTAACCGGGCCTGTCTTCCTGCTGTTGGACCCCCAGACCATCCTGCTGTCGGACCCCCAGACCAAGGAGAAGCTGCTGGCTCTCCCTGCTCACTGTGTGGCCCTGTATCCATCCCCCACTGGAGCCAGCCGAGCCTTGCCTGCTGTGGGGTAGCCCCACCTTCAGTCCAGACACCCCCTTCACTCCCCCTCTGTTCAGGTCGTACATGCCCAAAACCAGGGAGCGCCACATACAGAGAGCAGGGTGTGAATGGCACCCTGTATTGTCCAGGGCACACCTGGCCTCCGGCAGGCCACCATTCCCATCTCACTTTGCTGCCGTTTGAGTGAAGGAGTCTACTGTGCTGAGGCGAACTCCCCCTGGATCTCTCATCTGCCTCCTCATCCCATGCCTGGCTGTCTGTCACACAGTTCCTGAGCCCCTAGGTTCCCCATCCTGCCCACTGGAGAAGCAGGACGGCAGGAGCGCTAATCCTGGGGTTGCTGTGAGGACTGAAAGAAGTGCAGGTGAAGCACTTGGCCTGAGCTGGAGCCAGGAGAAGCTCTGGGTGAGGGGCAGCCGTGCATGTTGCTTCTTGCTAGTGTTTTTCTCTTTTAATTTTTAAAAATTTTTCAATTGCAGTTGACATTTAATATTATATTAGTTTCAGGTTTACGACGTAGTGGTTAGACATTTATATAACTTAGGAAGTAATCCCTTCGATAATTCTAGTACCCCCCTGACACCACACACAGTTATTGCAATACTATTGACTATATTCCCTAAACTGTACTTTACATCCCTGTGACTATTCTGTAATTGCCAATTTGTACTTCTAATCCCTTCACCTTTTCATCTAGCTCCCAGTCTTCCTCCTACCTGCCGACTGTGGGTTTGTTCTCTGGTTACTTGTCACTGTTATCACTTTGTGCCAGGGCCTGGGGGAAATGGCCAGGGTGCGTGACTCCTGCTCTCCAGGAGCCCAAAGCTGTCCTCTTATCACATGGTCAGCTCAGCTTCCTCCTCTGGAAGTCCTGCCGCTCACACAGCCTGCAGACCAAGTTAGGACCCCTGTGCGAGGCACAGGCCAGTTCCCACTCACCTGCATTTCTGCTCCATATCTGCCTGCTGCTCCAGATGCCAAGGCCCGTAAGCCAGGGGCCAGGTGTGGGTTTTGGGCTGTCGCTGGCATGCAGCACAGAGGAGGAATTGAAGAAATGAGCGTGGAATTAATGAGCGTGGGACTCCCGTCTTCCTGCTGCATCCACTTGTCGCTGCTCTGCGTGTGTCAGGCCCAGCACTGAAGGTTTGTATTCATTACCTCACTTCATCCTCACGATAGCTCTGAGGGAGGCCGTGTCTGCATTTCACAGGTGAGAAGCTCTGAGAAACCAAACCACTTGCCATCAAAGTCAGGTTCTAACTAGGAAAAGAGAAGGACCCTCAAGGATTTATGACACGGGGATTAAGTGCAGAGAATTGTTGTCACGGGTAGTAGAGGAGCTGAGAGATCAAAAGGCATGATGCAGGAATCAGAGATGGTAGGAAGCTGCAGCCACCTTCAGTTTGAGGGACACAGGGGGCAGCTAGAGTGTCATGAGTGTGTTCTGTGGGAGCGAGAGTCACAGAGGAGACAGCTGAGCTGAGACTCTGCCCAAGGCAGATAGGGAGGATTTTCCCTTCCTTCTATCCTTAGCTTCCACCAGTGCCTCCCATCAGCCCTTTTGGTCAGAAAGCATCCAAGCTAGAGTCCTGGGAGACAGCCCCCAGAGGCCAGTACCCCGGTAACACAGAGCAGAGCCAGAAGAAGCAGAGGAATGGGTCAGGACAAACAAGCCCAGTGCGTTCCCACAGGTCACAGGGTAAGAACATGGTCTGCTGGTTTTGCTCCAAGCCTATCTCACCTGGGCCCTGGACCACCTACCTGCCCCAGGGTGTCCTGCCTTTGTCCTCCCCGACCTAAGCTCTGCTGATCTTGGTGGCCCTCGCCCCTCAGCCCTCAGATGAACGGGCTATGTCCACAATAAGACCTGCAGCCTTTGGGTGCATTCTGAGTGTGCCCCAGCTGTCAGCCACCTTCGCTCTGGGGACACTCCACAGTCAGTGCTACCTGGCTCTGTACCAGCCCAGGAAAGATGCTCATCTCTGCCCCTCATGGCCATGGTGCCTCAGTTTACCACATTGTCTGTCTCCCCTGGTTCTCACAGTTCTGCTTTCTTTCTCTAGCACCATGAGTCTCTCACGATGGGATCATTACCATTGGCCTTAAGATGTGCTTCAGTTCTCCCAGCTAATGACAGATCTCCACTGACCTCATGTCCCCCAGGGACTCTCTAGAAAGCAGGGCATGCCACACATGCCTCCAGTCTCTGTCACCGCTGTCCTTCCATTCTCTCCTCTCCAGTGCAGTAAGGTATTGGCTCTTGTCATCATCTCCAAAGACTGTGAGTTACCCCACAAGGGGTCCCACTGCTGTCCTCATTTTCTTGATGTCCAGCAGCAGCTGGTTCATCTAAACAGCCACACACTAAGTTGGGACTAGATCTTGGTTGGAGACAGTCTCTTTCTCCACCCCCACCCCCAAGTTCCTCTCTGAACTCACTGCCTTCTCTGTCTCCTTCATGGCCTTCTGCACTGCCCAATGCCCAACTGCGGAGGAGCCCAGGCCTCAGCCTTAGTTCCTCTTCTTTCTCCTAATACATGCCCTTCCTAGATCACCTCACCCAAGTCTGTGGTTTTAATGACCAGCCCTTTGCTGATGAGTTTTACATTTGTATCTACGACCTGGATCATCTCACCTATCTCTACGTTTGTTTCCACAACATCTGCTTGAAGTAATCACATGGGTACATCACATGCAGGCCTCTGAAACTGTCAGGGTCAAAACAGAATTTGTGACATGCCCATCACCACTCAAAAAAGAGTCTTCTCCTTTTGGTAAATGGCACAGCCACCCATCCCATTGCTCAGTCCAGGCACCTGGGGTTCTCCTCGATTCCTGGCTCTCCCTGGCTGCATTCAGTCTGTCACAGAATGTGGTTCAAGTCTGGAATTACATCCCAAACCATCCTCTTCTCTCCATTGTCTCTGCTCTTGTCCTATGGTAGGCCACTGCCATCTCCCCTCTTGAGTGTTGGAATAACCTCTTCACGGTTCCTCCTCTTCCATTTACTTACATGGTGGCTAGTTATTTTTGTAAAACTTGAGTCAGGAGCATGACGCTCATCCTTAACACCCTTCAGTGGCTTCCCACTCCTTCCAGAACAAAATCCAAACTCCTCCCTGCATCTGACTTCAACCTCCTTATACTTGACCCCTTGACCCCTCGCTCGCAAGGCTCCAGACACAGAGGCATTCTTGCATGCCCTAAACATGTCCCACTCATTTCTACTCAGGGCTTTACTCTGCTGGATACACTCTGCCAGTTCCTCAGGCCTGCCCTGACCCCTAGTCCAAAAGAGCTTTCCCTAGTCACTGAGGACGTCACCCTACTTCCCACATACACGATGTATATCCATGAGAATGGGTTTGCCGAGCTTGTTTCTAGTTATAGCTCCAGCACACAGTAGCCACTCAGTTCATATTTATCGAGTGAATGAATGATCCCATTGTACTTGCGAGAAAACAGTCCCAATAGAAGGCTGCTATTTAGTGGTGGTCACAGCTGGGGCAGCTGCCTGGCCCAGGTCCTCTGCATGGCCTGCCCTGTCTCCATCTAGTCCAGTGGGGCTGGACCTGGTTGCTCAGTGAGCTGAGAGGGAGGGCCATGGGGATGGAGGACTGAGAGCCCCACCCATGAGCCTGCAGACTGTCCCTCCGCGTGCCTGTCTGCCTATGATAGATGTTCGGCTATGAAATTTTTTCCTTTATTCCTCCCCTCTCTCTCTTTCTTCCCGCTGGGTCTTTTTAGGCAGTAATTACAGCCAAAGTGGACAATCTGTCTTTTTATTTTTAGGCCTTGACGCTCAGACACCAGGGCCTGGACAGCAAGAGCTGCCTAGAAATAGGTGGCTGACGCCCAAGTGGGGCTCTGTTAGGGCTGATGCTGAGCAAGGCGGGTGGAGTGCAGTTGTTGATGCGCATATCCTGTGATGACCTGGGGTGTGGGAAGAGCCTTGCTCCGGAATCTAACTGCTTCTGCTCTGTGACCTTGGGCAAGCCCCTGGCTCTCTCTGTGCCTCTCCTTCCCGGACCAGGCACAATGAAGGGAGGCCCAGGTGAGCTCCACTAGCCCTGAGGTTTGCAGGGCTGGCCAGAGGGGCTTTCCTGGTGTCACTGTGCTGAGAGATAAGGGGAAGGATGAGCCAGCCCTGGAGAGACACCTGGATGGAACTATCCTGCCAATGAGTGATGGTCCTGCGTATTGTTAGAGCTTTCCTCTTCCGCTCTCCTTCTTCCTGTGGCCTCTGCTTTTTCATTGTCTCTAGTTATATTTGGCTCATCCTTCCTCCTCCAACTGCCCTCACTCTACTCCCCTATTCACTTAGGGCTCAGGGACCAGACTGTTGCCCATATGAGCTGACAAACAGGAGGTGCCATCCCCAGGGCCTCTGGCTCCAGCAGGCCCAGCTGTTTCCTAAGAGTGCCCTGGCCTCAGCCCACCTGGTCTGACCTTTTCTGCAGTCTCCATTGGTGACTATCTTCTCAGGAGGTTCATCCAGATATCTATTCACTCAGTCATTTACCTACTCATTTTAAAAATATTCAAGGTGGGCCTGGTGCTAGAGATATGTCACAAACAGATAAGAGGTTTTATTTCTAGTTGGAAGAAGCAGACAACTGAGACCAGATAGAGAACAAGTTTTAGAGAAAGATGAGCCTGTGAAGACAAAACAGAAAGCTATGGCGTTGAGAGATGGGCAGGGGGGTCACTGCTTCTGACCAGGTGGTCAGGGACATTTGAGCTGAGACCTGCTTGACAGGAAGAAGAGCAGCTTAAGAAGACGGACCCCTGCTGATTACTGTTCATGCTCCTTGTGGAGGGCTGGGCTTTGGAGGAGAGGGCTCACCTGCCTGGGGGAATCAGGAACTCAGTCTTTGGCATTTATCCCCTCTGGGGCCAAAGAGGACCCTGGGGACTTCAGGAGAATTCTGAGATCAAATCCAATACTTTCCAGAACTGAGTCCTCCCAGAATCCACTGGCTCCTCTGGACAAATAGGTCCCGGCCCAATGGCGATGGCTTTCCCATCTTTGCTCTTTAGGGGCTATGTTCAGAATCCTGAAGGTCTGAGCTGGAAGGCTGCATGTGTGCACATGACCCAGGTCACGCAGCCTGCTGGTAACAGGGTGGGGACCATCTAAGTCTCCCGGCCCAATGGGCTCCTTTCCTTCTGCAGACAGAGATTCAGGAAAATGGGAAGAGAAATGTTGTAGGGTTACAATTTCTTGGCTGCCTTCCCCTCCAGGAGGAGTTAGTTGGTGGCCTCTTCTCCTCAGCTCAGCCCAAAACAATAGAAGAATTAGGGGTCTTTGAGGCCAGAGTGGTGGGAAGGAGCCTGATAGATGGAATGGGGTGCAATGCAAACAGCCCCAGCCCTGTTCTGTTCTGGAGAGCCTGGCTATTGGGTCCCTAGCTACAGGGCTTAGTCAAAATTTATCTCTCAAAGAAGTCCTGGCCTTGGGCAGGGATTGGGGCAGCTGTCTCATTAGCAGGAAGAGAAAGCCATCCTGGAGACTTAGCTAGGGGCTGCAATACTAGGCAAGGTGGCCCCTGGGTCTCTGGTCCAGAGTGTGTTGGGGGTGGAAGCCTGACTGGGCAGCCTATCCAGGAAGTTATCCAGGAAGCTCAGTGAAGGAGGCTTCTTTGCTCATGGAGAGGCCCCTCCTCATGGAGGGGCCTTACGTTCTATGCTTTCATTCTACTAGGCCATTAATAATTGCAAAGAATTACAGGGCCATCAGTACGTGCTAGGTATTGTTCCAAGCAATATGTGAGAAGCCTGTTGATTCTAGAAACGTATGACGCTCCCATTTTATAGATGAGTAAACTGAGGCACAGAGCTGCAAAATAACTCGCCCAAGATTGTGCAGCTGTAAGTGGCAGAGCCAGGCTTCGAGCCCAGGCAGCCCGCCACTAGAGCTTAGTGCTGCGTATCCTGAGGAAATAGAGGCCACATATGTGGCACCATAGTATGAAACACAGTGAACAGGACCCCCACCAGCGCTCTCAGTCCTGGGGCCCCACCAGAGTGCCCCTTGGCTTCACCAGGGGGAAGGGGGGGACTCACGTGGCCCTGCCTGCTGGATGGGCAGAGGGATTGGCTGGATCCTCTGGCCTCCTTTAATACTGTGGGTTCTGACTTTGGCTCCAAGTGCCCCAGCTTTTGGTGGGCTCCATTCCAAGTTTTTTTTTTATTATTAATTCTCTCACTCTTCAGCAAGAGAACTCTCATTAGCCGGGCCGATTTGTCTATATAAATACAAACGGATGGCGCTCCACGGCGGGGTGTGCAGTGAAAAGAGAGCTGGGCCAGCAGGTTGCCTAGGGCAGAGGAAGTGACACGCACGCCTTCCCGCCACCCAAAATATGACTTTAATATCGTGGGCCCGTGCGTCGCGTGTATGTGCGTCCCAGGCGGCTCGGCCGGCCGGCTGGCTGGCTGGCGCTGGGCTTGCTGTCACTGTGCTGGGAGAACATGTTTCCAGAGCAGGCTGCTTCTGCTTTCTTGGGAAAGGTCTAAATCTTCGTCCCTGAGAAGCAGCAGTGATGCTGTCCAATCATCGCACTTCCTCTCAGCCCGCCCCGGGAAGACAGGAAAGGCATGGCAAAGTCACCTGTTCGAGGGGCTCACCTTGAACCTCAAGGACCTCTAGCAGGGGTGGGGGAGGGAGAGGAGCAGACGACAGCTGAACTCCTCTGATACTGATACAGGGGAGGCTCGGTGTCAGAGAATGGGGCCCGAGAATGCACCTCTGTTTGCTTTCCTGTGGATTCCCTAAGGCCAAGCCTTTCTCACTGAGCCCTTGAGGCAGTGGAGACACAGGCAGTTAGGAGCACAGACTAATGAGAAGCTGCCTGGGCTAGAATCCTTGTTCGGCCACTTACACCGTGCAATTCGGATGAACTCTGTTCCTACTCTGCACCTCAGTCTACTCATCTGTAAAATGGGAGCATTAACGATTCCAAAGATTAATCAAGTTATCACGTGTGAAATGCTTAACATAATACCTGCACCTGGTGAGAGCCCAGAACTCTTTGCTTTATTATTGTTCACCTGGCGGGGTGAAGGTGCCACACGTAGGTTTCTGTGTGATGCTCCTTTATGCTGTGGCTGAGATCATGGCAGATGGTGACTATCATGGAGATTATGATGTTGGTATTAAGTACAGCAGCATTTCTTGTTATGAAAGCTAACGTTTACTTAACCCGAGTCAGGCTCTGTTCTAGCGCTTTCTCTTATCATCTCATTCTGAGTCAAGGCATGATAAAGCCTCTGTCCTCAGGACGCTCCCTGTCTAGCTGAGGGGACAGGAGCCTTATGATAAGAGGCTTGATGATAAACAGAAACGTGATAAATGGAGGAAGCAGACAGAGGACAAGGACAGGTTTTCTGTGGTCAGAGTGGACTGCGATCGGACCCCTCCATTCTCCCCGGATCTCGTAGGTGAAGGGAAGAGGGGAAGGCAGGGGAAAGTTCATTCTAACAGTCAGATCTTCTCAAGAGGTAACAGGCCGCCTTTGGAGGGAATGCATTTCTAGTTACTGGAGGCAGGGCCTAAGGGAAGGAGACCTTGTGGAGGGGATTTCTGAACTGGGTATGGTGGAGGAGTAGAATGGAATATGCCTTGAGGGTCCCTTCTCATTCTAGGAGCCTAATTGTCCAACCAGGCTTATTGGTGCGCGCGTGCGCGCAAACACACACGTAGGCTGGTACTGCCCAGGCATCCAGGAAGCTAAGGAAAGGAGGCATTACTTGCTCATGGTGAGGTCCCCTCTCTGAGTATCACAACCACACAAGGACCTTATATCCTATGCTCTCATCCTGCCATGCAGTCAATAATAGAGCAAAGAACTATTGGGCCCTCACCAAGTGCCAGGTGTGTTCTAAGGTATTTCAAGTGTGATAACCCTGTTCATCCTTGCAATCCATGCAGCTCCCATTTTATAGATGATTATATTAAGGCACAGAGTGGTTAAAATAACTCACCCAGGGTTGCACAGCTATAAGTGGGACAGTCAAGATTCAAACCCAGGCAGTCTGTCACAGGAGTTCCTGCTACCTGCCTCTAACATATATCATGACTACCACCACCACCACCAGCAACGACTTCATGAGATGATGTTTCTTTACTCTTGGCCTCAAAATTGTCCTTAGTGTAGGAGTCAAAGTCTGGGGCTAGGGTGGGAAAGGCAGTAAGAAGGCTGTAGTTGAGTAGAGGGAGTAGGGACAAGAGACCTTGTATCAGCCTGGGGGTGTTGCCTCCAAGAGAGGAATGGGCCCTGGGGTCAAATCCTGCCTTCTGCACTTAGCACTGTGGGAGCTCAGGCAAGCAAGGCCTTCCCTTGTCTATCTCAATTGCTCAGCTGTGAAACAGGTTGAGGTGAAGGTCTAGGTCTGATGTGTAAGTGTATCAGATGAGCCTGGCATACCAGAGAGACCCTGATCAACAGTGTTTGTAAAACAGAGTCTGAGCCACAGACTTTTTCAGGGAAGCGACTTCCCCTTGGGTCTTCCTCTTGAGCCTGATATGGGCCTCAGAGAGGGGCTAGCAGGGTACTGCTACCCAGTCTGGTGGGGCCATAAAAGAGGCCCCAAGATCCCAGACCTGGAGCGCTGTGAAACAGCAGACAGAACACCCTGTCTCATGGCAGCTTTCCGAGCAGGGCCCAAGAGCGGCAAACTCTATTCTTAGCCAACATCCCACCACCAAGTGGAGAGGAGCCTGTCATTAGTGGGGCTTGAGGGAGGAGCCGCAGGATTTAACCCTGCATGGGCCAGGGTGCCACAAAGGGCTGCAAGAGGAACCCACAGAAACTGGGGTGGAGGTTGAGGGGTGGAAATTTAATTTAAAGCCAAAGGGGACATGCTGTAAGGGGCACTCATGGTGGGCACCCATTGGACGGATGCCATAACCCAGGCCCCCAGGAGAACTGGCAGGGGGAGATAGGAGGCTCTCGGGGGAGAGGAGCTGAGAATTCCATGGCTGTCACCTTTACCTGAAGGAGACACTTAGAGAATATGAGAAGAGCCCTGGTGGGAACCAGGAGACCAAATCCAGTTCCATCCCTACCACAAAAGCGTGTTGCTGGGGACAACTCATAACCCCTCTCTGGCCCTTGGCCTACACCTGAGGCATTAAACTCCACAATCTCTACCCTGCGTTCCTATTTCATCCTCACGTGCCCTATGGCACTTTATCCTTTTAAAATAATTTGTCAGTGGATCTAGCCGTGGGACAGGTTAGATCAGTTTGGCGGTATTGAATGGGGCAAAGCTAGATGTGACAGTGAGGGAAAGACCTGGAGAAACAGGACCAGAGGGGTTGCAGAGTGGCCTGAGCATAGGGGTGGTCAGCAAGGAGACATCCTGGAAGGGGCACTAGTGGGTTGACTTCTGCCTTGGGAAAGCCAGACATACAAACCGCCTATGGCCTCCTGCCTCCTCTTTCCAACCTCCCTGCTCTGTGCCCTCAGCTCAGGTCACTCCTTCCTAGTGAGCTCTAAACTCCTGGAGGCCAGGCAGTGCACCCTCACCTTCTCCCCTGCTCTGCCCCCACCCCAGTCGTAGGCACAGTTAGTGCCTATTCAGGGCTCAGGGCTCTGCTCGTGTTCTGCCTGGAACCCACTCTTGCCTGCCTCACCCTTCACCTGCCTCTCCCCTCTCACATTTCTGCCCACCACTCACTTCCTTTCCAATTAATCATTGCTGATCTCCGGCCTTGTCCTTCCCTCCCTAGCTCATTTGCCTAAAGAAATGAGTTGCTTTGTTGAGGAGGAACAAATGCTTACCAACTCCAATTCCTCTCTCCTCTCCCAGGAGCAGAGAGATGGGGGGCCAGGGCCTCTCTGGGGCTCTCAGGGACCAAGAGGAGAAGGCATTCCTGCAGGAAAAACAGCCTCAGTTTCCCTATGTAAATCAAAACAAGTGATTCCTGCTGGGCCCTGAAGGAGAAAGTGCTCCAAGGCCCTGGTGAGGGTGAGGGTGGTGCTGCCCAGGCCTTCTGCACAACCCCCCTCCCTGGACTGTAGCAGCTGGAGTTCAGCCTGTGCTGTTTTGTAAAGCTAATGAGCTTTGGATCTCCAAACAGAGAACAGGACTTGTCAGCTGGCTTCTCTTGAGCAGAGAGCGAAACCCCACGGTGCAGGACATGACTCATCATGTTCTGGGGGGACGAAGGGAGAAGGAAGACTGTATTGAAGGAACTTGAGGAGGGACAGGCTGTGAGAGGAGGGGAGCTCCACCCTGGAGGGCTCCCCAGACCCTGGTGCTGCCCAGAGAACCACAGGGAAGCCAGGTTTTGCCTCGCTCTCCATCTCTCCAGACACATAGGGCAGATGATGACCTTCCGAGTCCAGCGCTCGCCCGTGGAGACCAGGTCAGGGACAGTTCTTGGCTGGACTCTACTCAGTTACTGACTGACAGGGCCCGAGGTCAGATAGGTCTGCGTTCAAACCCATAGCAGCTGCTCCAGCACAGGCAAGGACAATGTCTCCAAGCCTCGGTTTCTCCATCCGAAACATGGGGCTAACAGTAGTCCTTGCTTCTCAGCTGTTGTCAGAAAAATAACAAAGATCCTGCAGATGGAACACACAGCAAGAGTCCTGTGAATATCAGTTCTTATTTATTATTGCTATTATCAGAGTCTCCTGCTTCACTGTTGAGATGGAAGCAGTTAGGAAAGGCAGCATGATAAGGGCATCCTTGAACTGACTCTAAATGATTTTTCAAAAGTAAATTATGTGCAAAACGCTATTTTGTTATTGCTGACAAGCGTGGCACTGAAACCCCTCCTGGCTGATGGAGACCCAGCATGAGGCCTAGCACAAAGGCTGAGGGCCTGGCCAGTTGTCCCAGGCCACCAGTGAGCCACAGCCGCTGGTCAGTCCTGGAATTCACAGTCCTCTGAAGTCCATGGCCTTCCCAGGGGCCTGTGTTATACTGGTCATCCCAGAAGGGCTTGCAATGGAGTGAGCTGCAGTGACAGGGATTCCTGTCCCAAGCGTGGAGCCTGTTCTGAGCCCAAACTCGCCACCCAGGATTGAGTCTCTGGGAGTACCCTGGGCCCCAAATGACTCAGGGTCGAGCTGAGCAACGCAGAGACCCCCAGAGGCTCTGAAATTAAACCAGACGATATTCAAACAGATTTCTGCTGAGGAAAGTTTCATCTCCCTGACCACTGTTCGTGAGGAGCTCCCAGAGGTGCTGAAAGCAGAGCTCGAAGTCAGAGCTCTGCGTTGGGACCAGGACGCTCCATTCTCTGCTCTGTTTCTCATTACCCCGACTCTGGAAGGAAGGATTTCATTAAACCTCCCCTATGGCTTAACACCCCTCCCAGCTGAAGTGGCTGAAAAGCTACAGCAGCAAATGGCGAGAGGGGGAGGGGCAGTAGATTTGAGGCGGGAACTGACGGCCTGATGAGCCTTGGCCTTCCTGCCTGTGAAATGGAGCTGCCACCTTCCTGTCTCAGTTTGGTCCAGGGGAGGTGCTGACTCGGGAAATTCTGGCCCTGGCTTCTGTGTACTAGGTGACCTTGGGGTGCTGACAGTTCAGACCCTGGCTGGGCTGGGACCTCCCTTGGGGGAAAGCTGGTGGGCACAGCATGGAGTGTAGCAGGATTGAGAAGGAGGGTGTGAGTAACCAGCTCTATGAAGCGGCTTCATGAAAAACCAAAGTTACTATTTATGTAGCACTTACTAGTTCACAAAACACAGTAACATCTAGTCCCTAGCAACATCTAGTAACGTCAGATTGGCCCAGTTACCACTGCGGGGGCTCTAATTGACCCTGGGTATGGATAAGGATACTGATGCTTGAAGAGGTTATGTGTTCCCCCCAGAAGAGGGAGGACTTTCCTGGCTTTACGGTTTTGCCAGAGGTCCAGCTAAGAGAGACTTCCGGATCACCCTAGGCACTTAGATGTGACAGCGGGGCTGCCACATACCCCTGGGCGGGTTGTTCACTGCACAAGGCTGCCTGGCTGAAGGGGTGACTGGGGCTGGAGCCCAGCCTCACTCTGCTCACCAAGCCCCATTCTCCGGGGTGGGCTGTGTCTGCCCAGAGCACAGAGGCACCATGAATGGGCTACCCTGTGCTGTGGGTGCTCCCAGCCTCAGTTTCCTGAATTGAAACACAAGGGTAATCCTCCCTCTTCCAAGCTCCCTGTCCTTCGAGGGAAGTGGAGCCGGTAAGTGGTTGAGAAAATTAATATACCACAAGTGCTTAGAGCTCATTGATGATAAGCTTCTGACAAAGAGGGAGGCGATTAAAAGCAGAGCACTTTCTCTGCGGGATTGATAGGGATCTCGAATGAGTCAGGACGTCCGGGGTGGGTGTCTGTGTGACAGATGCTGGCCTGTGGATGCTGGCTTCTGTACCCACGACTCCTGCTGGACTGGGGGCCAAGATTTGTGTCTCCCAGGTTTCTGAGCTCCCCGTGTCTCTCCCAGTGACTTGCACATGACGAGAGATCCATTTTCGTCTGTTGTCATTGGACTAAATTGTCTATATGTTCATATCATCCCTCTCCACTCTGCTCCCTCTACAGAAATGCAGTAACTGACTAAACACACCCCAAATTGGGCTGGGATTCGGGAGACCTGGATTCAAAGACTAACTCTGCCACCAATATGCTGCGACTTCTGACCCCTCTACCTCCCTGGACCACAATTTTCCTGCAGATGGGGTGTGGATGAGATGGCCAGCGGGGCTCCTTCCCTCACAATGCAGTCTGGAGCTGTGGATGCCTTGTGTACATATGTCTACACGCTGTCCCTTTTGTCTCTGAAGGCAGCTGAGATAAGACAGACTAATCCTCACCAAGGAGATGGGTCCTCTGCCCGAGGGGGTGCTGGCACAAATTGGGCCGTCGTGTTGCATTACTTCCACCAAGTTGGGCCCCATCATCTCATCTCCATCCCCTGGCGAACAGGGACAGCGACTGGCAGGCAGTGCAGTGGGGGTAGGGGGCCCATGCAGTCACCAGGCCCCCGGACTCCACCATCAAAGGCAAAAGGCGAGAGAGGGGGCTCAGCCAGAGAGGATTTTTAATGACCCCAAATCCTGGCAACTCATTACATCTCTGATAAGGCGATGGGAGCTGTCACTCCGAGATGCAGCCAAGGAGGCTCCCTAGAGAAATTTTGCCGCCTTCTCGCTAATCTTCTTATAAACATTGTTATTTATTTTTTCTTATTTTATCCGACATGTGTCAAGCAGCCCCTGCTAAGCCTGTGACATCTCCGGGGAGGCTGGAGGAGGTTCAAGGATGGCCTGTCACTCCCCTGGCCCTGCCCCCTCCCCAGTCCTTCCAAGCACAGCCTGTAGACTGGCCAAGGTTCTGCCCCAGACTGGCGGCTTTGAGATGCCCGTAGGAGCTGGGTCTTGGGCCAGGAGATACTGGACGTCTGGGAGCTGGTCGTCAGAGGTAGGAGATCACCGGCTGTGCTAACTGGGGCTGGTTCCAAGAAGGAGAATGAAGGGCTGCATGCCACCACTGGCATCTAGGGGGACCACATAGTTGCGCTGGGAAGCCCCCAGGCTTGTTCGAGTGTGTTAGCAATCACTGCAGCTGCCACTCATTGAGGCTCTGTAGCAGACACCATGCCCATTACCCTCATTCGCTGTCCACAAGGGCACCATGAGGCTGGTACAGATAGCAGTCCCGTTTTTAGGTGAGCAAATGAGGCCCAGGGAAGTTAAACCTCCTGGCCACATAGCCCAGGCAGGAAAGAGCAGACTGGGGATTTGAATCCCGGTGCTCAGATGCAGAGTGAGTGCAGTGTTCCCCTGCACATCCCACGGGTGGCCTCCTTTGGATGCTCCTGGAATCCTGGGACAGAGGCACAGCCAGGAATCTTCTCCCCTTTTTGCAGATAAAGAAACAGTCTCAGAGACCATGCATGCCTTGCCTAGGGCCACGTCATCAGGACTGGAAACCCGTTCGGAGTTCTATCTGAAAGGCCTCGGCTCCCAGACAACCTCTCCTTTGGCCGATGTTATGGGGTGCTGAAATGGGAGCGCTTCTGGCCCTCTGTTTCAGGGGCTGGGGCAATGCTGGGAGAGTGAGAAGAAGGTTGCAGAATTTCCACGAGGCACAAGGAAGAGTCCAAAAGGTCTGAGAGACCCTCTCTCAACTTTAGTTCCTGGTAAACATTTGTGAAAAACGTATGGCCCTCTCACGATGTGTCGTTATTAACAAAGCGGGCTATAAAACAATGCATACAGCGTGGTCTCATTCTAGTGAATATGTGATTTGGGTGTGTATGCATGCAATATATATTTTGCAGAGGGAACAAAGATTGAATTTGTGGCTTTGAAAATAATTTAAGGCTAATACATTAACATTCCACAGTTTGGGGATCCTGAATCCAAAACAAGACACATTTAAGAAAAAAAATGCTTCATTTAAAAATAATTTTAGTTTACAGAAGATTTCCAAGATAGCACAGAGAGTTCCCACTACCTTTCACCCAGCCGCCTTTATGTTAACCAGGTCAATACCTCGCCTAGCTTTGAATTTTATCTGTTGTTCTATTGGTGAAGGACTGTGGATTTGCAGCACATCCTAGCAGGGGTCCATAATGTCCACAGGACCTCTCACTGGTGATGTTCACCTTGATCACAGGTTAAGGGGGTGTCTGCCAGCTTTCTCCACTACAGTGTTACTATTTTTCTCTCTCCATATTCTATTTTCAGAAGCAAGTCTCTAAGGCCAGCCCACACTCAAGAAGAGAGAAATTAAGTTCCACCTCCTGGACATCTATGAATTTGTGGACGTATGTTGAAACAAACATAGTAATTAGTAAATTTGGGGAGGAGAGATGATTTGAGGCTCTGCAAATATCCCATTTCGCCTTAAAGTTTCGGCCACTGATTTGTCCACCCAGCATCCACGGGTGGATCCAGCCTACGGCAATTCCTGCCTCAGTGTTCTAATGGCGATTTTCTACTTCCTTCATCCCTTCTACTTTATCAGCTGGGATTCAATCCCCTTATTATTTGTTATGTCACTAGTATTGTTCCATCTGTGGCCATTGGAAACTCCGGAAGGTCAACTTCTCTGCTCTCTTGACATGGCACCATCACTTTTTTTTTTTGACATAAACCCATCATGTGTTTTTTGTTGTTTTTTGTTTTAAGCACTACTTTACTTCTTGGCACCACAAAATCTTCAGGATCATCTTGTATTTTCTCTGCCCAGCCCTAGCCCAGTATCACACATTTCTCCAAAGATCTCGGTCCCACTTATTGGAAAATGGTGTCTAAAAAGCAAGACTGGTGCTAGGAAGGCACTCATTTTTTATGTCAATTTTTACATGTGTAAAATATCTAGAACTCGATATCTGGAAATGAATTGGCTTCTCGCATAATCAGGGGTCCACATCCATTTGCAATTGCATGTGTTTATGTAACACGCCTGAACCTCCATGTCTCACTTGAGCCTCCCCTGTAGAATGACCTTATAGGTCATTGTGAGGGTGAGGGCTGTTGCTCTGGGTTCAAATCCATAGAGCTGGTGTTGTAGTGCCAGGCAGCCCACTCTCCAGACAGCCTCCAGCATCCACTTTTCCTCTGCACGGTCAGGAGGTACAAACCAGAGAGTTCAACACGTCTTCAAAATGTCAGTGAACCATTTGGGATATATTAAATTGTGGTTTAATGATTCTTTTCGGGTTTAACTCAATTATAAATTTAATATTCTTGACACCTTCCTTCACTCTCATGGAGTCTCAAAGACTCCAGAGACAGAAGAGAGAGAGCCCCAGAAACAAAGGTGTGATTGCAAAGAACCTAAGGCAGGCAGGGTGCCCCACATCTCTGGGTAGCTTCCCATGTATAGAATGGAAACAACAGAAACAAAATGAGAGAATATGGAAAAACTGTAATGGTAATCATTATGACTTGTTACTGTTCTGTGTACATGACATGAAGAGTCCGGGCTGATCATGCTCCAGATGACCCGTGGTTAAAAACCGGCTCCATCACCGATCACCTGTGTGATGGGCAAACAGGCTCGCCTCTCTGGCCCTCAGCTGTTTCATCTGTAAAGTGGAGTATCAGTTTCTACCTCAGGGGGTTGTCATGGGTTCGAATGAGATTATCAGGGTCATGTTTTTAGCATAGTGCCTACCCAATACTCAGTGACTGTTGGTAATTATAATATCAGCCACCTTTAACAAGAACAGTCTCAACAATTAGTCAGTGGGAATGTTATGGCATCATGTTGCATGGATTTAAGGTCAAAACAGGAACCAAGTTTAAGTATTTGTCATTCACTCTTTTTTTTTTAACAGACTTTAGTTTTTAGAGCAGCTTTAAGTATATGGCAAGGCAAAATTGAGCAGAAAGTGTAGAGAGTTCCCATACATATGCACTGCCCACTCCCCAGCTTCCCCCACTGTCAAATCCCACACAGGAGTGGCACATTTGTTACACTAGATGAACCTACACATCATCACCCAAAGTCCGTGACTTACATTAAGATCCACTCTTGGTGTGATATATTCTATGGGCTTTGACAGATGTGTAGTGACGCATATAGTGTCATACAGAGCAGTTTCACTGCCCTGAAAGTCCCCGGAATTCTCCTTATTTATCCCTTCCTCCCCCCAACACCTGGGAACCGTTGATTATTTTTCTGTCTCCATAGTTTGCCTTTTCCAGGGTGTCATATAGTTGGAGTCATACCTCATGCAGCCTTTTCAGATTGGCTTCTTTCACTTAGCAACATGCATCTAAGTTTCTTCCATGTATTTTTATAGCCTGATAGCTCCTTTCTTTTTAGCACCGAGTAATATTCCATTGTCTGGACGTATCACCGTTTATTTATCCATTCACCTGTTGAAGGACAACTTGGTTACCTCCAGGTTTGGGCCATTGTGAGCAAAGCTGCTGTAAACACCTGTGTGCAGGCTTTTGTGTGGACACGTTTTCAGCTCCGTTGGATAAACACCAAGGAACACGATTACTAGATTATATGGTGAAAGCATGTTTAGTTTTGTAAGAAATTGCCAAACTGTCTTCCAATGTGGCTGTACTGTTTTGCGTTCCCACCAGCAATGAATGAGAGTTCCTATTTTTTTTTTTTATCCTCTCCAACATTTGGGTTCTGGTTTGGGGTCATTCTAACAGGTATGTAGCAGTACCTCATGGTTGTTTTAATTTGAAATTCTGTCATGACACGTGATGTTGAACATCTTTTCATATGTTTATCTACTATCTGTATATTTCTTTGGTGAGGTGTTTACTTAGGTCACTTGCCTCTTTTTAAATCAGGTTACTTGTTTTCTTATGTTGGGGTTTTAAGAGTTACTGTATATTTTAGATAATGGTCCTAGATCAGATATGTTTCTGCAAATATTTTCTCCCAGTCCATGTTTTTCCTTCTCATTCTCTTAAAAGTGTCTTTCACAGAACAAAACTTTTTAATTTTAGCAAAGTCCAGCTTATCAATTATTTCTTTTATGGATCGCATCTTTGGTGCAGTATGTAAAAAGTCATCACCATGCCGAGGTCATCTAGATTTTCCCCTAGATTTTCTTCTGGGAGTTTTATAGTTTTGCATTTTACATTTAGGTCTGTGACCTATTTTGTGTTATGGAGTGTATAAGGTCTGTGTCTAGATTCTTTTATTGGATGTGGATGTCCAGTTGTCCCAGAACTGTTTGTTTGAAGGACTATCTTTGTTCCATTCATATGTATTTTCATCTTGAATTTTTCAAAGTACATCCCTGCACAGAGTCCCCCGTATCCCCCGATACTCCCCTTATCCATGGTACTGTTCCAGTAGAGAAGGGCCCTTGGTCCTGATCTCCAGAGCCCTGATTGGGGAGGGTGCTTCGGCCAGGCATCTGCCCAAGGGACTGGGGCCACATGCTGAGCCAGGCAACTGGGATTGGAGGCACATAGTTCTCAGTTTAAGGCTACAGAGAGGTGGCTGGTCTGTAGGTTGGAAGGACGAGGCTCACAGTAGGGGAGATGGCCCGCAGAGCCAGCATCACTATTCTCATGCTACAGACAAAAGCTCAGGAAGGCAGTTCAGCAGGGTGGTCAGGCCACTTACCAGCTCAGAGCATTCTATTGAGCCTCAGTTCCCTTACTTGTTGAATGGGACTCATCATACCACCCTCACCGGGTTGTTGCAAGAAGGACATGAGATAATGTGCATAGACGTAGCTCAGAATCACTATTACTGTAAGTGGCAGCTCTCAGATCTGAGCCAGGAATGTCTGGCTCCAAAGCTCATGCTCTTTCTTCTACTCGCACTCCTGGCCCCGAGTAAACTAGAACAGTCTACAAGACGGGCTCCTGGGCCCTCCCCAGGAGATATGTAGCCTTTGGGAGTGTGGGGGCCTTTCCGGAGAGAACTAGAAGCTGAGGGTGCAGGCCTAGGAAAGCCCACTCCAGCTATTCCATTCTCTCCTGTCAGCCATGTTTCTCTGTACTGTTCCCTCACTCGGGCAAGGGCCAAGCCCAGAGGTGGCTGGGGACCAGAGGAGCCATCCTTCTGATGGTCAAAGCCCTCATGTCTGCTGCTCGGTCACCACTGACCACATCAGGTACTTGTCCATCTGGTTTGGACACAGGGACTCCAGGGTATGAAATTCATTTTCTCTATGTCTGGTGGAGGATTGGCTTCTTGGCTGAAATCTAACAAATCATAGCGATGACAAAAACGAGCATGGCCATGGGCCTGGTGTATGTGTGGCATACGCTGACACACACTCATTCTCAAATACACGTGGCCACACACTCGGCCACTCACACTCACACACATGCACTGGGCAGTCTTACCTTCACACAAATACACACATGAGATCATACACACATCTCACTAATTCACATTCTCTTAAAGTCTCACATTCTCACATCATCACACCCACTCAGTCGCCCACACACATACACTTGCTCTTGCTCACATAGTCACAGTTCCCACTTATGCACACTCACACACTTATACATCAACACAAAGCACACACTAATTCGCGCATTCATATACTCTCACACACTCCTGCGGCTCTTGGCACCTATTCAAAGCTCCTCTATAGAGTTCATGCCTTCCCCAGGTCCCTGTTGGCCAGTGTTCTTCCAGTGACCAAGCGTTTCCCAAAGCCAGGTCTTGCTCATACAGTTCCCTCCTCCCCAAACACCCTTCCCCTCCATCTCCTTTTGCACATCTGTGCAAATCCAGCCCTAGTGCCATCTCCCCCGGCAGGGATTCAGTGAGTTGCCTCCCGAGACAGTCTACTCTATGCTGACCCTTGCCTGTCTTCCCATGGGATCACTGGTTCCTCAAAGACAGGGCTGGGTGCCAGGCAGCTTTGTGTACACAGAGCCTCACACAGGGTGGCTTCTACTGGGGTTTGAGTTGAATACACCAAGAAGTGCTTTTCAATGGAAAGCCTTTTTTTCAAGAGTGACAAGAGCTGTGACAGCCTCAGTCTTCCCTTTTCTCGAGGTCCCCTATTCCCCATCATAGTCCCATCCTGTCCTAGTACAATTCCTCATTCCAAATCTGTCATCCCAGCCTGTGCGCTATAAGGACAGATGTTTTGTCTGTCTTCGTCCCTGTCACATCTCCAGGGCCTTGCATGGTGCTTTGTACGTAGAAGGCACTCAATAAATGCTGTGGGAATGGAGGGAGGAACAAAATATCCACTGGTTTGTCCTCCCCATCCGTGGTCTCACTCATAGTGAAGCCAAAGGGAGTGCTGGGCTTTTCCCTTCAATGCAACTTTTCCTGGGTGGGTCTCTGCCTGGGCTCTCCTGGACCTGTGAGTCTCATCCCTTCTTTGAAACCTTCCATCCCAGCTCATTCCTTCCCCAGGGATCCCTTGCCCCTGGCACTTTCTCAGGTGCCTGGGTGTCCCCAGGTTGATCCTTTGTGCTATGGGCCAGCTTACCCAGATGCTGTTCCCAGGGGGTAGGGAGGACAAACAAACCCCGTGCCTGGAAGACAGTGGCTTCTTGCTTCCCCAGTTTCAATCATACCCTCTGGCATCTCCACACCCCGAGGAAGGGGTGGCAGCTGTTTTTTTCAGCCCCCTCCAGGCCCCCGAAGGTGAAGAAGACTGATCTGCCTTCATTTCCCTGGGCAGTGCTTATTATAGAGGCCCAAACTGTCTCCTCCAAGAGACCAGGTTATCAAAAAATGTGGACGTAGCATTGTTGCTAGGTGGCTGCAGCCCAGGAATGAGAGAATTAGGCGGGCTGGCTCTCCCATGACCGAACTCCCGACCCTTTCCTACTCCTGGGCTCTCCTGTGCAGGCTGAGCGAGCTTCCCAAAAGCTCCACAGAACAAAAGCAGAGAAGAGAGGCAAGTATTTGGAAACGTCTAGCCTAGGCTCCTCATGGTAAGAGGCACTAGAAGCACCTGTTACAACTCCCACACACACCCCGCCCCGCCTTCCTTCCTATCACCTAGGACCATGAGTGTGATCTGGGAAAAATATAAATTGATTCTATCACTTCATTGCCTGAGACCTTTCAAAGGTTCCCATTGTCTTTAAAAAAAAAAACCTTTACTGTAGTTGACCAGGCCAGTCTGGCCTCCCTGTCCTCATTCCCCACTCACTAAGCTCCAGGCACACTTGTCTTTAGGGGTCTCAGACCCAGGCTTGCTCCAACCCCAGAATCACTGCACTTACTGGATCTCTGTTGGGATCCTTTTCACCATAGTCTTCACATGGTTGACTCCTTGTCAGTCAAGTCCATACATTCATGTCACCTCATTAGGAAGCTCTTCACTGGCCACCTAACCTACAGAAGCCGCCCCGCCGCCACCTCCTGCTCTCCAGCACATCATCCCTTTTCCTCCGAGTGCTTACATCTAACTCATCCACTTATTTGTTGACCTGTTTCTTGCCCTTTTCTCCCATTAGAGGCTGATCAGTTCTGGTCATGGATGTATCTTCAGGGCCCAGCCCAGCACCGGGCATGTAATAGGTGCTCAATAAATGCCTGCGGAATGAATGAAACGAATGAGTCAGCTTCTTCCAGAAGCAAGCAGAGCCTGAGTCAGGGTTTCTTGTGTACCTACTAGATTAGGGAATACTCTTAGGTGAGCTTCATAGCAGAGCTTAGAGCAGGAAGAAAATCTAGGCAAGGATGTGGGTGCAGCTGAAGTCTAGCCTCATCTCACCCCACCAGGGAAGGGGTGTGACTTGTGGAGCATAATGCTCCACCACCACCTTTTTAGTCAAGGGTGATTCTTTTTTATCCCATATATCAATTATGGGTTGAGGCTGCCCCAGGTGAAGGTGCCAGGGACGAGGGGAGAGGCCATTGGCAGCCAACACTCCCAACAGCTGGGGAAGAAATGTGCGGGTCTGGTGAAAGGGTCAGGGAGGGGCACCATTCGTATTGGGAAGGGACTCTTCTCCTACCACTCACGGACCCCAAGGCTGAAGGGGGCTCAGCAGTCTGGATATCTCAGGAAGCAGAAACCCTTTGTGAGTGATAACTCAGGCTTCCAACAACCCATCCCTGTCTCCAGATGCCTCCTCCTATCTGCCCTGCATCCTGCTTGCTGCCTCCTGAGCCCATTTTCTCTTTGTGCTTTCTCACTGGCTATGAGAATAGTGAGTGAGCATTTTCCCCAAAACAACCTCAAGGTTCCCCATCCCCATCTGTAGGTCTCTGAAGGGGTTTGATCATAGCAGTTGGATGGTGATCCCATCAACTCATTGCCAACTACAGGAGTTCAATTTGCTTATTTCCTGGAAAATTAAGGCTCAGAGACAGTGTTCCCACAGCAAAAAGTCCAAGGAAACCATGGCAGATGCACTGTCTCCTGGTCCATCTTCTGGGTTGGTCTAGGTGATGCAGAGAGCAGGCCAGTGACAGGACTTGGCATTGACAAATGGTCCAGCCCACTGACCCTGCACTTTCCCTTGCCTCAATGCTATTGATGACCAGGGCACTTGAGTTTTTCTCTTTTCTCTGGCGGCTCTTTTAATTGAAAAATATAAAGAAAATGCCTATTGATTCCATGTAACTGATAAGCTTCTCACTCCAGGGCCTTTTTAATCAGGAGTCTGAACCTGGCTTGAAGCCCAAGGGAAGAGCGAGGGTAGGAGAAGAGGAGCAGGATTGCTATTCCGGCGGGCTCTCTGCCCCTTCCAATAGACTTGTGCAGGAGCCTCCAGAACTGAGGATAAAAGAACAATTTAGGATCCCTCTCATTTCTAAGGATGTTTGAAGATCCTAAATATTGAAGCATATAATTATCCCTAACATTTACACAGCATTTCCATTTACAAAGCAATTTACATTTAGAAAGCCCTTCCACATTTATTATCTGGTTTGATCAAGCTGTTTACTGAAGGGGACAACTGGCCCCGGAGTCCTTCCTGCACTTACTAAGCTATGCATCTAGACAACGGAAGCCTCACTCCCGATATTCCTGGGAATTAGTCTGGGCAGAGATTACTGTCCCATTTTATAGATGAGGGCACGGAGGTTCCGAGAAATTAACTTGCCCAAGGTCACACAGAAAGCGGGCAGGCAGAAATGGGTCAGAATGAGACTTCTGAGCCTATCCAGGTGCTCTGCTTCTTAGAAATAAAGTTCCAGAGTTACCTGTTTTCAAATTAGGGCATTCACCTATGAAACTCCTGCTTAATATGGATCCCAGTCAGACTCGAAGAACTTCCTAAGAAAAAGGATGATTAATCATCGTAACATGCTAACCAGAAGATTTTTCTCTCCACAGAGAAAGCTCGTTCCAGGCTCGGGCCTGACATAGGGGGGTGGATCAGAAGCCCCTTCCAGCACAAGAAGACCATGACTTCTAGAGTGCCAGGAGAACAGAGCCCATCAGCCTAAATGGAGACACCTCAGTCTACTTGTTTTCCTTTTGGCACACACCAAGACATGAGTCATAGAAGGTGCAGGGAAATGTATTGCATTATCAATATTTAATATCTCCAAGGAGGTGATATCAGCAAAATTGCCTGGCCTGCAGAGCCATCTAGGTGGACAGTGGGACGGGCCCTTCATCTCTCCGATACCCCATCCTTCCTACATGAGGACAGGTGAAATTTATGGGCTCCTGGAAGAGGCCTGAGTACTGTGGAGGGTGACATGTTCCTCCAGCACCTGTGTGCTGGCCTGGAAGACTTGCTCCATCCACATGGCCCTTCACCTGATTCAGGATCTAGCAGGGCTAGCAGTCGGTGATGATCCCTTGGGCCTGGCATTTGGGGTCTCGGCTGTTCTGAAATACCAGATAACTATGGGGTGACTGTCATTGCTGTGTGATGACCTGTACAGAGGTCCCAGGCCACACAGCTATGTATCAATCACCTGCCTGGAGGATGATCTCAGGACTCTGATGTCACCAAAATTAGGCTGAGCCTGAGACAAACTTGGCAGGCAGCAGAAAAACATAAAATAAGGCAGGGAGTCAATGCTTCATGGCCCACTCCAGTCCTTCCTGACCATGCTGTTTCTCTTCATCGGCCAAGTGAGTGAACCTCCGTGGGCTTCAGTTTCCTTCACTGTAAAACGAGGGTTATGATTGCTGCCTCACAGCTTTGTCGTGAGGATTGAAAAGAGGTTCTACTTCATTTGTGCCTGGCCCAGGTGGGGCCCAATCCGCTTGCGGTGCCAGGCCCTTCTCTCTTCCCCAGGCCCCAATTCATGCTAGGAACAGGCAGGACTGTGAGGCTGGTGGACAAGAAAAGGAAGGAAATGAATGTAAATTAGCTGGTAGGTGTTTCTGGCACTCTGGGGAAATTAAGACTCAGAGAGGCTGACCAATATGTGCAAACCAAAATCTGAACCTGTGACTCTTTGGCTCTTTTTTGTCCTTCAAATGCTCCAGGTCTGGGAGAAACTGGGCAAACTGAGGCAGTGGCAGAGGCAATCCCCATGGTCACACAGGCTGGCCCCAGCAAACATCCTGGAGTCTGTCTGTCCCAGAGAGTACTCGTGTCCTCCTGAGATTTGGGTCCTTTGGGGGCATGATCCTCCTCCCGGAGTCTGACCAATACACCATGGCATTTTCATCAAGAGCAAGAGCCTGAATTTCAAAAAGCCCTAAGGTGCCCAGGAAGTGGCTCCTATCTTTCTCAGGGAAACCAAAAGGATCCTCCCCTGGTGTTGCTTCAATAGTAGAAGAAACTCAGCCTTTGCCCTGGTGTCTACATGACTCTGGGCAGGTTACTTCTGCTCTCTGGGCCTCAGTTTCCTCATCTCTAAAGGAAATGGCTGGGCTCGTTGTCACCATGTGCTCTTATGTGACAAGCTTTCCTAGAGAGTACAGCATGGTTTCTACCCACAGGACATTCCACCCAGTGACAGAGATGTCCAGTTAAACCAACTGTGATGATGCCACGTGTGACAAGCTGGGATCCAGTATTACCCAGGGTCAGCCAGATGAAAGGTTTCTAGCCCAGCCCGCAGGGCCTGGTGAGGCCAATGGACCATGGCAGCTGCTGGAGAAGAAGATGCAGTTTTGGAGCATGGGTGTGACTCAGCCAGACAAGGAGGGCAGCCAGGACATACAGGGAGGTGGAGTGGTGGAGAGTCCTCTAGCCGTTCTGGGCTCCAAGGTGAGAAGGTCAGGCAGGGAGTCTGGGAGGGGTCAGAAGTAGAGTTCAAGGCAAAGGAAATAGCAGACAGGGAACTTAAGATCAAGTCTGCATTGAGGGGCTGGCATGGCCTAACCTCCCCCCATTTGAAGTAAGAAATGAAGGTGGTAGAAAGGGTAGAAATGGGACTGAGCTGTGCAGAGAGGAGGCCTGCTAGCATCATGGGGCTGCCATCACAAATTTCCGACTTAAAACAACAGAAACATATCCTCTCACAGTTCTGGCAGCCAGGAATCTAAAATCCAGGTACCATCAGGGCCCTACTCCCTTTGAAGGCCTCTGGGAGGATCCATCCTTGCCTCCTCCAGCTGCTGGTGGTTTGCTGACAATCCTTGGGGTTCCTTGGCTTGTAGACACATCACTCCGATCTCTGCCCTCACCATCATGTGGGGTCTCCCTGTGTGTCTCTGCTCCATCCAAATTTTCGTCTTCTTATAAAGACGTCAGTGGTTGGATTCGGCCCCACCCTACTCCAGTATGACCTCATTTTAATGGGTGACATCTGCAAAGACCCTATTTCCAAATGCAGTCACATTCTCGGGTGTCAGGTGGATACGGATTTTAGGAGAAACTGTTCAGCCCGGTACAGGCAGTCTGTGGCAGCGAGGAGCCCAGCATGAACTGGTCTGACCTAAGCCTGTTTGAGAAGTGTCCTCATGCTGCTGAAACCAGGTCCTGCTGGTTTCAGAGACAGCTGGCAGGAACGGGCTCGAGTCTCTCACTGGAGCTATGCTGGGCCCTTGGGGCTCACTTTTTACAAGTAGCTTGTCTCTCCCTGTAGCTGTTGGTAAGTGTAGGAAAACTTTGAGCAGTGGGACAGCTGGGCCAGGAAAGTGTGAAATTCCTCCCAAAGAGCAGAGTGTTGCAAGGCAAATACAGGACCCAGGAGCTCTGGTTGTACCCTGGGGAAGTAGCTTTCCCTCTCTGAGCTTCACTTTCCCATGTGGGACACAGTGCTGGGACTGGCTTCTCCCCACAGGCTCCTGCACAGGTAGAAATGTGTACTGAAAACCTGGTGCTCCCCAGGATGAGGGAGGTGACCCTGGATGCCGGGATGTCCCTGAGCCTGTCACTGGAGATGACCACTGGCTCTGGAAAAAGCTGGCCTCTGTCAGCTCCTGACATGGGCAGTAAGCAACCCCTACCCCGCAACACACAGCCACACTCATTGTTTCATTTTTAGAAAGGAATCAGGGCCTCTGATGTGGCTGAGTGACGCAGATGAGGGGTGAGGGGAGGGACATGAAAGGCGGCGGGCAGGGACGGAAATTGTGCTTCTCCTAGCAACCCTGGCTCTGCAGCTCCTGGGCTTGAGGCCGAGAGAGACGCCATCCACATCAACAGGATGTTAAATATACCCTGGCTGGCCTGCCCCACACTGAGGGCAGAGCAGGGAGCCACGTGACAGCATGGACTCTGCGACACCACACCCTCATGTCCTCCCAGGGCCCCACTGGTTCCCAGGAGGCTGGAGCAGTCCTGCCTCCCGTGTGTCAGCTCCGGCTTCTACCTTCGAGTGGTATGCCCTCCGCTGCCACTGGCCACCTCTGGGGTCTGTGGATGGCCAGTGGGGCAGGGCCAGCTGGCCAGACCCCCGTGCTTACATGGATGCACACACACCCATGGGCACAAGGTCGTGTGCGCGATTCCTCTCTCACTTACGTATGTTAGACATGCCCTCCATCCACAGTCACCGTTGTCCACACTTACATGTAGATGTACATGAAGACCCCAACCACAAGCTCCCATGACCCCAGACCCCAGTCGCTGGTGAGTGCAGGCACAGCTTAATGTGGGCTCCAAGTGCGCCAGCACCAAGGAGGATGAGGCTCCCATCCCTGCACCTACTGCTATGAGAGGGAGCCTGGCCCAGGCCGGACCTTGGTCTGTGAACCCTCTGCAGTTAGGAATGTGTGCAGCTTGTTTCTCGGCCCTTCCCTGCCCCTCACCCCATGCAGGTCACACTGATTGCACCCAAAATGCCTCCCATTGGCGCCCTGCCTTAATTTGGATACTCCTACAGGCCGCCCTGAGGTAAGAATTTGCCAAAAGTAGTTGATTTGGGAAAGGATCCTGGGAAACTTGGGGAGAGGGAGAGGTGGGAGGCCAGGAGGGGAGGAAAGGCAGTGAGGGTGTGTTCCTGAGTGGGTCTCTGCTGGAAGCAACTGGGATACGATGCAACTCGAATTCTTCTAGAACACTGGATAACACATACCTCAGAATGCTCCCCGCATCAAGGGATAAGAATGCCCCGGTATTTACCCATATGTTCCTGTTCCTCATTGCTTGAGGACTGTCAACTCCATGGAACATCTGCCCTGCTCCTCTTAAGGGACAAACATGCTCCTCAACCAAAGAGCACCCACCCGAAGAGACACAGTGCATAGGCACCATCTATCAGGGTGACAGGTGACGGCTGGGTGGACTGAGGGAATCATCCAACTGCCCATCGGTTCCATGCCACCCCGGCCATGTGTAAATATCCATGTGTAAGCTACACACACATTTTCTCTCTCTCTCTCTCTCTCTCTCTCCCTCTCTCTCTCTCTCTCTCTCTCACACACACACACACACACACACACACACACACACACAAACACACCCTAACCGCTCTCCCTACTGGTGCCCCCTCTCTGCTCCTGACTACCTGGTCACTATTTAAACCAGAGAAGCAGGGGACTGGGCTTTCCATCTCCCAGAACACCCCCAGGCTCCTGGCTGGAGGGGACACCTGTCTACCCCCTGCTCTAGGAAACCCCATCCTCACTGCTATCCTCTCGGGTTTCAGTGCCTGGCTTCAGCCCAGTTTATCAGCTGCAATCTCAGGCTTGGAGGCTGGAGATTCCTCAGACAGACAAAGAGATGACTGCAAGGGGGGGGGACTTTGGGGTGCCAGCCCAGGTGTGCAGCGATTATCTTGGGGGACTAATCAAGGTGCCTTGTCCCTAGCTTGGCTAGTGAATCACACAGCCCCCACTCCTCCCACCATTCCCCACACTGGCTGCCAGGACAGCGACAGACACCTGCTAACCCCCAGACCTCTTACCTCCCCTGCCTAGCTTCCTTTTGTACTAGAACAAAAGGAGGGAAAAGCCAGCCCCCACCTGGTGAGGGGAGGGCCCCAGGGCTCCCACTTCTCAGCTGTGACCACGCTTTGCCTGTGAATGACAGAATATTGTATGGAGTGGGAGCTGCCCACAGAGAGATTGGCAGACAGATGGATGGTGGCTCAGGATGGGCAACAGGATAAGAGAGGACCTATCCTGGCCACCTGCCTAGAGGAGGTGCCCCTGGGGGTGAAGATGCACAAGACAAGGGCACTGAGCTGAGTCCCCAGGGATCCTGTTAAGATCTCCTTTGTCACCAGAGCCCATTTGGGGAGC
The DNA here is from genome assembly GCA_030015415.1 of Cynopterus sphinx. NCBI lineage: Eukaryota > Metazoa > Chordata > Mammalia > Chiroptera > Pteropodidae > Cynopterus > Cynopterus sphinx. Next base: position 43,673,709 of record CM057382.1, on the reverse strand, counting down.
GGGGCAGAACTAGTCCCACCTTTTATGGAGGAAGTTGGAAAGAAATGAAGCTCAGAGAACTCGAGGCATCTTACCATATTCATATTAGCTCTGAGCCCCAAAGCTATACTGCTCAATGCCTGGCTGGGACACCTTCCTGGACACCTGTCTTAGTGTCTAAGGCAGGCTCCCGCTACAGGGCGGGCATACAGATGTGATGGAGAGCCAGTGAATTGAGCAGGAGCTGGAGTAGACTAACCCAAACGGACCTTGAGCAGCCTCCTGACTCCTGGCCAGTAGCCTCCCCTCAGAGGCCAGTGGCAGCCCCTCACTTCCCTTTCTTCTTCTTCTCCTTCCAAACTGTTTCTAGACCTGCTACATGGCAGGACTGCTGACTCCCGCATACAGTTTGGGTGTGCAACACAGTGGCCTTCAGCTTTCCTCTGAGGCTCGGGGAGAGGAAGGACCAAATGCAGAGCAGGTCAGGAGAGAGACAGCAACAGACAGACAGGGATCCTGCGAGCCTCAGACCCCGCCTAGACAAGAGTTAGAGACCAGGAGCGAGACAGAAACAGAAAGAAACTGAAGTCAGAAGTGATGATTGCTGGGGAGAGGCAGGCCGGCATCCAGGCCATTAAGATGAGACATGGGCATCTCCAGCACCATCCTTCAGAGCTGGGGGAGCTGGTGATGGGAGGGAAACATTATTCACAGCTAACGAAAGACTCATTACTTTGCACCAACCTTTGGCTGGTATTGAATACACCATCACTCTGCTCTTAACAAATGGCTTCTTGAGGGTTTAATTAACTTTTTAGCACCCTCGGGCAGGCAGCTTGGCCCCACTATTGGGCGAAGCCTGAGTCAGCCATGCTGCGAAGCAGTGACGGCCTTCAGGAGAGGTACCTTCCGCCAGAGTGGAAGGGACGAGAGAAGGAGCAGTGCCCTGCTTGATCCGACCACTTGCTCATGTTACAGATGGGAAGACTGAGGCCTGGGTGCAAGAAGGTAACTTGGGCAGCTTGTTCAAGGTTACACAGCAAGACAAAGGTGTAACCAGGCCTAGATCCCAAGCCCTGAGCAAACAGAAGGATGCTCAGCCTGGAACCTCAGCCGTATCTTTTTCTCCATGGTCACTGGCTGCAGTATGTACACAGCACATAGTGATTCTGCAATTACTGGTTTAACTTGATTGAGACCCATGGCACAGCGGGCCTGAGACTAAGTCCTTTCAAATCCTCATTCTCATCTCAAACACTTGTCATGCCCTTCTGATATGAAGACGCTGTGCTAAGGCCTTTCGTGTGTTAGCTCATGTAGTTCTTACCTTGACCTTGGGAAGCTGGTCTTATTACTATGTCCATTTTTCAGATGAGGAGACCGAGACTCAGAGAGATAAGGAACAACTCAAATATCACATGAACCATTAAGCTATACGGCCTCTCTGGAGAACCTACATCAGTGAAACCCATCTTTTCACTGAAGGGGAAATTGAGGACCTTCCCAAAGTTACTCAGCTCATAAATGGACTCGTAGCTTCCAGTTTCATGCCTTACAAATAAATAAAGGCCCTTTTAGCTTATTACATAGCCCAGCATCTCTGCTTCACTCCATGCTCCTTCCAGACTTAACTGCCTTTCCCTCTTATGGGGTTGGGTCCCCAGCTTCATGACCCACAATGAAAAGCCCCATTGAGCAAAGGGGCTAACCCGGGCTTTGGACTCAGATCCAGGTTGAAATCCTGCTCTGCGGATTTGTGCTGTGATCTTTGGGCAAGTCATTCCTCCTAGCAGAGCCTCAGTTTCTTCATTTGGCAAATTAAAATGTGCCTCACAGAACATTTGTGAAACTTAAATACGTGCTTAACGCACTTAACCCAGTGTCTGACACGTCATACGATGCACTCAGTAGCAGTATCATTGGGATAAGCGTTCAATGCAGCCAGGAATCGCCACTCCCTCTTGCATTCCATTTATTGCAGTTATCTCCCAGGAGAGACTGTCCAACAACCTCCACTCCCCCCCCCCCCCCATTAGAATTGGGGCAGAGAAGCCCTGGAGGACATAAGGTGCCAGAACAGAGCCCTCCCCTGCCAGGGAGTGGGGCGGGGCCCATGGGCCACCTATCAGCTGTGGGCTAATTAATCGTGCCAGGCTGACAGCAGAGAGGGGCCGTGTTTTTTTGCAGATGAGTGCAGAGCTATGATGGAATAATGGGCTTTAATGCACTGGTCTTCTCCGGGGACCTGTCTTTCATTCCCAACAAAACTAATTAATGACAGCAATAAATAAACCAATCCAGCCCACACTGCCCGGAGCAGCCAGGCCTCTTGGAATAAAGCCTGTTGCTGGCCAGGCCAGGGAACACTGTGGCCCAGGTCCTCTGCACATGTGGGTGAGGGCCATATGATGTCATGTAGGGTGGGGCTAGAGGAATCAAGCCCAAGAGGTCCACTCTATCTCAGGCTGAAAGCTTGGGAATTATGCGTTCTAATCTCACACTAGCCACCATGTGGCTGTGTGACCTTGTCGGGTCATTCTCTCTGAGCTTGGGACATTAACCCCATTTAGAAGAAACATATGTAGTCTACGACAAGGGTCCCCAACCCCTGGGCCTCTGACCAGAATCGATCGGTGGCCTGTTAGGAACCGGGCCGCACAGCAGGAAGTAAGCGGCGGTCAAGTGAGTAAAACTTCATCTGTGTTTGCAGCCACTCCCCAGCGCTGGCATCACCACCTCAGCTCCACCTCAGATCATGAGGCCTTAGATTCTCATAGGAGCACTGGTCCCTGGTGCCAGAAATGTTGGGGACCGCTGGCTTATAAGTCAGGAAGGGTCACATTTCCTTTTATAGTTCACAAAGCATGATGAGGCCAGGCACATTACAGGGGGGATATCACACTCGTGGGACTCAGTCAGTGTATACCTTAACACAGAAATCAGCAATGTCGGTGGTTTTAAACTTTTCGTGTGCACCAGAACCCCCTTGAGGGCTTCAAGAAACCCAGACTGTGGCTCTTCCTCGTAGTTTCAGAATCAGCAGGGCCTAAGAATTTGCCTTTTTAAACAAGTTTCCCGGGGATGCTGAGGCTACTTTAGGAACCTCACTGAGAACCAGTGCTCTCGACTAAATGACAAACACTTGATTTCTCTGTTTCTGGTTAGCTTGGGGTCCCTCACTGTCCCTCTCTTGGCCTCAATTTCTCCATCTGTACATGTGTATAGGGAGACAGGACTCTTTATGACTCTGGGGGTCCTTCTCCACCTTTGGAAGCAGTTCTAGACCTCCCATGGGGCATGTGACATCAGGGTCGCTTTATGTGCATATCTCAGCACTCTTCGGCCAAAGTGGCTCAAAGCAGAGGGACAATGGAGACCACAAAAGTGCTATCACCTTTCTAGAAGTTTCCGTGTCCATTTATAGTAGGCTCTGCCTCCCACCAAGAGTGGGAAATCCTCCAAATACAGAGAGAGTTTAGATCTAGGGCAGGAAAAACATGCTAGTGGCCACTCCTATTCAATGCAACCCACCTTTGGTAAGCGTCAATGTGCAGAAAAGTCATGGGCAGATAAAAACAACCACTCACCCTGAGCACGGTGCTATTCTAAGGGTCTGTTGTGGATCGCCTCAGCTAGGCCTCTTGGCATCCTAATAAGGGGGGTACCTTTATTATTATAACCATCCACTCTGTTTCACCAACCGAAGAACTGGGACTCAGAGCGGCTGCCTGTAGTTGTGCAGCTAGCAAGGAGCAGGCCCCTTGTGTGAATTTTGCTATCTGGTTCCTGGACTTGCTATCTGGTGCCCTCTGCCCTTCCCCTCTGTCTCACACATGGGAGATCTCACCGTCCTCAGGGAGCAGACGCGTATACCACTGACATACAGGCAGAGGGTGCCCAGAGCTGGGCTTGGCTGTAGAGGAAGAGTCACATTATTCTGGGATACATGGGAGGCTCTGTCGGGAAGGGGACAGAGGTCAGCTGGGAAGGGATCTTCTGCCTGAGCCCATCCTACTCACTGACTTTCCTGGCTCAGGGCCCAGCCTGACTTCAGAGACTTGTCCACTACAAAGATGCTGAAGGTAGTACGTGCTGACAGTGGGAGCTGAGGGATGCCTTCCTAAAGGGACACCATGAGGCAGGTCTGAGCCAGCCCTGGCCAGACAATGCCAGCTGTCCCAATAGCCAGAGAAGCACCTCCGAGGTCATCTGTGAACAAATGGGATGCAGAGTTGGCCTGGGATACCATTCCCAGTGGTTTCCAGCTCTGGCTCTAAAGTGGAATCACTTGGACAGTAAATGTCTATCTACGTACCATTGCCTGGGCCCCTCTCACAGGAATCAGGGTTTAATTAATTGGCACCGGTAAGTTAAAATGTTCTCCAGGTGATTCTACTGCGCAGCCCGGGTGTGGGGAAGAACTCTGGCCCTTGGGAATTTAGACTTCCCTGAAGCCTGTTGAGGCTGGGAAGGGCTTCTTGTTGTACTCTACCTACTGCTGTGTTCCCATCCCTGCTTCCAGGAGGAGGTGGCTCCATACCATAACGTGAATGTAGAACAGGAGGCTGTGATAGGACTGTCTTCCACACAGAAATAAATTCAAGGCACCCAGAGCTACAACACAGCCTGGAAGGAGAGGCCAACAGCTCTTAGGAGAGCCAGGGCTGCCAAGAAGAGCCACGCCAGGTAGAGGAATTCTAAATTCCACAAAAGCCCATCTCCTCCAGGAAGCCCCCTGAGCCCAAGTTTATGGAGATCTCTGAGTTCTCCCAACCCTAACTGACAGACTGTTAACATAACAGAAGGCAACCAGCTCTGATGAGACAGTATCCTGCTCAAAAGCCTTCTGCAGCTCTTCATTGCCCTCAGAATAGTCTCAGTGCTCAAGACCCTAAGAGCAGGCATCTCTGAACCTACACAGAGCCAGGCGACAAATAGGGTTGCTGTGTAAGTTTAACAATGTATAGTATGTAAAATGCCTAGTACATACACAAAGAAACTTCTTTGAAAAGTGCCAACTACCACTACCACCACCATCGTCTTCATCACCACCACCACCATCATCACCACCACTACTAAAATCGTTATCAGTGTCATTATCATCTTCCTGATGACTCTCACCACCTTCATCACTAGCATCATTACTATCAGTATCATTTTTATCAGCACTGCCACACTATCCTCAGCATCCTTATCACCACCACCAACTTCATCACTATCATCATCTTCACCATCACCATCATCACTGTTATCTTCCTCATCACCACCACCACCACCACTACCACCATCATCATCTTTATCTTCATCATCACCACCACACGCAGCATTATCACCATCATCATCATCATCATCATCATCACTATCACCTTTGAGGCCCTTTTTTTGCTCTGGCCTTTCTTTCCGGATTGCCCTTTATTCCTTTCTCACGTATAAAAGGTATAAGTGAGTAGAAGTCCTACTCATCTGCCATGGCCCAGCTCAGATGCAGCCTCCTCCATAAAGCTTCCCTGACGCTCTCAGTCAAGAAGTGCTGGAAGCCTACTGGCACCCTGACTGCTATGTATGTGTGAGCTCTTCTCTCTTGCACCAGATTATAAAACTTTTCAATTCGCCAACCTCTGCTTCCCTTTCACTTCTTCTATGTGTCCCCTACCTATCTGAGCCTACAGCACAGCTGATCAAATGGGGGACACTAAGGCCCCTTAGAAAGTGCTGGGGTTGCCCAATCCTGTCTCCCTGGCCCCCATCAGCTGCCTCGTAACCTATGTCCTTTCCCAACATCATTGCCCATCAAGCCATCAGCCACACTTCAGTTCCTCTCCTATCTTAGATGATGGCACAGACCAGAGTTCGCACATCTAGGTTCAAGTCTGCGTTTGATCCCCTTCTGCGTATGTGTCCTAGGATGACTCCTCCCTCTCTGGGGGCGCGAGTTGCCACTCCATTCACAGGCTATGTAGGTGCAGGGATAGAAGATTTCACAGTCCCTCTAAACTCAAGCATTCTGAGTCTCAGCATAGGTAGCAGGTAGGTTTGGGCCTATTCACGTGGCTCTCCTCCTTCTAATCTATACATATTGAGTGGTGGTCTGAGGGCTCTTTTAATGTGACTTTGCCCAGATCAGACCTCCTTCCTACCCAGAAAGGTCACAGAAGTCTGACCTCTGTTCTGGAGTGGCTGCCTGGGCTGGGGGCTAAGGCAGGCCCCAGGTGAGGCATGCTTGGCCCCCCTCTCAGCTGAGAAATTCAGATTAAGGGCCTACCAGCTCTGTTGCCTTCAGCTGAGAGGTTCAGAGCTCTTGGCCCAAGAGCCCAAGGGGAAGAATATTTACGGTTTAATAACTAGCCTATTGATTCTCATTTATTTGCCGCCAACAGGGCTTACTGAGGAAGTGAAGGCGAAAGGGCTGTGTTTGTAAATAAGTCTCCAGTTGGCCCCATCGCTCAGCCTGCTGGGCCTGATTCTGAACAGGGAGGTGAGCTGGGTTAATATACTGCAGTGCCCTCTGCTTGGCTGACATGCAGCCACAGGGACACCAGCCATCCAGGCCACCCTGTAGGACCCTCCTGAGCCCAAGCCCCTTCCCTATGCTCTTCACAGTTAGCAATGCACTTTCATATCTATGATCTCTTTTGACTGTCTCCCTTGAAGGAGGAATACCAGGAGTTAGAGCCCACTTAACAGGTGAGAACCCTGAGAAGTACAGAGATTGTATAATTTATTTGAAGACACACAGCCAGGAAAGGGTGAGGGGGCAGGACTGAAACTTGGACGATGTCGTGTGGCCGACTCTTTTAGTAAGCTATTGCTGTGTAATAAACCATCCCAAAATTTAGTAGCTTAAACAAAATGATTATTTATCATGAGTCTATGGGTCAGCTGGGCAGTTTGGCTGATCTGAACTAGGCTTGATTGACATGGGCCAGGCTGAGTCAGCTGTGTGTGGTGAGCTGGAGGATCAGCTGGGACTGGCTGCTGTAGGATGACCTCAGCTAGGACAACGGGGCTCTGGTAGCATGTCTCTTGCACCCCTCTAGCAGGCTGGCCTGGCTTTGTTCTTGCAGAGGTGGCAGAAGTCCAAGAGAGGAAGCGGAAACACCCAAGCACCTTAACCAGCCTCTGCTTGCATCAAGTTTTCTGCCGCTGCATTGGCCAGAGCAAGTCAGTGTTGGAGAGCAGGACTTAAAGCTGTGGATACAGAGAGGTGTGACAGACTGAGACCATTAGTGCAGTCTACCGCACTGACCAGGGAGCACTACACCCTCCACTATTTTCCAGCATTCTGCCCATTCCTTTGCAAAGAATTAAAGCCTTGGTCAAACAGAGAATCTTGTTGTCTTTCCCCAAGTCTGGTAGCAGCACTCTTGAGAAATATGAGGCTTCATCTGGGTGGCACCAGAATGTAGAACCGAGACCTAAAGGTTTGGGCTTAAGACTTGGAGGGATGTTCCAAGGACTGAGGCTGTTCCACAGTTGAAAAGGCTCCTTAGAGAGGTAGTGAGCTCCCAGTCCCTGGGAATGTGTAAACTCAAATGGGAGGCTGATGTCATGGTTGTGGGAGGGATTCTGCCTCCAATGAGACTGGATGCAGATCAGATAAGCTACAAGCTCCCTTGTAGAACCATAAATCCAGAAGCTTTGAAAAGAGTAGCCAATGACTGCAGCCCCGAGGCTGAGGAATGCTGCTACCAACCCCTACTGCCTGGCTCCAGGCATAGTGAGGTCTGAAGTGGAAAATCCACTAGAGAACTGCTTTCTGGAAGAGAGCACATGAGCGTTAGAGATTCAGAAATTTCCTCTCCAGCCCAATGGGAAAGAAGAGGAGAATGAAGCTTGGAGCAGGAAGCCCCAGCCAACCCCAGAGAGGCAGCCTGGCAAAGCAAAGAGCTGGACACACCTGTCTGGGACCTCCTGTCGATGCTCGCTTGCTTTCGGCCGCATGCCTTCGTCTCGAACACTGCCGAGCGGCATGGCCGTGAGGGTTAAATGAGATAATGGAATTGAACTTTCGTGAAATAGAACGGAGACTTGGCAACTGTATTTTTTCTTTTCCTTTTGAGTCGCAGCAGTTAAAAACAAGAGCTGACATGATCCATGTTCCCTCAGGCCCACTCTAGCTACTTGCCCCTGCCCTGCTCGTCAGAGAGGGCAGCTCAGGCTTCTGGGTCTGGGTGGGAGAACCTGAAGCTCCCAAGGGAAGTCAGGGGCCAAGCCAAGGGAAAAGGGGGCTCCTGGTCAAACACTTCCTCTCCCAGCCCACCCCCATCAGCTGGTCATAGCAGGGGTGGCTGACCAGGCAGGCCCAGGACTGACTGGACCAAATCACCAACCGCCTGCCCCCTCCTCCAGTTCCAGCCTCCTGGAGGTGTCTCTTCTCTGTGGCAGGAACCTCATTGATGGAGAGAGAGGTGGGAAGGTGGAAGAAGAGGGCGGTCTGTTGACGGCCTTCTCCACTTTCCGGAGGCTTGGGAGGCTTCTCAGGTAATAATAGTCACAGAAACTCCCCTTTGGGCAGAGCTCAGTGTCCCCCGCAGTGTCTGTGCAGCTTTTAGCAGAGCAGGCTCAGCGCAAGGGTCGAGCTTCCCTGTGGCTGCCTGGCTGGCTCGCTTCCCGACTCACCAACCATCGGCCCCACCGATCCACCCGCGTGGTGACTGACAGACATGGTGGGTGTCTGGCTGACAGACGTGTCAGCCGGCTGGCTGGCTACTGGACTGCCTCACTCTCTCGATGACTGACTCAGCCACTGTCCAGCTAGCTGGGTGGCAGACGCAGCAAGCAGTAGACTGATGGACAAGGTGTCGGCCAACATAGGGAGTGAATGGAGCCGCATGGTGTGAGCGACTGAAGACTGTCTCACTAACGCAGTGACTAAAACACAGACTTGGTGCCCAACAATTAACTGACTGATTGGCATGGTATCTAACCAATAGACTCATGGGTTATCCAACTGACTATTTCGCTGACTCAGGATTGACAAAATTACCATCGAACCAGTCTGCCTAGACAGACTCATGGGTTTCCTGACTGAAGATCGTTTTGCCAACTAACCGGCTGACAGAGAATGTCTCTGACAGACCAGTTGTCTGGGTGACTGTTTCATCGTGGACTAATTTACGACTGTCTGGCTGACTGACTCTCACTCATTGACAACCAACTGACCGACTGATTTGCCTGTTACTGTGCTGATGACTGACCACTCCATGCATCAACGGGCCTTTCACACTAACCCTCACATTGGCAGGTGGGAGACCCACTGGATAATGGATAGTCAGGTTGCCTTAGTAAGCACTACCTGACTGCCTGAAAGCAATAACTAAAATGTTGACCGACCGACTGACTGACTGACTCACCACCAGACTAACAACCCAATTCACTGGACGCCTGAAAGCACATGGGCCTACTCAGTGACAGCCAGACTGACTCACTGGCTGGATGGACTGACCCACTGTTGAACAACTGCGGCTGCCTGGCTGACCCCAGTGCTGACAGCTGGCCGACTGGCTGACCATGGACACAGCAGCAGCCTGCTGTGCTGACTGACAGGCCCAAGGGGCTGACGAGCTTCCCGGCTGATGGGGAAAAATATTTTTAGGAGTCCTTTTGGGTTCCTTGTTCTTTCTCTTCCCTGAACCCTCATCTCTCAGCTCAGCCTTTTCACCTCACACTTTTTTTAATTTAATTTTGTTGTATGCCTCGTACATACAAAGGAATATGGATAACATACATAAAAAACTTAAAGAATGAAAATAAAATGAACACCTGTGCACGACCACTTAGATCCAGAGCTGGAATAGTGGCCTTCCACATGCTGCACAATAAAGCTACCTGGGAAGCTTTTGACAAACGACCATGCCCAAGAGATGCTCATCTTACTGGTCTGAGTGGGGCCTGGCATAACAGTGCCTTTATTTTTTCCAGCTTTATTGAGGTATAACTGACAAATAAAAATTGTATATACTTAAGGTGTACAATGTTATGTACATACACATTATGAAGTGACTACCATAGTCAGTATAGTTAACATTATCTATCCCCTAATGGAGTTACCATTTTTCATGTGAAGTGAGAACATTTCAGATCTACTCTCTCGGCAGATTTCAAGTACATGATAGTGTTATTAACTATAGTTACCATGCCGTACATTAGGTCCCCAGAACTTGTTCTTCATGCATAACTGAAACTTAGCGCCCTTTGACAAATGTCTCCCCATTTTCTACTACCCTAGCCTTTGGCAAGCACCATTTCTGTTTCTATGAGTTCAATTTTTTTAGATTCCACATATAAATAAAATCAGGCATTATTTGTCTTTCTGTTTCTTGCTTATTTTACTTGGTGTAATGTCCTCGAAGTTCATTGTATTATTGCAAATAGCAAGATTTCCTTCTTTTTAAATGCTGATTATATATACCACAACTTTTTTATCCAGTCATCTGTCAACAGACAGGTTGTTTCCATATCTTGGCTATTGTGAATAATGATACAAAGAACATGTCGATATCTCTTGGAGATCTTGATTTCTTTCTTTTCTTTCTTTCTTTCTTTCTTTCTTTCTTTCTTTCTTTCTTTCTTTCTTTCTTTCTTTCTTTCTTTCTTTCTTTCTTTCTTTCTTTCTGTGTGTGTGTGTGTGTGTGTGTACCCAGATTTGGGATTACTGGATCGTATGGTAGCTCTAATTTTAGTGTTTTGGGAACTTTCATACTATTTTCCATACTGGCTGCACCAATTTACATCCTTTCTTTAGTGCTTTCACGAAGCCCCCTAAGTGATTCTGATATGTGGCAGAGTCTAGTGTCCCTGGGCTGGACCTTCACAGTATCTTGCCCTAGCCTCACTACCCAAAGTGTGGTCTGAACCCAGAGCATCAGCCTCACCTGAAAGCTTGTAGGAAATGTGGACTCTCAGTCCCTACTAGAGACCCTCTGAATGAAAATTTGCTTAATAAGACTCTAAGGTGCCCCTTGGCATATTAACATTTGAGAAACCCTGCTTCAGATAGTCCCTACTCCCACCAGAGAAAAACACTATCCCCAGTTCAGTTCATCATCCTTTTGCTTTTGTGTGTGTGTAGTTTCACTTAAACTATCATTTTTAATTTGCCTGTTTTGGTTCTTTCTATCAATGAGCTCACTCTGCACATATCCTTCTGTGATGCTTCCCACACCACACACATTTTATTTTGATTTCTCTATGTTGGGTGTAGCTATAGCAGCTTCATTTTTCACTGCTATGTAGTACTCCACTCCAGTGTATGTAGCTATACCACAATTTATTTATATATGCTGAAAATGGACACTTGAATTGTTTCTAACTGTTGTTATTTGAGGTTGTTATTTCGTGGTTATCGCTTGCTGCTATACTCACTGATTTCTCTTGGTGCATGTGTGTAAGAGAGTCTCAGTGGGGCAGGTAGCCAGTGAGAATGCATATGTCTAGCTTGTCTAGTAATGTCAAACTGTTCCCAGACGCACATCGAGAATGGCCTGCTTCTCCACTCCCTGTGCTAGCAGTCTGCTCTTCCTCTCTCTGCCAACTCTCTTCGTCTCCAGGAAACGGAACAGTCACAGCTTCCCACACTGGGGCCACCCTGTTTCCCTGAGGACAGGTGGTGAGTCAGAGGGATTTGTCTTTTACTCCCTGCCTCTTCCCTTCTCTTCTCTTCCATCTGGCAGATCAGACAGCCTGGGAGAAGGCCTGTCTGGATTTTCCTGGCTCCTGGCCTCAGGCTGAGGGACTGTCAAGGGTTTGAAGGACTTGGGGCTGATAAGGAGAAAGAAAAGATTGTATTAGTCAGGGTTCTCCAGAGAGGCAGAAGGAATAGGATATATAGAGATATCTATAAGAAGAGATTTATTATAGGAATTGGCTTATGCGGTTATAAAGGCCAAGAAGTACCACGATCTGGAGGACCAGGAAAGCCAGTGGTATAATTCAGTCTCAGTCTGAAGGCCTGAGAACTGGGGGGCTGCTGGTGTAAATTCCAAGGTCTGAAGGCCTGAGAACCAGGCACTCCAATGTCTGAGGGCAGGGAAGATGGATGTCCCAGCTTAAGAAGACACTGAGAGAATTTGTACTTTCTCTGCCTTTTGGTTCTCTTTGGACCTTTAAAATATTGAATTATGCCTACCCATATTGTAGAGGGCATCTTCTTAACTCAGTCTACTGAACCAAATGCTAATCTCTTCTGAAACACCCTCATACATGCACCCAGGAATACCATTTTACCAGCTCTCTGGTGATCTTTTAGGCTGGTCAAGTTGACACAAGATTGACCATCACACGTGTGTAACCGTGAGAGGCAGAAACACATGCCGAGCTCTGCGGGGTGGACTTGAACAGGGTTACATGAAGGGAAGCCCATCACAGCATGAAACCACCCAGAGCTTAGGGCTTGGCGACCACTATCTAGAGAGGAGGAGGACCGGGAACTCCTGTGTAGAAAGGGGGACTGAAGAAGGGGTAGCAGGCTCTGTGTCTCCGTGGTGTCATTCTGCAGCAAAAAGGCAGTCTCTGGGTCAGAGAGGGGCCTGAAAGGCAGGAGCGGCTTAGGGGCATATGACCAGAAGGCTCTGTCTTATCAATGACCAGATGTAGAATGAGATTTGGGGTGGGGGTGGTAGGCGGCAAAATTATTTGGGCAAGCTATAAATAGTTAAAAATCGGCTTATTTGAGCTATTTTTTAAACCATCGGATGTGTAAAAATTTGAGTTCAGCACTGTCAGATTTTTAAGATAGCAGGTCTCCACCTGCAGTGAAGAAAGAAATAACCTCAGGGCCAATACACAGAGGTCATTTTTGACTCATTTATAAATATAACAGGGTCTTCAGGGCACAGGGCCCAGACAGGGCCTCTTTTAGTCTAGAACCTATAGCCTCTAGCAGGTTAAGGGTGGGTCTGAGGTGAGTCACACAGCTTGACAAGCCTCCATTTGTGTTGCTATAAAAAGTTTATCATAAGAAGTATGCACAGTATTCCCTCTTTTCTGCTACAAACACCTACTATGCACCAGGCTCTGTGCTAGCACCTTTGTCTGCCTCCTGGGGCCCTTGGAGCAGTGGGTGCCATTCAGGGCTGCAGGCAGAGACCCTTACCAGCGTCAGCCCTCCTCCTACACCCCACTGACCTTATCCTGGTCTCTCACTTTTAACCCACAATCTTCTCAAGTGCTGTCCATGCAAATGCCCCTTCCAAGGAGCCGTCAAGTAGAACAAGAAGGAGCTTTTGTGTCAAGTATAGAACGGCAACAACAGTGAGCATTAATTGAGCATTTGTCATGTAGGAGACACTGAGATAAGCATTTTCTGCGAACATCTTTTGTCTCCACAACAAACTTATATTAGAATAGGTCAAATTCTATGCATATACAAGAACGTGTGTGTGTACACAAAAATAGCACGCTTTGTGTGCTGTTCCACACCTTAGTTTTGTTCTCTCCATGATATACCTCGGAGATTATTCCATTTCATTATGTACAGAGTGCTTCATTGTATGGTTGTACCATAATTTAGCAAAAAACAACAAACAAAAACACCTCTCGGCGGATATTTAGGTTTTGTCCCAATATTTTTTGTACTTGGTTCATTTGGGGGGAAAAATTCCTAGTCTGAATTTCAGTGTCACTGTAACTCAAGGAATTGGAGCCACAGGGTGGGGTTCAGGTGGGAAGGAAAGACTATGATTCTTGGAGAAGGAAAGGATGAGAAAGAAGGGAGAAGCTAAGAGGTAAGGGAGGAGGAAGAGGGAAGGAAGGAGTGGAGGGCCCCGTTTCTGGAGGCGACAGGGTGGAGTCAGGGCTGGGCGGGGCTGTGGATGCACCCCCAGGGACCTGCTGCTGCTGGGCAAGTGGGTGGAGTCAGGGAAAGAGCTGTAGAAGGCCTCAGCCGGGTGTGTGTTCCCATCCTTCCCAAGGTCTGCTCTGAATTGCAGTGCTCCACCTCTCCCTGTCCTTTTTCCCTCATGCTTTCCTGCACCTCCAGCCTGGGAAAATCCAGTCAGAATTAATAAAAGCAGCAGATTGCTTCGAGATGAGGAGCGAGAACTAGAGACGGTTTGGGGGCCTAATATTTCCCTCACGTGTAATAATCTGGTGGTGACGTCTAGCCCCTTTCCTGGAGCCTTTATTAATATTTGTTTCAAATGCATAATTACCTGGCAAGCCCAAAGGGCTGATGCTCGTGTCTCTGCCCCCACTCCCCCTGCCCCTTGGTTAGGCCACCTGCTCCCTGAGGCCACAGGAGGGCAGAGGTGCCGGTGAGGAGGCAGACTGGTTTTCCTCACACATGCAGAGCCATTCTGGAGGTCTGGGCTCCTGAGTTACTGGTCTCCTGGAGCAGTTCACTGCCCTGCATAACCCCAGGAGGCCAGAATCTGCTAAAATCTGGAGGTCCAGGCCAAAGTTGGGGTTCTCCTAGAGGAACCCGCATCAGACACCTTTTCAGTTCTCTTGGCTGTTGAAACGTCACTAGGTGGTTGTAGGGTTGTGACCAAGACAGCCAGTGAGTCCTTGCTGGCCCACCCCTCACAGGGCAGTTGCACTGCATCCTCCTGACTCCGACCACCAGGAACCTCTCAGGCCTGGAAAAGGGCTGGGGAGCAGCTGTGTCCTGTTCTCTTCTCTGGTGATGGGAGGATTGTTCCTCTAGGCCAGGGCTTCGGCTCAGCAGCAGTTCAGTGTGTGGGCTGGGTTGTCCTTGGTAAGTAGCTTGCCTTCTCTGGCCTTGGTTTCCCCAGCAGGACAACGGGGCTCCTCCTCTGCTGCTTTACATTCTGAGGCTGGTGCAGGTGTCAGGAGTCCCAGAGTTTACAAAAACGAAGTCGGAGCAGACCAAAGACCAAGGGCAAGAGCGTTCTGAGAGCTCAGCTCCCCTGGGACCCCACATTCATTACCGAGACCCGCACTGGCTGCAGTTCTGGCTCATGGCAGGATAAATAGGCAATTTGCATGTGGTGAGAGGAAGCCCCTCATTATTCCTACACATCCACCAGCTTCCTCCTGCACTGGGCCATCCTGCTCCATCTGCCCAGAATGTTCTCCCCTTTGCTCCTTTTTTCTAGTCTTCCTTTAGAACTCAGCCCAAACATCATTTCTTCCAGGAAGCCTTCCCTGACTTCCCCACCAAGATCAAATTCACAGTGTCCCATACGTCTCCTTCATAGTGATTTGGAGTCAATAAAATCAGAGGCACAAAAAAGCGACCGTACTTTTCTGTAAATGAGCTTAATTTCTACTATAAGCCCTCCTGTTTCCAGGAGACCGAAATGTAATCTAAGACACTTCAGGGTCCTCCTGCTTTCCCCAGAGTTTCACCACAATCCAGTGGGTCCCCCAATGCTTCAGAGTCAGGAAGGGACTGTCATCTGTAGATCTGGCACATCCTCATTCCTGACCCATCTCAGCCCCCACTGTCCCTCTCCCGCAAGTCATTGCAGCAGCAACATTTCCAGATCCACTGTTACTCCCCATGCTGCCCAAAGAGACCCCACACGGGCAGTCTTTCTGCTCCTAAGTGCAGGGGAACTCAGGAGTCTCACTAGTTGGAGGGGGTGCAGGTCCTCTCACCCTGGCAGCCCCCACATGGGGTGAAGATGGAGGAGACTGGGTGGCAGCTGAAGGGTCTGTCCTCAGGGACCCACCAGCTTCTCGCTCCTCTGTCTCAAGCTTTCGCTTTTTTCCTGTCCTTTGCCAAGCACAGAGACTATTGCTAGAGTTTGGGGAGAGGGTGGGGCATCATCTAACAAAGCTTTCCAGCTACATTTGCAATCTGCAGCAGAACTGACTGTCCTGCTGCATTATCCTGGTGGTCAGAAGAGGGAGAGGGCAGGCGAGACCATAAATACCAGGGAGAGATTAGCCTGTATTGGGCACACCAACGGCAGAATACCTTAATGAAGACAGTAAGTGGGACTCTAGAGCTGGCCGGCCTGGGTTCAAATCCTGCTTTGCTGCCTCCCAGCTGTACCACTGTGGACAAGTTACTTCATGCCTCCGGTCCTTGGTTTCCTCTTCCACAGATGGGGACACTAGCAGTGCCTGCCTGAGTCAGGAGTACATGAGGTAACACGTACAAAGAGCTCAGCACAGTGCCTGGCAGGGAGGAAACCCTCATGGGACCGTTGTCCTTCCCTTTAAACGCTCGATCCCTCTCAGATGAGACTACATTCTTTGGTGAGTATTTGATTATGTCCATCTTCCATGCCACACTGTAAGCTACAGGAGGGCAGGGATTAGGTTGCTTTGCTGGGGCGCTTGCTGGTTTGGGGGTCATAACTGTGTGGTTTGAGTGCTGACACTGTGGATATTGCTCTTCTTATTTGCATTCCTGCGACCTGTACCTGACCATGACCTTGTCCTGTCCTGCTCACGCCTCTTCCAGGAAGCCTTCCCTGATGCTCTCATTCAGATAAACCTCCCCATACCAGGCTCTCCACAGCCCCTGTTGAGAGTGCAGCTCCATCTTCCCCACCCAGCACAAGCCCCTCAAGACCAGGAGCTACCTCCAGCTTCCCTGTGTCTCCCGGACTAAGCCCAGATGAAGGGCCCCAGGTGAAGTTGGCCTCAGTCCTCTTTCATTTATTCGAGCCCCACAACAGTCCAGAGCAGAAGGCAAAGCAGATCCTATCTCAGTGTTATGGATGAAACTGAAACTCAGATTAAGCAATTTGCTTGGTATCACACAGCTGCTGTGGGGAGGAGTTGGGACTGGGACTCGGGCCCAAAGATGCCTGGCCTCTGTTCCCCTCTTGTCCCAAAGAGCTCATACTCTAATTGCAGAAGACGGGATGAGACAGAGGAACCATTAAAAAGACAATGGCAGATAAGAACCCAGTTACGTGGCTGGTGTGGGCATCCTGAGCACCTCTTCCAAGCATAATTGAGGAAAACACCACAGGTGAGACAGCAACCTGAGCAGCGGCCCAGGTGCATCACGGGAGGGCAAGGTCGGGCCTAGACTGCCAAAGAACTTGAGTGCCAGGATGAGGAAAAGCTAGGCCCTTCCAAAGCCCCTGAAAATTACCTGAGTTCCTGGCCCACCTGCCCATGGCTAAGACCAAGGAAAAGGGGCACCCACGGGCTTTACCCCAAACTGGGTCAGCTCCATCATTAATGAAGTTTCTGAGGTTCTATTGTGTGCACATCTCTATCACCCTTTGCGCTTCTCAGCCTACACCATGACAGCAATCAGATGTCAAAGGCCCAGAATTAGGGAAGTTACTCATGAGGGCACCCAATAAGCCTCATAGGCCCTGGGATTGCGTCCACAAAGAATCAGCAGCTACCAGATTCTCGGGGCAATCCTTAGCTTCAAGACCATTATCTCAGGGTCACTGTCTGGACCTTCCCTCTCTGGGCAACCAGGAGCCAGGATACAAAGTTTCAAGCCAGTCCCTCCAGCTCCAAGCCCAGGCTGGGTATCTCAGGTCATTAGGCCCGTAACAGGCCAGGCCACCTGCTCTTCGTGGCTGGACTAAAAGATATCTCACACTGCCCCCTGGCTGGGCCGACCTAGATCAACAGAAAATAATTTATTCTAATAAAAAGAATCCAAATGCCCTACCAGCTCCCTGCCCCCAGGCACAGCCAAAGTGACCAGCCTGGGCCCTGCCCCTCAACTCAGCAGGAGCTGGGAGGACAGAGAAGATGAACCCCCTGGATGGGAACCATGACCTCAAATGGGAGCCACTCCTTCCCAATACCCATGAAGTTTTCATTTAGTCTCATTTCATCCTCACAGTAACTAGAAGGTAGACATT
Source organism: Cynopterus sphinx (assembly GCA_030015415.1). Taxonomy (NCBI): domain Eukaryota; kingdom Metazoa; phylum Chordata; class Mammalia; order Chiroptera; family Pteropodidae; genus Cynopterus; species Cynopterus sphinx. Next base: position 43,655,977 of record CM057382.1, on the reverse strand, counting down.
ATTGGCCCATTGTTCTGAGGACAAATTTAAGGTTCAGAAAAATGAAGCAATTCACTCAAGCTCTGAGTGAATGAAGCAATTCACTCAGCAATTAGGAGACAGGATGATGCTGGTCCACCTGACTCCAGAGTAGATGCTGGTTTCGTGGCCTGCACGGTGCCCCTGAAGGGAAGCACTGCTCAGCTCCACTTCTTCCAGGAGACCCGGAGCCCTGGCCCCACAGAGACTCGGCTTCTCTGAGAACCTGTAACCTTGCTTCTGCTTCCTGCCTCTCCCCAGCTCCACACTCACTCAGCCTGGCAGGCTAGGGTGGCGGATAAAGGTTCAGGCTCGGAGCTCCTACTGCCTAGTGTTGGAGCCTAACTCCCATCCCTGAGGAACTGATGTGGGCCAGTGACAGCCTCCGTTTTCTCATCTCTTAAATGGGATTAATAATAATAGCAGCCATTTTCCCAACTTGTTGCAAGGTGCCCATGAGGGGATCTATGGCACATGAGAAGGATAGAGAGTGCTACTGTTTGGCATTCTTCTCATGGTGGGGAGTTGGCTTTAGAGCAAGGTGACTGGTACCCAGGGATGCCACCAGTCTCCTTGCATCAGGGCTGTCTCTCCCACAGCCCAGGCCCGTATTGAATAGATAGCTGTCCCCTCTCCCACACACCTCCTTTCAGTTGGGTTAAGAGCTTGGGGTCTGGCCCAAGTGAATGAAAGTGACTCCTAGCTCTGACACTTTCTAGTTCTGTGGACTTAAGTCCGTTCTTTCCAAATCTCAGTTTCATCTCCTACAAAATGAGTATTGTAAAAAAGACTCTTCAAAGAATGTTCTAGGCCCACGTACTCCTCGATACCAATTTCCTTCTCAATCTGCGAGAGGTAGTGGTGGTAGCTGGCCACAGATTACCAAGCTTCTGCCATTCTTCTCTCAAAGCTCTGAAATGCCATGGTGGTGAGGAGCCTGGAAGGCTGTACAGCAGGGGCATGGGCTAACCGGAGGAAGTCTCCCTCTGCTATGTCACCAGACTCTCAGTCAGGGTCAGAGGGGCTCAGACAAGGCAAGATTCCTGTGATCAGAGCCTCAGGGGAGACTTCCCCCTGAACGTCTGAGGCCACCCAGAGCTACTCGATGTTGGCACTGCTCTTGGTTCCCTGCCCTGACAATGCCACAAACTCCAAGGCAACTTTGTCTTTTATGGAAAATACTATCTGTATTTGTTTCTTGGGTTGTCTCCAATTTCAACCTCCAAACCAGTGTGTCCATCAGGTGTCCAGCCCAGTGGCCCAGGAACTACCTCTTCCCGAGAAGGCTAAGAGCCCATCAGTGGGCAGGGCAGGGCAAGATCCTATCCCAGACAACCAGAGACCCCTTTTGTTCACAAAGGATCAGAAAGAACAAGAAGAACTAAAACTCACTTTCCATGTTTCCTGGCCTGAGCCGGAGCATTAGACTCAGGTAAGGATGCTGGATCTCAATCCCAGCTTCTAGTGAAATTCAGCTGGACATTTAAGTTATGTAAGCTTCAGTTTCCATCTGTCATCTATCTATCTATCTATCTATCTATCTATCTATCTATCTATCATCTATCTATCTATCTATTTATACCTATTATCTGTCATCTTTCTATCTTTCTGATTAAAATCTTATTGATCCCAATGGATTGCTATCAGCATCGAACAGGGGATTAGATTCGACCATAAAGCCCATTCTCTGGAATGCAGTTAATAGCACTGTGCACTTGTGTGTGGAGAGAGTGTCCCAGACAGCGCTTCAGTGAGAAGTGGAACCTTGGGAAAAGCCTGCGCCCCAAGCCTCAGTTTCCCTCCTACACAGATGCTCTCTAAGGATCATCCAGCTCTGAAACGCCAGGCTGCAGATTCCTCCATAGGAAAGAGGACGTGCTGACAGGGCCTCCGAGTCTGCAATATGATCTCCTCTCTCAGGAGACATAGGCTCCCCACCCAGGCGGCTGGTGATTAATACGTCCTGAGTGGGTTTCCCGACCCGCTGTCAGGGACATCAAGGTAAGTGCCCATCCACAGGCTGAGGGCTCTGTCGATGAATAAATAATAACAGCAGTGAAGTAATGGGATCCGGTGAGGCCTCTTAGGATAATGGAGCGACAGAAGTGGCGTGGAGCCCCAGGGACTGGTGCTGGCAGAAGAGCTACTGAGAGGGGATGACCGGACCCCGGGCCTGTGCACATCCCAGCAACATTCTGTCTACTGACAACGAACCCTCGTCCTGGTCCTGCGTGACCCTGCAGCACAGTGGTCCATATTACAGCTGTGAGTGTAGGCTTAGGGATCATGCAGACCTGATGCCACTCTGCCTGCTGAGCCTCAGTTTCCACATTTGTGCAATGGACATGATAAGGAGAGGAGGTGTTAACAGGTATCAGCTCATCGTGAGCCCCTGACTAGTGCTAGTGCTGGTCGTCCCCAAAGTGATCATGCCTCTTTCAGCTCATTAAAGTCTTAACTCAAAAATGCCCTGAGGACCAGATGGTGCCCATTTGCTAAGTGAGGAGAGTGAGGCTTAGAAAGATGCTTGTCTTTCTCCAGAAAAATCCTAGCCCTGTCTCTGGTTCCGTTTCCCAACACCAATTCAATTTCCATTTTGGGGCTAGCTGTCTAATGGGTTCATAGGTGATGTTAGCGAGCCAGTCTATGTTCTGGGGACCTCACAGTGCAGAGGGAAGGGCAAGCAAGGCAAAGGGTGGGTCCTCGAAATAGGCCCTAAATGAAAACCACAATCAGACATCACTGTGCATACACTAGAAGGGCCCAGTGAAAAAGGCTGATGATATGTTTTGGGCTGGCAAAAATGTGCGTCACCTGGAACTATCTCACATTGCCAGTGGAAGTGTGAAATGGTACAACCACTTCACAAAAGGTGTGACAATTTCTTGTAAGTCCCAACATGTAACTGTCCTTGACCCAAAAATTCAACTTCTACGCATTAGCCAAAACAAAAAAAAACATACGACTACACGGAGACTTGTATATGAACACACATAATAGCTTTGTTCGTAATGACCAAAGCCTGACAACACCCAATGTCCATCGCTAGGCGAAGGGATCGATAAATCGTAGCATATCCATTCAATGGAATCCTATGAAGTTATCAATACATGAACCAAGAAGGATCACTCTCAAAAACATGATGCTGAGTGAAAGAATCCAGGCACAGAAGAGTACACACTGCATGACGTCATTCACACGAAACCCTAGAAAAGGGAAAACTAGTCACGAGTGACAGAAAACGGATCAGAGGTTGCTTTCTGGGGCCAGGTTAGTGTGCAGGAGACTGCTATGCCGGAGGGAACTTTCTGGGGCAATAGAAACATTCTGCGCCTCAGCTGTGGTTGGTGGTCGTTACATAAGTGTGCCCAGACTCATAGACCGCTCCGTTTTTACGGGTGCGTTTTACTGTATATAAATCTTATTTCCAGAAAGTTGATCAAAAACCAAATCAAAACAAAACACAAGCACCAAAAAGTAAAATTACTCACCAGAGTAATCCAAACGGCTGGCAGTCCCCAAAGAGCATATGATCATAGAGTGGCCAACCAGAAGTTTCAACACAAACAACTCACTTGGCGTGAGGTGGGGAGGGAGGGAGAAGCTTTGCCTTCTCTGGGCTGGCTAAGTCGTGGTGCCATGGGGCATGGGCCCCCTCCCTGAGCACTGTTAGAGAAGCAGCCTTCGTCATGGGCCAGTTTCCTGCGCCCTCCTCTCCAGCGGTGCTCCTCCTGTTCAAGGCCCTAATAACCCAACAGCCTCTTCATGAGAACTCAGCCGGAGCCTTAGCTTGGCAAGATGATGGTGACTTTACGCAAAGAAAAAGGATCCCCTCCCTCTAAGCAGACACAGCTCCTTGTCACTTAGCAAGCAGAGCTTGGACTGGATTTAAAATCCCCACTTGCCCCTTGGTCCAAGCCTTTTTATGTGTCTCCACCTGGAGGCTTCTTGCTGAGCCTCCATCCTGGAAACTGCTCCTGCCCCTCTCTAGGCTTCAGTTTCCCCACTTGTCAAATGGATCCAAACAACCGTGAAGATCTAATGGGAGAGAAAGGAAATTGCTTTGAAAAATATGATGTGCTTGACAAATGCCGGTTTCTCTCTAGACTGTTGGATGAATGGATGAATAGATAGTTGGACAGATGGATGGTTGGATGGGTAGGTGGATGGACTGATGGATGGATGGATGGATGGATGGATGGATGGATGGATGGATGGACGGACGGACGAGCAGATGGGTGGGTGGATTGTTGAATGGGTGGGCAGATGGGTAAATGGATGGAGAGATGAGTGACAAAATTATCTCTAAATTTCAGTTTTATGTTCTCTGTATTCTCTGGGGGCAGTGAAAGGTGGAGAGCGAGATAGGGTCCACATATCAGAGTTCTCTGACCTCCCTTTTGTATCTCCTTCCACCATTCCTTAAATATGTCAATCCCCAGCTTACAATCCTTTGGACCTCAAATGCCATGGGCAATCCTCCTCCTCAGGCTAGTGGAAATGAGGTTGGCATGTGGATAGTGAGAGCTGAAGAAACGAGCCTGCTCCTCCCCCAGCCAGGGCCCCTCCCTCCTAGGGTCATGGGCCCCACTGAAGAGCTTCCTTTTCTGGGCCCTGATCTACAATGAGATAACTGATGATTCTCGCTGCTTAGTCTCTTTCTCAATAAAAGGTTGGACAGAGATGAGACAATTAAAAGGCAGATCCCCAGCCACCCTGGAGAGATTCAATGAATAATAACAAACTTGCAGCTGCAGACTGGCTCAGGCCTTTGAACAACCAGCTACAAAAAGGCTTAAGGGACTCAGTGGAACGACTTAATTTTCTGGAGAACAATGGCCAGTGGGGAGCAGAGAGATGGCCCTCCCCTTGCCAGGATGAGTGCACAATATCTCCTACAAGAGGGGTCCCCATTCCTCAGATCATCCAGCCTGCTGCTCAATGCCAGGACAGGGGATGCAGAGGGCAGAGACTCTGAAGTCAGGCGAATCAGGGCCACATCCCAGCTCTGGCCCTGCCCAATCTGTGTGGCCTTGAGCAGATGTTGGAGCCTCTCTGACTCCCCTCGATTCTGCATGTGTGAGACAAAGTGACAATGGAGTGAGCCTCACTGGCCCATTCCACTTGGACACAGGTGAGATGCTCTGCTCTGTCTGGGAGAAAGTGGTAGAGACCATGCAACCAGCGGCGGTGATCACTGCTCAGGGTCATCAGGCCCCTTGGTGTTTACGAGCCTTTTTTCAGAGAGCAGGCAATCAGAGCCCCAGCAGCTGGTAGGGAGAGGAGGCACATGTCACACATGAGCCTACATCTCCTCTTCTTTTTACCTGCAATCCTCCCCGACCTACTAACTCAGAGGCTGTCCCATCTGGTCTGCGAGCCCGCGCTGATGACTGAGACCCAGGAGTTTAGTCCAGGGAGTCAGCGTTTGCCTTCAGCTTATTTGGGTTTTTCAGTATCACGAGACTGAACAAGAGGGAAGAAGGAGCTCACCCAAAGTCACTGGGCTCTGGAGCTCAGGTCTCAGACTCTTCAGCCAGAAATCTTTGCCTGGTAATGCTCCCTTATCCTTACAGGCTCTGCCCACGTGCCTTGTCCTTAGGGAGTTTTCCTGAGGCCCCAAACTAGAAAAAAGTCCCTCTGCCTTGTCCTCCACAGACACCAGAGAACATTTCTCTTGCATTTACAGTTCTCCTTTAACATCTGTGCTCCCAGGAAGCAGGGCACACCCCCACACACACATTTTCGGAGGTATCACTAGTACTTAGCATGGTGCCTGTGCATAATCAATGATTAATCAATAAATACTAAAGAAAGTGCTCCCTGCAATGCCCCACTTCAGCCTTTCAACTCCCAAGGGTAGGATTGGGAGTCCCAACTAGGGAGAGGTAAGGGGCCCACAGACATGCCATGGGCCTCCAGGCAGCCTCAGTCAAGCCCCAGTTCTAACTCTAGCTCTGCCTGGACTGCATAGTCCCCACTTACCAGCCTGAGTGCTTACTGGAGAATGCAAAAATAACTTCACAATGAGCCTGTGGCAGCGAGGTGAAGACGCAGAGAGCCAAGAGAGCGATGAGCTAATTAGAGAAGGTGAGTAATGAGCAGATGTGCAGGTGTTTATTTAGTGAGCAGGAGTCTGGGAGGCTGAGGATAAGCCTGTGGATCAGTCTTGCTCTGGCACACAGCTGGGGCTCTGACCAGGAGAAGCTTCCAGTGCCACCAAGAGGACTCAAGCGGCTCCAGCCTCACCTACTCTCATCCCTGCATTGCCCTAGGAGGGGGTCCCTTTCCGAGGCCTCTTGTCACTCAGGGAACTGTATAAGGAACTATATGCTCTTCCCGATGGAGGCCAAGTCTCCCAGGGCTCATCTCTATCAACTCCTTCTTCCTCCTCCGCCACCCATTTCTCATCTCCTGGGCTCAGGCCTCCAGTCCAGAAGAAAGAGCACTGTTCTGAGGGTCCAGACTCTCTGTCAGGCTCCCGTTAGTATAGCACTTGATGGCTAGCCGAGACGGTACAAAAACAACAACAACAAACTAACAAACAAAGACATATCAGAACCCAGGTGAGCTGGCAGTTCATCCTGCCCCATGCTTTAGGTCTTTCTCTCTTTCTCTCTCCCAGCCGCCCCGCCCCGCTCTCTCCCTCCCTCCCTCCCTCTCTCTCTCTCTCTCTCTCTCTCTCTCTCTCTCTCTCTCTCTCTGCCTCCAGAAGTAGCATAGTAGGTGGGCAGATATCCTTTGAATCCAGAGAAGCCAAGGTCTGTCACTGTCCCACTTCCCACTCCTGCCTCATAGGCCCTCCAGAACAAGGCCTTCCAGCTGACATCTGAACATTGCTCCCCACCAAAGTCAGGTGGTTTAATTCATAACTATAAACCTATCTTCCCATAGAAAAATGATGCCTGGGAGGTACTCTCAACTCTAATTCTGTCTGCACTACTGACTGTCTCTGTGACTTTGCCAAGTCACTTGGTCACTGGGCCTCAGTTTCTTCATCTGGCCCATGAGATTGAACTCTGTGACCTCTAAATTCCTTTCCTGAATTGAGCCACCGCCACCCAGTTTCCTTCAACAACAAATAGTAATAACAATTCTCACCCTCTCTGCTTTGTCAGCTCCACCAGAGGATGAGGACTTGCGTCTGTCTTGTCCACTCCAGGGTTCTGAAGACCTAGAAAAGTATCTGGCATATAACAAATACTCGAGAAATCTTTGTTAAGTGAATGGACCACTTAACAACAGCTACTATTTATTAAGTGCATATAATGAGCCAAACACTGGGCCAAACACTCTTCATACATAATCTGAAGACAGGCCATTCAAGGGGAGAGTAAATGTCAGGGGAAAAGAGGCCTGAGTCTGGGGGGAAGCGGGGAGCCCTGCTGGGAGGCCTGATCACATTCCCTCCTGCCTCTCACCACCCCTAACCTAATGAACCCAGAGAGAGACTAAATGGTCCAAGGTTGCTCTCTTTAGAGTTTAGAAAGTCCTGAAGTGTTGGTTCAAAGTCAGTATTAAATCTATCCCTTCACTTTCACTTTTCTTGATTAAAACTCAGAGAAAAGGAAAAGTACCACATGTGTCAGATAATACATACCCAGAAATCGTATTACATTCTCCCAAAAACCCTGTAATACAGTCAAAAGGCTGATGACAAATGGGGGAAAATCTTTGCAATATCCACTAGAGACAAAGGGTTATAGTCTTAATATAAAGAGCTCTTCAAATCATTGGGGAAAAAAAACAAACTAGGAATTTGCAGATTGAAACCATCGATAAACCAGAAGAAATTTTTTAAAAATCATCAACTTCACTAACAATTCAAGAAATTCAAATTTCAATAATAATAGAATGTAATTTATCACCTAAAATAGGCGCAGATACTTTTCTCCAATGCTGAGTGTCAGAAAAAGCGCATGATGATGCATTGTGAACATGAGTGAACACTGGCACGAATTTCCAGAGGGCGATTGAACAGGAAGGTCTGAAAATCTTTAAAGTGGGCACACTTTTTAACTCAGCGATCTTATCCCAAAGTACTTAGTCAAAGAAATGTCTCAAGGATGTTTCTTTAAATACTGATCGGGGATTATCAGTCAATGCCTAGTTGTACGATGATAAAAAATTAGTCAAACGAATCAAGGTACTTCCTACACTGGAATAGCGTGAGCCATGAAAAATGATGCATATACATATTCACATCTTCAGGCCACTTTTAGCAAGATTCGAGAAACTGGCAACAATGCTAGGCCCTTTAGGGAGAGAACAAGGGATAAGGGGACAGGTATGGGAGGGAAATTTATTTTCTATTCAATCTCTTCTGTGTTGTTTGACTTATTTATTGTGTACATGTATTAACCATTAAAAACAAAATCAATTAAAATTGAAAAGACAAAATGATGAAGAAATATATTTTGTCAAAAAATAATTAAAATAGACTTTGGAAGGCTATCCATCAAATGGTAATTGCTGGGATGAAAGCTCTCTACTTTTTTGTGTGTTCTGGCCCCTCCTTTCACCGCCTTTCTTTTCTAGACCTCACAAAATGGTCCGAGCCCAGGATATTTGGGGGACACCTTCACTAGAGGGGAAGTTCACTGCACTGAAAAGCCACAGGTATGTATGTGAGCTTCCCTCTGTCCTTCTCACCCCATGCCGCTGTGGGCCTGCTCTGAAACGGCAGCCACCTCAGATTTGGGGAGGAAGGGGAGAAAGCCCCTCAAAGCCTTTCAGGCCTGAGTTCTCCATCCTAATCTTTATCAGACTCCTGCACCCATTAATAAATTTATAAATTGAGCAGCGTTTGGAGTCCTATCCAGGCACTGTTTCTCAGATATAACTTTCTTGGCAGGAACTCTGTGTTGGGTGAGGACGGGAAAATCGTCACCAAGGTTTCTGGCATGCCTCCCTCCATTTAATATCATGATGACCCAGAAACTTCACTTGGAATTCAGAACAATTCTCTCTGGATAGTGAGACTATAGGATATTTCTAATGTTCATGTTTGTGGTAATCTGCATTTTCTAATCTTTCCATTGCTTAGTACATTTTAAATATTTTCCAAGGAAAAAAGGAGGGAAAAAAACAAAACTCCCTCTTGGGCAGTCTTACTGAAAATAGGGCCTTAGCAATGTTTTTTACAAGGTAGACACCTTCTCCCACAACTTCCTTTTAATTGGGTCATCGAATTCTCTAAAGAAGTCTTTTGTGGACATCAGATTGCCTCCAGGCTTGCAGGGGATTAGAAAATGCCAGCTGTGATCCCTGGGGATTGGTTCTGGAAAGAACCATGACTCCTAAAGTGCAAAGGGCCTGTGAGAGAATGCGTTCGAGTCAGCGCGTATTAATGCCTGACATTTGTATAATGTCCTGTGATTTTCAGAGAGCATCCTCATCCATTATCCCCTTTGATCCTCCTAGAAACCTTGGGAGAGGCTGGACTTCCTCAGGGAATGGGAAAGGAATTATTAGTAGTCCCATTTGACTCACAGGGAAACTGAGGCACAGAGCGGTTAATTGCCCAAGGTGGTAGAGCCAGGCTATAAATGCAAGCCTTCTGGCTCTGCACCTTACGTCCTTACACTACTTCTTCCTCAGGCTTGAGCCTTGGTTTCCCCACCTGACAAATGGGGACAAATAGTAGCTACTGCTCTAAGTACCTAGGCTCATTGTGAGGATTAACTGAGTTCATACACGGCACGTCTGAAGATTGTGTCTGACATCTAGTAACAGTTGAATAAATTAACTGTTACTAAAGATGGCAGATAACAGGTCTGTGCCGTGCCAAGTCCGAGGCTCCATCTGCTTTCTGCACAATTGCTGAGTGCCTCCTTTGCACGCAGCTCTTAGAGGGGCTGACTGCAAAGGGGCTCGCCCCCTAGCAGAACAGAGGCACGTGCACACTCTGGCCAATAACAAGGCCTAACCAATATTCTGGAATCTCAGAGAAGGAGGCTGTATTCTTCCTCCACTGCAAGCGTTCTGGGAAGGCTTCCTCGAGGAGGTGCTGGGGGCTCCGGGCTGATGTGATCCTTCAGGATGAGGAATGGGCTTCAAAACCGAGATGTGCAGAGTGGCCTGACAGAGGTGGTCCGTTCCTGGCCACCCAGCACAAAGCAGGAAGCAAATTTGGCCTGAGAGAGGCTGCTTCCCTGAGCAGCCTCCTGCATTGCTAAATCAGGTGGCCAGGTTGGGTGCAGTAACCGAGAATCTGTGAGGTTGGTTAGAGGACAGGAAAAGCACAAGCAGCTTCTCCCTGCCCCTTCCTGCTGCAGCCTGTGCGCGTCGGCAAGCTTTCCAGAGTCGAGGGGCTCCACTATTTGGGCACCAGAGTTGGTGAGGGAAACATCTCAATGCAGAAGGAGAATGATGACCGGGTGGAGTGTGCCTTCCCCTCTCCATGCCTCCACGCCCCGCTGCTGCCAGCCTCTCCACACGCACTCCACCCTTTCACAACTGGCTCTCGGGAAAGGCTCCAAGAACTCAATGCTGCCAGGGGCAAAGTGCCCTTGCAAGTGACTGCTGATGAGTATTTAGATCTGGGGAGACACACAGCTGACCCTTAATCCCCCTGAGATTGCTGCTCCTCTGGGAAGCCCAGAGCAGCACCCTGTCCTGCTTGCAGCGTGTGACCTTGAGCAAGTCAGCTAACCTCAGCTGTAGGGATGAGGGAAGGACCCAGTTTACTCCCATGGTCCTGGCATAACAAGTATCGCCCGCCTGTCTCACAATTGCTCTGGTTTTGATGATCAAGTACATGATCTTCCCACGTTACCCATCAAATGGGAATCGTGGTACTATTGTGCTCTGTTGGGGAGCCAGGAGGATAATTCACGGGAAAGTGCTTTGTGCTTTATCAATGTGATACATTCCGTCTCATAAAAAAAATCACTATCCTAAATTTAATATCTTAGAAACAGAGGCTTTTAATGTGATAATCACTAGGTTTCATTCCTTTGGCTCTCTAAGTCTGTTGGCACTTCTTCTTAACAAAAATATCCCTTGCTCTTAGTCCAGCCCTACCGACAAATCTTTTATGCTTCAGGCAAAATGAGCCAAAATGCTCTAGGAGCGATGGGCCCGCCATGTGCCCTAAGACCTAGGAGACTATCACCTTGCAGCAGCCCCATGTTTTGCAATGGCCTTGCAGACAAACTTAAAACCTGCTAGCTTGTGGAGTGTTAAAAGTCCAGTTTGCCTCGCCAGGACTTCCTGCTGGGGTCAGCTCCGGCCCTTGTTAAATTTTCTGAAATTTAGAGCCAATTGACCTTTGTTTGGTAGCTGGAAGTGGGCCAAGTGAAGATATTTACACCATGGAAATCAGCAAACACGCACTACAAAGCAGGTCTTTTTTTCTTCTTTTCTTTCCATCCCCCCAGCCACCACCCACCACCCCCCAGTTTTTTTTTTTTCTTTCTTTTTTTTATTTTCCTGGAGAGCTGGTTGTTCGATATTTAGCAAAAAGTGATGAGAGGCTAAAAAGAAGGTCCCATTTTAATCCCAAGGCTAACATGTAGGCTGCTTCATTTCATTTCCTCTCCTCCTGATTTCTTTCCAGTTCTGGATCAGGGAGGCCAAGATCTCCTTACTGTGGAATGGGGAAGGAAGGAGCCTGTGGAATGTAAAACATGATGTCTACCTGCAGGGTGGGCACCTTCCAGGTCTCAGAGATCTGAATGAATGGGCTGGCTACCTGAGATGCCCCTGGCCTGGCTTGATGCCCTTTCTCAGTCCCCCACTGCCCATGTGTCTGTGCTGTCTCAGATTTCTGGTGTGTGTCTACAGGTACAGCTCCTCAAACAAAATAGCTCCAAGTGGGGGCGCTTGGCCTTTTTTGCCCCGTATGGAAAGCCTGGGGCAGCAGCGGCAGCTCACAACCCTACTACCACCCCACCCCAGGCCCAGGCCCTGGAAAGAAGGCACCACTGAATGGAGGGTGAGGAGTCCCTGGCTCTAGTCTCATTTCTGCCAGTGCTGAGACCTCCCCTCTCTCTAGGCCTCCATCTGCCCTTCTGTACAACAAGAGGAGAAAGAGACACTTTTACTCTCTCAGAAATCGCCCTGGGAGTCCCTCTTGGAGACAGCACTGTATTTATTTGGGAAAAAAATGTTCATCTACACCTTGGAGTGAGAAAAGAGACCCTGAGGAACAGGTTGATGTCACAAATTGTGGTCCTGGAATTGTCTTCCCAAGGAGCCTGGGTCTCGTCCACGGGGCCACCTAGTATGTTGTGTCTAGTGATGGAGCTGAGTGTGTGAGGTCGGGGACAGAAACTGGAGAGGGCTAAGGAAACTCCACATATTTAAGGTAGAAATGTCAGGTCCTGGGGGATGTGTGGAGGGTGGGGCAGGCTTGTGATGAGGAAGCTAAGGGGGCTGACCTTGAGTGGGAAAGGAGGAGACAAAAATAAATGATGGATCTAGAGGTGCCAAGACACAGGAAAGGCTTTGGGGAGAGAAGACTTAGCTAATAGGGCCCTTTTTTTTTTTCTTCACATTTCTGTTGAAGTGTAACATGGAATGCGAAAGCACACAAATTATACAGCCATAGTCCGATGGATCTTCACATAGTGAAGACGCTGTAGAGGAGTCCAGAGGAAATCACAGAACACCACCAGCACCCAGAAACCCTCGGGCCCCTCCCACTTAGCCCACCGCCCACCACAAAACCACTGTCCCGACTCCTGGTACCAGATCGTGTTTGTGCCTGTTCCACTATCCCATACATTCAATCAGACAGATGTACTCGTGTCTCTGGCTTCTCTCACTCCGCGTTTTGTCTGAGAGATTCAGCCATGTGTTTGCACTCAGCTCCAGCTCTTGCATTGCCTTTGCTGTAGAGCATTCCATCGGATGGACTGTCCACAGTTTACTTGCCTAGTCTACTTGGAACGACATTTGGGTAGTTTCCATCTTTGACTGCTATGTCGAGTGCTGCTCTGAATGTTCTTTTGTTGAACACACATCTACATATCTGTTGGGTACATATGCATAAGTGGAATTGCTGGACCAGAGTGTGCCTGTGCCCAGCTTTAGTCGGTAAGGAAAACAGTGTCTAACATAGTGGTACAAGTTCACACCTCACCTGCTAAGCGGAAGAGAGCCAGCTGCTCCATAGGCCATCCCACACTGTCTTTTTGTAGTCATGCTGATGAGTCCATGAGAGTGACTGCTGTCACCCCCAGAACGTCTCCAGGGAAGTCCATGTTACTTACTAATGGCCTTGGACAAAGGATGTTATGGGAGAAGTCAAAAGTGTGCCAAGTTCAGCTCTAAATAGGCCACCGATGGAAGACAGACACTGTTCTTGAGGTCGGGGAGCAGAAGTGGAACAGGGAGCTGACTTCCACAGTCCAGAAGGGAGCTGGCTCCATGATCCCCCCCTACACTCTCCAGTGGCCCAGAACTTCTTGCCCCACTCACAGAGTGGCTCTCAGGAAACCATCCCCTACCCCTCTGCTCTCCACCAAGTCTGTGGGCTATCCTTATCTCCGTATCTCCTGCCCGCTCCTTGCTACCCTCAATGTGCACAATCCCAACAGCAGGCCCAGACTCAGAGGCAACAGTAGCCAGCCTCAGTTACTGTCAGTCCTTCCTCAGCATGATGTGTAGCCTGAATAGCCAGTAGGACTTCAGGTTTTGTTAATAGAGGCATGGTGCACAGAGCAGGGAGGAGACAGATCACTCTCCTCTTCTCAGGCTTTCTTCTGCCACTTGGGAGGCAAACAGACTACCCAGAATATGTCCATGGTGGAGGGCCCAGGAGGAGCAGGACTCAGGACACTGAAACAGTCAACAGACATTTCCTGAGCACCTTCTGAGTGCCAGCCACTCTTCCAGGTTCTAGGGAGAAACCTCTGAAAGAAGAGCAAGGGTCATGCCCACATAGGGTGTAGAGTCTAGTGAGGGTAACAGTTTTTGAAAAGCAGCATAAGATAACTTCGGGAATTATTAAGAGCTATGAATAAGCAAAAGAAGGATGATGTAAAAGACAGTGGCTGAGTGGACAGCAGCTTTAAGCAGGAAGGTCAGGGAAGCCCTCTCTGAGGAGAAGGCCCTTGAGGGAGATCTGAAGGAAGAGGAAGAGCCAGATAGGAGAGGCTGGGGAAAGCACTCCAGGCAGAAGGAATAGTAAGAGTAAGGTCTTAAGGGAGGGAAGGGCATTGTCTACAAACTAATAGAGGATAAGCTAGACTAGGAGAGAGGTGAGGGGCGAGGAAGAGGAGGTAGTTAGGGGCCAGATAAGGCAGTACCTCAAAGGTCCCCCTCGAGAGACTGAACTGTATTTGAACAGAAAGCCTCTGAAACAGAAAAGGAATGGCAGACACTCCCCACTCCCTCCATGGCCGTCACTGGCCCACCCCCGGTTTCAGCTGGTGGTCCTCCTGCTGACAGGGTCTTCTGCTGGCAGGGCCCCTCTCAAGCACACGTGGCTCACTCCTCCCCATTCCAGGGCTCTCTGACACTCGGGGCCTCCCCTGTACCTTCACATGAATTGAGCCCAAAAGAGCAGGAGAATTGACTCCTCTGGAGCAACCTCCAACCAAGGAAGACAGAACCAGTGGATAAAGGTGCCAAGGTCCCATCCTCTCAGGGGACAATCCTGGGAGGCTTTCTGCATGCTTCTTGGAAGACCGAACAGAATAGAGCCCCCGTGGCTTGCAGCAGCACCCTCAATACCATACCCCACTCTCTCTCCTTCCCTTCTCCTCTCCAGACTCCAAGGATGCTTCCTGGGATCACCTCCCAGCTCAACTTCCTGCTCCCAAGCCCTTGTCACAGCCTCTGCTTTGGGAGTAACCTACACTAAGAGAAAAGTCTACACTGTCATCTGACTCCTGCTCCTATTTATGCTGGGTGGAAAATGGGTAGCAGGAGGGGCACCCATCAGGAGGCTGTCTCAGAGTCCAGGGAGAGAAGTGATGGCCTGGATCGTGGAGGTGGCAGCAGTGAAAAGTGGTTGGATTCAGGGTGTGTTTTGAAAGCTGGAAGACGGGACTTGATGGTTTGGATGTGCTCAACCCAAAAGACTCTGAGGCTCCAGGAGACTAGGGTGACAAGGCCCTCACACCGATGTCAAAGATGTTTACAGAGAAGAAGAGGGAGGACAATGGGAGGACGGGCTTTGTAGGCTTCGGCAATGAGAAAAGAACAAGGACCTGTGCTAAGCGTCAACTGCTTGCTAAGCACATGCTCATCTCCAAGGCCCAGGACGGCAGCCTCCAGCCCTATACGGCTACTGAGCATGGGATTGGGAAACGCTTCGTGAATATAAATTACACACCAGATTTCGAAGACATGGTATTTTTTCAAAAGGATGTAAAATATCTCATTAATACTTTCTATTGACCGTATTTTGAAACAGTATTTTGAATATACTAAACTTAATAAACATGTTATTAAAATTAATTTCACCTATTTTTTTTACTTGTTTAATGTGGCCACTGGAAAATATAAAATTCTGTAGACGGCTCACATGGGAGCTACACATCATCTTCCTGCTGGTCAGCACTGGGCTAGAGGCTGTGTGTTCACATCAGTCTCTGCCTCACAGCATCATGTGAAGCAAATGTCCCTGCTCCTTTCCAGATGATGAGGCTGAAGTTCAGGGAAGCCAAGCACCTTGGCCAGAGTCCCTGAGTCCATGCTTGTCCCTATGCATACGGTGCTGCCTTACAAGTAGTGACTTTTGTGTACCTGAGCTATTCACATCCCAGTGTGCAGGGTCAAGTACAGCATAGAGGCAGCAATTGGGGGGTGGCTGACCTTGAAGATGGCACCCAACCCTTTGCATTTTCATTGGGTGGAGTAGGCTGGGGACACTCCTCTCCTCTCCCATCATCCTTCAAGGGCCTCCTGACTCCAGGGCTGCTAAGGGCTTCTCAGCCCACCTTCCCACCGTCTGGACAGCACCCACTCCCTCCCCACCATCAATCTCCCATGTAATTTATGGGAGCCATCAAAGTTAATTAATGCTGTAGTTACAGAGCCATCCCAACGTAATTATTGTGTAATTGGATTATAACTTTAGGTAGTTTCCCACAAAGCGCCTATTGCTTCTGAAAGAAAGCCAGGGACTTTTACCTAGTGATTGATGGGGGTGTTAGGCCAGAAGGGGAGGCTGGGAGACGGAATGAGATTGGGGGAATCCACAGCAAAGGGGGCACCGCTGGCGGTCCTGTCTGAGCCTGGAGGTGCGACAGGCAGGTCTGTGAGGAGCATCGTTGTTCTCTGAGTCTTGAGTTTTCCATCCTCATGCATCTCCTCCCAACTCCTGTATCCGCCTGCCTCCTCATCATGATAATTTCCAGCATTCGCTCCCCTCCCTGCCTCTACCACTGACACCACTGCGAGGTCTCTGTTCATTCTGTCTAAGCAGCCTGTTCCACCCCAGCTCCTACCTGTTTCATAAGGAGAGACAGTCTATTTTGCATCGTCTGATTCTTCTCCCCAGCTGCCGAGTCACAATTTGATCAGTCAGTCAGTTCGCAACGAGAAGAAAAAAAGGGGGGGATTCCTTCAGACATGGAGAAAAGTGAACACAGGGCTGGTATAGGCGGGTCATGACCCTCGAACTCCTGCTGAGGGACTGAGGAGATAACCCAGGACGTCCAATGCCTGGGATCCCAACGACCTAGATCTGGGCGAGGCCAGCTACACTGCAATTCACAGCTAAGCACAGACAGGCCAGTCTTCAAACCCCAGGTTATGCAGGCCACTTCCGGACTGTATAATCTGCCCTCAGACAAGCTGAAACTCTTTGGAGCCTCAGTGTCCTCAGCTATTGAAAGGGAATCATAACAGCACTATGCCTTTTGAGGCTGTAAGTGTAGGGATTCAGAATGAGTCACCCCGAGATATGCCTCTGTGGTATGTGGGTTGTTTTGAGCCAAAGGCAAACAAAACTCTGTGGGTTCGAGAGAAATCCCCCCCCACACACTTAGCTCCCTGGAATTGAATTAGGAGGCTTACCTCTAATAAGAGATTATCCGAGATAACATTTTTTTGACCTATTTTTGGGCAGGGCAAACTTCTAATTACTTAACATCTGTTCTTCTTATCATCCTATGACCTTCTTCCCCTTTGAAGCCTCAAGGTGATCTTTAACTCAGAATGTCACATATACCCACTTTCCATTTCTGTCTTTGAACCTTTCACGTATGTGGGGTCTCTGACTCTCATGTGTTTGCAGGGTTCCCATACATATGTACATCATTAAATTTGGTCATTTTATCTTGCTAATCTGTCTGCTGTATTTTGATTATGAGATCAGCAAAAAAAAAAAAAAAAAAACAACAACCTTGAGAGTAGAGAGAAGTTTCTTCCTCCCCTACGTAAGTAGCAGAACCACTTATAGACAACTTAAACAAAACAGGATTTCCTAGAAGGCTACAGGGGAACTTAGAGCATCAATAGGAGGCCAGAGACCAGGCCTGAGAACAGATTTCCAAGGGATGCAAGAAACAGGAACCAGCAAACAGTGAAGACCTCATACTGGGTCGTGTCCACTCACCCCCCAGAAGGTCAGAGGACAGTGGGAGAAAGAGGGGAGGGCACATGCCCCTGGGGCCTGTCCCTCTACCGAGGTGGTAAACACCCTGGGGCCGCTCTCAACAGGTGCTTGAGCTCTGCCTCGCAGGCTTCAGTAGGGACAGCTTCCACTGTTCGCAGTGTCGGGTATTAGTCACCTGGTTGGCTTTCCTTAACCCTGTTTATACACTGATAAACTACTTCTGCTAAACTCTCCTCAAACAGCTCCTGGGAGTGTGCTCCATGCTTCCTGCTGACATCCAGCTCTGAAAGGCTCCCATCACTGCGCTGAGGACTCCCCCACTCTTTCCAGCTGCACCCACTGGGGATCTGAAGTGGAGGTCAGCATGGCCGCCACCTAGGGTGGAAAAGGAAGGAGTTACCCCTCCGTGGCTGACAGTGAGTGCCCGAAATCACCCTATCCCCAGACTCGACACAATGAGGATGGGTTGATGCCCCCATAAGGGGCAACTGGTAAGGGGGCTGGGTGTGAGCATTAATCCTGCCTCCTCTTACTATTTGCAAATAAATGTGAAATAACATGTATCAGATTCTTAGCCCAGGGCCTGATACACATGAACCAGTCACAGTAAGTGATAGCTGGTGTTACTGGGCTTATTCAGTTAGAATCCTGGCCTCTCTCACGGCCACGAGTTCCTCAAATAAATCTCCTCATTCCTTAGGGCAGCCTAAGAGAGCATCTGTCCCTTGCTGCCCTAGAATCTTAGCTATGCTTGTAAGCTGCTTCTTACTACTCATTGTTGGCCTAGTGAAACCAGAGGAAGACGTGAAACCTGCCTGCGTGCAGTGTCTATCGTTTAACACAGTTTGGGCCACTTCTGAAGAAACTTTTTCATTCCATGAGCCATAAATGCATGTTAGCCCTGTCCAGGCTTTTGGGAGAAACTTCTATGGACCAGACTGAGTACTGGGCACTAGGATAGAGCAGAGAACAAGACCGACAGCGTCCCAGCCCTTAGAGCAACAGATGCTAAACATGTTGCCACAGGATGATGACTGATAAGGGGTGACATTTACAACTGCGACTGAAGGGTGAATAAGAGTTCAGGCGATGGTCCAAGTCTTCCCATCCTGAAGATGTATGTTTTTCCAGTATCTACTTCCTACTGTGTGCTCATCCTATGCATACAGGTGGGTCCAAAAAGAGTCCCGTCCTCCAGGCACCGCTGCTCTCAGCTGCTCATGACTGAGCCATGACTGTAAGCCTGCTGACAATCAGGGCGGGAGATGCTTAGAAAAGGGAGCACTCCCTAGAGGCTTCCTGGAAGGGGCTAGGATTTGAAAAGCAATATAGAGTGACCAGGCCAAATGAATTCCACTTGGCAATGCCTGAGCCACCAGCTATCTCCTGTGACTGGGGGATTCCCTGTGGGTTCTAGGAGCGAGGTCTGGGAGGAGCCCCTTGGGTGCTGGCTGGATGAGGGGCAAGCAGAGGCTGAGCACAGGTGTGGCCAGCACTCCCTGTCCCACAGGCTGGAGTCCAGTAAGTGCCACCTGGACCCACCATGCCAGGGTTGGGTGAGTGTTCTCTCTGTGTGCAGCAGACCCCGTCCTCCTCACACTGAGCACCTGCCGTGAACGTACGTTAGCTCTGGCTGGGTTGATTCAACCAGAGGATTTCTAGGTCTCATTTCCAATCCAGTCTTTACTAGGCTTTCAAATACATGCAAGTTATTTTTTCTCTCCAAAAACAATATGCTTGGAGACTATTCTATTTAAGCACAGAGCTTCCACGGGCAATGTTTATGTGAGTTATATTTAGATATATTTAGATACAGCATGTCCTGGTCCCCTTCTGTCTCCCGTCAGCTTCCTGCCAAGCAGAGTCTCGGGCAGGGATTCAGGGGGCACAAGGTTAGAAAGGGGGTGTTTCGTCCAGAAAACCCTATGGGGGTGGAATGGGATAGAAAGGGGAGGTGGGAGGGGTCTTGGGGAAGGTCTGGCCTGTCTTGACTGTAGGCTCTGGAGAGTAGATCATCGCACAGCAAAGTTGCCCTGCTTGAGGCAGGAGCCAGGCTTCTGTCCCCCATGGAGAAGTCACTGGAAAGAGGCACTGAGAGGAGGAGGGGCTATGTCAGCAGCTCTGACTGGTCCACAAAAAGCTCTGGAATTGTAAGCGCTGGTGTCAGGACAGCAGCTGGGGAAGGGATGCATCTTTGCTAAAGGAGCCCTGGGCAGGGTCCAGCAGCACCTTCTACAGCATCTTTCCCCACCTTGGGCCCCCTTATTATTTTCTTCCTGAAAGATCTTGGTTTTCCACTTTCCTACCAAAAAATCAAAACAAAACAAAACGATTCCAGCTTCTAGTATGGAGCCAGCACAGAGTAGAGCATATAAACTATGTATAGATAAAAAATGAATACTAGAAAGAAAATCTCTCATTGCCTCTTGGCCTTTTGGCTAAGATCAAGTGAAGAAAATCTCAGTGCCCTCTGAGTGCCTCCAAGAAACCTGAGTTTCTGACTGAGTTGCCCAAAAGTCCCTCCCTGGCTGAGAGCCTAGGAGGGCAGGGCCAGCAAGAAGAGCCAGGCCTGGGGTCTGGTACTAAATCGATCACAGCACAATTCAGGGCTGGTCACATACCGTCTCTCAGATGGGAAGTGAGGCTGGCATCCTGCTCTGTAGCAGGCAGGACAGGGCAGCCCAGCTTGGGCCTGACCCAAGGCCACCACAGGTAGCGGGAAAGCATCCTTGTGGCCCAGGAAAATACCACCACCCACAGGTTCTCAACCAAGGGGTTGAGAAGAGAGCTAAAGTGGTCCTGGGCGCTGGGCCTTGGCCTTGGAGCCACCCCTTCTATGCCCTCTGCACCGGACAGTGGCCCAGCCCTGGGTCCAGCAGAGGCTAGGGAAGTAGGGGTGTCGGAAACACCCCAGACAACTCCCAGTACGCAGCATCACCCAGAGCTGCATTCTCTCTTTCCACAGATGATGCCAAGTCCAGCCGCAGGGTAAGCAGAGGTACCCGGAAAGAACAGAGGGGCCTGATGCTCCAGCAGGGAGTCCACCCACATTCCCGCACATGTCAGCGTGTAAGGCACAATGCCAGGAAGGCATGTTGCCTCATATGGCCATCATGGAGTCCTCAGCTTAAATAGAAAATAACATACCCGTTATTATCAATATCTATACAGCTCAGTACACTTTACCAAGGCTTTTCACACTTGTACATATTATCTTTGAAATCCTTTCTACATCATTCCAACGAAGGCCTCTCGTCCCCATTTTACGGATGAGGAAAAGTGAAGCTTACAGCTCCAAGTCTGCCCAGGCAAGAAGTGGCACTAACCGGACTCAGAATAGGCCTTCAGACAGTACATTCCCATGCTTTCTGTGGGGCCACACTGCCGCAGGCATTAATGAGGCTGGTGTCTTGGAGACGGTGAAACAGCACCGTAAATAACCTCAGGGACCCTGAGCTTTCTTTTTTTAATAATTGTTTTAGCAAAGTCAGAGGCATATGGAGCATGCTGCTTTGCAACCTGTTTTTATTTTTATTTTTTTCCTTCACAGTATCTTGTGAACATTTCCCCAGGTTGTTAAATATTCTTTTATTGGGCCATCATTTTTAATGGCTGTGTGGTATTCCATCACATGAATGCACCATAATTTATTTAACCAATCTCTGTGTTGGTCCTTTAAGCTATTTCCAGTTTTTGCCTTCATAAACAAGACTGTAATAAGCATCCTTCTACATCAATCTTTGGACCCATTTCAGATTGCATCCTTAGACCCATAAACATGCAATCTTTTGAAAAAGGTTTTTAATATCTGTTACCACATTTCCTGAGGTGGTTCATTTTTCCTCCTCCTCAAAGATGAGAAAACAAACAAAATCAAATTTTAAAAAACCACTAAATTTTAAAAATTGCATTGCTGTCCCAAAGCGGCAGGTAATTAGTTGTATGACGGTGGCAGGTCACCTACCCTCTCTGTAAATGCACGTATAAAGTGAGAGGTTAGATGAGCTGGCCCTTGCATTTCTTTCTGCTTCCCTCCTTCTCAGAGGGCACAGGAAGAGCTCCGGATTGCTCAGGCCACAGGAAAGAGCAGGCCTATGGGCTTCGTGGAGGAGGTGGGGCCTGAACTACCCCTGAGTGGTACATAGGGATTATGAAGAGAACATGCAAAAGAGAATGAGTCTGAGTAGGATCCTAGCACCCTCTGCTATGCTGAGCTTGGAGATGAACACATGGAATCTTGGTCAGGCAGGGGCCAACCAGAATGCCTGCTGCACAGTCTTCCTGATCAGAAAATCCCCATAAGCCAGCATAAAGGACAGGAGAGACTTTGGGGACATCAAGTCCTCACAAACTGGTACAGGAACAACATCAGAACCTTCAGCAGCTTCCTCCATTGCCCTTGAAGGGAGTAAAACTCTGTCTTCGTGGAACATATAAGCAGGAGTTGGTGCCTGTGAGTAGGGACCCTGCCCCCAGGTAGGGGGTAGACCCAGGTGGCACCCCCTAACACTGTGATTTTCTGGTTCTAATAAGTGAGACTTTGGCCAAGTGATATCCCCTCATTATGCCTCAATTTCCAAGCTGAAAAGCAGGAGTGGTAACATCCGCCGATGCGCCCAATGAGTCGTGACTCTGTGGGAGGCACTGCGCTAGATGCTGACGTTCAATAGTGAGCAGAGAGAGTGAGCTCTCATTGTGCCAACGCTCTAGAAGGAGATGGGCACTAAAGAAATGATTCTAAACAAAGAAATAGGCGCGCACAAATTGGGATGAAGGCCTTAAAGAAACACAAAAGCTATCAGAACATAAAATGGGAAAGTTTTCCAGAAGAGATGTTTGTGATGAGATATAAAGAACAAGGGGGAAATGGATGAAATTTGGGGAGGGGGAAAGGCATTTTAGGCAGAGGGAACATCACATAAAAGGCCAAGAGGCCGGAGGGGAGTGGAGCCACCAAGGCCAGTGGCTGCTGAACAAACCTACAAAGGGGAGAGAGGAAATGGATGTGTTGATCGGCTGGCAGGGGCGTATGGGGAGGCAGACACTGAGAGGCTGCGCGTGGGGATAGATGCCCTAGCCAGCAGAGCTCAGGATGGAGAAGGGATGGAAGGAAATGTGACCAAGAAAGTAGCAGCCAGGAGCTAAATTCTGTGATTCGCACTTGCTCAGGTGGGCAGTCAGGGGGTTAAGTCCTGCTCAGGTGCCAACTCCTTCTTCTCTCTAGAGCCCCAAGGAGTTCAACATGTGGGCTGGGGACCAGGGAGGCTGCAGAGGAGAGGGTCAGCTTTTGCTTTACTCATCACTGTCCATTCATCACTGGGAATGGTGTGGTGTGGTGGGACGCAGGCCATGGCCCCTAACGTGGGCTACCTTGTCATATTGCTGTCACCTGGGGTCCTTTCAGGCAGAATGAGACTTCACCACAGGCTTCAGCCAGACAGTTTGCATACACATGCTTCTCTTGCTTGTACACACAAAGGGAAGCTTTTGGAAAACTGGTCTTAGAAACCACAGGTTACTTTCTAGCCCAGTCTGAGAGAAAATAGCCCTCCACCCTGCTGGCTGAGTGCTGGCCTGAGGGGTTCGCTGGGTGCAGCTTAGCATCCGGAACAATATCCAGACCCCGAGCTGCTACTTCCACCAAAGTCCTTAACCCTCACTATGACACTGAGAAGATCAGGCGCCCCAATGTGGCAGATGGGGAAACTGAGGCTCGGGAAAGGGGACAGAGGGGAAGCACAACTTGTCCAAGGCCACGCAGCCAGCTGGTAGAGAAGGTAGCTTTAACTCCAGCCTGTCAGCGCCAGTCCAGGGCTCACTATGTTAAGTTCAGGTGCTGGCAGGACACACAGGAAAGGGCTACAGGGCCAAGAAGCACATGAGAGGGAGTGGGAAGGGACAGCCTGGTCTGGGGTAAACTGACAAAGTTGACTTGCTCACTGACCTTGGCTAACTAGTCACACAGCAGCCCTCTGCCTCGGTTTACCCACTTCCCATCAGATATAAAATCTTGTACTCACAAGAGGGATGAAGATCATGGAGGGAGTGTGTTTTAAATGAAAACAAAAGCCTGTACAGGCAGTGGATGGTACTGTCGGCATCATTATTAATGTCATTAATAATAATGCCTGTAATAAATCGTGAGGCTGCTGGATCACGTGCTCAGTAGGGGGTTGACTGGTAATTTCCCTCACACTTGTCTGGTGCTCTGGGCTCCCCAGCACTTCTCCCATCTATCATCCCTTTAATCATCCCACAGCCCACCCTGCAAGGGAGGCTCGGGGTAGGGGACTACAGGGGGCCAGCCTCAGGGAGTCTAGTGCTGCCTTGTAAATAGATTGCCCCAGGATCACCCAGAAAGGGGGATTAGAAGCTGGCACTGGGGCCTGGCCTCCTCCTGATCCTGAAAGCAAGCTGCCCCCCAGCTCCCCAGCTCCCAATTTATCCAGAAGAAGTGGCATCTCTTAGAGTCTGGGTTCTCCTGGACACAAAGATGGTGCTGCCTGCAGGGAGATCTCAGGCCTCAGGGTGGAGAAAGGAGTGAGGCCTTCACGAAGCTGTCTCAGAGAAGGGGAGCCCAGCCCGTCTCTCTGCTCTCTTCCCACTTGCTTCTCCTTTTCCATCTGGAAGAGGCCCTGAGCGTGAGGGAAGTGGGGGGCACCCAGTCTCCCAATTCCTGACAAATTCCTCAGACCCTTACCTCAAGCTTTCTGCCTCAGTCTACCCACCTCAGGCCTGGAGGGCTTGCTCCCTCAGAGAAGGGGTGACAATCAAAGAGATCCCAGACTGAACACTGAATGGGACGCCAGAGGGAAGCTGAATGCTGCCCACAGTCTACCTTCTACCCAGTGGAAACTGTAAGAGGGATGGGAGGGGCAGCCTGGGTCCAGCTCCCCTACCCAGGGTCCTGGGGCCATTCAGTGCTACAGGTTCCCATGTCTCCCTACAAAGAAGGGGGTCTGAAGAAGGAGATCTGGATGCAAGGGCTTCCATCCCCATCCGGGACTTCTCCTTCCTGCAGGCTTTCCTACGAGGTCCAAATTCTATGTATGGGCGTTCCTCTGGTCGCTCTTGTTCTCCACCCGCCTTTCCCTAATTCAGACTGTGTTGGTGCCACTCCTTGAATCCAGCAGTCTCCACACTTATTCTCTCACAATCCCTCCCCTACAGGCTGCCCCTGGCCACAGAGTTCAGTAGTTTCTCAGGGCCCCAAGGACAAAGGTCCATACTCTGAGGCCTGTGCTCAAGGCCTTCACATTCAGTGGGTCAGACCCTAACAACCACTGCCCACCCAGACCAGCTCTCCAGCCAGAAGGGAACATTTACTTTTTTCTAATTTTCTCTGCTCACCTGCCTGCTCACTTTTGCCTTGGAGTCCCCTGCCTGGAAGCCCTACCTTCCATCTCTGTGGATTCAACTCTTTCCTAAGCCCTTCAAATGCCACTTCTTCCAGACTTGCTCATTTTCCCCACACAGATCCCCACACAGACAGGATGTCCCTACCTTGTGACCCTGCCCCACCAAGAGCCCTTGTTCCTTCCTTTCTGTCAGCACCTCCATTTCGACCTGATTTTTGCTGAATGTGTCTGCTCCCAACTCTGTCTTTCAACAGACACACACACACGCACACACACGCACACACGCACACACACGCACACACGCACACACACGCACACACACACGCACACACACACACGCGCGCACACACACACACACACACACACACCTTGGAGCTCCTTGAGAGATAAGTTTTCTCCAGACCAGGGAATCTTATTCAGGAACTCACACACCAAAGAGACTCAATAGCTATCTGTTGGATCAAAATTGCACTAAATGATCTCCAAACCCAGCAATGTCACTCATAAGTACACACCCAGCGGGAATGAAGGCATATGGTCTCTATATTCGATGTTGTAGTATGTTCTGAGCAACAACAGCTAAAAACTGGAAACAAGTCACATGTCCATGAACAGAAGACTGAATACAGTGTGGAATACTATACAGCAGTGAAAAAGAGTGGACTATTGTTACACACAGTACTCACAAGTCTTACAGACATAATGCTGGACAAAAGAAAAAAGACATAGATGAGAACCTATTGCATGGTTCCGAGCTGGCCCTCCAAAAAGACCACTTTACTCACCCAACTTATATTTCAGTATAGGTCCAGCCTTCTTCCCACATGCTGCAGTCCCACCCTCACTGCTCTCCAAAAATGCCCCTTCCCCATAAAGACTCTCTCACTAAACTCCTTCAGAACCTCTAAAGCTCTCATATCCACCCTCTCCCCTCATCCACCATTGCAGCCATAGTCCTTCCTTCATCTTCTCTCCCCTGAACTACTGAACAGCCCACTAAACGACTCTTTGCCTCCAGCCTCACTTTGTCTACTCCCCACTTCTGCTTCCCAACAGGATCTCCTTCGTACCATTAACAATGACCTTTATAAAGCACAAACTTAATTGTAACACTCCCTCATTTGGAAACCTCTTGTGGCTACAAGAACCATAATCTCTCAGTCTGGCATTCTTGGTGACACGAACTCAAATACTCCCTATTTAATGAGTGTACATACAGCCTGCTACACCCTTGCAAATAGTCCTTTCATTAAACTCTCCGCAAAGGATATTTGTTTCCTGTTGGAACCCTGACAGGTACAGTGAGGAACACCTATTTACCCATTGAATATATCTAACTAGGAACAGGCTGCTTCAAGAGGGAGTGAGCTCTCCGTCCACAGAGGTAATCAAGTAGAGGATTGTCTAGCATGCTATCAATCAGAAAACCTCTATGGCTCCCACCCTTCGAGAGCCCCTCTTCTTGTGCCAGTCTTGTAAAAAAGCATCCAGCCCCAGTGCCTCTGCAGCTGTGATCTAATGACCTAGCGACAGTCACCAATCAATGTCATACGCCAGGCCCTGTCACTGCCTCCTACTGTCAGCCTCAGGCTTGTATCCCAGACACTGAGAAATAGAGGCTGGCTCCGATTAGGAGGGATTCTTCCCCACTCCACACTCCTCCTTTGCCTTCAATCTAGCAGTGAATAAGATGGAAGAGAGGACTTCTGCGGGAGAGGGAAGGTGGAGAATAGATCAGTCCCCAGGTTAGGGCCAGAGACCCAGGATAGAGAATTCCATTTTAAAGATAAAGAAACTAAGTCCCTCAGGAGACACGTGACCGAGATTCTGTGGGAAATTGGTACTCTGCTTTCCTAACATTCTGCCAAAGACCCTTTCTCTATTGAAGTACCTGGCACTTGCATCAATAATCAGTTGGCATAATCCATGAAAGAAAGAATTGATACCCTGGACTTGATTAAAATTTAAAGCTTCTGCTCTATAAAAGACAATGTCAAGAGAACGAGGGGAAAAAATCCACAGACTGGGAGACAGATACATCTGCTGAAGGACTGTTATCCAAATACACAAAGAACTTAAAACCCAGTAATATAAAATAGACAACTAGATTTTAAAAATGGGCAAATGATTCAAACAGACACTTCATCAAAGAAGATATACAGGTGGCAAATAAACATATGAGAAGATACTCCCCATGTAACGGAAGATATATGAAGATACTGATCATATTACATTACTTGCATCAAATTCAAATTAAAACAACTATGAGATACCATTACGCATCTATTAGAATAGCCAAAATCTAAACACTGACTACACTGAAAGCTGGCACAACAGGAACGCTCATTCATTGACGGTGGGCATGCAAAATGGTGCAGCCTCTCTGGAAGACAGTTTGATGATTTCTTGCAAAACTAAATATACTCTTACCATATGATCCAGCAGTCATCCTCCTTGATGTTTACCCAAAGGAGCCGAAAACATGTCGACACAAAAACCTGCACACAGATGTGTGGAGCAGTTTTATTCATAATTGCCAAAACTTGGAAGCAACCAAGATGTCCTTTAATAGCTTTGCAGATAAATAAACTGTACTGCATCCAGACAATGGAATATTATTCAGTGCTAAATAAAAAAGAAGCTATTAAGTTATGAAAAGACACGAAGAAAACGGAAACACATATAAGCCAATCTGGAAAGGCCATACACTCTATGATTCCAACTATCTGATATTTTGGAAAAGACTCTACTACAGAGACAGTAAAAAGATGAGCAGTTTCCAGGGGCTAGCAGTGGGGAGGGAGGGATGAATAGGTGGAGCACGGAGGAGTTTTGCAGGGCAGTGAAACTATTCTGTGATACTATAAGGATGGGCACATGTCATTATAAATTTGTCCAAACCTGTAGAATATACAATATAAAGCGTGATCCATAGTGTAAACTACGGACTTTAGCTGATCACACATTAATGTAGATTCATCGATTATATCAAATGTGCCACTTTGGTTGGAGATGTTGACAATGGGGGAGGCAGGCTATGCATGTGTCAGGGCAGAGGGTTTGTATATAGAAAATCTACCTTTCACTCATTTTGCTGTGAACCTAAAACTACTCAAAAAAATAGTCCATTTTAACATACATGTCGGTCTAATTCTGAACTCTCTATTTTGTTTCATTCATGTGTAAGTCTTGATTGTGGTAGTTATTTGGTAAGTCTTGAAAATACTAGAGTGAGTCGTTCAACTTTGTTCTTTTTAAAAACAGCTTTGGCTATTCTAACTTCTTCGTGCTTCCATATACAGTCAATATTTATAAGAAAATATGCTACACTTTTCCTTAGGATTGCATTAAATCTATAGATTATTGTGGGAGAAGTAACCTCTTAACAATATTGAGTCTTAGGATCCATAGACATATTATATCTATTTATTCAGGTCTTATTTGATTTTTCTCATTGATTTTATAGTTTCTGGCATATAAATATTTCATATATTTTGTTATATTAATTTCCAAATATTTTATGATTTTATGCTATTGTAAATGGATTTTTAAATTATAATTTCCAATTGTTTGTTATTAATACAAAGAAACACAATTGATTTTTATATATTGACTCTCACGCTGCAACCTTGCTAAATTCATGTTAGGTCTAGTATCTTTTTGGTACATTCTGTTGGGTTTTTCTGTGTAGACAATTATGTCATCCTCAAACAAAGACTTTTTTCCCCCCTTTCTAACATGGGTGCTTCTTACTTCTTTTTCTTGTCTTATTGCCCTGGCTAAGTCTTCTAATACAATGTTGAAAAGAAGTGATATGATTGGATATTATTGCCTTGCCCTGATTGTACGGGGAGAGCATTCAGTCTCTCACCATTAATTATGATATTAGCTCTTTATCGGCTTGAGGAAGGTCTATTCCTACGTTTCTAAGAGTTTTTATCACAGCCGAATGTTAAATTTTGTCATACGCTTTTTTTCTATCTATTGAAATGATCATGTGGTTTTTATAAATTTAGTCTCTTGATCTGGTGAATGACATTAATTAATTTTCAAGTGTTGCACAAATCCTGCATTTTTAGAATAAGCATCACTTGTTCATGATGTATTAACTGTTCAGTATATTTTTAAAACCAATTTGCTAAGATTTTGTTAAGGATTTTTGCATCTATATTCTAAGGGATATTCGTCTGAATCTTTTGGATATTTTATTATTTATTTATTTATTTATCTATTTATTTATTTATTTATTTAGGTGAGGCAACCCTTGGTTGACCTCACAGATTGCAAGGACCTTGTCAGCTTACAACCCCCTTTTTAAAAATTTTTATTTATTTTTATTACGCCTACAGCACCTGGTCTTCCTAGGTGGTCTCCCATCCAAGTACTAACCAGGCCCAATCCTGCTTAGCTGCCAAGATCAGACGGGATTAGGCATGTTCAGGGTGGCATGGCCATGGATTCTTTTGGATATTTTAATGCATTTATCTGTTTTGGTATCAGGATAATACTGTCCTTATAAAATTATTTGAGAATGTTCTCAATCCATGTCAAGTAATTTTTTTTCATTGGATGCTGGGTATTGTGAATTTCATGTTGGAGAGGGTTCGACTTGCTGGAGTCCTTTAAAAAGTGTTAGACTTTGTTTTAGAATGCAGTTAGATTACTTGCAGATCGCTTTGATCCTTAGTTGTCTTCGAGTTCCATTGAGGTGAGTTTAGGATTCCCTTTACTCTCTGCTTTCCCAGGGAGGGGGTGGCAGAGGAGAGCAGGAGCAGTCATTGAGGTTCTCTTACTCTGTGACCCCTCTCAGCCAGCCCCTGACCCAGTTAGTCCCTGTGCCTGTGCTCACACTTCAGGTAGATGACAGATCACAGGCTCCATTCTGCCCCTGCCTACTTCCTGTCTCAGCCTGGGTTCATGGGGAGGAGACTCGTGATGGCCTGAGGACTCTCAGGGCTCAAAGCTGAGAGTTGAATGTGTCCCCTGGAAAAATCCTCAGGACCTCAAGAATCCCTGGAGAATGACTGCCTCCCGGAAACTGAAACTTAGTTCCAGCTGCCAGCAACAAGAAAGTAGTCACTGACTTGTGGTAGTGGACATACCCAGCTCACCTAACCAATCCTAGATTTGGGGCCAGTGTCCTAGGGAAAACTATTCTCGGTGGGTGAAAGAGAACGTGAAGCCAAGGGACAACCATGTGCTCCTTCCCTCCTTTTCTCTACAGTCTCATCACCTTGAACTCCAGCCCCTTCCTCACAGCTGGCACCAGGGAGGGAGGACATGTTGGGGCACTTAAAGGCCAAGGGCAGGTCTAGGACCCAGAGTTCTGTGCTTCAAATCCAGGCCACCAAATGCAAATCGGCCCCAGGATTTGCAGCTCTCGCGTGAAAATAAAAATGATGTCCCTCATTTAGGTAAGGTTTTAACCTTGTCAGTGTGAAAAACAATACCAATAACAGAAGCTATACTTTTCAAGTTTTACTATGAGCCAGGCCAGGCACTTTACACACTTTGCTGCTAATCCACACAGCCTATAGGATCGATATCACAGTGCCAGTTAGCCAAAGAGGAAACAGATGCAGAGGGTGAAGTGACTTGGCCGGGTCTCTGGCACCAGGAAGTAGCAAAGCTGGCTTCAAACCCAGGAATACTTGCGTGTGTTCCTTGTCTCGGCTATGCACGCAGTGTCATCCTTAGTCCAGCCACTCACAGGAACCTGAGAGAGGCAGAGTTGGCATCAGTATGCCTCTGACAGATGAGGAAACTGAGGCGCTTGGACCAAAGTCTCCCAGGGCCAGGACAAAAATTTAGGCTTCTTTGCCCCCTGCGAGTGATCTCTCTGCCCACACACAGGAACGAGTTGGGTTGTTCCTGTCGAAAACTTGATCATCATTACAGAAGCCAAGCATCTAAAAAGAAACCAGCTCAGATTCAGGTCTGGCTTCACAGACATCTGCTGTGGGAGTCACTCCGTGGGACCCATCTCACAGGGCACACATGGAACTAGGTTTACAGAGCCTTTTCTCCTACATTGCTAAGTTTGATCTAATGACAGCCAGGTAGGGAGGATTCTACCCATTTTACAGATAAGGAGGCTGAGTGGTTTGCAGCTCTCTGACCATCAAATGTTCCTCATGCATCCTTAAGGTGAAGCATGTTTGCAGGCGGCTAGATGATAAACTGTCTTAGGCCTCATACAGCTGAATGCTGTTGGTCCAAAAGGCACTAACGAGCTGAGGGGCAGGAAAGGGCTTGAACACAGCTGGGTCAGGGCTGACGCCAGGGCCTGAATGCAGTGAGGTGTGCAGGGAGCTTCAGGAAGCCATGGCCTGTAGGCCATTGCCAGGCCCCTCTCCAAGTGCACTAATTGGGGCTGAGCTGCGTCAGTAGGGCCCAGGAGCCCCACCAGAACTGGGGTTTGGAGCCAGGCAGGGGGGCCAGCAGCCTTTGTCTTGCATTTCATCCCTTTGTATCTGACCTTAAAACTGTGGCCTGCATGAGGTTGCCCCCAGGGCCTGGAATTTGAACTAATGAGGCCACTTCTGGGCGCAACCCAGATCAGCTGGGGCTGCAACAACATCAATAGCAGGGGAAAGGTAGCCTGGGGCCCCCTCCGAGCCCAGCACCCAAGGTCCCCTTGGAGGTAACAAGTGTCCTTTCTGTATACTGTTAACGAGTATGCCAGGACAACAGGTGAAACAGGGACAGTCTTGACAAACCAAGAGGCATGGTCACCCTGCCTGTACAGTCAGCATCATCCCCATTTAAAAAAAAACAAACCAAGGGTCAGATTGGTTATGACTTGCCCAGGGACACAGCTGCCAGAAGCAGGCTACAGACTCAAATCAGATCTGACTCCTGCCCCTGGCAGACCCTCGGCTCCTATTTGCATGGTAATAATATCTTTTAATTGATCAGCAGTCACCCCAGGTGATATACTGTGCTAAGCACTTTACATTCATCATTTCATAAAATTCTCACAATCGGCCTAAAAATGGGACAACTAGTATCCCTTTTTAGAGATGAACAAATGGGGCACAGAAAGGCTAAGTGATTTGCCTAAAGTCACACAGATAAGAATGTTAGAGCAGAAATAACAAACCCAGACAGCCCAGGAAGTGTGTGAAGGAGACCGGCATCAGGGATCCAGAGCCAGGCCGGCTAGGTAATGTGCTGGCTAGCGGGTAGGAATGGTAGCAGGGGATGAGTGGGTGACACATGGAGAAGTATGAACCGTGGCGGACTTTCTAAAGGAGGCAACCTCGGGCTGAAGGAGGGGCCCGTATGGAAAACCACAGTACCACCTCGGAGCTTGCTGCCTCTCTCCTCCCAGCACCCCCGTGCCTCCAGCAGCCTACAGAAAAATGTAAGTCCAGGTTTGGCATCCAAACCTGGAAGGTCGAGCTCCTGTGTTTCCACAGCAACCGTATCCTTAACAGCATCCAATAAGAACATTATTTGGCTACAGCGAGCACACATGATCTTTTGATTACCGCTGAAGTTATTGAGAGGCAGCCTTCTCCCTCTCCAAGGGCCCCCTCTCCTCTTCGGAAAGAAATAGATGCTAGACCCCACTAAAAAAATAAAAAGTGAAGGGATAGGGGAGGAAGAGTCCTCACACAGGAGAGGGAGACATGGAAGGGAAAAAAAAAATCAATGTTTGCATTAATGGACTCGCCTGTTCAGCATTTCTCCTCTTTTATAGATTTAGATAACATGCTCGTCAGGGGTATCTTCATTTCCCAGAGCAAAGAAATTAATTACTCACTAATGGCGTGATTCAGAAATTAATTTGTGCTACTGTCTCAAATATGTCACTATTAATCAATTGACACTGTGTGGATGGCAAGGAGAGGTGTCCATTAGGGTCTGGGATACGCAGGCTGGCCTGGAGCCAGACTCAGAGGTGGCACTGGAAGCCTGGAAATGCTGTGGGAATAGCACTCAGCTGGGGCTGGGGGTGACTTTGGGCAAGTCCTCTGGGTCCCAAGTTTCTCGTCTGCACACCCAGGAGGGTTGGACTTCTCCAACACCCCCTAATACAGAGTTCACTCAGTACACGAGTGTGCAGAATCCGAGATACACAAGCTGCGGTAGATGTGAGAGGCCCAGAGCCCCTTGGCTCTGCCCCCACTTTCCACAGTCATAGTCCCTTGGGCTCTGCAGAGCACAGCTGGAAATGCTTGAGGAAAGGGTTTCTGACTGCCTTAACTCCCTGGTTCTCTGGGGTGGAGACTTCGGATGGGGCTGTCTTCTAAGGAGGCATCCCTGAATCCTCACCCCAGCCCACCCTTGCACACTGACCCACACCCCATTCAGCTCCAGCACCAAATCAGTGCTGGATAGGCAGCTCCGAGGTGGCTGGGCCTGTCTTGCCCACCTCTGCACCTTGAATAACTGGAACAGGGCCTGGCACACAGTAGGTGCCTAATAAGTATTTATTGCGTGAATAATAGTTTGGCTAAAGCACCCGGCCAGGAGTGAAGAGCCACCTTGAAATCCAGGCATTGCAGTTCCACTTCCAATGCTCTCAACCACCATCTACCCCCATACCCCCAAGCAGTACAGGTAAATAATCTGTTTTTCCTCTCTGAAACTTCAGTCTCCAACGAGCTTTACTCGCCTTATGTGGCTTGATCCTGTGTGGTAGGCAGAGTGTACATCATTATTCCCATTTCACAGAGAAGAAAGTGAAGCTCCAAGAGGCTGAACCAGCACAACATGCTGGCAGGGATGAGGGATGAAGGAGCCCAGCCCCCTGCTGCAGGGAAAAGCCAGTGAATCTGAACTGTATTAGTCTGCAGGTATTCCAGAGGAAACGCATGGACATGTGAAATCTGAGAGCTTTACATCATTGTACAGATGAGGAAACTGAGTCCCAGAGAGAGCTGGCAGAGACCACTCATCAGGGGAAGACAGGAGCTCCCTAAGGCGGGGCCTGGAGAGATAACATACCCACTGTGGGAGGTCATAGCCCCTGAAGATGGGCACCTCCCTGCTCTTGCTAACTTAGGGTGGGTCTTATTAGAACCGAGAAGGTGAACAGGATGAGCTTCAGGCTCCGTAAGGTGGGAGGATACTGTGCAGCAGGAGGTAGGAGCAGCTAGTGAGCTAGCTGGCCAGGAAACAGCAGGATCGGAGTTGATTTCCCACGTGACTGTGGATCTTAGGAGACGCATTGGAAAATTGCCTCCTAGAGGAGGAGCTGCTGCCCCTATCCCAGCTGCACCCATGCTGCCTGCAGAGATGCCTTGGGCTCTTCTCATAAACCAGTATTTATTGCGCATCTACTGTGTGCCAGCTTCTGGCATCTGTCACTCCACTTAGCCTTTAGTACCACCCCATTCACAGATGAGGAAACTGAGGCCCAGAGAGGAAAGGGATTCGCTGAGCCAACCTACCTTGGCACAGGGCCCAGAGTGCAGGGCAAGCCAGGGAGCTGTGGAGCAGGTATGAAGAAGGATAGAGAAGAGAAAGAAAATTTAGCAAGACTTTCCTGGAGATGCTGAGTGCCCACAGCTACTCTCTCGCCCAGAGCAAATGAAAATTATAATCCACAACATCAACGGACATTGACAGAAGCTCTCTGCACCCGGGACAGGAGAGGGAGCGAGCCATCTGTCTGTACAGGCAAGGGAGCTAGGAGGGCTGTGTCCTGCTCCTAGCTCATCCCTAGCCCCCTATAAGAACTTGCACAAGTGAGCCCCTATCCCCTATTCAGTAAAATGGGTTAAACCCCTCAGGTTTAGTGAAAAATTCAAAGAAGAGAATGTAGGTGAAGGGCTTGGAGAATTGAAAAGACCAGATAAGGTAAGGCATGGACCCCCCCCCCACATTCAGGCACCTGACCGTCCCCCAACCCTATCAAGACACTACGTAGAGGTAGAGGGCCTGCCCCTTCCCTACCTCCTAAGGGGCAGCACTTCCCCAGCACAGACTGCCCCCCTCCACGGCTCTTGGCCAGAACCTTTGTAAAGGGTACAACCTATTTAACTAAACACAGTGCCAACTGGCGGGGTTGACACAACTGCTTCCTACTAGGCTGAGCTGGGTGGGCATGGCTTGGGTAAAATGGGCAGGTTTCCTGAAAGGTGGAGCTAAGCTCTCATGAAAGCAAATGGAGAGAGCTGAGCTTGATGGGATTGGGTTGAGTTTGGGCTGAATTTGCCTGGAGAGCTGCCCCTGAGGGAGAAGTCGTGGGGGGCCACAGAGGCCCTGGGGACCACATGCGACTGGTCCCCTGTTCCTTACTTATTGCTGTTACAACAGAACTAGACTCAGCTCCAGGGAAAGTAGAAAGCAGAAAGTGATTGATTACATGCGTGCTGCTCCAACCACGTTGGGAAACTTGCAGTGTGGACCAGCCCCTTCAAACTGTACAGGCCTGGTCCCTCTCCTCTTCCAGTCAGGGCCCTCTACTTGCTAGGGGGTCCTCCTTAAACAATCACACCTGGAAGCTGAGAGACCATGGAGAGGGGTTGCCTGAGGTGGTGGATACCAGGTATTGCAGCAACCAGTGGCGGGACTTTGGGCCTAGGCCAGAGTAATGGTCAGGTAGATTAGTGAAGACCATTATGTGCTGGACCGTTCTCTTCTGTACTCTTCAGAACATGCTGCCCTGGAGGCCAAGTCCTTAGAACCTTGCAGGAGTATCTATAATCCCATCAGTTAGTTCCTGCTCAGGGTCCCTACATATGGTCCTGCTCATGACGATGTTGCCTTTTCACAGAAGATTTCTGGACATGATGCTCTAACCCCAAGTTATGTGGGAATCTCTGCCTCCTTGATAGTCTAGGGAGAGGGAGACAATTTGGAAATTCAAGTCACAAAGTGAAAGAAACGGCTCTAGGTCAAAGCCCGCCTCAAGTTTGGGGATATACCCCAGCCCCAATCTTTGTGAGCGATTGCCTCAGAGACGGCCTCTCTCTAGAACTCGCTTTCCGCATGGGTACTATGAGACGAGATGGAGCACATAATCTTATGATTCCCTCCAGTTTCCAACAACCTCTAAAGGCCAACTACGCACTTGATTCCTATTACAGAGTGAGGGCTAGTGTCAGTACTGTGGGGAGGACCGACACTTGCGTCACAACTCAAGATGCACCCCCGTAGCCACTATGCTGCCCTCTGTCTACAGTAGGTAGGGTGGCGATAATTAAATTCTCTTTCTGAATGTAGAATCTGAGCCTCAGAGAGCTTGAGTCGATTGCCCAGGTACACACAGCAATAAGGTTTGAACAAAGGTGTTCAGATTTTCAAAACAACATTTTTTCTATAACACGATGCTGCATCTTCTTGGGATTATTATCCCAAGGGTAAGTCCTTTATCTCTATACCTTGATTTAACTGCCTCTCTCTATTCAGCCTACCCTTGGGCTTAGAAAACCCTGATTGATAAGCGATGCTAAGCTCTGCCCCTGGAGGATCCCAAAGTTCTCCATCCTACACAGTCCATAGTATTGGCCTCCCACCCTCTACATCAATGTTCTTTGCTCCCTTAAGACTGATGTGTCTGCCTTACTGTGCTCTTTGAGAGAGGTGAAGATAGGACGGTAAGACCAAAAGTGACAGGGGCCTAGTGAGCTGGAGCTCTCTCATCATCTGCCTCCCTCCCTCTCCTGAATTTACCTGGCAGGCTGGATCTGCCTAGACCGCTATCTGGCTACTCTACTAAAGCCCTGGCCCTGGTGGGAGCACCCCCCATGGAAACCCTCTGACCACCGGCCTAGAAGTAGAGCCAAGGAAATTAGCTTGGCTTGTCAAGAAAGAGCCATCTGAGTGCACGTGCATGCACACACTCACACACTCACACAGGCCCCTTCCAGCTTCCCAAGGAATGCGCCAGGGTATGGGACTCCTGTTCTCTCATACAAATAATAAAAAAAGATCCTGGAAATGTGGTGCACAAGTTATAGGAAGGTGTATTCAGGCTCCACGTACGACAGAGCATTCTAAAAGCTGGAACAGTCTCACCACTGCCTTGGAAGTGGTGAGCAAACCCTTTCTGCACGTAGGCAAGCTGATGCGGTCCTCCTTGTGAGAGGGCCTACCAAAAGGATTCCTGCGTCCCTGAGGTGTTGACCTAGAGATCCCTCTATCCCTTTCCACATCATGGTTCTGTGATTCTGGGCCAGTGGAATGTGAGAGAAAGTGCTGGGAGCTAGGACATGAGGGTCTAGTCCCAACTGTGTTTCCATTAACTGTGTGATCCTAGGCAAGCCATAGACCCTCTCTGAGCATCAGTCCCTCCACTCTAAAGTCATGGGGGTAGATGAATGCATCTATGGCTTTCAAACTGCGCTCTCTGGAGCCTGGGGTTCCCTGGAGCCGCCTCAGAGATGCTGTGAAGGTGATGGGAAGGAAAAAAGGACCGCACTCCTGGCTCTCCTCCAACTCCAAGAACAGTAGCTGTGCAGCATCACGGCTATTTAAATAAGATCTCATTCAAACCAGGAGTTCCTGCTGAGAAAGATTTTGAAAGCCCAAAACAGGATTGAAAAGACCCTCCTAGCTCTGACATCTGGACTCACAATTTCATTTCAGAGATGCTGACTACCTTCACATTAGTGGACATTCCCTTAGTGTGCAGCCTCACTCTGAATCCCCTTGGCACAGCGAAATTGAAGGCATAGTCCCTGTCCTCGGTCCCCTTAGAAAGACAAAACTGTCAGTGGTGGTCTCTGGGTTTGGCTGAATCTATTACTTAGTTTGTATAAGGTGACCCACCGCTTCCTAGGAGTAATTAGAAGTGTGACTAGGAAAGTTGTTCATCTTTGGGCATTGGAGACATGGCTGATGGGGGAAATCTTTTTCTCTATTCTCTGCGGTGGGTGGGAGTGATCCCAGGGAGATGAGAGCATCGAAGAGAGGCTCCTGTCAGTGGTCAAAAATGTAGCTAAAGCAGTGCTTGGTTATGTCCAGAGAGATGAGTGACTTCCTTCCAACAGAGCTGCCACAAAGAGGGACAACTTTCCTTCTGATGGCACCTGGGGTCTGGAGAACTAGGTCTGTGAGAATGTGGGACAGTCTCTGGGCCAGAGGCGTGCCTCGCCTAGCAGATACTGACTTGCTGGTGCAGGCCCAGAGGACTCTGAACTAGGCTTGGGGGTCTTCATGCTTCCCTATCTCATGGGGCTTCCAGGGTCCAGTGAAACTTGCCAAACAGGTGGATCCTCAGGGAAGGGGAAATACGCCGACTCCTACAGTAACCCTTCATGCCCAGGCTCATTGACAGCAGTTTTTAGAATCTAGAATGTGCAGTGCTCACGCTGCAGGGGTTGAAAGGAGAGAGAGATTCCTGGGAGTTGGAACTGTCACAGATGGCTGTCCAATTATCCATTTCTGCATAACAAACTACTGCAAAACTTAATGACTTAAGAGCAAGCTGTTATTATTATTATTATATCTCCCTGTTCTGTGGGGCAGAGATTCAGGCCGGGTCTAGTAGGTATGATTTGTCTCTGCTCAGTGATGTCTGTGGCCTCACCTGGATGCCCCAACTGTCTGGGAGCTGGAACTGGCAGGCGTCTCTCTAACCTCATATGACCTCTTCATGTGGCGAACTTGGGCTTTCTCACAGCATGGCAGTCTTGGCCTAGTCAAATTTCTAACTCGGCATCTCACGGCTCTAAGGACCCAAGGTCAGAGCTGCCACTACTTGTATGGGCTTAGCCTGAATCTGGCACACTTCGCTTCTGCTGCTCTGCTTAGTCAAACCGTTCACAGGCCAGCCAAGACTCCAGGGACGGGAAACATACCACGGGTCAGTAGGAAGAGGGTCACAGACGTTGTAGCCTTATTTAACCCACCACAGATAACGTCTCAGTTTTCTGCTGCTGTCGTAACAAATACCACGCGTAGAGTGGCTTAAAATCACTGCCATTTATTATCTTACAATCCCGTAGCCCAGAAGTCCAGGCACAGCATGGCTTGGCTGGTTCTCTGCTCTCAGATACACACAATCAAAACCAAGGTGCTCTTGGAGCTGTGTCTCTTTCTCAAGTTTCTAGGAATGAATCTGCTTTAAAGTTCATTCAGGTGTTGGACAAAATCGGTTTCATGTGCTTATAGGATTGAGATTCCTGTTTTTCTTGTGACCGGTACTCCTTGGCTCATAACCCCCTTCCTCCATCTTTAAAGCTAGCAATGGAGGGTCGACTGCTCATATATCATTCTAGGGAGAAGCTTTCCTCACATTCTCCAAGGAGTCTATGGCATCGAAAGCTACAGACAATTGCTTTCATCTATCTCACTCTGACCTCTCTGCCTAACTAATCTCCAAGTTAGCAAATCCCAGAAGAATCCTTTTATGACACAAAACATCCCCCTTGCTTTGGGTGTTGTGAATCTGTAGCCAACAGAAGTCTAATCTCCACGTATTTTCAGGCTCCTTCTCTCCCTCAACAGGGCCCCTAGAAGGAAGAAACCACTATAAGCATTTTGGGGCTTGTTACCTCCCAGGTCTATCAAATCTCCATCTTGGTATGGGAGGTGAGAAGGCATTGGTGGGCAGCCTGCACTTCCATTTGTTGTGGTAAGGATGGGTGAGGTTTTCGCGGGCTTGGGACATACCACTGGTGGCCGAAAGGGTGAGGGGAGAGTGTGGAGAAGGCAAGTATAATAAGAGGTCACCCACAGCTGCATGCACCAAATGCCAGCCTCTGAGAACCAGCAATGGATAACAACAGCGACAGTGGCCTGAGATAGGACAGGTCTCTTTTCCTTCACTTCTTTCCCTTCCCTTCCCTAATTCTACAGGAGGGTGAGAACGTAATAGAAACGTCAAAAGAACAGACTCTTCCTCCATTCCAAGTCATGGGTTAGACCTGAGCTGAGGGGAAGGGAGAAGTTTTCAATTGAATGTGAGGCTAAAGTTTTGACCGAAATTGGACTGGCCCCCCAAATGAGTCCTGATTACTAAAATGAGTTTCTAGTTGATACCACTAGTGACCCACAATTATGGAATCTGTCCATGGTATTATCAAGAGATATGGAAAGGAGATTTGACAAGAGTAAGTTTAAAAGCAGTGGCTGGAAAAAAAAGTTATTTCATGTTTGCATCCTATCAAATTCACCTTTTTATATCAGTCAGAGTAACTCTCATAGCTGCTTTAACAAGCAACGCCCAGATCTCAGCGGCTTTGCACAGTGAATGTTCATTTCTCAAATCCCATCCATGTCAAGAAGCTTTTCTGGATATCTCTGTTCCGTGCAGTGACTTAGAGACCTAGGTTCCTTCTACCTTGTGGCTCTACCATTTTGTAGCTTCAAGATTATCCTGGAAACATCCAGGTGGCAAACAGGGGAAAAGCATTCAGAAAAGAACCCCGGAGACCGATTCACTTCGTATGTCCCTTCTGTTCACGTTTCATTGGCCAGAATGGGTCGTGTGAGGGAGTCCCGCAAGAGAAAGAAAGGCTGAGAAGTATGAGAAACTGCCAGGTATGGAAATCAGGCTTTGCCATGGTAATCAGTACATACTGGTCAGCACCCATCAACTGTCAGGTCTTTCCTTCTACTAATTCTTTTTATCAGAGACCATCGTGAGCCAGGCAGTATACTGGGCACGGGGGAGAAAACACAGACAAGAAGTCTAAGTTCTTGCCCCGTATGTACTGATTGATAGTCATGTGGGGTGTAGACAAATGGCTGGGCGTTGAGAATGCAAAGGGATGTATGCCGCAGTGGGTAAGTAGAGAGACTCCTGGAAGTCTCTCTAAAATCAGGCTCAGAGAGACCTGAAAGGTAAAAGACATCAGCAGGTGTAAGGTAGAAAGCAGGTGCAGGGCATCCAGAGAAGAGTATTCCAGGCAAAAGGGTCACAAAAGCCTAGAGTAAAGAACATGGTGCTTTGGGGAGATGCAGTCATCTTGCTCTTCTTCTGGGCACCCCTGAGCCCTTTCTCCCACTCGTTCTGAATATAAATGGGTCCTGGTGGCACATAGTTCCAGTTAGTCCACGCCCACCCCTCCAAGCCTGGTGCGTTAGGAAAGATGGCACAATTCACTTGTGCTGTGTGACCTTGGGCAAGTTAGTAACCCCCTCTGGGTCTTGGTTCCCACTCACTGAATAAGGCAATTCCAAAATTCTTGAAGGTCGCTGGAGCCCTCTTTTGAGAATGCCCTTGTCCTGTTCTAATCCCACCCACATAGCAGAGCGAGACAAACTGGGTCTGCAGAGGGAGAGGGAACGCCAGGCTGTGACTTAGTGGACTGGGGGAGGTGGGGGACACAGCCTGCTCCCCACCTTCCAGACCAAACCCGCCACTAATGAGGCCTGACTCTGGAGTAATTAGCTGCAATCACAGCGCGGTGCATTAGGCAGACATGGCCTTGGTGAGGCAGTGCCTCCCAAGACGCAGGAGCCCAGAGCTTTGAACACTGCATTATGGCAGGGTATGTGTCCTAATGTCACTTAATTACCCCAGACAGCCTCAGATGTAATCGAGCCTGAATGGGCTGGCAGGAGTGGGTGCAAACGTACAGAGGAGGCTGATGCATTTATAATGATGACACTTTGCGAGACAAATCTGGCTTTGGTGGGCTGAGGATAAGGAGGACAAAGTGGGGGTGGGAGGGAAGAGGCTGGGGTGGCATCCAGACGAGGGCCCCTCCGTTTTCCAAACCCTAGTAGATCTTGACCCCATGTCAGCTGGATGTTTCCATTTATCTACCAGTTGCAGCAGGAAATTGTGGAGAAGTGAGGGGTCTTTACTTCCCATCCCTCATCCAAGAGCCTGTAAGGATCAAGATTTTCCTTTGTTCTTCTATTTCATTTCCTGCTGACGGTCAATGGTGGATAAAGGAGGAAGCACTGACAGGTGGAGAGCTGAAGACAGAGCACTGGGCGGGGTTCAATGGACACTCCAGAGCATTGAAGGTGTAGTGATGTTCTTGAGGATGCTATAGATGAGTTTGAGGGAAAGCCCCAGGGGGAGGAGGAAGAGCTCTGAAGTGGAAATTTGGACACTGAGTTTCAGAGACAGACTCTCAAGGTGATGCTCTGCCAACACATAGCTCTCCAGAGGCCAGAGGCCAGAGGCCCAGCCATGCAGGAACCTGGTCTCTGAAAGGTCCTAGAGGACAGGAACCACACCTGCTGTTCCCTCACATTCCCAGCACCTCGCAACGTGCCTGTCCATAGTAAGTGCTGGGTAAATATCTATTGATATGAATAAGTGAATGAATACCACACACTGTCTTAGTCCCCTAAGATGGTCATTTCGCTCTCTGGACCTCAGTGTCCTCGTCTGGGAAATTGAGCCAATAATTCCCAGCTCACCTGTCAGGGCTCAGATGATGTCTGCCAGGTGAGCAGATAACCACAAGAGCACTTTGAATGGTTAGGAGCCCCTAACAAAGACGAAGGGAGTATCCATATCTGGGGCTTGCTCTCTCTCCTGCCTCCTCTGCCACATGCTACAGGCCCACCCCGGACCAGACTGACAACCCGGAGCAGTGCTAAGTGAAGACCGCAGTAGACTGGACTGGGGTGAAAACGCTCTAGACTTACAAAGGACAAGGACTCACTCGCCCTTTTCTCCCTCGATCCCTCTCTCCCTTTGGGGTCCGACTTGTTCCCCACATGCTAGGAAAGCAGCCCTCTGGCATCTCTGCTAAAGGTACTTCCAGTCATTTCAGGAATGGCTGCCATGGAAGAGAACGTTCCTTGAGGGGCTGCTCCCTAAATAACAATAGTGGGGAGAGATCAAACACCATTCGGGTGGGAATCTTGCGCAGGGGTGAGTTTAAAATGCTGAGTAGAACACGTGATTACAAAGGGCGGTTGGGCTAATGCTTCCTATGGGTTATCAGGGAGGGGCTTGGAAGACAACCTGCCCCCACGAGGCATGAACTAAGGCTGAGGCTGGGGAAGGTGGGCAGATAACTTGGGCTAGAGAGTGGGGAGGAAGAGAAGGTGCAGACAGAATACAAAGACCTCAGAGGGTAGGCAGGGAATTGGGGTCATACATTTCCCCACCCCGCAACAGGTGAAGACAGCAATGCGATGATATATCTCGTTTTCTCCTCCCTTACCTGGACCACCTAGGACCCTTTCGGAAATCTCTGTTCTTAGCTTGCTGTGTGACCTTGATTAACTCACTGCCCTTCTCTGGGCCTGTACGTCTCCACTTAGACGAGGAGTAAGCTGGACTCTATGTACTTGCTACATCTTTTCTAACTTTGATAACTCATCTGCCTGTCACACAAAGGGGGCTATGGGAGGCTCTGGCTCTCCCCAAGACCCTTGTCACTGAACCCAATAGTCCACACACTCCCTCCCTGGGGGCTCAGCAGTCACTGTGCCCCACAATGACATTGAGGGACGTGTTGTTCTCTACCTTGCCCAATGGGCCATGTGCCAACACCTGCCTTCTCCCCACAAGCCATCTGTCACTGTCTCAGCGAGTCGGTGGAAAGACAGCTTCATTAGCTCCTCCTGAGCCATCCATCCCCTGAAGCAGAAACAACTGAAGCCCTCCCACTTGCTCCCACCAGCCTGGGAGGGCTCAGAGCCCTCGGGACAGCCTACAAAGGATCATCCCGTGTCTCTGCTCCCTGTGCTGATCTCCAACCCGAGGTCATAGGCCTTCTCTGCAAGGCAGGAGGCACTAGCCCCTCCAGAATGTATCCCCAGCAGCTCCCTCACCCCCTGTCACCATTCCTGGAGTTT
This sequence comes from Cynopterus sphinx, assembly GCA_030015415.1. Taxonomy (NCBI): domain Eukaryota; kingdom Metazoa; phylum Chordata; class Mammalia; order Chiroptera; family Pteropodidae; genus Cynopterus; species Cynopterus sphinx. The sequence goes on along the minus strand of CM057382.1, from coordinate 43,612,414 downwards.
CACCATTGGACGTGTCACTGAGGTACTTCTGCTTCCACAAGTCTCCCACAATGCAAACACCTTGGTATTACGAGGAAGAGAACGGGGCTAGAGCCAAGATCAAAGACACTCCTCTCTCTGCCCTGTGACCTTAGGCAACTTGTTTCCCTTTCCTGGGCCTCAGTTTCCCCATCTCAAAATGGGGGAGTTGATCTAGAATTTAGATCATCCCCAAGCCCCCCGATCTCTGACATTATGAGGTTCCAGGGGAAGTCTGGGATTACAAGAAGATTCCAGTATGTTGGGGGCGGGGGGGGATCGCTCTGCAGGCTACTCCTCTGTGAGACCTGAGGCCTCCAGGCGCGGGGCTTAGAGCCGTGAGACACAACCGAAGCAGGTTATGAACGTGGCTCTACCCACTCTAAGCCGCTTCCTGAAAAGCGCTCTCCACTTTAAAACTTCTAGTTACCAGACACAACCTCGGGGGTTTTGCCAAGCAGTAGGCAGTCGGCGGAGACTTTTTCACTCCAGCAAATGGAAGTCCCTTGCTTTTTGGAGGGTAGAACGAGGCAACGCATCTGAGTTGCACAGTGAGCAGGAAACTCTTCCATGTCCATTAGTAAAATCCTGTTGGATCTTCCAAGGTTGAGGTCCAGAGATTAAAGCTCTCCAGGGAGGAATCTGAGCTCCAAGAGGGTGTACATAGTGGAAGCTCCATGAAAGGCTCCTAAAACTGAGGTTGAGGCCGCCCTAACTGTACCAGGAGAGTGCTGCGTCAACGCCCAGAGGCTTTGAGAAACAGGGGGATGGAGGCACATGTATCTAATCTGGCATGTCTCAGGTACTCCGGGGGAAATGAGGCAGGGCTCTGTGTCTACGTGATCGTGACCTTGCCCACCAACGTCAGCGTGGAGTGGGAGCCCCAAAAGAATTCCATCTCAGAGGGGGCCACAAGCCTCAGCTAAGCTAACCTCCTCTTGAAGCAACTCTTTCTTTAGTGATAATCTTGAAAGAGCTATAGCAGTATTATTAAAAGAACCTGTTAGGTCAAAGCACCACGGTACTCACCCACGCCCCCCACACACAGTTGTGAGAAGCTCTGGTAAGTCACTGAGCTCTGATTCAGCACAACCCCAGCCCCACAAAGCCATATAAGACACAGGCCTGATCTCAAGACTGGCACAAGAAGCCGAACTCACAGTAAGTATAAGATCAGTTTTCAAGAAGACAATAAGTTTCCTCGGAGATTAAGAATCAAGAGAGTCAGAGGAGAGAGTCAGGCAGTGGGGATAGCAGCTTAAAGGAGAAAAAAAAGAGTGTGTCTGGGACTGGAGAGAAGGTTCTTCTGGGTGCAATGAGGCTAGTGTGAGGAAGTGGAGAGACCAGAGAGGACCTTCAGGGCCTAGTTAAGGATTTTAGAACTTGATGCTCTAAGCAGAAGGAACCGTTAAAGACTTTTGGTCACAGAAAGGGCTAGACGTTGGTAGGGGCCTGAGAGATCATCTAATCCACCCCTTCATGTCACAGGTGGGAAGCCTGAGACCCAGAGAAGGGAAGGGAGCTGTTTAAAGTCATCCCGGATTTTCAGAACCTCGGCCAGGCATAGGAAATTTAAGCCACTACTCACCCCATGCCAGAGATATCTATGTTCTGTGCAGAGGAGATGCGTTCCTGCTGCTCCAGTCCTGGGATCTCGGCCCCCTCTGAGACTAGTAAACGCTTTCAGCTTGCACACGGGATGTGTACCGATCCCAGCCAGCCAGCAGCCCCCTTGGAGCCAGGGAGAGGCTGGGGCGTAGTGGCTCTCAGCCCCACTCAGGTTATAGGCATTTCCGACCTGCTTAGCTTCTACTCTGAGAGGGGTTTATGGTACCTTCAGCACCACAGAACATCGGCAGTTCCTGGCCACCCAGTTTCCCTGCCAGGAAACCCTGGGGGGGGGGGCAGGACAGTGGGGAGAGGGGTTGGTGTGTTGACTTCTATTATCAGAGGGCCCAGATGTAAAATGAATGCCTGGGATATTTATCCCTGTCGTCGCTAATAATAAATGGCCTGATTTGTCAAGCAGGGACAGATTCGAAGACGTCAATTAAGAAGAGAAAAAGCACAGCTGTACTGTATTGGTCTGCTGTGCAAGTGTTTGGTGGAGGAAGGACTCCAGAGCTTGGGACCTCCGGACCCCTTCCCCCAGCCTGCTCCCACCTTCCTTCCACCTCACCTGCCGAGCCTCAGCTTCTTCATCTGCCTGCCTCCCTCTCTCATTTCTCTCATGTTTCGTCCTCACATCTTACCACCTGTGTCTCCCTGTTTCCTCGTTTCTACTCTCCTCTCCCGTTTTTCTTTCTCCTCTTGACTTCTCCCCATTCCCTCTCTCCAGACTTAATGGAAATTTTCCTTTCTGAATGACCCAACTTTCACTATCACTTCCCAATACCTCTCCTTGCCTCCCTAACTACCTCCCCAAAGTTCTTCCACCAGGTTCCCCTCCCCTAAATCTCTGGCTGTTATGACCTTCATCTTTCTGATGGGCCTCCTCCGTGATCTTATTTCACAAAGTGTATTCTGGATTCAGAGTGTTAAGTGAACGTAAGACATGGAAGGAAAACTGGAAAAGTCGAAAATCTGAAGGCTTCTACTTAAACTACAAGCCAAACCAATGCTATACAAGATCTTGCTTTGAAAGATAAAATAAGATTTCAGGGATCACTTTTACTGGATCCCAGAAAATAGATAAAAATTGAAAATAGCACTTGGACCTAAACAAGATCTTTTCAAGAGCTTCCGTGGTCCTGAATCAATTGTATCCAAGACCTGGGGATCCCAGTGCAGGACTTTCTTGGGCAGCTGAGGGGTTCTGAAGATTTATATCTCGAATCTCTTCAATCAAGTAGTCACAGAGAAATGGCCCCCAAGGTGAAAATCAGCCCCCCAACGATCACTGTACTCTAAGTAGGGTCCAGGAAGGATGCGGGGACTTCTCCATCACTTTGGTGTCTTTTATGAAGCTGGGGAGCTCAGAAAGGATGACAGTGAATCTGCCTCAGCAGCAGTAAAAATGATTCCCTGAGTTATGAGATTCCAGGTTCAGAGCTCCTGCGTAAGCAGAGACCCCTTTTCGTGGGCCTCCAGCTCCAGCCCCACAACCTCTCCAGCCCACTATCACTTCTCACTGAAGAACGCCAAGACCATTGAGATGGGGCAGGTCTGGATTCACTCTGGCTAGGATCAGACTAGATCCAAGCTGATCCCAGGTGGGTCAGTCTATAGTCGGGGAAAGGGGAAGCCACATGGCCTCCAGCAGACCCCTGGTGTTGCCAACCCGGACAGCTCCCCAGGCCTCACTGATTGAGTGTGGACAGGCGGCCCTTTAGCCACACCCTTAAACGTCCCTGCATCCATAAGGAAACGAGGAAACCTGTCCGCAACTGCTTATAATCCTTCTCAAATGATCACCCCACCTCCAGGTTTAATAACTGCCAATCCCATTCTCCTCTGCCCCTGCCGCCCCCCAGGAGCCAGCTGAGAACATCCCCATCGGTGTCACTGACCAGGAACTTCGGGCCTACCTTCCAAGGACCAGAGCTCCCCAGTTACCCTTTCTTCTTCCCAGGCTGCCTGCCCCAGAGGCCCAGCAGAGCCATTCTTGATGTGACATAAGGACCTTTATGGCTTCTCCAGTGGCCACACTTACTCAAACCCTTTGAAAGAGCCATGGGGTCAGGAATCAAGCCACCTGGCTCTAGTTTTAGCTCTTTGCCACTGAGAGGAACTTTGGATGGTGATTCGTAGTTTTCAAAGCAGTTCCACATTCATGACGTTTTTTATCTCGTGATTTTATTTGATTCTCAGACAAACCCTGGAGGAGCCAGAGATGGTGTGGTTTTCTCCCTCTATTTCAGGTGAAGAATCCAACATTCGTTCTGGAGCCTGAATTAGAAGCCAGACTCCTTCCTTGCCCCGTGTTCCTTCCTCCACTCCACGTCTTCAAAATCTGTTTCAGGGACCGTCTGAGGATGATAAAATGATGATAAAATAATGTCTGAAGCTGATCTTTAAGTTCTTGGGAAGACAGGTGTCATAGCCAGCATCTATGTGGAAAGATATATAAAGCCACTTGCCGATGGCTCGATTTGAGCTCACAAAGTCCGGATATGATACCATAGTCTGCTCTTTAACTGCCGAGGACACCACGGGCCACTGAAAATTACTCTGGGCTGGCACAATGGCTGGGTTTCCTGCAAGCCTGTATCTTGACTCTCTTTTTTGTTTGTTTCACTGGAATAATAATTATACTAAATACTAACTTGGCACATAACATATTCAAGGCACTGGGCCAAACACTTCTGATGTATTATTGTGCTTATTGGTCACAATAAGTCCATGGTATAGGTGTTATTATTTTCTCTTTTTCAGAGGAGAAGAACCAAGTTCAAGGGTGTTAAGTAACTTGCCCAAGAACACAGCTTATAAATGAAAATCTGCTCTTGGACTCAGATCCATATTTCTCCAGAGCTAGAGTTTAGGACGAAATTTTCCCCTCCCTCCTGTCTTGAGGTCCAATTCCCAGGCTGTACACATGGAAGTAATTCTTCCATCAGCAGCTGATCTCAAGGTCTGTTCAACCAGGTGGTCGATGATGGAGGCTTAATGGAAACTGATCTCTGCTCTCCTTTCGGAGACGTTCTCCCTGCTCCTCTGCGGCCGCAGTTAATGTTGGCGCTCCATCCGTCTCCCGTCATCGTTACCGCTACTGGCCCAACGGCCAGCTGCCAGCATCTGCCTCGTCTTACCTGAGGACTATGTCTGACTGCCGGGGTCCTCTTTGCTGACTTCGTAGGGAAGACCAGAAATGCCAGTGAATTAATAACTTCTCCTAGGACCAGCCTTCAGCCAACCTCCGCTCCCTCACTCCATAGACTGTTCAACACTGAAGCCGACTCTGCTCCAGTTCTCAGAGCTCCCCAGCGGGCTGGCACCACTTACACCCCATGGAACTGACTTGATAGTGGCCTCACTGCCTTGATTTCCCTACTAGTGTTCCCTCACTTAAATACGTGTCGGGGTCGGCTTCTAGAAAAATCCTCATCACTCTCAGCAGTGTCCTCAGTGCCCAGAGCAGGAGAGTGGCAGGGTGATCTGATGAGGGTGCGAATGCTGTTTTTCTGTTCAAAACTCCTGATGGCTCCCCCGTGCCCTCCAGATGATAACCGGGGTCTGTGAGCTGGTGTGCAATGCCCAGCTCACTTTGGAGCACCCCTCTCCCCACTGGGCTTCAACTGTAAGATAGTTTTGTGCCTTCAGAACTCTACCCACCAGCTCCCTCCACCTGGCAGGCCCACGGCGCAGCCCCGCACTTCTACCTGGTGAATATCGACTCATCTTTCAAGACTTTGCTCAAGAATCACCTCCTCTAGGGAAGTCATTTCTGACCACCCCATCAGGAAAGTGATCTTTCCTGCCAGGGGCACCCAGAGACCTGAGCATGCCTCCACCCCAGTTCCTGTGATTCCTCATGGAACTTCTCTGTTTGTGAGGCTACCTCGTCCCCTAAATGCTGAGCTCCTTAAGGGCAGGGGCTGGACTCACTCATCTTTAGCTGTCAGGCCAGCCTCCTAATAAATGTATGTCGAACGATGATCGTCTATGAGAGGAGAGGAGGCGGGAGGATCGGAGAGGAGACAGCTCAGGATGGCAGCTTCTGGACCTCACAGTGCAGGCTGTGGTTGGTTCCTTGATAGGTCTCAGAGCCTATCCCTGTCATACTCCAGTAGCCTAGTGGCTGAGCTCAGTAAGTCACAGGGGGGGCTCTGTCCCCCTTTCCTTCAGGCCTGGTCAGTCAGCCAACATTTAAATTGGAGCCTCATCTGTACCCATCCACCCCAGGTGGTCAACAGAGATGGCCCGATGTTCTGGAAAGAGCACCCACTTAAATATAAACCTTCCTGGGGCCTTGAGCAAGTTACTTGGACTCTGTTTTCCTACCTGAACCTCAGTTTTCCTAACTATGATAGGGGGACAATACGAGTACCTCCCCGCCAGGGGCTCTGTAAGCATTGAAGATAACAATCAGAAAAGGCCTCAGTACATCTCCTAAAATGTGAGTGGTGCTCTCCAAAAGTGATTATGGGAGATGTGGAACACACCACACGTTAGAAGTGACTTTTGCCAGTTTTAGCCTAATCACTCCATTTCACAGATGGGAAAACTAAGGTGCAGAGAGTGCTCATCCTCCCAAGGTCACCGAGGCTGTCAGGGACAGAACTCGGGTTCTGAGCTCCTTGGCTTTGTTCTTTCCATTGCACCAACTGGCTTCCTTGCAGCCATCGCTGGTTAGATAAAACAGTTTGAATTTTCTTCTTTTCCTTCCCAACTACTTGGTGGGTCTTTATGCAGAGTTTACTGAAGGCTTCTCAACCTCTACCACATCCCTGGCAAGCCTTTCTCACACCCCGCTCTTCATACCTGCATATATGTGCCACCTTCATCAGCAAAACTTTACCTTTTTCCCAGGTGTAGAACCTCAGGGTTGTAAGGGCTGAGGAGGCTGCAAGGGGCCATGGTCTCTCCCACAGTTTCCTCCCCAGACCTTGAGGAGACCGGCTGGGGACAGGATGGCTCCTTATTCATCCTGCAAATGTCTCCTGACCTCTCACAATGCCCCAAACTCTGTGCTAGGCTTTGGGGACCCAGAGCTAATCCAGTTGCTGTCTGGACCCCAAAGTGCTCAGGGCCATGGTAAGGGAACCATGCAAACAAAGGAAAAGCTCCTTGTGTGAGAGTAAACCCTCCTTAAGGCAAACACCGGGAACGTGGGAGCATGGGCAGCAGAGGAGTCGGGGTAGGCTCTGGTCATGTGTGACTCCCTGCAGGGCCTACGGTCCACTCACCCTCTCAGTGTAACTTTTATCTCCACCAACAAATAAGAACACCACAGAGCCTACCAGAAAACCCCAGATCCCCAGGGACTGTCTGTGACTGGATGGACTTGCAGAGGAAGGCCACGTATGAAAAAGGAAGTCGGGGAACATCCTCTCCCCTCCCCCAGCCTGCTCCCTAAGTCCTATCCCCTACATCCCTAGCTCCTGCCCCCTCCTCTTCTAAAAATCATCTTATTAATAACTTGTGATACCAGTAGCTTTTGCTGTCACCAGCACTGACAACTCAGAAGCCCCCGAGAGCTGTCTGCAAAACACAATAAATGAGAACTCTTAATTAACACCTTCCTTAACTAAATAAATTAATTTTATGTGGTCATGATGTCAGTGACGGGACTTGCTGATGGCTGAGGCAACTTGGACAGCCTTGACAAGGGCCGCAGGGCAGGCTCAGCCTGGTGGCCCCTGCAGTGCATCAGTGGGCAGTGGGACCATGGGTGTGAGTGCTTGGGGATGGCGTCCTGGGCAGGGCACCCAAGACCAGGCAACAGTCAGGCCTCTCTGTGGTGGCACACCAAATAGGAAGTCAGAGACTTTTCCCACCTTTGCCTCTTTGTCTCTACCTTCTGAGTGGTCTTGGGTAAGCTTCTTAGCTCCTCTGGGCCTCTGTTTCCCTCATAGGTAAAATAGGCATTATTTGTTGTCATGTCTGTTTCTCAGGACTATGCAGAAGATGCTTGATAGGAAGGGGTTTTATAAGCTGTAAAGCGCTGTGCACATGTGAGAAATGATGATGACACTCCCCTTCAGCCACTGAAGAGTCAATGCTAGCTGCGTAGTTCTCGTGCATGTCCCCTCACAACACACATATGGGAAGAAATGGTCCCTGAGTCCCTGGGAAGCTCTGAGCTTCCTTGAGGACACCTTGGGGACAATGAGGACACCTCTAAGTTCAATGCCCTCAGACAGCTTCCAGTATCCATCAACTCAGCTGATCCGTGCTTACAGCAAAAGAGGCCAGGACAGGGGAACTCTTCCCAGCAGCTCCCATCAGAGAGAAAATCTGCCCCCGTCCTAGGCTGACCCGGCCCGACCTGAGAGGGCTTCTGATCCAGCCCTGGGTTGAAGTCCTGAGATCAGGCCCAGGCTCTGACCCCACCCCTCACCCTGTCTGAGAACGCAGCATCATCTCTATCTGGGCCCTGAGCAAGTTTTCATTCAAGATCTAGCAGTGAGCCCCCAGCCTTTGCTAGAGCCAGCCCCTGATTACCACCCTTAGCCAAGACCCCAATCCAGCCTGCTCTGGCACCCCTCAGTCTTTGTTCCCGGCCTGCAACATTCTCCTCCCCAGCCCCTCAGCACTACTTTGTGCCCTACGCTGTGTCAGCCTCACCCTGAGGAAAACGGAGGCCCCCACTGCCCCTGTGGTTCACACTGCAGGCACCTTCCATAAAAGGCAGCACCCTCCTGCCCACCCTATTCCCCACCAACACGTGCACGTCATTAGACGTTCTTCCCAGTTGGCGCCATTCCCAGGGCTCTGAGCACAGAGACATCAAGCAGCTCACCAAGGGCCACACAACACAGCCGTGACAGCGCAAGGGCTGAGACAGTCCCCCAGAGATTTCCCCTGCCTCCTCCCGAGAGGGAGGAAGAGGTCACTGTCCTCACCTTTTTGAGCTGGGGCAGCAGGAGTTCCAACTCACTCGCTCAACAAATACTGACTGAGTACCCACTGCACTGGGGAGTCAAAGCAGACGTGGTCCCCGCTCTCCTGGTGATCACAGGCTGGGCCCAGATGAGACCTGTTCCCTGGGAAATGTAGCAAAGTTTTCACAGCTGCTGTTTCATTTCCTTCCAACGCACACGCATGCACGCACGCACGCACGCACGCACACGCACACGCACACGCACACGCACATGCACACACGCACACACGCACACAGAGCAGGCTGGCAAAGTGAGCCCACATCCTGAAAGGAAGTGCATGCTGGAGAAAGCTGTGACCTCAGGGAGCCCCTCCAGACACTGTGCAGTGGGCCCAGGGGTGAAGGGGGGCCCCAGGATCTCTCTTTCCATCTGTGATGCCAGCAGGAAAGAGGCCCTTGTTGGTGGCTGTGGGAACACCGAGTGCTGCATTCGTAATCAGGTCCACGTAGGAAGAGGATGAGCAACAATGTCATTGTGTCCCCAAGTACAGGGCTGCCCCACAGTGACCTTGCCCAGAGCCCGCATCTCTAAAGCCATGAAGGCGCAGCTGTGAGCAGAAGCTGGCTGGGGCTACAGAACTTCCACCAACCGCTCCCACAGAACATCAGAAAGGCTGAGGCCAGCGGCCCAAGGTTGTAACACAGAACCTTACTACCTTGCCTCTTCGGTGTCACAGGATGTCACGGGATGCTTGAGCTCAGGGCCCCCTTCCTCCTGTCCCCCACCATACACAGTCCAGCTCTCCTGACTTCCAAGAAGCTTCCTCAGATTTGGGAAAGTTCCAGTCAGAGCCTGGACCCTTCTGCTTGGAAGCAGCAGACCCCAGGTGAGTCCCAGGGCACAGGAGCAGCTGTATGACCTTGGACAAGTCACCCAACCTGGTGCACTGGAGCACTCCTGTCTGCAAAATGGAGCTAAGAGTGCTCTTCTCACAGGGATATGGTGACACTAGAGACTGATTGTTCTTGGCTCAGGGCTGGGGATTCAATGGGTGCCTGCCCATTGGGAGTTCTCCCATCTCTCTACCACTTCTGCCACAAAGCCAGCCTTCCACCCCCAGGGCCCCGGGACACAGTCTCGCAACGTGGGAAGTGTCCTCCGGGTGCCTGATGCTCCTCACCCAAGCCCCCTCCATAGCCTTAGACTCAGGCTTGTACACCTCAGAGGCTGGGCATTCCCTCTACCCACAGCAGACTATGCGACACAGCCCCATCTGAGGGAGGGTTCTCCTTCGGGGTTGAAATGTGCCCTCCTTAGAACATTCACATGTCCCAAGAAGCCTGTCCCCTGCCTGGCTCTTGGTGACCCCCTCCACCTGTGACCATCATCAGGATCCAGGCTTGAGCGCAGCTTTCTCTGGGCTTTCAATCAGGGAAAGTAAACCTGAGGATCGAGTTAACCCAGGGTGTCATTCCCCTTCCCCTAGCCCTGATACTTCCCCTTCCTCCCCAGCCCTCACACAGAAGTCTCCTGATACCCGAGGCCTCCAGGGCCTCCACTTACAAGGAACTCGGACTTTAGAGCCCTGATGAGTGTCCCTTCTCTTGTGCCTCCATATTTTGGAAGCTGGGACTGTTGACCTAATTCATGCAAAGAAATGACTTTCTAATGGTGGAATTATGGACATCAGGGCATCTCGGTGGGAGGAACATCTGGGGATAAGAGCCTTCTTTACTCCCCCCTCCCCAATCGCACTTTCCTTCAGGGTAAGATTTTCCCTACGCAGAGCCCTGCACATGCTTTGGAACCAGAGGGCTGCCCTTCGACAGGAGGGCTTAGGCAAAGCAGCTGAGAGAGCTACAGCTTTAAGAATAACTCCTGAGCCGAAGAAGGGAGCAGAGGAGGGGATTGATTTGGGGCCCTCCTGGAGACTGAGATCTGAAATCAATCTGGCAATTAACAGGCAAGTTGTGAAGTGACTGCTAGATCTCAGGCTCCCCCAGGTCCCCAAGGTTTCCATCTCCTTTTCTGAAGGAGGGGCTCCGCTGCCTCTGTAGTGCCCCTGCCCCTGCTTTCTGGGGCCCAGCTGGTAGCCCTCTTCCAGAGCCTTCAGAGAGTGGGCTGAGAAGAGGAGGCAGGCTGGCAGGGCTGGGTGAGGGCGCAGGAGGACCCTGCTCAGGTCCGCAGCACAGCCGTTAGGGCAGCCTGAGCTTCTGGAGTCACCGTGGCCAGATAAGAAGAGGCAGCCTCTGGGGGTCTTTCCCAGCCCCACCACCTCTGCCTCCACATCCTAGGTAAGGAGGAGGATGCGGGAGAGGCTTCCGGGAATCTGAGCTTCCTGAGGAACAGCACAGTAGGAACAGAGCTGTCTGTCCTACATTCTCAACCTGCCTGCTGACCACGTTGGCAGGACGTTTAGCTCAGCATCATTCTAACCAACCCACACACCCTTCCTCCAACCGTACCTGGAGAAGGGGGTGCCTCCTGGGGATTGCCTAAGGGGGAAGGTGGTCAGAGAAGAGGAGGCTGTCCCAGGAGAGTCACGGCAACGTCTTGAGGAAACACAAGATAATAGGGACTCTGCATCCTTTCTGCCCCTCTCCTACGCTATGTGAACTCGGATGATTCCCCTCCCCTCTCTGGGCCTCTAGGCCCCATCTATCCCATGATGGGACCTAGGGAGAGTGGGCCAGAAGTTCTAACTGGCTGGGTGGGGCAGAGTGTGGGGACTCTCAACACCGGGACAATGACACCTTTGAGGGTTTTCCAAAGTGGGGAGTGGACTTTGTTTAATTCAGCAGCTCAGAGGCTCCAGGAGAAGCAGCCTGGCCGCTGGGGCAGAGCTCTCCACAGCGAGGTCCCCAGTGAGTGAAGACTCGTTTGGGGCCTTGTCCCTCAGTTCCTGGGCTCCAGCTCTCCCTATTCTCCTGGGCCTGACTGGGGTGCGGCCAGTGCCTGGATGGGCTCATTTAAGCTCTGAGCTGCTGAACACCAGGACCCAGGGCCACAGCATGGGGGGCTTTGAAGCTTTGGGGATTTGGGCATGCTAGAGCCACCACAGCAGGGTTTTTGGACCTTAAGACTACTCTGCCTCCCCAGAACCTCACAGGCCACTCCTCCAGGCGCAGCCGGCCCCACCCACACACAGCAGCACAGGAGCAGAGTTTCAAATGCAGACCCTGCCACATCTTCAGACCTGAGATGGACTCTGGGCCACCCCTGACCCCAGCAAGGATCTGGGGAACTCCTGGCTGAGAGCCCGCCTAAAAATTCTCACAGTTTCCCTCCTAGGGCTCAGTCACTCCTGGCAAAGGCCGATGGCAAAAGCCAAGTGGTCTTGTCTGGGAGGAGGCAGAAAGGGCACTTTCCTCTTCTTGAGTGACCTAGTAGATCAGGTTTGAGCTAGAAGCATCTGATTCCTCTAATTCTTCTTCCTTTATCTCCTGTCTCCTCCTACTCCTCTTCCTCCATCTTCCTAACCCAGTGAAGGATAGAATTATTCATAGGCACAGCTACTTATGCCCTTTGCTGGATGGCACAGAGGTGGTCAGATAGAATAGATTCATCCATCTATCCATCCACCCACCCAACCATACATTTATCTACCCACCCACCCAGCCTCACAGCACCCATCCATCCACCCATCCATCCACCCATCCATCCACCCATCCATCCACCCATCCATTCACCCATCCATCCACCCATCCATCCACCCATCCACCCACCCAGCCTCACAGCACCCATCCATCCACCCATCCATCCACCCATCCATCCATCCATCCATCCATCCATCCATCCATCCAGCATCCATCCAGCATGCCCTCTGCCCATAGTGTCGAACCAGGGACTGGGCAGACCAGAAAGGAATACAACAGAGCTTCTGTTCCCAGAGAGCCCCAGGCCAGCCTGAGAGAGCAGGCCTGGAACATGGCCAGCCTTCCTGGGGCAGAGCAGGATGAGCAAGGCCCAAAGGCACCCAAGCTCCAGCTCCTACTCTTCCCAAAGAGACATGGGTGAAGGCAGCCAGTCATCTGAGGTGTGTGTGGGAGTGGGGTGGGGGGAGTGATTCAGGCAGCCCCTATACGCACTGCTCAAGGGACCACAGAGTGTCTGAGCAGAAGGACCCTCGGAGGTCATTTAAGCTCCCTATTGGGGAGGAGTATAGTGGCATGCTGAGTGAAGAAAACAGTGTGATTGGAGGTCGAGGTAGGATAGGCTAGTCAATAAGCTGGGGGGAGCACAGTGACTGAGGGCAGAAAAGGACAGAATGGCACAGCTAAAGGGCTCGGGTACAGGGAGGCTTCCGGGTGTGGGCAGGGGTTGTCACCCTGTTGCTTTCACTCACATTCTGTCACCATCTCTTCTCTGCCCTGCATGGTTTGCAGGGGTCACCCTAGACACACTGATCTGCATCCCTTCCTTGCCCTCCATGAAACCCCTCTCTCTGGCCAACTGGCTGGCACTAGATAGATGCACTCACAATCCCCATGACATCACTATTGCCCACATTTCTTTCCCTCGTTTTTCCTGCTAAAAGACAGTTCTTAAAAATGAGTCCCTGAGCTCAGCCCTTTCCAGCCTCGTTAATTTTGTGCCCCACCTCATTTGTTCAGGGGACCTACTTTTTCTTGCCCGCTCCCGCCTTCCTCCCGCCAGCTATATTGGGATCTCCGCTCCGTCCTCGGTAACCTTGCGAGCCGCTCGGAGCTCTGCGGGTTCTTCTCTGCCACAGATCTCTGGACTCGAAGGAACCACAGAGGTCATCTGTTCACATCCAACCCCTCCTCGCGCCTAGGCTGGAATTCCCCTTCCTGCACCCCCGCCCAAGGTTATCTGGTCTCAGCGGCGTTACTCCAAGGACAAGCTGCTCCCTGTGCACGAGCCAGCCTGTGCCATGGCCAGGCAGCGTTCCCTGGGCCCAAGCTCTGCCAGAAAGGTGGAACCAACCTGGGGCTCCTTGCCATTCCCGTGCCATAGTGCCCTCTGGGTGTTTCGAGTCAGATTTCCCAGACAATACTGTCAGCCCCCAAGAGCAGGGATCATGTGCATTTCTGGGTTCCCCTGGGTACCTTGGACGTGTGAGGCATAAGACAACACACCACCCTTTGCTTGTATTGTTGCCAGTGAGAGGACTGTACCCTCATGCCTGTGCCTCCAGCAGCTACGGTGGTCAACAGGGATCTAGAAAGTTCTTTCTCATTTGTTATCCCTTCCCATCTCTGGAGCTAGCTCTGCCTTCAGAGTCACCTCGGACAAGTAGCACTCCTCTTCCCTGGGACAGAACGCCGGGCATTGAGAACAAACACCGTGTCCCCTTCAATTCCAGCTCTAGAATTCCTTTAGTCATCCTGCCCCTGGCCTGGTTTTGTGGACCAGGCACCACCCACTTCTCTCCAGGAGACAAATGGCAGTTTATTGATGTCCGTCCAAGGGTGAAGTCTCTTGGGCCATGATCTGAGCAGAGCAGGACAGATGTCACCTGTTAACGCAGCGTGACCTTGTGCGAGAGCTGTGGCAGGGGCTGTTGGCTCGTGTGCTGCCCCTCCTGCCACCCCCAAGAGAGCCCCATCTGTTATCCATCGCAGGTGTAAAAGCATGCAGAGGTCAGGACCCCTCTCAGGGAGACCCCATAAGGAGATTGTGCCGTGCCTGCACACAGCAGGGAAACTGCTCTGACCAGAGTCACCCCCAGCCTCCCAATTGTCACCGGGGGCCCGTTTACAGAAGCTGATGCTGCCAGCCACACTTCTTTGCTTTAGGGATGAAGAGCCTTTTCCAAACTTTCCATAACTCGCTAAGTGACTCTTGTCCCGGTGGTCGCTCTGGCTCCCATTCCTCCCCTTCCGTGCAGACCTTCCACTGATTTGTACCCTCGGCCTGCCCCTTCTCACCCTACACCCACTCTGACTCACGCTATGGTTGCAAAGACCCTCTAGGCAGGCCATTCTCCAGTCCACATTTCTAGCACCCCTTGAGCCATGAACGGAACTTTCACCAATCTTTGAAACTCTGCCTCTCTTTCAAGATCAAGACTGCCGTCTTCTAAGAAGCCTTGCACAATGTCTCCATGTACCGCCAGGTCGCCCAGAGAGCCTGCCGTGCCTTCTAGCCGTCATGGTCCTGCCCAGACCCTCCAGATGCTGCCAGTTGGACTGGGATGAACACGTGGTCCTCCATAGGCAGCTGGTGGTAGATCGTGTGGCCTGGCATCCAGGGTCTGCCAAAGGGGTGGAGACCATCACACAGGGTTCTCTGGGATTTGGGCTGAGGACATGGCCAGAATGAGTGCAAGAGTCAGAGCAAGGAGGATGAGCAGACAAGCAGAGGGAGAGGCAGATCCGGGAGATGGGCAAGGGAAGGAAGACAAAGGGACCTGAGCTGCTGGCTCCTGGCTCCATCTGACCTTCCTCCCAGTATCTTATGGCCCCTTGGATGTGCCACTGGCCTTCATGAATAAAACATTCCTTCTCGTCTGGTCTTGGAAGCTAAGCAGGGCCGGGCCTGGTTAGTACGTGGATGGGAGACCACCTAGAAAGACCGGGTGCTGTAGGCATTGAAAAATAATAATAATAATTTTAAAATAAGATAAAAATAAACATTCTGGTGCCTTAGGCAGAAGAAAACCTTTCCTCCTGCAGAACCCTATGAAATATTTTTGTATCATGGCCTATATCACAGAGTCCTAGGGGGTCCTGAGCATCTCGTGGTGGCTTCCTTCCTCTACTGACCCAGGACCTTTATAGAGAAAGAGAACAGGCAACCCAAGAACACCAGGCCGGGGCACTGGGGGACTGTGCAGCACAGGAACTCTCAGGGGTCCCCTCAGGATTCCTTCAGGTCCCCTGTACCCAGGGCCTCTCCCACCCCATGCCCAAGTACAACAAAGGAGTCCCGGCCAGCTGAGGCCAGCTTAGGGGAAGGCTGAAGATTTCTCTAGGGTATGGAGGCAGAAAAAAGGCTGAGAGGTGTGGTCTGGTCAGACTCCGTTGTTGACAACAGAAGAAACCGATGCTCAGAGAGGGTGGCTGGGCCACGGGTGGAAGGGCCGGGCAGGGCCGACATAGAGCTGGCTCCGGATGGAGACTCGCTCTTTCTAATGCGTCTCGCAGCCTCTCTGGGGAGATAAGGTTTCTTCCCGGTTTCTGCACGACCTTGGGCCAGTCTCCTCCACTCTCCCCACCTCATTTCCTCCTGCATTTTAAAGAATTCGAAAGCTTGGTGTCGGTAAGGGAGAGCTGGGAACACCCCGAACTGCTGCCTGGAGCCAGGGTGCGCAGAGAGAGCAAGGCAGGTGACCTTCAAAGCCAGAGGCCCCGGGGAACCGTGCAGGGCTCCCTCAGTGGAAGCAGGGTCCGCCTGGGGCCTGGGCCGGAGTCGGCGCTCAGGACTCCTCACCTACAACGTAGGCGCCTCGCGGAGCCTGCTGCTCCCCGAAACCGCTGAGTCCCACCTGTGCTTTGGAGCAAGCCTCCCCAGCATTTTTTCATTCTGACATATCATTTCTATCGCTCCTTCACCTTCCCTCAGAAGGTAGCTCTAGATGTGGGGGTGTATGTGTGTCCAGGGGGATGTGAAGGCTTGGGGTGTCTGAAGGTGTGTGTGTGTGTGTGGATGAAGGGGTGCGTGTGTGTGTGTGTGTGTGTGTGTGTGTGTGTGCGCGCACTCGGGGATGGAAGCCATGAGGGACTGTGCATGTTGCTCAGGGTGCGTATGACAAACAAGACTGGAGGCCCACCCCCTTGGCCCCTTGGTAAGCTGAACAGGAATTAGCCCTGTGTTGGAGTTTTCCTGGGAGGAATCAGCTCCTGATTTGTCGGAGATGTCAGAGCTACGGATTCTGCCGTCTGAACCACCCAGCAAATGGCAGGAAGAGAAGGCTTGCTGCCCTGCGAAGGCCCCTTGCCCCAGTCAGGGGTGACGCTGGCACAGGACCTGAGTTACTCGGCTCCTAGGCTTAACGCTGCCCCATCCTTGGGCCATCTGCCCCCAACCACAACCCCAACTCTGCCGAGTGGCATACAGTACCTGGGGCTGAAAACTAACTGTGGCGAGCTTTGGGACCCCAGCCCAGTCCCTCTGAGGACTGACGCCCATGCATCGAAGGGCCCAGGGGCTTCCACACTCTCTGTCTGACCTTTCACTGTAAAAAGCAGCCTTGAGCTGGAGGAGGCGCCCACTTTAGCACGCCCCACTCATCAGCCCTCCCTACCCTCCTTGCTAAGGAGCAGGGGGACTGGGGCTGGAGGAAGCCAGCAGGGTGACAGAGAGCAGCCTGGGCCTGCCTGGGATTACCTGACAGACAGCTGGGGCGGACAACACACAGGACACTAACTGGGGGAGGGCAGTGCTCTTGTCCTTCTGCCTGCCTGCCTGAGAAAGAAGGAGGGAAAGAGCACTGTGTCCCTGCTCCCTGCCACCTCCACCTTCTCCCCCCACCCTGCCCCACAGGCAGCAAGAACAAGACTAGAGCTGACCTCAGACCAGGGAGAAGAAAGCAGGGTTGATGCTCCTCTTCAGAAGGTGATAGATAACCATGGTGCTGCCTCTCCAGCCACTCAGCACTCATGTCCTCATTTTATAGAAAGGGAAAGAGAGGCCCAAAGAAGAAAAGCAAGGAAGAAGGATCTCTAGCTGATCTGGCCTCTCGTCATAGAAAATGCCTGGCCCAGGGGCTCCATGTCTGCCTCCCTCAACCAGACAGGCTACATTCCCAGGGAAGAGACTTCCAGAGCATTGCTGCCAGCCTCGGAATTCATTTCAAGGACCAGAGCCATGTCAGCTTGGGAGGGGTGCATTCCCACAAGACACGCTTTAGTTTGCACAGGGCTTTTCTGGTTTCAAACAGAGAGCCCCACATCACGGGAAACCCCTTTTTCTGCGGCAAACCAGGACGGTTGATCACCCTACTCTAACCTCCTGGCAGAGCCTGCCAGTGGCCTCCACATATAGTGGGGCCAGGCCAGAAGCAAATAAAGTCAGGAAGATTCTTAGAGGCCATCCAGTGTACCTGCCTCTCCCCTCAGCTCATTTGTACCAGCCTCTGCTTGAATGCTTCCGGCTCCTAGGAGCTCAGCACCACACGAGGCCACTTGTTTGTTATGGAACAGCTCTAAGTTCTAGAAAGTTCTTACAGAAGGCTGACAGCTGTCTTCTTGTAGCTGCTTCTCCCCCTCCCCTTCCCCGACCTTAATCCCACCCCTGAGGGCAACCAGAACTCGCGCGCCTGTTCTTTCGTCAGGTCACTGGTCTTCAGACACTTGAAGGCCAAGATCACACGTCCTGGGGCGTCTTGGGCGTGTCTTCTCCAGCGAGTGATTTCCTGGGCCCTCTTCTTTGTCTGGCCTTGATGTGTTAATGACAAACAGAGAGCGGACTTGAGGGCGCCTGTCGCAGCACACTACCACCCTGCCGTCCTCGCACCCTTCTCTGCTCCACTCCAGCCCAGCACTCTCAGTTACAACCAGCTCCTCTGCCTGCAAGTCCCCTCGGGCCCCAGCTGCCCCCTCATGCAGGCTCACACATTAACTGAGCACCTACTATGTGTCAGCCCTGTCCTGGATAATGGTATACAACACTGAGTCAGAGAAGTACTATCCCTGACCTCACGGGGCTCCCAGTCTCCTGCACACACAACGTGGCATCACAGCTACGCTTTTGGAGGCTGGGAGGCTTCCACGGGGGTGGGCACCCAATCCATTTCTGGGCTCAACGTCACCCTGAGCCAGGTGAAAGGAGAAGAGAGGGCTCCAGGGAGGGGAATAGAGTGGGGGCTTGGAAGCAGGGCAGGTAGGGAGAGCACCCTAAGTGCAATGGGAGTCTTTGTGAAGTGGCAGGACCTGGTTTATGGGAAAACACTCGCTCTGGCCACTGTGGGGGGTGGAAAGCCAACATTGGGAGGCAGGGATAAAGGCAGTCATCAGAGAGAGGCTGTGGTGGCTCAGAGCAGAGTCATGGCCGAAGTCACGGAGTAAGTTATAGACTCTAGGTGTACCTAGGGAAGAGCCCTGTGGGACTTGGCAGTGGATTAAACATTGGGAAAGAGGAAAAGAAGGTACATAGGCGGGTTCCTTGCCTCCTTATGCTGCTCCACATACTTTCAGCTAATGTCCGTTGATACTGAGCATATTTCTGTGCCTTCCACGATGCACCCAGGAGGCCGAACAAGCCTCCCTACTCCCACTACATTTAGGATGCAGGTGGCTCCGGAAGCCAGGTATGTGGGGGTGGCACCCCAGGTGGTACCACAGTCTCCTAAACGCACAGCCAACTGGGCCACAGCCCTCAGAGATGCTCAGTGGTTCTCAGATCCAGGTTGCTGATCAGGGTCACATCAGACCCCTCACCAGGACCCCCAGATCTACTGAATCAGACCCCTGAGAGTCAGGCAGGGCTGAGCTTGTGTTCAGAGCTTCTCATTTGTCCTGATACTCAGTGGGGGTTGAGAATCACTGCTCTAATCCACGGGCCAGAAACCTAGGGAACGCAGGTCCAGAGAGGGTGAGTAATTTGCCGCAGGTCATGCTGCGCTTCCTCAGCAAAACCAGGACGCAGACAGGTTTCCGGCCCCGCCTCTGAGATGCCTCCAGCCCTCAGAGGCACCAGGTATTGATGAGGTGGGCATGTGGGCCCTGGGAAATGGGCAGGGGCTGTCTTCCCAGGCTTCACCTACCCGTTTGTCATACTCCTGCCTGAGCCCCAGACGAAAGCAGCCCTCCCCGTCCTGCCCTGCATCCCTGGTCTCCTCCGTGCTGTAAACCTGTCTTGTAAAAGCCTGTGAAAGGCCTGGCTGTCAGCCACAAAAGCCTTCTCGGGCCTCCTCTACAGTCACATGTGGCTCCTGGAGAAAGCAAGAAGGGAGCAAGACTCTGGCATTCAGCTGCTCCGTAAATCTATAGAAGATATTTTTTATCATTTCCCGACATTCCTCTGTAAAAGCCACTCAGCTGCGTTTACAAATTATAGAATTCATTTGGTGTCAGGGACCTGGCTGATGGCCTGGATAAGCGGGAGCTGGTGGGGGCCCTCCCAGCTCAGCTCCTGTCCGGCTGTGCAACCTTTGGTATCCGAGCCACAGTGTTTTGGCCTCTACCTCTCTGTCTACAAAATGGAGATGCAGGTGGCTGTGAGGATTAGTGAGATCATGGATGTCTTCACCCAGCTCGAGGCCTGGCACCAAGTATGCCCTCAGTAAAGGTGGTGGCAATAACATACATCGGATTGTGTTTGGGGCTAAGGGTTGGGAAGCTCAGTGGGTGTAGAACCCAAAGCCTGGGGTTCCCAGCCCCTGACTTGCACCTCCCCGACAGGCAGGCCCTCCTGACCTCAGGGCACCCTCCAGGTGCGGATGCTCTGGAAACGATGATGCAATTACGCACCTGGGAGGATTATCATTTTCCTAATCCTCCTCTTACTCAGCAAGCTCTAGATCCTGTCCCGGGGTAGAATTCTTGAACCTTCCCACATTGAGACCCTTCTGGCCCTTAGAAGCTCATCCTTTAGAAATTCAAGTCCTCCATGAACTTATTGATTGAGGTTCCCTGGATCCTGGGTTAAGAAGTATTCTGAGGCTGCTTTCAGGTGATTAGTGGTGTTTGCCATTGGCCTTGGAGACGGCTAGATAGCCCTAAGTATGGCCTCGTGTTTTGCCATCCTTCCAAATTCCCACCCCCTTATCTTATAGATGAGGAAGCTGATATTCAAGAAGGGAAAGGCTTTGGACAGGTGGTCCTGGCCTGATATTTCTTAGGCACCCACAGTATACTACCTGCTAGCCACCATGTCCATTCATGAACCCTCCCAACAATCCCAAACATTTGACAAAAGCTTTTAGGTTAGAGTAGTCACCCAGCAAGCTGGCAGCATCATGGTTTCCAGGATCCACTGCCCTGAATCCCAGGATCTCAAAGAGCAAAGAACAACCAAAGACCAGATCCTTGATGCAGGCGGGGCCAGGGGTGCAGGGGCAGATGGAGAGGTGCTGTAGGAGGCCCCAAGAACCTCACAGAGAGGGAATGAGTCATTTCAGGGTGGCAGCTTCCTCTGGCAGGAGTTTTTCTTTTTTGTCACTTGAAAAATAAAACAGTAAATTACTAGTAGTCCTGGAGATGCTGATCTTCCTCTAATTTGAGCAATGCCAGGAACTTTTCAGAGAGCTTTTACATCTGTGACATCGTTCGAGCTGCTGGGACACCCCAGGAAGTTGGACAAGGGCAGCTCAGCCAGTCCCATTTCATGAAGGAGGAAAATGAGCCTGAGGTAGGTGACCTGACTGAGGTCACACAACTCCACTCCCTGACTCCTGGCTCTTGCCTCTGGAGTGAGAAAAATGAGACCACGAACTGTAAGGGACATTTTCCCGTGCTTCTTAGCTTATCTTCTGGAGAGTCATTGTCTGTCCTCCTCATCATCACCTTCCACCTGACCTACTCCTTGCCTGCGTGTGCCAGGGGGTTGCACAACCATCTCACTTAACCCTCACAAGAGCTGTGGGAGGGAGCTCTCATTAGCTCCAATGTGCAGAGAAGGAAACAGAGGCTCAAAGCAGTTAAGGTTTTAATGCCAAGACTGTGACTCCAAAAGTTTGCTCGTCCCCCTAAAATCCTCTGCTGCCTTTGCTTTCCTGCCCGCATATTAGGTCAAGGACCCTTCTGCCAAATGTTGGCACAGAAACCCCCAAAGGGCAGAGAAAGCCATCACTCAGTCTCCTCAGCTGAAAATGGGGGAGAGAATAAAAGCACCTCCCCCTGGTGTCACTGAGTAAAATTGAATCAGGATATGAAACCGAGATGGACTTTATTGTTTTGTCACCCTTACTGCCGCTCTTCTGCTATGTGGTGCCATACAAGATGACAAACGGGGTCTTGAGAACCTCCACTGGGCTGTAGCCAAGGCAGAGACTGAGGATCTGTGGACTTGAGGGTCGGAGAAGGCAGGAGGATGAAGGTCGGTTGAGGTCTTACACCTTCAGCCAGGATCTTGTGGGGGTGGAGCCTGCAAGGGGTGGCTGGGGTTGGGACCAGATGAGGCTAGATTCCAAGCACCTGAGGGCAGCCCAAGTGGCTCTGCCTGTAAGTCTGGCTCTGGCTGAGCCCCTAGGATCCCATCCCCCACGCTGTCATCTCCTCGGTTTGTTAACTCAAGCAACACTCCAGCTCTTCTCAAGCCCTGGTGAGGTGCCCACCACGGAGCATCCAGGGAGAGGAAAAGGCTGCATCAGAGCACAGGACCTGGAATAGTCCCAGCTGGACTGAGTTTCAGGCCAGCTGCCTCTTCCCCTCCCGGACCCAGCATACTGTGGGCCCGCCATAAAGATTTCGATGCATACGTGACTGAGGGAATGGCTGAATGGATGAAGCGCACTGGCCTCCCCATTTCTTCATCTGTAAAATGGGAGAATGTAACAGAGGGCCCACAAGGTCGTTACAAGGTTCAGAAGCAACGTTTACACGCAGCGCTTCCCACAGAGAGCACGCTGAGTGCTTGATTAGCAGGAGCTCTCGGTGCAAGGAAAGACCTTTGCCCTCTGGGAGGTCACAAGCTAATTGCCTCTCCGTGGTAGCCTTTACCCTCTCACTCCTGGATGAGCCATAGGTCAGCCCACAGCCCCTGGAACTCAATCACTGGCAAATCACGTCCAGCGGCTTTGCACTCGAGCACACACACACGACTGAGAACAGATAATACCAGAGGCTCAGGAGGATCTGGATTTGAAAAGCTCTGCGTATATTTCTGAGTTTTGCTTCAGAAAGGGAAGTCATCATATGTGACACAAATCAGCACAAACATGAATGTCTGCCAGCCTGGCCAGCCTCCAGAATGAAGGAAGCCACAGCTGCGTCAGGCCACAGAGCGCACCAGCTCACGGCCTCGCCTGCATAACCGTCGTCCTGCCCACTCCGGGAGCATCTGGGAGGCCTGGCTACAGACGGGGCTCTCCCACATGCTTGTGCCTGGTCCACTCCTGTGGCCCCATGAGAAAGGAGTTGAAGGTGACACATCTGATCCTTTTCCGAGTCCCAACGGGCTGCTCCTCTGCATCGCAGAGGCCCTTAGTGTTGAAGGCTGAAGGATGTTTCTCTCTCCCGGTCTGGGCTATGCTGGGTGCAAGGGACCTGAAGCAGCCCCTCCTGGGAGCTCCACATCTCCACAGTCCCTTCACTGTGGTCCAGCATCCTTCTCTGGGCTTGACTTTTCCTTTGGCAAATACTCCTTGAATGTCTACTCTGTGCCAGGCAGAGGAGCCCAGCCAGAGTGACAGCCCCAAAGGGGAGCCTGCCCCCCCAGGTCACTACCCAAATCAGCCACAGTTGTGCTCAGGGCTCTGGAGGTGTGCGGGGTGCTGGGAGGGCATACACAGGGACCTGGCCTCATGGGGCAGTATGGTATAAGCTGAGACAAACGGGTAGTTCTAAGTGAAGGGGACAAGGAATAGCCTATGCAAAGGCCCGGAGGTGAAAGAGACTGGGACACGCCAGGAAAAGAAAGGAAAGTTGTGAGTCAGGCCCCATACTGGGGACAGGTCCTGAATCTCATTCTTGGTTCCCAGCTCCCAGGATCCCCTCACTCTGTGTCTGTCACCCACAACCACACATAGCATTTCTTCTTCACGTACTCACTCCTCATGCGGGTCAACTCACACAAAAAGGTGCCTGGGGCTGCTCCTGGCCTTACCATCCATCAAAGAAAGGCCCAGGTTAGACCCTCCCCATCATCCTTCCCCAGCTACATCCCCCACCGGCTCCCACGTCCGCAGAGCAACCACAGTCAGAAGGAGTCTGCTGGACCTTCCAGCACGTGCTGCTCAAAGCAACATTACACAGACACAGTGACATCTCAAAGCTAAGGACACTTGGGTACTACCAGCAATGTAAGGAACTTGGCAATGGGCTAGGGTGGGAAGAGTCTGTCAGGAGCTGAGTCACACCTCATGTCGCACCCCAAAGGGAAATGAGACAGGCACTTGAGGCTTAGAGTTCCGAGCCTAGGAGACAAAGCAGGGCACACTGTGCCCCCAGCCTAAGCTCTCTGCAGCCTGGCCTGAGGCCCCACTACAGTCTCCACCAGGCAGGCCACACGACTCTCTCACGTCCCTGGTTGTCTTTGTCTTCATGAGAGTCTGAACTAGGGACTGCATTAATCC
This sequence comes from Cynopterus sphinx, assembly GCA_030015415.1. NCBI lineage: Eukaryota > Metazoa > Chordata > Mammalia > Chiroptera > Pteropodidae > Cynopterus > Cynopterus sphinx. The sequence continues at coordinate 43,588,771 of CM057382.1, read as the reverse complement.
TCAAAGGCCTGGGGACATGGACTGAGACCACCCTGCCCCCTAAGCATCTAGCCCAGGGGAGATTCACAGTGAAGAATTCAAAGGCTACTATCTCCGTAAGCAATCCCACCTCCCATTGGAAAAGAAAGCTTTGCTTCTCTGATTTGAGAGACAAAGATGGAGAAAGAGGGGGGAAAGCAGAGATTTTTAAAAAGGGGGGAGAGAAAAATAAATGTGGTGTCATTACTCCCTGCTTGTCTGTATCCCTAAAAGGCATCTCGCCTATCTTGCTCTGCCTGGGACCCAGAACAGAGAGCGACCCTCAGGAGAGGCCAGAGAACATTTCTTAAACGAAGGAAGAAAAAAAATCATGAAGCAAAGGAAGAAGAATGAGGAAAACCAAGCAGCAGGTCTAGAGAGGAGCTAAGTGAGTCAGTCTCTCCCTCTTCCTTTCTCTCTCTCCTTCTCTCCCTCTCTCCCTCTCTCCCTCTGTATGTTTTGGTGAGAGCAGAGGGAGGATATGTGGACATGTGACCGGCCTGATCTTGCTAACCCAGGACATCAGGTGTCTCTGGTGAAAGATTGGGAAACTGTTTGCTGGGTTCCTTCCTCACCCACGCCCCACCCAGCCAGCCTACCCAGCACCTGCAACTCTAGACAAAGCTCTGCCCAGCCAGGGCACCACATCTCGAGACTTGCTTCTCCTGCAGGCTTAGGCCCCAAGGGGCAAGGAAGCCAGTGCAGTGCTGTGGCCCAGTCCTCTGGGTGGCTCCACACCGCCCATGTGCAGAGAAGACAAAGCGTCCACGTGAGCGTGTATGACTTATGGCTTTAATCTCCTGGATAGAAGGCCTTTAAAGATTATTTCAGGGATGAAAAAAAAATAATCCTGGGTAATGAATCACGGCCTTAAGAGGCTGATAAGTAGCAGGGAAGCTGGTGGAGCCTGAGTTCCTGATTTAATTAAAGTCTTACAGATACTCCCTGAAACAAAATCCATGTAGCCATCAAGGTGATAAAAAGACTGCAGGTTTCCTTAAACGAATTCACCCGCCTGGTGAATCTCCTTCCTGGTGAAGAAGGCGGATTCGGCCAAGTCCTCAGGCCCCGGGCTGTACCAGGCAGCACCATAGATGGTCCATTCTTGCCGAGGGCCCATCGGGAACAGAAGGTGTCTCACAGAGAATAAGAGCCAGAACAGACCAGAGCCCGGAGGACACAGATCAATATTCTCAGACAGGGAGCAAGACACTGTGCGAACTTTGGTCACTCACTGCCTCTCTCTGGGACTCAATTTCCACGTCTAGCATCCAGGGAGCAAGAGATAAATAAGGCCAGCTCGTCTCCAGGAGGCATTCCTGAATTGACCTTCTGGGTCCTGTGCCCCATGTTCCCTGAGGCGGTAAAGAGAGACTCATGTACGTGACTACCTGATAAAGGTGTAATTGCTGAAATTTTGGGGGACACTTAGCCACCCTGGTTCCCTGGTCCAGCAAAGAGGTGAGTAGAGTGTATGTGCCACCAGAATGCACCATGGAGGGCCCAGCCCTCAGAGCACACAGCAGCGTGGATTCCATCTGGCTCCACCACCAGGCTCTGCAAAGGCTCCAGACCTTAAGGAACTTGGCAATGGGCACAGGGCTAGGGTGGGGAGAGTCTGTCACACCTCATATTTCACCCCAAAAAGAGATGAGCCAGTGGGCTGGACCTGGAGAGACAGAAATATGACCCATGGGAGTGTGAGACAGTGACTGGTAGTCTCCACAGTCTCAGAGCCTTGCTACTCCTTCTCAGGGAGTGAACCAGACAGGTAGGTGGATGAACGGATGGATGGATGAAAGAATAGACAGACGGATGGACGAGCATCCAGGGGAGGAGAATGAGCTGAAACTGGGTCCAGCCCTCGGCCCTGGCAGCCCGGGCCAGCGCCTTGTGCTCCGTGCAGACGTGTGTGACCGGTCTTGTCCCCCGTGAGGGCCAGCACGGCAAGGTCAAAGTTGCCAAATAAATGTGAATTTCAGATTAATGATGAATAATTTCTAGCGTAAGTATGTCCCAAAGACTGTGTGTAGTGTTCTGTCTGGCATCCTTGCACAGGGAGGCCTGGCACAGAGGCAGCATGTTTAGTTTCTCACTCGTGGCCTCCTCCGTGGGCCCTGAGGTCCGTGAGGACTGGCTGGACCGGAGCTGGTGGGTGGGTGAGGAGAGAGGATGCCACCAAACACCCGCAGGCCGCAGCGGGCGGCCGTCCTCCTGGCCCAGTCCGGGGCTAAGGGCCTGGCGGCCGGGGGCTGGCTGCCACCTAGCGGCAGGTGTCAGGATGGCATGCGCGGCTCCCCCAGAAGAGGGGGTCAGTCCCTGCTCCCCCCAAACAGCCTCCTACGTAAGATTAGGGTTGTTATCCCCACTAAACAGCCTCCTGTGTAAGATTAGGGTGTTATCCGCTTGACAGGAAAGGAAACCAAAGCCAAAAGTCATCCAAAAGCCTAAATCCAGGTCCCCAGCATGGGCATAGCCTGGTCCCCACCTCCAGGCCCCTTCTCTCCTACCCGCAGTCACTCAGTGGGCCCGAAGTCCTGCCCTGCCACATCTGTCTCCTCCTCACCAACCTTCAGTGGCTCCCTATGGCCGTGGAATGACGCACCCTCTCCCTGGGCTGACGTTCAGAGCCCTCTACAACACAGCCCAAACTTCGTTTCCCAGACTTTCTTCTGGAAACTTCGCCGGCCTTCTCTTCCTCCTCATCAGGCCCCTCAACCTCCAAGGCCTCTGTGCCTAACTGCCGCTTGATCTGCCCTGAGTTTGCTCCCCCACCTTGTAGCCCTGGACTCCTAGTGATCAGCCCTGGGGTGGCAGGCTTGAACATCTTCTGTGTCTACACTTGTGTCCTTGATAAACTCGTCTGATTTCATGCCTTTAAATACCATCTATCTATCACTGATTCCAAAATGTATCCCTCTGGCCCAAGTCTCTCCTCTAAACTCCAGAGGCACACAGCCCACCAGACACCTCCGCATGAAGCCTAATAGGTGATTCAATCTGATGGTCAGAACTGAGACCCCAGGCCTCCCTCCAAAACCTGCTCCTCTCTTAGCTTCCCATCTCTCCAGTCGTTCAGGCCCAAAATCTCTTTTTCACACATCCCATTTTCAATTCATCAGCAAAGTCCATTGGAGCTGCCTTCAATATCTGTCTGAAATCAATCACCCCCACCAGTGCCCCCTGGCCCAAGGAGGGCCAGCCATTAATGTTCACCACACAAGGGCACCCAGCCCACTGCCACCCCACCTAGACCACTACACAGGCCTCCCCACTTCCACTCCTGTCATTCCCTGCAGTCTCGTCTCACACATTCATTCATTCATTTATTCAGGAATAGGCAAGGCCCCCACTGTCATGGAGATCCTGTGGTGGGGGAGTAGGTTCTATACGGAGGCAGATATTGAACAGCCAATGAGACACAGCTCATTATTTCACTGGAATCAAGTTTGCTGCTACACAGCAGAAGTGGAGGGTATCACAAAAGCAAACAGCAGGTGGAACTGACGTGGTCTGAGGCGCAGAAAAGGCTTCCCTGAGGAAGAGGCATTTAATCAGTGCTCTCAAAGATGCATCTGTGTTATCTGGAATGAAGAGAAGATAGGGGTGGGAGACGTGGAGGGAAAAGAGACTCTGGGAGAGGGAAGCACTGGAGGTGGCTTGAGACGGGAGGAGTGCCCAGAAGTGGGGGTGTGATGGGATCTGACACTGTGCTCGCAACCTCAAGACTTGGTCGGGGTTTTATCCTGAGGGCCACAGGAGCCCCTCTTCTGGGCAGCAGAGATGGTATGACAGGCCCATCCTTCAGGATTCTGGACCCCTCCATACAGGCATGCCCACCATCCCCAATTCTGGCCAAATAGGGGCAATCATGAGTGATGAAATGCTAGGTCAGGCTGGTTACTTTGGTGCAAAAATCCCGAAGCCTCCCCGTAAACCCAAGGTTCAGAATACCCAGGTGCCACCCCATCCTGTACACTGGTGAGTGTAGAGACCCCTGTGCCAGCCCCTGCCATCCCAGATAACACAAGAGAGGGCCCTTGCTCTGGCCTTGATGGCAGTGCTGGCCTTCCCAGAGGCAGGGGTGGATAAATGGGCCTCAGCTGTCTTGCTGGCCAGGAGTGGACCCACCTCTCACGTGGATTGGAGTATTTGCAGGCCCACCCATCCCAGAAGTGGTCTGAGTGGCCACAAGGGCACCTAGGGAGTGAGGGAGCAGTTTTCAAGGGTCCTGGGTGCATCCTGGGGTTACAGAGAATCAGTGAAGGCTACCCAAAGGGGGGGTGGGGAAAGAGTCTTGCACGTATAGAGGGTGGCATGAGCAACGTTCGGCCATGTTCACGAATAGCGAGTTGCAGGGGGCGGCACCTGACTAGCGTGTGCAGGAAGGGCTTGGGAACTAGGTATTAACGCACAGACGGAGTGAGTCAGGTTTGACTACCAGGTGTGGAGTGAGGTGGAAAAACAGACGTGGCCAGATAAGGAAGGGGTGGGTGCAGGTAGTCCCTTGAGGTCATCACTGACCATCTCAGTGCAAACAGGACAGCGATGCCATGGCTGCTGCATCCATCCAGCATGGTGTGGCTGCTCCCACAGAGCACACATCTTGGAGGGAACCCTCTCCCCAGCAGGCCCCACAGATCTCAAATAAATCAGGTCCTCAGTCTGGGCAGGGGTGAGGTTACCAGGGGTCAGGAGCAGTCGGGGATACAGTAGCTCTTGCTTCAGTACCCTCCGGGGACATAGCAGACGATGGGGCAGAGGGAGGGCTCCGGGATGGGGATTCTGAGAAGTTATACAGAGTCTAGGGAGCACTGGCACCAGAGCTGGGGACACCAGAGCTTCCTGGTTCTCTGCCTTTCAGAGCCTCAGTTGCCTCATCTACCGACTGGGTAGATGATTCTCCACCCTCCAAACACATGGGTGGATGGGGGCAATGTTGGCAGACACAGGGCTGTGCACAAATGACAGGCCTCCTTGAGGGATGGCCTGGTAAGGTTGAGTGTTGAGCTAAACCTTACACAATGTCCCCACCTTCCATCTGCGGGAAGAATCAGGAAGGGCAAGGAGCCCTCCTACTCTCTGGACTGCTCCCCAGATCCACAGTGACCTTATTGTCTCCCACCTGTCCAACCCAACCCTGCCTGACCCAGGCAAGAGCTAGCTGTGTCTTCCTCCCCGTCCACGAGCCCAGGAGAAGGCTGGCTTTCGACCTCCTGAGACCATGTGAGGTGCCTGCCCCTGAAGGAGTTCCAAGCTCTCTGAAACTTTCGGTTGTTCTCACCAATCAGAAGGACGCTGAGGGCCTTTTCCCACCACCGAGGAACGAAGAGGCCCTGGGACCAGAGTTCTGCTCTGTGTCCAGGCAAGGGACAGGAACTCCCCCAGGTCTTTCTGATTAGCCTGGAACAGGCGCCTAGAGTAGTCCAGAACCTACACATTATCTCAGAACATATAGGTTAGCCCAGGCTACCCTAGAACTAGCTCACAGTGTAGGCGAGACTCAGCCATTAATTCAGAATACACACATCAGCCAAGGTTAGCCCAGACATATAAGGTATCCTGGAATACTCAGGTTAGCTTGGAATATCTGTTAGCTCTGGATAACCCAGAACTCAAAGGTCAGTCCAGAACACACAGGTTGGGCCAGGTTAGTCCATGAGAGACATGGTATACCCAGGGTAGATCGAAGCGAATAAATTGGTCCAAAACAATAATTTTTAATTTTTTTTTAAGAAGTAGAACCTGAAGCCTTTAAATAAATCTCTCCAAGAAGCCAACACATAAAACAGATTAGGTGGGGCTGCCATGGTTGGAGGGGGATGGGGCAGAAGCAGCGGTGTGCTAGTAAAGCTGCAACGCTCAGCATCCAGGGAAAAGCCCTGCTTCGTGGCATTGCCCATTTCCATTGGGTAAATACTCCCACCGGGCCGATTCAGGCAAACAACCTCCAGCTGCTGAAATCGAGCTGGGAAGAGATGAGCATAATTGACTACATGAGCTCTATGAGCCAGCTCAGTGCCAGAGTTGCCCTCTGGCCTGCTTTATGCTCCTAGGGATGCCCCAGGGAGTCAGGTTCTCCATGCTGGGAGCCCAGGTCCAAGACATAGAGTTTGGCCCAAGCTCGAGCGTTAACTAGACACTTCAGACTTCTGAAACCTGCAGGGACCTCACAAAATGCTTCCCACTTCCTGGCAAGGCTGAGGCATGTGAAAAATGAAGTAAGTGGGGAGATCTGGCATCGATAATTTTCCACATGACTTTGACTAAGTCCTTCTGCCCTCTGGATCTTGGTTGTCCCATCTGTGCAATGAGAGATCTGAGGGCTGTGACCTCTAAGGAGCCTGATCTGACCTCTAGAAGTCAGCAAGCTTGCTGTTGTCACATTCCGCTTCTGCCCCCTCCCCAGGCCTGGCACCTCACCCCCAGCAAAGCCCGAGACACTGAGTCACTCTGCCTCAACCCCTTGCACACCTGTCCTCAGCCAGATGGCATCCAAGGGAGTGTCGGAACTAATCACACGGCATCATGTGTCCTCCCTCGTCAGAGCTAAGTCCTACATGTGGCCCAGGGGTCAGCCCTGCACAGGGCCCAGCTGAATCAATAAGCTGCCTGAAGGAGCAATGCAAAGGTGACTCTTCACAAGCAACTGAGAGTACTGAAAGAGTCCAATCCCTGCTTTTATTTTTTAATTTAAAAGTTTTTAATTATGAAATATTTTGAACATTCAGAAAACAACAGAAAAGGACATTGAGCTACCACTTGGATTTAGCAGATGTTGTATCCAGCCAGGTTTCTCCCACTGGGACATGCCACTTCCTTCCCTGAGCGTGCTCAGTGCCCCTCTCTCAAGGCCCCTTCGTTCTCATACTGGACCAAGTGGGCCAGGTGTACCTGACCCCTCCCCTCCCAGGCAAGGCTCCCCAGTGAACAGGACTAACTTCTCTGAGCGTCGTGCTCCTGTCATATGTTCATCTTATATCTCATTTTCCCTTATAAGTACCTGGTGAGATGTAGGTGAAGAAAGACTTATTCTCCCCATTTTTGCAGAAGAGGAGACTGAGGCATTGAGGGTGAGAGCACGGCACGATGGAGGAATGTCAGCACTAGATCCAGCTCTGTTCCTGAAAGGAATGTTTTCTTCCCAATTGGTCCTATGGCGCCCTCTCTTGCTCCCCTCCTCTCAGGTCTCAAGGAAGGGGCCTACTAATAGCCATACTGTGTCAATAGGTATTGAATGGGGACCCTCCCAAGCAAACTGGGCCACACCTTACCCTATCTCGGAAAATCTACCACAAGAGTTGGTGAGGTAGGGGGAAACTGACAAGAAGGCACCATTTTCTCCAGAAGTGCATACAGAAGCCAAGTTCCCCCCTCAGCATAAGTTTATTAATATCCAATGGGCTTGTGCTCTCCTGAAGACAAAACACAGGAAACACCATCAACGGAGCAGGGAGCAGGAAGGGCTGGCTTTCTAGAGGAGGTGGCATTTGATGTAGGTCTTGAAAAGCAAACTCTGGTAAGGTGGAGAAGAGAAGGATATGCCACGTACCAGAGGACATCCAACGTTCAAAACCTCAGTGGTGGGAAATCTCTTTGCCCATTTAGGCAGTGAGAGGGTGGGAAAGTGAGGACACAAAGGCACATTACCCATACATATATCCAATAGATGAGTCAAATCCAGAATGTGTGAAAAGGGGGGGGTGGGAGTCCAAATCGAAAAAAAAAAAAGTCCAATAAAAAACATTAGCAAAAATCTTGACCACATACTCTACAAAAGATGGTCTCCAGCTATCCGATGAGCATGTGAAAGTTCTCACTGTCACCAATCAAGAAAACGTGAATTAAACCCCCAATGAGATTCCATTAGACACCCGCCACAATGGTTAAAATTAAAAAAGAATGATGAGTCCCAGCGTCGGTGGATATGTGGAGACACCAGAACTCTCAAGCATTGCTGGTGGGAGTGTTGACTGGTTCAGCCACTTGGAAAACTGCTTGGTCTATTTCCTGGAACTCATCACGTGCTTGCGTTCTGATGCTGAGATTCCACTCAGGCATTATGCCAAGGGAAAAGAAAGCAAATGCTTGCTGGTCGTGCACAAAAATGGTCATTGCAGCTTTATTCATAATAGCCCAGAACTGAAAGGAACTCTATGCCCATCTATCATTGGTTGGTAACAAGCCATTTATTCATTCGTTCAGTGGAATACTACACAGCCACAAAAACAGAAAAAATTACTGATCCACGCAACTGTGTGGATGGATCTCGCAGACATGATGTTGGATGAAAGAAGGGAGGAGAAATGAGTACATTCTGTATGTTTCCATTCCCGGGAAGCTCAAGGGTAGATGAAACTAACTTTGGGGACTGAAGTCTGAAGAGCAGTTACCTGGGGAGATTACCAATAGGAAAGCACAAGGGAACCTCCTGAGCTGTTGGAATTGTTCTGTATCTTGATCGATGAGGCGTTTACACGGGTGTATACACGTGAAGAAATCCATCGAGCAACACACCTAAGACTCCAGCACTTGATACTAAGAAATACTCCAGTAAAATGTATTTTTGAAATCCCTCCAGGTGGAAATGGAGAGTGGAGAGGAGAGGGCAAGGGAGGGGCCAGACAACCGCTCGGAGGATTTCGCAACAACATCGCAGGTGAGAGAGAAGGAGCAAACCAGCAGGAAACAGGTTCCAGGCGCGGGCTCAGCCAGTGACACGGAGGGAAACCAGAGGGAGATGTCCGCGGTGTGGGCAAGTGGGGAGGCTTCTGGGAGGAGAAGGAGGAACACAACCGGAGTAGGCAGAGACACTGAAGAAGGTCAACCCTCCCAAGTGTCATCTAAAACAAGCGCCCCTGCCACACCACTGCAGCACTCTGAGCAGCCTCAGAAGGGTCAGCTCCCACCTTCAGCAGGGTTCAGCCAGAACTGTCAGCCCCATTTATTGAGCCCTGTGACATGCATGGAAGGCCCTGTGCCAACGACCTCACAGGAGCTCCCATCGAGCCTATAAAAGAGGCCTATTTTCCCAATTTTACAGAGGGACAAGCTGAGGCTCCGAGAGCTGAGTGGTAGCTCCAGAACCCCAGTCTGTGACCCCACCGTGCTACTGACCATGACATACCAGAAATGGATGACCTTTTGCAGAAAAACTTATCATGGGTCAGCATGGGTGGAGCACACTGAATAAAAGCATCTGGGAGAACGGGGTTTGGGAATCTGTGCTTGCTCTGGGCTGCCCAGGAGTCCTGGGCACATCCGGGTTTCGGGGTGGACAGGTTGGTTGACGGTGGCCATAACTATAAACTTGGGCATGGAGCAGAGGGACCATAGCCTTGTCCTCAACCCTCACTCGCTCCACAGTGGCCCTCTGAGGGGAGAACTCTTATGCCATTGCACAGATGAGGAAACAGACACAGCAGTCAGCCGGGGATTGGCAAAGGGCCCAGAGTACAGACCCCAAGCCAGGCCTGTCACACTCCCCTGGGTCCAGGGCACTGGACGGTTGGTACTGCCTAGTGGATGGGACACTAGTGACCGATTCTGAGGGACCCAGACAATGAGAGAAGGAAGGGAGAGAAGCAGAGGAAAAGAAACCGAGGAGGAGAGAGACAGAAAGAGAGATGCTGGGCAAGTGGGGAGGCAGCTGATGCGAAGGTGGGAGACAGAGCAGATGTTCCCAGCAGCTGTGAACTCACGAGACAGACGCTGCTAATGAGCTTGTGGGGCAGGTCGCTGCCCTGCTGAACCAGAATGATGCCTCCTGCGTCCAGGCAGCTGGTGGCATAAAGGGGGAAGGGTCAGCAGAAAGCCAGGCTGGGCTGTCCCGGAGGGACCCCACCAGACTGTGACTTTGGGCCTCAGTGTTCTCACCTGGGCAATGGACCTCAAGGCCCCTGCCAGCCCTGTTGGGCTCTGCGCCGCCAAGGCTTGTCGCCTGCAGCGGGCCCCACTCCTGCAAACATGCCACTCTGCAGTGCTGCACCCTCCCCCTCCAGCCGCCTGGCTCCCAGGGAAGTATGGTCAACTCCAGCCCGGCACCACCAACCTGGAGCCTCCAATTTCCTCTCCAGAGGATGAGGCCAAAGACTACCTACATGTGGCACCTCCATCCCCCAAGGTCATCCCCGTTTCTCCAGCGGCAAAATTGTTTTCGAGCTCTGAGGAGAAAGGAGGTGCCTGTGACTGACAGGAGGGGTGATGTGGTGGTAGGGTTAGGAGGAAGCCAGAGGAAATCCATCAACATCATCGTCCTCCCTCCTAGAACCAGATGGGCTCAAACCATGCTTTGCCACTTAAGAGCTCTGTGCCCTGAGGCAGGTCACTGAACCTCTCTGAGTTGCTCATCTCTAAAGAGAGGATGACGTTGTCCTCTTTGCAGAGCTGATGTGAGGACTGGCTGGCACTAGAGGTGTGAGAATACCCCAAGCCCAGTACCTCCACTCCTCTGTGGTATAAGATCATCTCCTCAGAGAAGGAGAGAAACCAACAACCTGCCAGGAACTAGAAGCGACGTCAGAGAATGCTAACTCCAACCCTTACTTACATCCAGAAAGACCGAGAGGGCAGGTGGGTGGGACGCAGGCCACACAGTTCTCAGGGCTAGGATGGCATATAGTCCAACCTATCTCCCAGGACAGAGCTCCCTGGTCTTGGAGGGGGCGGAGGGTACAGAGATCACCTGAAGTCACTCCTGCCTCTTCTTCAGACATAGCAGGTGCCGGCTCCAAGATGGCATCTGGAGGTGCCAGGCGAGAGTGGGCACGAAGAGCATGCCATGGGCCTTCAGAAGTATGGCTCCATTGTTAAGGACAAAAGAACAGCCTTCCCTGAGCACTGGGCGGGACACCTGCAGGAGGAGATACGGCTGAGGGGGGATCCAGGCAGAGGGGCCGGGGCTCCCTCTGCCTGCTGTCCACTGAGGCCCTCTCTCTCCGGCAGAGGCTCCGGGCACAATTAAGCTGTCACTGCCACTTGCAATGTCACTTCTGATAGAGTCCAAGAGGGACAGAGGGACGAAGGTCTCAGGAACCACAGGTCCCTGAAACAAGCTGCCCCTGATGTCAGCATCCTCCCTGGGTCTTTAATGCTGGCCGGCTGCCTGTTGAATGCCCAGCCCAGCCCCTGCCCTGCCTCACACCAAGGAGGGGCACTGTTTACAGCCCCTGCTTAATTAAATCAATAAACCACCAATGCAAATTTGGCTGAGGGCCAGCTCTTTGCGGTGCTCCATGCAGAAGGGACTGAATTAACAGCTGCAGTAGGGGAGCAAGAGGAAGGGAGAAGGAGAGATGGAGGAAGAGGGGAAGAGAGACGAGAAAAGCCAATCTGGAGGGGGCTGGAGGCAGGTTGAATGTCCCAGCCCTTAAACACCCTCTCTCGGCGACCCTGTGACCCACATCTGCAGCACCTAATCATCCTGCTCCCACCTTCAGGCCCTCTTTCCTCTTACTGCCAGCATGGCTTCAGGGAATGTTTTACTGTCAGTCACTTATACTATAGAGAGGACGTGAAGCTGCACAAGATTTCAGTGATGCCTTGATCCTATTTTATTCTGAGGAAGAGGCAGCTGAAGTGCCCCCAGAACATCAGTGGCCAAAGTAAAAACTTCCAAGCCTGGCCCCACAAGCCTGGACTTCCTCCTGCAGGTGCCCAGGCCTGTACCACGGCCTTCGTGCTGCACAGCCTCCCGTGCCTAGGTCTCACTTTCCTTCCTCTTGCAGGATGGGTGGGAAGTCAAAGTGTCTGACTTGACAAGAAAAGAAAGGCATGTGCGAGTGCCATGCTGGCTGCGGCAAGCTCCAGAGCAGGAGTCCTGCAGGGTACTTTTCTTCAGTGTCTTCGGGCCTGGGCAGGATGGGGCCCCACAAGAGCCCAGACAAGCAGCCCTGCACACCCTCCATTCTGCGTTCCTTGTGGGACCTGGCTGTTAGGAAGCCCATCCATTAGGGGAGGTTGTATAGCCTAGGGCCAGTCCCAGGCCCTTTCTGGGCCTCGTTCTCTCCATCTAGATCACAAGGGGCTCAGAATTAATAAGCTTCAAGTGACATTCTAGCTCAACACTCTGCACCAGGGCTCATAAGGGAAGACCTGACTTTTCGACAAGCCTGTGGTCTGGCCTGAGCTGACACACCCTATGATCAGAGCCAGAGCCACTCCAGCCATCACCAATAGGCTGGGTGAGCCCCAGGGTCCGGTCACAAACCCCAAGCTCCCTCCGTTTTCCCATCTTTAAAATGGGAATAATGACAGGTGTGGATCCCACGTGTGGGAGGATGATACGCCAATGAATGCTCTTAGAGCCATGAATGAGAAAAAGGGGAGCTTCTGTGGAGGCCAGGGGGTATCAGGAGGCAGCCCAAGGGCTCCTGATACCAGACTGGATGCCGGTTCTGCCCCCCCAGTCTAAGAGATGCCCCTCTAGTCCCTGGCAGAGATCTCAGGATTCACTCCCTCGAGACCTTGAGGGGTGTTTCCCGGCTTTGGAGCCCCAGCTCCCCTCACTGTAAATGACTCCAGAGGCCCCATGACCCAGATTCCCAACTCCAGGGAAAATAAGAACATTTTACTCACTGCCCCTCCATCTGACTAGGATTTGTCGAGCCTCACACACGCCTTGATGAGGGACAGAGGAAGCACAGGCAGGGTGCCTGCTATCAGGAGGCTGTCTCCCTGGGCAGACAGTGAGTAGAGAAAGGAGAGACATTTAGCGTCAACCCATGCACAGATGTTAAGATAAATGGCCACATAGCCCAGGTGCCTCAGCAGGGAAAGCAAGCATGAGGCCCTGAAGTCTTCCCTTCCCTGACCCTGGCAGACATCACTAATCAGTCATACAACTCTCTCCAGCTAAGTGGGTGCAGCCTGCCCCATCCTTCAGTCACTGTGCTCCAGGCATCCCCCAGCCTGATCTCTGGACTTAGCGAGCAAAATGGGGCTCCCCTGCCCCCAGAGGTCTCAGAGTCATGGCAGGGCCGGCCACAGCAGACTTCCTGGAGGCAAAAACCTTCACCTTAGCCTTGAAAGAAGAATCTGAACAGTTGAAGGGTAGGCAGAGGGTGTTCCAGGTGGCAGGAGCAGTGTGAGCAGAGGTCTGGAGGGGGAAGTCCACATAGCGGATTCAAGGGCAGTGGGATCGGATCAGCTGCCAGAGAGGAGATGCACACTGGAGGAGAGGGAGGCTGCGTGGGAGGGGAGAGGTGTCCAAAGTCAGAGGCCAGCCCACCTCTCTCCCTAATCTGGTTTATTGAGCCTACAGCCCTGTCACCTTCTATAGTCGCTCTGCAGCCTGGAGAGGCCCTGGAAGGGCCTAGAGAGAGCAAGGCGGCACTGGCCATACCCATGAACTTCCCAGGGAGTGAGGAAATTTGCAACCGCATTAAAATGACATGTTGCTCCCCGTTCTGAGTTGCAGGGTAGGTGCCTGGGATGCATAAACCATCTTTATCAGCCCGGCTTCGCGCGTGAGTTAGAGCTATGTCCAGCCTAGTCCAGCTGCTGGGCCAGGGTCAGCGCATGCCACAGAGAGAGGTGTTCTCCATCACCGCACATCAGGGACCAAGTGAAGGATGGCCAGTTCAGACACAGGCCCTTGCCTAGGCTTCTAGAACTCCAGGATGCAGGAAGCACACCGGCCAAGGACAGGTACAATCCAACCCCCTTTCCGTTCCTTGGAGTCCCCTACCTGGAAGGCAAGTCTCCACTCGCACTTTCTTTCAGAGCCGAATTTAGCCTTCACCTCTACCACGAGCCCACCAGGATTTACCCCAAGACTAACCACTTGCATAGAGTTGCAGGAGACCTGTTTATAGTTGCAGCCTAATTCTAACATGCTGAGGGACTCAGACAAACCATCCTTCTTCCCAGACCTTGGTTTTTCCATCTGTCACTGAGGGAACTGGATGAGAGAACCTACAGGCTTCCAGCTATAAGAACTCTCCTGTTATTTCCAGATGAAAGAGTCTGGCCTAGGGCCACCGGGTCATCTGGTGTCCATCTATCTCTTCCTACTGCCCTCAGAGCCTAGTCCAGGTGCTGACCAGCAGCCTGAGGAAGGTCAAAGCCCAGAATCTCAGGCTGACACAGCTGGAGGAGCCTCCAAAGACCACATGGTCCAAACCTCACCTTTCCCAGATGGGCAGTGTAGGCCCAGAGAGGACAATGACTTGCCCAAGGCTGCACAGCGAGCCACCCACGACCAGGACTCATAGCTTAGTTGGGTCTTGTTTGGTGATGAGACTCATGGCTACAAAGGCTGTTCATTCTATTCCATCCATGCCACTCACAGGGAGTCCCCTGAGGCAAGGTTGGGTAGGGGGGCAGTCACTGAACCCCAACTGGCGTAATACAGAAGAATTGGCCCCCATCTGCCAAGAGCCTTTACTTAAGACAAGAGGAAGAGATTCCAGTGGGGAATGGGAGCCAGAGAGAGTGTCCTCCCCTCTACATCCCCCCACACCAGCTCCCCACTGCCTGTCAACCACCATAAGTTATTTGGGTTAAAAACTGCTCTCTCTAGAGGAAGTACAGATTAATTTTTTAACATCTCCATATGAATGACTTTGTCAGAAGTCCTTCTCTAGGGAAATAGGGGCCTGAGATCAAATAAGGGACTCAAAAAAATACCCTTACTTTCCAGATTTCTCTCCCCACAGGCAACCCTGGGAGCTCATATGCTGGCTTATAGCGCACGCACACACACACGCACACACCATGGTCAAGGCCAGAGTGCATGTGTCAGCCTAGAAAAGACCTTCTCAGCATCCAAGCAGACTTTCAGGGGTGGGGACCTGCCTGACCATGGCAGCATCTAAACGGAAGCAGTAAAATAAGGAGGGGACATCCCAGAGAGACTCGGATTTTTGGTCACTCACCCTCCTACTCCATGAGCCCCAGGCCTATTGGCCTGAGTGCAAGTCTACAAATGTCTGCGTCCTGTGCTCTTTGGCTCTGCCACCAGGGCTCCAGCATTCAGAGATGTTCTCTGGATGCCAGGGGGCATGGGACCCAGCTGCGGTGGTCCTTCTCCAGGACTGGCAGCCCGGCTTGTCACAATGATCAGGGCTCCTCAGAGCCCCCATCAACTGAGCCACGGCCCAGTCCTCAGCTGCTGGGTCTGAAACTGCAGAACCTCTTGTCATCATTCATGAGGATCACAAGGGGGCATAGACTTTGATGAAGGAAATGGCAGCCACAAATGCCCTCACTCAAAAAGCGGGTCTCCCCACTTGTCCTGCAGCCATTCAGGGTATCTCCCTCCTCTCTCGCTCACTGCCCCCACCCCCGTGTCTGTCTGTCTGTCTGTCTGTCTGTCTGTCTCTCTCTCTCTCTCTCTCTCTCTCTCTCTCTCTCTCTCTCTCTCTGTCTCCACATTTCCTAAACTTCCTTTCGACCTCTCTAAACTCTGAATTTCTCTCCCTCTTTTTATCTTTGTCTCATTCTCAGCCATCTCTCCCTCAGGTCTCTTTCTTTATCTCTGATGTCCTCTCCTCGCATCTTTATCCCTGTTTTTCTGTGTCTTCTTTCCCTCACTTCCCTCCTCACCTCCCTGTTCCACTCTCTCTCCCTCTGTACCCCCGCCTCCCAGCCCTGCAGAGCTTCCCACTGGGAGCGAGTGCTGAATCTGTGTTTCTGAGCGCAGTTGTGAGCTGACAAGAACTATCACAGTCTCCAGCAGCAGAGCTCGCCCAAGCAGCCTCCTCCCACTGTTTCTTCACATGTCAACACCTGGGTTTTAAACTTCTCCTGAGTGCTCAGCTCTGAGCCTGCCTCAAAGACGGGGAGCGGAGAGGAGAGGGCTCTCGAACGGTCAGTGCTATTTCAGGCACTTTCCATATGTTATCCCCAGTCAGCCTCAAATATCTGAGGTAGGTTTTAATCTCCTCATTTTACATGCAGGGAAACTGAGGCACAAAGAGACCACCTCAGCCAGGCTGCAGTTCAAACCCAGGTCTGCCTGATTCCAAAACCCATGGGCTTTCTGATCATCTTACTGAGCCCAGAAAGCCGGGTGACCTAGGCCAGGCTAGCGGTGCAGCCAGCATCGGAAGCTCCAACCCTCAAGGCACACGTGGACTAGCTCTGAGACAGGAGATGCTCACTGAGACCATTGTCACAGGGCACCCCATGCCAGGTGTCAAACAAGAAGTCGGAGGCGAGTGCTAAGGGAGGCCAGGAGGCAGGCTTGCTGGGGTGGGGTCAGGGAGGCCTTTGCAGAGATGGCTGCACTAGCAAGAGGAGAGGGCCCTTCAGGCAGAGGGACGGGACCTCGTGGACCTGCATGAACCAGGGAGTCAGCAGAGCTGGACTGGCTGATTAGGACCAGGCTTGGGAGGCCGCAACACAGCCAGACAGAGTAGTCCGAGGCCATGGATTGGGAAGGGGATGTTGAGTGTCGTGTTCTCCCCTGCAGAGCTCATGGGCCTTAGAGACAGAGGCCTTTGATCTGTTTTGGGATCCCAGGGACTCACTCAGCTAGGTGAGAAAAGCCCAGGACAGGCCATCACAAAGCCGTGGTCTTGGGTTAGCCAGCTTCAGACCTACTGTGTGGCTCCAGGCAAGTTGCTTAACCTCTCTGGGCCTCTCTGTAAATTTAAATGGTAGAGCCACATAATCTCCAAAAGCCTGGCTGCCCTGACATCCTGTCGATCCCATAAAAGACCAAGAATCTCTGGGAGGTGATGATCCCTATAAACAGAGGTTTATCTGGAGCTTTGGCAAGCATGGGCCCAGGCAGGGGCCAGAGTAAGCACACGTTTGCCATCAGGGAAGCTGAGGCAGGCTCGGTTGAATGTGGGCACTCAGGCTTTCCAAGAACTTCTCCTAGAACCTCCCAAGTGCTGATCTTAGTGGTACTGCTGAGAGTGGCTCCTTCTACCTCTGAGCACTATCTTCTACCAGACACACTTGCGAGTTCTCTCTGGGTGGTGCTGAGCCCCCTGCATCTTTGTCCTCTAGGAAATACGTCTAAAGGATGAAGAGGAGAGGCAGTAGGAGTAGATAGGAATGCTGGCCTGATACCTGTGAAAGGAGAAGGAAGGGGAACTGGGAAGAAGGTTCTTCTGAGAAGGAAGAGCCCCAGACTCAGTGCAGCTCTGGAAAAGTGCTGGTCAGCCTGAGGCAGGACCCCAGGCCAAGACTGCCGATGGGAGGAGTCCCGCACTGAGCAAACAAGCCCTGGCTCCAGTACCTCGGCTGTGCACAGCTGTTAGCCAGGGGCAGCCCGGGGTGCAAATGCCAGAGCAGGTCCTGAGGTGCAGCAGCTGGAAATTGTCAGCTGACCATGTTCCTCGGGGCAGCTTCTCTCAAAGGAGACCTGAGTGGTTCACCTCTGTGGCCACCATGCTGCCCTCTTGGGGCCAAAGTCTTCCAGGTGTTGGCAGATCCTCGCCCCCACATAGGAACAGGCCCTCCTGGAGCAGCCCCAGCCCATGTTCAGTAGCCTGGTCTCTTCCCCGGGGATGGGATACAGATTGGGTGGAAAGGGAGACTTGGTGGCTGGGGCTGAAACGGCCTGGCCTCAGAGCAGGACCTGGCGCTCTCAGGCCTGGCCCCGGCCTCAGGCACATGGCCCCACAGATCCCGGCAGGGGCCTGGGCCTACCAGATGCCCAGAGATTCATCACTGTAGAAAACAAGGTGGGCCCCGAGTCTCTGGTCATCCCCAGTCACTCCCAGCAGTGGCTTCCTGTGACGCATATGGCTCCCAACTTGGGGGCAACCACCGAGGGTGAGGGGTGGGGGCAGGCTCTGAGACCCTGCCTCCTCAGCTTCAGGCTCCCTGTCATAAGCCGTCAAGGAAGGAGTGAAGGTGGGGGATTCAAACTCTTGGGGGAGGGTGAGAAAGGTTTTTAGCTGAACAAAGGCCCTCAGACAATTGACTATGTCTGACCTAGCCCTCACCCAACATCCAGGACTTCTGCTCAGATGGTTGGAGTAGTCCCAGAATGGAGCAGACTTTAAGAAGTGAGTGCTCATGACTGGAGGCATCCAGCATCCCCCGGAGGACCCCTCATTTTGAAACCCAGTGGCCACCTCCAAGAGTGCTCAGGACACGTGGGTGATTCCTAAGCTGCCTTTTAGGCCTTGTTTCAATCAACAACATTTAGTAAGTGCCTGTCTGAGCTTCAACGAGTTGAGCCCCAGAGATGTGATGATGACAGGCCAGATGCAGCCCCAGCCCTTGTAGCACGTGGCCACGCTCAAAACAAGGTTCACCCGCCGGCCTTGGCGTGGGCTCTCACAGAAGACGGCCTGGTAGGGATAGCAGCTCTGGGGGCCGGGCAGAGTGGGGACAGGAGACTAGAGTCTGGTGCTATCATCTCAGAAAGGCACGGAGGTGCCCTGAGTTAGGGCAGGTGAGAGAAATGGGCCGGTGTGAAAGCAACTTGAGGCAGAGTTGATAGGAGACAGTGACTACCTGATCAGGAAGAGTGGGGACACTCAGGAATACTCCAGGACTCTGGCCTGAGCAACAAGGAATCCTGGCTCTCTGCTTCCTCACTGCAACCTACTTATCCCCTCTGTGCCTGTTTCTTCACCTCTAAGACAGTGATGATACTGCCTATGTCACAGACTTCTTTTAGGGTTAAAGGAGCAAGTGTGTTCACTGATTAGAATAGTATCTGGCACCAAGGAAACTCTCAATAAATATAAACTGTTATCATCATCATTATTGTTGCTATGAGAAAGAGATGAATGGATGGATGGATGGATGGATGGATGGATGGATGGATGGATGGATGGATGGATGGATGGATGGATGGAAAGGAGGGTGGATGGGTGGATGGGTGAATGGATGGATGGATGGATGGATGGATGGATGGATGGATGGATGGATGGATGGAAAGGAGGGTGGATGGGTGGATGTGTGGATGGGTGGATGTGTAGATGGAGGGGCAGGTGGATGGGTAGGTGGTGGGTGGGTGGGTGGGTGGATGGATGAAATGAAACATCAAGAACAGTTGGATCATGTACTCAGTTGACATCTTAGGAATCTCTCTTCCTCTCCTTCCATCACATAGTTCTGTTTTCCTCCCTATGGCCTCTTCCCCAAGCAGGCTCTCCCTGTGGTGGCCAAGACAAGTTAACATCCTACCAAGAGGAAAAAAACCCTTTCCTAATCCAGCAAAACCCAGGATGAACTCCCACTGGCCAGGCCTGGACACAGGCACATCTCTGAAGCTAGGAGGCAGATTGGCCCCATTTGAACAATAGGGACTGAGATGAGGTGGGTGAGTAGGTGGGGTGGGGGTCCAAGAAAAACCCATGTGTTGGTAGCCAAAGAAAGTGGAGGGGTGCTGGACCGGCACCCCACAGCTATTTGCTTCATGGTTCAACATGGGAGGAATGGAGTGGCACCCACAAAGGCTTGTCTAGAAAGAGGGGAGGAGACCCAGTAGAGTTCAAAGTCTCAGATACCAAGAAAAGGTCAGGTTTCTAGGAGAAGGGAGTGGTCACCAGATCAGCTGTGGCCACAAAGGGTCCACTGGTTTACCCACCAGTGATCAAGCGTGACTACTACCACCAAGGTGAAGCCATCCTGGACAGGGACAGTGCATGTGTGGGGGGGTCGGGGTGCTGGGGGGATGGGATACCGAGGAGTGGGCAGCAGTGAGAGAGGGTAACAGGGGACAAAGACAGGGAGCCAGAGGTAGAAAGAGGATGAGAGGAACAGGGGAAGAAATAAGGTGGGACAGGAGAGCTGCCAGGGGAACAGAATAGACTAGTTGGCCCCCAGAGGAGGGCCAGCAAAAAGAAGTGAGACAAAGGAAAAGGAGAAAAGAAAAGCCACCATCAGGCTCCCTTCCTCCACTCCCCCAATGCCAAAGTTAAAAATAGGTTGTGTGGCGAAAGGGAGACAGAATGAGAGCAGTTGTCTAAGGAGAAGGAGGTAAGGAGCTGGGGACTGGGAGGAAAGTCCCCACAGGCCTCAGCAAGGATGAAAACGACAGCGACAGCACAGAGGCAGCTGCATCTCTCCCCTCCCAGGCAGTGACCCCAGGCTGAGGATCATCCTTCAACCCAGCAGGGACCTGGGAGGGCCTCGGTATAAGCCCCATCCACACACCGTCAGATAGCTTACTGAGCCTGGGGTCTGGGCACCCGGACCTGGCAGGGAGGGAATTACAACCCCACTGTACAGTTGAAGAAACTGAGGCTCAGAGTCCCAACAGGCCTACTGACCCCTGGACACCACCAAGGAAACTCGACCACAGAAAGGATGCCCATGGGATGCCCCAGGCTCGGCATTAAGGACACAGGGGTACGCTGAGTGCATTCCCTGGGCCAGCACCCAGCATCAAGGAGGGCAGGACGAAAGGGCAGGTGAGGAATTCAAAGGTGATCTGGCCACACACCCCACGATGCCACAACAGCTTTCTGCACCGGCAGCTCTGGTAGAGAAACCGAGGCCCTGAGAGGGCAGGCGACCTGCCCAGCTGCTCACAACAGCGGCAGAGGCAGGTGCTGAGAACCCGCAGAGCTTCCTGTTCCCAGCCCAGCCCCGCCCCAAACCTGCTGGGTGGCCAGGTCGACACCCCTTCTCCTCCGAGCTCCAGCTTTCTCATCACCCCACGTCCTGGGCACGCCTGTGGAGGATCTAATGAGTGGTTGGTGCGCAGAGGCAAAGCCCCACATTAGCAAACACGCAGGGTCATTAGCCCTCTGAGCCCGAGAGGAAGACCAGCTAGGGGCTGCCCCGTGCTGACAGGGCTGCTTTCCCTGCCCAACTTCAGGGCGTCATTACTTGTGTTAGCAGACAGCGTGATTATTGGATGTCGTTAACTCCCTCTTGTGTTTATAGACGGACTTTCTTCCAAGGATCTCAAAGCTCTTTTACATTGAGCTTTTCCTTATTGCCAGGAGGTCAGTACCACAGCACGGAGAAGCATTTCTCTCCATGTTTTTATGAGGTACAGAGAGGTTAGGCCACTTGCCCAGGAGCACACAGCAAACCGGCAACAGAGCTGGAATCAGTAGCCACAGTCTTCTGGGCCCAGGAAGGATCCAGGCACGACCTGGACACTCACTGATTCTCTCGGCCTCACTCTGGCCGTCTCAGTGCAGGCCCACCCCTTCTACACTTGCGCAGTGTTTTCTTTCAGATTTGACCCCATTTGATCAAGACATAGCTGGTGGAATTATTACCATTTTGCCAGTTTGGACACGGAGGCCCAGAGAAGTGAGACCACAGGATAACAGGCAGGGAGAGGACTCAGATCCAGGTCTCTGGTCTCCCCATCCAGTGTGCTAAGCCGGCAACGGCTGCCTCCACTCACCCACAGTGAGCTGTGGGGGCTCCAGGAGCAGCGCTGAGGTGGAAGAGGAAGGCCCTGTCCTGTTATCCCATTAGTCCTTCCTACAGGGGCCGGGCCAGGGCAGCCAGGGCAGCTGTCTCCCTCCCTTGGCCATGGGTGGTACTGAAGGAGAGTGAAGAGAAATGGCCCAGACTGAGAGGCGCTCCTCAGTGGCATGAGTGATAGGGCAAATGGCTCCCGTCCTGTACCTCCATTTCCACAATTGCCATATGAGGATGGGGCTGCGCTAGGTGAGTCCTAAGGTTCCTTCCCGTTCTGAGGTTGCTGAGGTCTCTAAGAAACTGAGGCCTACCAACAGGGGCCACCCACTAGAACCCCTCTGGGATCTTGGGTAAGGGGTGGGGCAGGAGGGCCAGCCCTGCCCAGACCCTCACATGTCTAGATGGCCTACTGCAGAGGGAAGGACTCAGGTAAAGCAGGAGACCAGGGCTCTGGCCTACTATGCCACAGCTGGCAGTGACCTTGAGCTAGTCCCTCACTCTCTGGTCATCTGTCTCATTTATCAAATAAAGTATTTCCCTAATGTTTTACCCTAATGTCCCTTCTGGCCCTGGGGCGGTCACAACCAAAGCTCGTGGGGGGGGTGGCAGCCCTCACAGTTAGAGCTGATCCGAGCGGACATGAGTCTGATTCAGACAGTGATCAACATTGGTCCCACAGCCTCCCAGGTCACTGGACTACAGAGAGACACCAGTTAAGCCATGTTCATCTTCCTTCAAAGCTCTGAGCTCTATTGGTCTCAGAGCTCCAGGCCAGGGTCCCGGGCATTGGGAGGCTCAGCTGGGGAGGGTTGGTTCCTCCCAGGCTTCAGCTCTAGACTATGATGGCAGCGCAAATTCCTGGTTAATGAAGACAGATGGGCTCACCTGGGATGAGGGGAGGCCAGGCAGGGCCAGGACCAGAGGGAACTGTTGAATGGGCCAGGCTGGAGGAGAAAAGTGATTAATTGTTGAGAAAGGCGAGAAAAGGAAACTAATGCAGGAAGGATGATCCCAAGGCCTCCTCCTGAGAAACTTGCTGCTGGGGTATACAGGGCTACAGCCCCAGAGGGCAGCTGTGTAGGGTCTTGGGGTGGACGAGGCCCCATATTCCTCTCCTCCTCTGACTTTGGGAAGAGGAAGAACAGCAGATTTGATCTCAGCCAAAAGTCCAGAAGCAGTGGGGGAATGAGGCTAGCCACGACCCCCTCGTCGCCAAGCAGAGCACTGCAGTTTGCTGAGGAGCTCGCTGGAGCTTCCCAGTCACTCCATGAGGCAGGTGCTGCCACTTCATTTTACAGCTGGAGGAACTGAGACCCATAAATGGCCCAAGACGTTCACCATGTCACCCAAACTGGACCTGGGCTGGACTGTGGGCTCACCGACTCCCAACCCAGGAGCCCCCGCCCTTGCCTGGCTTCTGATCTGTAATCTGAATAAGCAGGAGGTCTGTGTGCCCTCAACAGTATGACCTCCCCATGGCTGCTTCCCGGAGAGAGGGATGCTCCATCAAAGCACCAATGACCAAGAGCATGGGCCAGGCCTCTGTCACCCACTATGATAACAGACAAGAGATTCTGTGAGGGAGGAGGGAGAAAGGTAAAGGAGAGGGGGAGTTCGATCTTTTCCTAAGAACATATTACAAGGTCAACCAAAAATGCCTATGTCAGCCCCCAGGGCCGACTAAAGTCAGCTCAGAATCTAACCTCTAAGGCAGGAGCCTACAAATTGGGCACCCCCCTTGCTTGCTCCCCCACTCATACAGAGAACAGAGATAGTCCAGTTGAACCTAGAGGGTCCCAGTCTTGTACTGGGAGGGAGGGCTGGGCCTTACCTGGCTGGGGCCTGAGTCGGGGACCAGGAGAGGAAAGGCAGGGAAGGGGGAAACTCGGTTGGAATCCTTGGTGTGTTGCTGGGACAGGTTAGGAAAGGGGACTCTGCACCTGCCACCTCAACTCTCCACAGGGCACCCATGGGATCTCCGGGGCAGCAAAGCAGGGATAAGGAGAGCAGACAGCTCCCTCCACCACCCCTTATATCCATGAGGCTTCCATAACGCCCCACACCTGAGTGCTCCTCTCCATCCTGTGGCCGGGGGCTGCAGCGGGGTGGTGCTGGCTGCGGGGGGAGACAGGGCTGCAGGAAGACATGGGCCTGAGTTTGAGTCCCAGCTCTGTGACTTGTAGCTGTGTCTCTCTGAGCCATAGTCTCCTCTCCTGTAAAAAGGGACATAACACAGCCTCCTTCCCAAGACCTTAGCAAGGATTAAATCAGACGAAGTACGTCATGTCTGGCACTTGGTACGCTTAGCCAAGTTCAAGCCCTGGTTGCTCTTCTCCCAAACTCTCCTAAAAATTCTCCTGGCTGACATCCCCCCTGCAGCCCTCAGTCCCCTCCATTTCCTCCTCCACCCTCTGCCAAGGTGGCTGCCTGAAATGCTAATCTGATCCTGGACATTCCTGTCAGTCCTGGACGAGGAATAAAACTAAAGAATGACGATTAACTTGTTGAGGTGTGATCGTGGTGTTCTTAGAGAGTCCCTGGTTTTTAGAGATACGTCTGAAAGCATTTGTATGTGAACTGACATGCGATTTGCTTCCAAATAACCTGAGGGTGGGAGGAGTCCTTCAGGCTAGAGCTGACACAAAAGTTTAGCAAATTGTTCACTGTTGAGCCAAGTGGTGTGTCTGTGAGGGTCCCGATATAGCTCCCCGCTTGGGCATGTGTGTGTGTGTGCGTGTGTGTGTGCGTGTGTGTTTGAACTTCTCTATAAAGAAAACTTTTTTAAATGTGGAGGGAGAATGGATGAGAAAATTGTAGATGGGATCATTGTTGGTGGTGGGGGGTTACACTACCTACTTTGGTGTACATTCGAAATTTTTCAGAATGAAATTTTACTTTAATTTTTTTTAAGAACATCTGTCTGTTCTGTGTTGCCCCAGGATGAAGCCCCCCAGCACGACTCCAGAGCCCCCTGCGCGCCAGGCCCACAGTCCCACCACACCTCTCCCCCACGGTCCCAGCACCTCCCACCACACCTCTCCCTCTCAGGGTCCCCTTACGCTCGCCCCTCCGGGACCCGGAGCTGCAGGGCAACCAGACCCTCCAGGCAGAGTCACCTCCATGCATCCCTACCTGCCTCACCCCCAGGGGTGCATGTTCCCTCCTGTCAGCTGGGAGGGCAACTCCTCCTCGTGGTCCAGCTGAAGCATCACCTCTTCTAGGCAACGCTCCTGCTTCTCCTTCGGCCTCCGCTCTGAAAGACCTGACCACTGCTCCTTGCAGTCCCCAATCCATGTGGCCTGGGATGCAGGCGAGAAGGGGTGGGGTTTGTCTCAGGGACCCAGAGTCCAGCATGAAGCCTGATGCTCAGGATTACAAGCTCTCACCGAAGGCCGGACTGAAACCAGCAATCTAAGTCCCCCCCACCCACAATGGTTATCATTTCCTGAGGTCACCCTGCCCCCTGTCGGGGGAAAGAAGCTTGCAGGGATGTCTGGAAGCAAAGCTGGATCCCTGCCTGTGCTGCCACCCAGCCCCACGCCCCACTCCCGCCATCCAAGTCCACCTCATCTCCATCCCCCCACCCTGGCCATTAAGCAGAACTAGGCTCTGTGGGGGAAGCTCGACATAGAAACATACAGAGCCTGTCACCATCAGCCTCTCCCGACCCCTCCAGGTCCCGCTCTGACAAGGCGCCCACGGCAGCCCACTGAGGACTCAGCTCAGGAACAGGCCACACATCCTCACTCAGGCCACTTGATATTTGCTCAGCCACCCCTGCCCCCGACGCCTGGAGTGCTCATACCCCTCACACACACTCCCTGTCTGCTGGGCCAACTAGTGCCTCTTCAAAGTATACACCAGACATCCCCTCCATGTGGATAACACTGTCATCCAAATGTAGAGTTACTGTGTCACGCTGTTACAGCCCACGTACATGTCTCTGTGACAGCACCTGCCACCTGCATTAGTGGCATAAAAAGTAAAAGAACACAAATGGAGCTGCCATCCCAGAGGAATTGCCTTGCATGTCTCAAACTCTCAAAATGTTAAAACTTAGTGCAAAATAACCTTTAGGCTGGGACTGAGGCAACACTGTGTCCCAAACAACCGTTTGCAAGAATAATAAAAAAGCAGATATTATGACTACTTGACGGATAACTACCAGACTGCACATTAAAAACATTCTTTAGCACTAGCAACACCATGTTAGCTTATCTGCCAACGATGTAATTGCTCCCCTTCCCTTTCTCATAAATATCCCTTGCCTTATCTCCTAATCAGAGATCCATTTGGGTTTCTGCCTGAATCAGTGATTTCAGAATAGTTATTCTGTTTTATCTCCAGTAAATGTTTGTTGTCTCTTTCTTCAAGACAATTTTTTACTGTAGCCATGCTACCCTGAACAAGCCCAATCCTGTCTTACCTCGTAAGCTAAGCAGGATCGAGCTTGGTTAATACTTGGATGGGAGATCACCTAGAAAGACCAGCTGCTGTAGGGAAAAAAAAAAAACATTTTTTAAATAAGAGATTATACACTGACAAGGCCCTTGCAATCTGTGAGGTCAACCAAGGGTTGCCTCACCTAAAAAAAGAAAAGAAAAAGAAAAAAAGGCCTTCAATTCTCAGGTTGACAGTATATGCTCATCTCCTACCTGAGACGAGAGGGTCCTTGAGAGAAAACACTGGGTCTCAGTGTGGCAGAGACCGGTTAAGAACTGTGTGTTGGTTTCTGCCACTGCTGCCTATAGTTCCCTTCTGTCCTTGGGAAGGAAGGCTGACTCGTCGGAAAGGGAGAAATGGCAGTTCTGCCCTCTAAGGAAGAAACTAGGACTTCCTATTTCTAATGTCTAGACTCGTGCTGTCCAACCTGGCAGCTGCTAGTCACATGTGGTCCTCAGACAGCTGAGCGTCTGACCTAGCCCTCGCCTATCGTCTAAAACTTCTGCACAAAGGGCTGGAGCTGTCACAGAACGTCGGGGACTTAAGGAGTGAGTGCCCTGTGAATGGAGGCGTTCAGCGCGCCTCAGAAGATACCTCGTCCTGAAAACCTGTGGCCATCCTCTAGTGCGCTCAGGACCCTTGAGCCATGTCTTTCAGGCCTCATTTCACTCAACTACATTTAGTAAGTGCCTGGCTGAGCTAAGCCCCAGGAATGTGATGGTGAAAGATCAACTGTCCCCTGGGGGGAAAAACATCACTGCCACAGCCACCACCCTGATTGGGAACCACTGCTCCAGACTCTTCTAATAGGTGGTCATGGTGGAAAAGAGTGGAAAAGAGTCATTGGTGTTGGGGGACGGGGGGAGAGAAGCCGCAGCGGGGGGTGCAGGTTTGTAGGTGGCCAGAGGTGGGCCGGTTCAGGGGTTCATCCCCAGCTCTGGGGCTGTGCGCCCTTAGAGAACTGCTGCGAGGGCCCGGAGAGGGGCAGCCTCAGTCCCTGGGCTCTCCTTTGGGGCACTCTCAGAGAAAGCTGGTTACTGGAGCAGAAGCATCAGCAGCGGAGCAAAGGCCCAGGACCAACAGGGGCACCCTCTGCAGGAAACATACGGACAGCAGCCAGGAACCCAAGTGGGATTCTCAGCTCGCTGAGAGGAGAAGGCTTCCTTCGGCTCTGTGCAAGCTCCTAGGTTTCGCTAACTGCCTAGGGAGGTAAGGTGGAGAAGGTGCCCCAAACTACATATTGCCCTTCCAGCCATTTTGGGGGAGCCATCTCTATCTACCACATTCTAATTTAATTTGAGGATATTTTAAGTAACACCACTTGCATCCCAAGGGTGTGAAGCATTTACACCTGCAACTATCATCTCAATATCTCCTTCTCAGCACTGGGCACAGCCCTTGGCATGTAGAAATTAAACAAGTTCAGAAGAGGAAGCGAAGGAGGGAGGGAATGAAGAGAACTTGCTGTTGATTATAATGCAATTGCGGAGAAATGGCATGAAACAGACAGAGGAAACAGAATCATGAACTTGTAAGAATTTAGAATAAGAAGAGATCTAATAACTCTCTGATTAAAAGCTCTGCCCACACAGCCTACAGCAGCCTCAACAGGGCTGGTGCATTCAACTCCTGTCACCCAGGTACCATGGAGCTCCCTGCTCTGGAGGGGAGTCCATCTCGTGTGGGGCAGGAACGGCTGAGTCAAAGTTCTTCTAATCCATGAAAATACTAGAACTAAACAGAGAGTTAATCAGCACGACTAGAGACAGAATAACATCAAAATTCACACCTCTCCTACACACACACCAATAGCCAGCTAGAAATGTGACTGGAAAAATAGACCACGCACAACGGCCAACCCAGACTATAAAACACCCAAGATTCAACTTAATGAGAAATGTCCAGATCTGATATTAGGAACACAATAAAACTTCACTGAAGGACATAAAGAAAGCCTGAATAAATGGAATGATATATCACACTCCAGGCTGAGAAGACTCAATAATATGAAGATGTCAATTCCTCCCAAATTAAATCTATAAATCCAATGCATTCCCAATCAGAATCCTAAAGAGATTTTTATAGAACTTGACAAGCTGATTTCAAAGCTCATCTGAAAGAGTAAACAAGTAAGGATAGCCAAGAACATTTTGAAAACGAAGAAAAATGAGATGAGACTTGACCTACCAGATATCAAAACACACTATAAAGCTAGAGTAATTAAAACAGGGTGGAGTTGATGGATCAAAGGGACAGAACAAAGGACCCAGAAACCAAGCCACCGGGGTTATGGGAACTTGGCATAATACAAAGTAGCACTCGAATCGGTGGGGGAAAGATAGACTAGTCGAGGGATTAAAAAAATAGTGCATGATGATTGTCTATCCACTTGGAAAATAAAATAGTAGGCATTGCTGTTGTTATATCACAGATGATGTCCAAAAGTAAATTCCAGAGAAATTAAAAATATGAACACTTTTTACCAGCTGTCAAAGTATTGGAAGGAAACAGAGACGTGGAAACGTTCACAGGTACTTGACATGAAACATCTCATTCAGTCCTTAAAAAAGTCCTGCAAGGCAGCTATTTTTATCCCATTTTACAGTTGAAGAAACTGAGGCTCCACGTGGTTAAGTAACTTGCTCAAGATCTCACAATTAGACATGTGGAGGAGCCAGACCTCAGAGCAGCCACTGCCCCCAGTTCCTGTGGTTGCCTCTGCATGGTGCCTGGGTGTGCGCAGAGCAGGGTGGGGGAGTTAGTTTTTCCCTTTCATGCCCAATCTCTTTATCCTTGCTTTTTTTGTTTATTATTATTATTATTATTATTATTATTAGTAGTAGTAGTAGTAGTAGTAGTAGTAGTAGTAGTAGTATGGGTTTTTTCTATAATTTAAAAAAAAGGTGATCTGTTTGTTTTTACTTTTAGACTCAGCCTAGGATCTGGCAAAAAAAAAAAAAGAAGAATTAGTACAACATAAATGTTAGAGTCACAGAGCTGTCATTGTCAGACAGTACTTCTTGAATACAGTGTATACGTTCGTTGTTCGGTAGCCATTTCAGCTACAAAAAAAAAAAGAATAGCACACAAACATAGCTTTGGGAAACACTGCTGAGAGGGTATGAAGTACAGGGCCGAGTGCCAGGCACCGTGGGGGATTAGAGGTGCCGTTTTTCATCCTTCAGGATCAAGGGAAAGAAAAGAAATGAATACTGAGGAAAGAGAGGACATAAGGAAAGGCTGGTCAGCAACTGGAGGGCAGAGGGAGTGGGGGGGGCCTTCTGCAGGGAAGGCTCCCTGACAAACAACGGGTTAAGCCCCTTGTCTTCTGTCATTCCGACATTCCCTGCGTCACACTATTCATGTTGGGTGTGTTAGAATAAATTGTGGGGTATGTTTGGGGATCAGACTAAGGGCAAGCTGAGGTGGGGATATTTGGATTTAGATAGATACAGTCGCGTCCATGTTTGGGTTACTTATTACTAGCCCTCCTGGTCATAGGAATGCCTTCCAGAAGTATCCCCACCTCCAGCAGTTCCAACTCACCCAACATTGTGACATAAAGGTGCGGGGTCAGCATTGCAAGTGGTACGAATGTGTCCTGCGGCCCCAGGCAGAGAAGCCTGTGGGTAATGAAGGGGAAATAAGGCTCCACGTGTCCAAAGTCAGTATCTACTCTGCAAAATTTTCCGCATCATCAGATGTGTAATATTTGTAAGCAGACAATTTCCTTTTTTTTAAAAAAATAATTTTTTTTGAAAAGCTTTTGAATGTGGCTTCTGTCACTTGGCATGATGCTTTTGTGAGTTATCCATTCTTTGCATGGGCCAGCAATTCATTCTGTTATGCCGCTGAGTAGTATTCCAGTGTCTGAATGGGCCACCTTTGTTTTTTCATTCACCTGCTGATGAACACTTGGATTATTTCCCAATACAGCTGTCATACACACTTGCATACAGGTTTTTTGTGTGGATATGCTTTCATTTTTCTTGAAGTGAGATTGCTGATTCATAAGGTAAGTATATGTTTAACTCCAAAAGGAATTGCCAAATTGTTTTCCAAAGGGGCTGAACCATTTTTTTCCAACCACATCCTCTCCAATACATGATACTCTCAGGTGGCATGTTTTCCCAGTCCCTCCATACTCTTGCCCTTCTCCATTGGTAGACAGACGACCATTGTGCAGCTGAGTGCTAAGTTCAAGGCCGGGGAAGGGGTGGGCTCTCTGTGGTCCTGAGCACTGGAGCTTCCTCATTGTCCTTGGCCATCTGCCCCACCCCAACCCACCCCACACATGGCAGCCAGACGACCTTCTACCTGCCGCTCTTGTGTGGGAGTTTCCCACTCCTCCCCAGAGGCAGCAGATCTCTAACGGTGTGGGCACAGGATCCCCCACCAGGAACTGGAACTGGTTGCGGCACCTCCCCCAGGGCAGGACTTTTTCCCATACCAGAAATGAAGCTACAATAGGTCTTTATCTGGACCTCGGAAATGATAGCATTTGCTGGCTCTCTCCTAGGGACTTACGTCTTTTTCTCCTTTAAGACAAGAGTCTGGAAAGAAAGGTGAGGTTTGGCAGTTTTCCCACAGCAGCAGCCAATCCCCTCGTAATCCTGCCTGCTTGGCCCAGGGGGTCTCATTCTCATCTCTTGCCCTTCCCCCCATTCTGTCCCCTGAGAACCTGGTGGAGGCCTGGAAATTAAAACTGTTTATGTGTGCAAACTCTCCCAGCCATTCCAGACTGATGTACCAGCACACACCTGGCTGCCAACAATTCGTTAACATTTTAGCTGATTTCTTCTCACTCACTCTGTGTGTCTTCCCCCCTCCCTCCCTGAGCGCTGGGGCACATACAGGAGCCAGTCTGAATGTCCTGTCTCCCTTTGGAGGTGCTTGCCTCTCTTGAATTCAAGCTACTTGGTTGTCCTGTGACCTCAGCGCGTTGGTAAGCTGAAGAAAGGTGGTGATTTTGCAGCATATCCAAGCTTCTCTCATTGTTAGTGTAGGAGCCACACTCCAACTCTCATCCTGGGCTGAAGTGAAATCCTTCTTACTGTGTTTTAAAACTGACTTCTGCCTTCTACCCTCTACCATTCCCAAGCTAACACTACGTTGTAGGTCAGTCTTAACACTCTATTTCCAGGTACCAATTTTTGTTCAAAAATCTATTTGTCCTATTACCTATTTCTACATAACAAACCGCCTCAAAATGTGGTGGCTTAAAATAAATATGCACCGTTTCTTGTAGCTCATGCGTTGCCTGGTCTCTGCTGGGCACTGATCCCCAAGAAGCTTGGCTGGCAGATGATTAGCAGAGGCCACAAGGTGAGCGCTGGACGTCAAGGTTCACTGGATGGCCATCTTCAGAGATTAGCTAACATCCTGCCTAACACTGCATACAAAGGGGCACCTTTCACATTTAGCTCTTAAATTTAACTAACAATAAATTTAACAGAAGAAAAGAGAGAATATTTTTGTGGCAGGGGTGGGAGGGACTTATCAGATAAATCTTTAATAGTACTAAATTATAAAGTAGAGGGAAAAATAAATCTTATCACCCCAAAATACAAGATTTCTGCCAACAAAAGACATCATGGAAGAAGTTAGTATACAAATGGCTGAATGGAAGTAGATGTTTGCAATATCTAAAACTGATAAGCAATTAGTGTCTAGATATAAATTCCTACAAATCAACTAAAAAAGAGCACTGTAAAGTCTAAAACATTTGCAAAGGATATTAAAAAGCAATTTACAAACAGTAAGTTCCAAGTGCTAAGAAGCATATGAAGAGGTGCTCAGAGTAGTTAGTAATCAGCAAAATGCAAAGGAAAAAAGTGAGCTATCATTTTATATCTATTAACGTGGCAAAATTTAAAAGCTAGATAAGGGCGAGGTGGGGAGTTGGAAGCAACCTGAGTGGCCATCACTAGTGGATCAAAAATCACAGTAGATTCTCACCGGGGAATACTAAGCAGCAGGTACAAGCTACAGATTAAGGATACATATAGCAACATGGATGAATATTAATTGTCCACCTAACTTCTGTTTTAAAAGAAACAGAATGAGATATAACATATGGTACCATTTACAAAAAAAAAAAGAGAGAGAGAGAAAGATGAAACGACAACACATTTTTACAAGAACATGTACAAACAAAACTCCATATTAACACATTAGAATGGTCGCTGTTGGGAGAGGAATAGAAGTGGAGTTTAGGGATAAAGTTTAATACAAAAAAAAAGTGCTTTAATGTTAGAGAACTTATATTACCTGACTGTCAGCCTTATAAAGCTATAGTAATCAAGACAGTATGGTATTAGCATCAAGATGGACAAATTGATCCATGGAACAGAATAGAGAATCCACAAATACACCCGCACATATATATGGTTCATTGATTTCTTTTTTTTTTTTTTACAAAGGTACAAGAGTAATTCAGTGGAATAAGAAACAATTTAATATTCATATGCAAAAAGCTATTTTGGATCCATAACTCAATGCATATAAAAAATTAACTAAAAATGGATAATAGACCTACATGTAAAATTATATATAAAATATAGGAGTAAACATTGGAAGGAAATATAGCAGGAAATCATTGTGACGTGACTTGGATCAAAGATTTCTTTGGTGATATTTCACCAAAATATCAATCTATAAAAGAAACATTTGGTAAACTGAATTTCATCAAAATTAAGAACATTTGTTCTTTGAAAGACATCACAAAAATGCAAAAGAAAAAAATATTTGCCAATCATATATCTGATAAAGGGCTTGTATCCAAAATAAAGAACTCTCAAACCCAGCAAGAAAACAAAGTTGTTTTTAATGGACGAGAAATCTGAACAAGCACTTTACCAAAGATTTATCAATGTCAAATAAGCAAGTGAAAAGGTGTTCAGTATGATTAGTGATTAAGAAAATTCAAATTAAGACATGGAGATACCACTATACACCAACGAGAATGGCTATCATGATAAGACCTACCACGCCAAATAGTGGTGCACCTGCGTGGATGCCAGGGAACTGGAACTGCCACACCCGGGCTGGTGGGGATGCACAAAGGTGTGACCATTTTGGCAGTTTCCTAAGCTGTAAACACACATCTATCGTATGACCCAGCCATTCCACTCCTAGGTGTTTCCCCAAGAAAAATGAGAGCATCTATCCACACAAACACCTGTACGTGGAAGTTCACTGCAGCTCAAAAGCTGGAAACAACCCAAAGTCCATCACAAGGGAACGGCTAAGCAAATCGCGCCGTGTGTTGGAACATCCAACACCGTGGTGGTATAAAACACAGCTTACGTAGCCTTACAAAGGAAAACACTAGTGATGATACGAAACTGGACGGTGGACCCCAGAATCGTTATGCTGGGGGAAGGAACCCGGACACAACCCGGCGTGTACCGCGTGTGATTTCCGTCTACACAGAATCCAGCAGACGCGACCTAACCTGCAGCGCCAGGGCAAGCAGATCGACGGCGGTGCGAGGGCAGAGGGGGAACTTTCAGGGATGAGGGGCACGGACGGATGCTCAGGATCGCGAGGGCGATGATGGCTGCGCAGGAGCATCCCTGCATCAAACGCACCAGCCCGCACGCTTTCACTACGTGCGGTGTGCTGTGGACCGACACGATACTCAAGGAGGAGTTTTAGAAGAGAGAACACCGCCCGCGGCGGCACCGGCCGGGCAGGGGCCGGGCGCTGCTCTGGAGCCCGCGGCCCTCGCCCCGAGCTCGCTGACGCAGGAGCCCGGCGGACAGCGGGGCGGGGTGCGGGGGCGGGGCGGGGGTCAGTGCCCGCGGGGCGCGGGGCGGGGCGGGGGGCGGGGTGGGGCGGGGCGGCCAGGGCGGGGCTTAATGACCGCGGGGTGCGGGGTGCGGGGCGGGGTGCGGGGCGGCCAGGGCGGGGCTTAATGACCGCGGGGTGCGGGGCGGGGTGCGGGGTGCGGGGCAGGGTGCGGGGCGGGGTGCGGGGCGGCCAGGGCGGGGCTTAATGACCGCGGGGTGCGGGGCGGGGCGCTCCTCCCCGCTGCGCTCCCCGCCTCGGGGCGGCCCGAGCGCAGCCCCGCCCCGCGCGCCCCGCACCCGCCGTCGCCGCCGCCACCTGCCGCCCGCCCGGTCGCCCGCACCCGCGCTGCGCCCCGACATGGTGAGGGGGGACGGCGCAGTGCGGGGCCCGCGGGGGCCCGGCCCCGAGGACGGGGCGGGGGCGGGGGGGGGCGCCACCGACCCCCTCCCGGGCAGGTGCGCGCGCCCGCGGTGCTGCGCAGGGAGCTGAGCCCCGGGCAGGGCTGCGGCCCGTGCAGGGAGCAGCCCGGCCCGCCCCTGGCCCTCAGGCCAGAGCCTCCCGGCTCACAGGGCCTCGGGCGGGGCCTAGTCACCGCCCTAGGGGAGGTGGGGCCAGGGGGGGAGCCCGCAGGTAGCGGTGCCATGTTCGGTATTCGGGGGAGGGGGTGCGGGAGGCGGAGACACCTGTGCGTGTGTGCATGCGCGCGCGTGTGCATGCGTGTGCCCCCACGCGCCTGTCTGCTGCCCTTCCGGCTTGCTCTTCTGGGCACAGGAGCCGGCCAAGCCCTCTGTGCCCCCGCGTTGTCCCTGGCCTCGGAGCCAGCCCCTGGCACCTAGTTTGAGGCCTTCACCCAGGCAGTGGGGACGTGATTGGTGGCTCGGAATCTTCTGTCCTCCAGGCTGTTTCCCCCGTTTCCCCCAACGCCGAGGGTCCCAGGCCCTGTGCTCCGCTGCGCTTCAGCACCCCCGCCTAGTTAGAAAGGTGGAGGTGAGACCTGGGGGCAGCCGGAAGAGGCGTGGGCCCCAGAAGGTTTACTTAACAGCCCATTTCTGGCTTGATGGGTTAGAAGCAGTCCAGACTGCAGTGACACCTGGGAGGGCATTTTGAAGGCTATGGCTCGGAGGCAGAGGAGGTGCTGAGTGAGGCTGACTGTGAGGTGCACCAAGGCCCCAAAGATGTAGGGTGTGGGTAATCAGTAACTCCTCACTCACTCCCCAGAGGCCCAGGGCAGGCAGGCCTGGTCTGTGATTCACTAACACCACCCCTTCACCCTCTCCGAGGGGCTTGTCTTCAGCCCCAGGCTGTGAGTTCTGGGGGATTCCGGAAGACTCGGCAGGTAGGGGGTGGGGGGGAGCTCCCAGGAGCTCACTAGTTACCCACCCAGTCCTTTCAGAGCCAAAGAACTGAACAGTGAGCTCTGATGCCTTGGCTGACATCTGGTCTTCTGGTTGCCTGGATACTGGATAGCAGGCTTACCAGCCACTGAGAAAAGGCCAGCTTTGAAATGAAGATGGGGGCTGGGCATGTGATGCAGATCTCTACTGCTGTCTCTAGACTTCTGGAGCCTAGGAGAGGAGACAGACCAAGTCAGATCTTCCAGGGGGAACACACGTTTTCAGGAGGGAGAAAAAGACCGACTCATCGGAGTGCTGTAGTACTTTTCAATTCTACCCAAATCTGCAAGGCCCATCATAAGCCTACTTGCCCCAGGAAGGCTCCTTTTAAAAATGCAGATGACATTCCCTTATTAAAGTGTCCCACATGCTCCTCTTGCTGATGTGGAGTGGAAGTTCTGGTCCCGCTTTACCCATTAAGCCAACGAAGTGAGTGTGCAGGGCCATCTGGCTGGAGAAAGGCAGAAGTGGGGCTTGCACCAATCCTGCCAACTCAACCCATGGCTTCACGTCTGTGGCCTTCCTCACATTTAACCTCCCTCACATTCTCTCCCCAGACCTTCTTGATTTCATCTTTCATTTAGCACTCTACAGTTTGTCCTTGGTGAGTTCTATTTCAGGAGCCTAACTCTGGGATCCCTTAAGCTCTTAGACGTGGATCCTCCCAGAGGATGGAACCTCTGCTTCCTTCTGTTCTCTGAGGGTTCTGCTTAGGGCCTAAACTGTACCAATTTGGGCTGTGCTGAGGGCACTTTGCACAATAGGTAAATATATGGATGGGGCACCAGGTTTGCCAGCCACTTTGGCCATGTTGCTTCCACTTTTAACAGAGCTGTGTGGCTCCAGCTTCTCAGGCCAACAAAAGAAGGTGGAAGTCTGAACCCTAGGCCTGGCAGTGGGGAACCAGAGGCTGCATAGGAGCATTGGGGAGTACCTACTGGGAGGTAGTGCCAGTGGTTGTCAACTGTGATGTGGCTAAGAATCACCTCGAAGTTAAGCGCTGGATCCTCTGCTGGCCCCAGAGAGGCAAAGGCACAGACCTACTTTGGGAACAGTGCCTGTGCTCTCACTGACTGGGGTGAGGGTAGGGGAGAGCAGTGGTCATTTCCCTCTTTAGGCCTCAGTGTCCTTTTCAGTACACCTGTCACTACACGTGACAGTGTAACAGTGGTGGCATAGGGATGGACTGCATAGGTCCGCAATAGGAAAAGGAAGGTTGAAGGTTGTGTTGTAATACGTAAACAGCTGGGCTTGGTTTTGCTTTCACTGCCTCATTAATGTAAGAAACCTAGTTTTGGGGGGAGAGGGCTCTGTAAGGCTTTGGGGACAAGGGTGGGGGAGAAGTATTTGTTAGTCCCAAAGATTTACATCACACCTCAGGATTTTCTGTTCTTTTGAGTGGAATGTAAAATCTAAGAACCTGTCAGTACATGAGCCAGGGCCCCACCTCCAGGGCAGGGTGCCACCCTAGACACCTCCCAGTCTATTGCTTTAGACCAGCTGCCCTTTGACTGTGTCACCCCACATCCAGAGCAGCCAGTGGAAGCTGGCTCAATTCCCCCAAAGGTCTGGGGACCTCTCGTTTGTCCTGTACAAAGAACTGCCCTTGGGCCTCTGTTTTTTTCCCTTTCCTAGGCTGGTAAAGCACACAGGCTAAGTACTGAGGAGAGGGACCAGCTGCTGCCAAACCTGAGGGCTGTGGGATGGAACGAGCTGGAAGGCCGAGACGCCATCTTCAAGCAGTTCCATTTCAAAGACTTCAATAGGGTATGGGACAGAGTTTTCTGAGACTCGGACTAATGAGGTCACACTCCAGAACTTGTTCTCTCCCTTAAAGTCCTGTGAGCCAAGACTCTCAGGCACTGTATTAATTCGGAAGTGTCATCCGTGGGGATTGGAGAGTGGGCAGATGAGTCTTGGGCTCTCCACACCTGGAACTTTGAGAAACAGTCCTTAGAGGATATAGTTAAGTAGAAAACATTTTAGTAGACAGAAAAGATTGGCCAAGACTAAACACCGTGTTAGTAACCCGAATAACAAGACCTCCTTCGTACTCCAGAAAGACCACCTTGAACTCCAGCCTCAGAACCAGTGGCAGGATGCCAAGTAGAATGAATAAAGCTAGAAGGGGTTTCCTTACAGGAAGCTCATCCAACCTGATTGAGGCCTTACGCTGGCCATATAAAGGTGCAGAGCCGTCTCTTTCTCAAAGCACTAATTTCTTACTTCACGAACTAGGCTTTTGGCTTCATGACAAGAGTGGCCCTGCAGGCTGAGAAACTGGACCACCATCCTGAATGGTTTAACGTGTACAACAAGGTGAGTGATGTGTGCCTGAGAACGCCACGTCTTTCTGAATACTCCTTCTTTGGATTTCCCTATGCACCCTCCTCACCCCTCACCCATGGGTTGACTATCCTCTCCTCCTGCTTCATTCATCTTCCTAGAATCAACATAAACAAATACTACTCAGTCTCACTCTATGTTAAAGAAATGCAAAGTAAAACACTGTGAGATAACCTATGGTTAAAGTAAACATGAAGTAGACATCAAGATGGCAAATCCCAAGGAAGGAAAGCCCATGGGAATCAGACATATTCACTGTTAGTAGCTCTACATGACTTAAATCTTTCTGGGGGTATGGAAGAATGAAAAAGTAATAAAACTGAACTAAGAAGAGCCGTGCACAGCAAACAGATCAGACTGTCATTAGATGCCTGCCATGTGCAGCTATCCTGGATTCTTTCTAAAAACATGAAGGCTGGAAAAGATGGTCTGTAAATGGGTAGTGTTCAGGAGCTGGAGTTGGTTTGGGCCTAGTCTTTCACTTTTAGGTTGCTGATGACATTTGGATATTTCATTTACCATTGTTTTTGGAGATGTAGAAGGCAGCAGTGTTATAAAAACATGTCGGGATGCCAGACCCCAGGCGAGACTCTAGTGTCTGGCTAGTATAGGCCTCAGATATACTGTGCGTCCGTTCCAGCCCACCACAATGAAGTGAATATCACAGTAAAGCAAGTCAGGTGAAATTTTTGTTTCCCAGTGCCTATAAAAGTTATGTTTGTGCTCTACTGTAACCTATTAAGTATGCAGAGCATTATGTCTAAAAACCATGTACATACTTTAATTAAAAAAACACTTCATGGCTAAAAAAAAAATGCTATCTGAGTCTTCAGCAAGTGATAATCTGTTTGCTGCTGAAGGGTCTTTTATTTCAACAGGTAAAAAATGCAATATCTGCAAAGCACAAAAAAACGAGGTATGCCTATTTTTTAGAGCTCTTGATGTGGCTGAGCTGAAAGCTAGTGACTCTCTTGCCCTCAGGGTAAGTAGTGGAATTAGCAAGCCCTGAAAATCTGCTTTTGTTTCAGGTCCATATCACCCTGAGCACCCACGAGTGCGCGGGCCTTTCGGAACGGGACATAAACCTGGCCAGCTTCATTGAACAAGTAGCTGTGTCCATGACATAGACCCAGCCTTTCCACTTTGAATTCTTCAGGGAAAGAAGTGAGTGAACTGGAAAACCAGAGAGAAGGAATGAGGTCGCCCCAAAATGTTGCTATAGTCAAAATTGCCGGGACCACCCTGCTGCCTTCATGGAGGGGTGAGTCCTTGCTATGGAGAGATGCCAGCATCACTGCCGACACCAGGATCTTAGACCTTTTTCTCTCACAAACTCGTCATCCTTGGGGCTCTATGAAATGTACACTAATTTGAATAAGACCTTCTCATTCTTTATAACTTCCCAGCAATGGCAATGACTTTCTTTCCAGGCTGTGCCTTGCTCCCTTTCTAATTCATTCCTCAGAAAGCTGTGATAGAAGCTGTGCTTAAGACAAAATCTCATTTTAGAAAAAACCAATCCTATCCTATATGACAGAAACACGTGTGCTTTTACGCCTCAAATAAAACTATCGTTTCACTTGGCTTCAGGCTCTAGAATCTTCTTTTCCACAGTCAATCCAAACAGGAGTCAAGTATTTAAAGCACTTACTATGTGCAAGGATCTAGGGAAAAGGAAAGCAGACCACCCTGCCTTCAGGGAGTTATCAACTAGTGGAAATAAACAGGAAAACAGTTAACTATTACTAGGCAGGATGAATTAAACTAGATGCAAGGATAACAAATGAGCTAAGAGAATAGGAAGTGATTAACAAGGGTAAATCTGGTGGCTTCATTTGAGTTGTGCCTCAAAGCCCTGGATTCTTTTTTTCTCCCCTCTTTAATTTGCCCCTCCTCCCAACACACACACACTTCCACCCCTCACTTACCTATGTTGCCATTTCCCCTTGAGAACTGGGTCTCTGAAGGTGGGTGTCTCCTCCCACACACTCGCAGCATGCACCTGAGTCCAGGTGTACCCAGGGGGCCTGGCACACCCGGGAGGCTTAGCACACCCAGGGCCTGGCACACCTGAGGCCTGGTGTACTTGGGGTGCATGTAAAGCAGTCGTGCTAACCACTTCACTATGGAGCCACCCCCAAAACCTGGATTCTCGAGGCAGAGATGGCTGAGGGAGCATCATGAACAAAAATAAAGGTGTGCAGGACACCTGTAATATATTGTGAAACCTGACTAGAAAGGCATTCTGGGGCCAGTTATCAGAGAGATTTCTAATCCTGATGGTTTATGCACTTGCTTATAAACTTAGCCAAAGTCTCAAGGCTTGCCTGCTTTTACACTATAAGGGCAATGGCAAATCCACAGCTTAGGTAATGACAGGCTATTTACCTTCTGAGCAATTGAGGAGAATCACAGATTGGTCCTCCAACTCAGTAACTGCCTAGGACAGATTACCACTGATGTGCAAGGACTGAGAGGACAAGATCAGTGTCATCTGTACCCCATGTGCACGCCACATGGATATCATTTCATTATGCAAAAAGAGTTCTTACCTATGACTCCCTAACCTGAAGCTGCCCGGACACTTAGCTGACCTGCAAATGCCAGGATCACTTGGAGTGGCATCTAGCAGTGTCACAAGCCAGTCACCCTAGTCCTGCAACAAGGGCCAGAAAAGAGGCACAGTTGGTGGCTGAAATTTAAGCTTGCTGTTGGTTAGAGGGTCTGTAGCAGGACCCCTTCCCACCTATATGTAAGGATTACTACCTAAGTTGAGCTAATTCTCAGTAAAGCTTAACATCAAAACCAAAAAGGTTCAGACAGTGGTCCCCCATCTGCTCCACCTCAAACTTAAATTTTTCTAAACGTGTTTTGATCTGATGATTGTGGATGAGGGGACAGAAGCCACCAGACATGGATATGGACTATGTATTACATCACCTTCCTGCCTCTGCTTATTCTCATGGATCAAAGGTTAAAAAACATCAAACTAGAGAGCACTAGGTATACGAAGTGCCTTTATGTGGGACAAAGACATAAGCAACTCTTTAGAAATGTTTATTCTAAAATTAATTCAAATAGTTGAAATTATAGATGATATTGAGATTATGAAAAAGAAATCAGAAGAAAAATGAAAGCAATTAATCTTAAGAAAAAGCTCTCAAACACCTGACTTGCTTGCCCAGGCTATCGTTGGTGGCTATCAAATTAGGCCTCCATCGTTACTTCTGTGACAAACTGGGTCTAGCTCTAAGTGGTCTGTTGCTACCAAGAACCTAGAAAAGGCAAAGGGACTCATGGCTACAAGAAGCTGGTACAAGCATCCAGACATCATTTCTAGGATGGGCCAGGCCTCCTAACCAAACATATCCTAGCCCCTCTCTCTCTAGGGTTTACCCCAAAGCAAGCAGGTGCTCATGGAACTGAGCCATTTGGCAGAAAACTATAACCAAGACTACATTCCTTAGCTAGACTCTGGCAAAGTCTAAATGGGCTGAAAGGCAGAATAAAAAGCTTGGCTATCTGAATGACAGCCTTTGGAACCTGAGTGACCCTTTGGAAAGACTTCTCATTTCTTAGTCCTAACAAAATCAGACATCCAGCAGTTACAGGTGCAAAGACCCTCTGAGGGGTTCTATCAGCTCCCAAACCAAATGCAGGGTTTGAAGACAGAGCCATGTCCAGGTAGCTGAAGACTACCTCACACGGCTCAATCCATCAGTAAGCTGTGAGTAGAGGTTGGTGATGAAGATGACAGAAAGCATAAGGCAGGTTCCTGGCCCTGGGGCATTAAAGGCCTGAGCTCCACACCACCTTAACACAGGTATTACCATCACTCCGGGCAGAGCTATGAAAATGCCGAGAACTGGGCAGGAGTGCTGCTCACTCACTCAGCTCTTTGGCCCTGTAGCAGCGGTCACATACCACCTTTCCACCACAAGGGGACGATCTCCAGCAGCCAGCTCCAGAGCTGCCAGCACCCCACGTGGGGTCACGCGTGTGAGCCTAAATAAATGAATGAATGCAACCACCCACAACAAAGATTTGGGACATTTCATTATTTAATTGCTTTTTAAGAGATTATTGCTGCAACTAGGTGAAGGGGTTGGTTAAAGACAAAGATTTAAAGGGGACAAGTACCATTTTCCAAGTACAAAACAATATTAAAAGTGTCATGGCAGTATATCCAGGGGACTACTCACTTCTAATGCAGAAACAAGACAGTACAGTTTTTGCAGAGGCGAATGTGACATCTGCTAGCAACGCGGTATCACCTAGACATTGCACCCACCCCTGCGAGAGACTCAGTGTTACTACATGCAGATACACAAAGAATTTTGGAAAGCCCACAAGAATTAAGTCAAACTAAGGCTAATGATCATAAATTAAAGTGGCTACAGTAGGTCCCTTTGAAAAGTACCCCCACCATCACCAACCCTACCCCACACCGGGCAGCAATGTGACAGAACAGAGGAAGGTCATGGGAGACAACAGAAGCAACAGAACACTCTGTACGGCACATGCTTCTCCATTTTAGCAGCTGACAAACCACAGTGGTGCCTGCTGGGTGGGTCTGGGGTCCCTGGACTTCCTCCAACATAATGAACGCGCTGGAGACGCAAGAAACAATTCATGTACAGCTCTGACCACACCTCCTCTCAGGAGGTGCCCAAGTTCATGGCAACTGGAGGGAACATTACCCCCAAGTCCAAAAGATGTTTCCCCCTCTAACACACACACATACGCACACACGCACGCTCACACAGCGCCCAACCATTCTTGGAACCCACAATGGACGGGAGGAAACACACATACACACCAGCCCTGCAAAGACAAGACCAGTCACAATTTTATGTAGGAAGTACAGTGCTAAAGAACAGTTCAGACAAAAGAGGTAAGGAGCTTGGAGAAAAATCTGGTTGTCTTGGCTTTCCTGGCCACCAGCATATCAGTGAGGGAGGCAAGAAGGTACTAGCCTAAGAGGCTGAATATTCAGAGTCCCTGAGAAGGGTAATGGAACAGAGAAGTTTTTCCTGACTTATCCTAAGTATTCCCTTAACCAAATAAAAATCTCAAAGACTGATCCATCCCCCATCCCCACCATGGCCTGGGTTAGGAATGGCCCACCGCTGCTCCCTGCTGAGGAAAAAGGCACACACACAGGATATGTCATTAGGGTAGGACAGTGGCTCAACCTAGGTCCTGGCCCCATGCAGGGAAGAAGAAGGTAGGAAGTGGGTGCAGGGTTTGGTCCTGTCCCTGCACCACCCTGAGCAACTAGTCTTATAAAGAAATCCCAGGCTCCAGGCTACAACTGATACATATCATTGTTTCCTATTCCAAATGTTTCTCATCCTAGCTGAGAAGCGTCCAGTACCTGAGGCTAAACTGCCATAGTACCTTTGGGAGCTGAATAAATGGAAAGAAAGGCAGGAAGAACACACTAATGGAAAGAGAAATTTTTCCTTGCCTTCGGGACTTTCTCATGCCCTCCTTGCACCACCTAGGGTAAATCAAGGCAACTTGTGAAGGTGCTTTGAGTGGTCTCATACACAATGGCTTAAAGCAGCGGGTGAGAGGAGGACCACACAAACTTTGGTGACATATATTTGTATCTGGGTGCTCATCCTACTCTGATTACTCAGAAAAGTATAAGAAAAGGTCTGGTTTCTGATCATCTCCAGCTCTGGAGAGGGCTCATGTATGCTCCAAACACTGCCAGCTCAGAGGCAGCACTAGAACCAGAAAGTCCTATATCCTCTGGGAACCACATTATTTTCCTAGCCCATGGAAACAAGAACCAGTGAGAGCACAATTTCAAATAAGAATCTCCAAAGATGGTGGCAACCAAGTATCAAATGAGGACTGCACTCCGGAAGAGGACAATGGACCACTCCATACCCTGCCTTGGCAGGCTGACCACTTCTATCCTGCATAATAGCAACAATGGCCTGGTCAGTCATGTCCTGGAAAAATAAAATGAGTTACAATAAAAGTAACTCCAAGAGAAACAACTAAATTATTCAGAGAGCCAGGCTGAAAAAGCCCCCTGCTTAGAATATACCTAACAGTCACTGGAAGAAACTGTTATGTGACTGCTTCCCATGTGACCATCCAATCTGCCTGAGATATCAAGGAAAACCTTTTTCTATCTCATAAACTGTATCCCAGCCTCCCTAAGAAATCAGGACAGATCAAAACTGCCACATGATTCAGTGAGGTTGAAAGCTAGAGAGGTTAGAGAAGGAAATGGTTAAAACAACTCCTAGGGTGACATTTAAACCAAGGGCAAAATACATAATGGAATCCTCCAGGGTCTTCATAAAAAAAAAAAAAAAAAAAAAACACAAAAGGATGCTAAAAGGAGGAACAAGAGTTCTGAGGATTGAACTGTCTTGTGGTCTGTCTTCTTGGTGCTCTATGGAGCAAGACCAGATGTTGAAACTCTGTGGCCCCTTCAACATCCGTAG
Organism: Cynopterus sphinx; assembly: GCA_030015415.1. Lineage (NCBI taxonomy): Eukaryota > Metazoa > Chordata > Mammalia > Chiroptera > Pteropodidae > Cynopterus > Cynopterus sphinx. The sequence continues at coordinate 43,545,006 of CM057382.1, read as the reverse complement.
AACCTTCCGAAGCCAGAAGTTCCTCGGGGCCAGAAAGGGTCCAGGCTCAACGGGGTTTTGGAGTGCCATTCATCTGGCTGCCCTGAGTTACAGTGTCTGTGCTGAAAAGGCTGTCCAAAAAGACGGAGGACAATTCTGCTACCTGGTTCCTGTCGACGGTGGTTTGGGCCATGCCGTAGATAGCACCCTACAAATGCAGCCAAAGAACCATTGTCAGTGATGAGGGGACAGGAGTGGTTATGACCTCCCTCTCCCCTGGACTTGCCCTCCATTTGCCCTCCTCTCCCCTACTCCATTCCCACCCCTGGGTCCATTTGATCAAAAAGACAAATGGCTTTCATTGGTACATTTTCAAAAGTACTTGCAAGTCTGCCTTTCTGCCCAAAGGAACTATCCTATGGGATTTGCCATAGAAAATTCCATTGAAAACAGGTTTATTGTCATTCAGTGTCAATTTTTTTCTTTGCAAATTGACACCTCACCTGCCTTTGTATACCACTTCCAAATTGATAAGGTACTCTACATATAGTATGCCTCATTTGAAACTAAAAATCCCTGGGAATGGATAAGGCAGACATCATCATCTCCAAGTAAATAAGGAAACAGGTTTGTGGATAAGAAATAGAGACAGAAATAGACTCAAGGTCATCTGATTCTTTCAAACCACTCCTCCCCCCAACACCTAAACTTCCACAGAAGAAAAAACCCCACATGTCCCTACCATTCCTGTGGTCTTTGCTTTAGGGTTCTTCATAATCTGAGTGACAGATTCCCGGATGTCCTTTAGGAACTGTATGGCTACACGCTTCCGGGTGTGTACCAACGTGATGCAGAAGTGAATACTATGGGTGAAGAAAGAGACACAGAGGTGAACCTTGGAAAAAGGAAAAAAAAATTCTAAAACAAAGCAGCCCTCAATAAAGGAATCGATTGGTTGCTTCTTGTTATTTGTGACAAGTGTAGTCATCCAAATTATACCCAGCCCTGGGCATCAGAGTTCTCAAATACATGGGTTGTCAAGCACAGGCTGGTATGAGGTTTTCTCAGCGTGATCAAGAACCAACCTGACAGAATAAATACAGCTAGCTGTTTTGTCCCACCCCTCCCCTCAAAAACTGTTCACTAATAGTCCTGCACCCACGTGACCACCAGCGGGATGCTTTTATCTTAGATGATAAACCCTCATGGTGATAGGGACAAAGGCTGGGGTCTTAAAGGATTTGAGGGCAAAAAATAAACTCTAACTTGCCCTGGAGAGAGACTGATGAGGTACAGAAGGACTGTGAAGAGGAAAAATCAGTCCAGATGGGATTGGCAATAGTGCCAACATGTGAGAGGATCAGAGGTATGTGGAGGAGACCAAAGTAACCTGTTCTGTTGGGTGGAGTGTTTATTTAAATGCATCAAGAAAGATTAGGTTAGAAAAGCTTACTAAAGAAGACGGTGGCAGGCCTGAATGATTAGAGGCCCACTGGAAGGTTCTGAGCTAAATATTACTCAAGTAACGAGTCAGTTTAGAAGAGCCACCCAATGACTGTACAAGACAGACTGGAGAATACTGAGCCTAGAAAGAGAGCGGGGATGGAGGGATCTTATGACTGACTGCTGATCTCAAGAGGCTGCTACCTAATTTTGCCAGTGTCTAAAGCTAATGGTCTTATTTTGATACTGAATAACTGACAGAAATCCTATAGATACTGCAGCTGCCACTATAGGGCTGGGAGTCAAGCTCTATACTCAGGTCACCTTATTACCCAAGTTCTTCAAAAGTCATGGAACAAAGGAAGAAAAAGAGGATTCTTCAAGCTTACCTGGATGGGAACTGCAACTGGTTCAAGTTCCACCCCTTAGCAGTCATCAGGTTAAATAGTCGGTAAATGTCAAAATCACGGGAACCCAGAGCAATGACTGACAACTGAGGATTCCCGAAAACAAAGATGCCTTTGATATTTTCCAGTCTTAAAACAAACAAGAAAAGGAACAAAAAGAAAATTCAGCCACATCTATTCCTCTGGTCATCATCTCTTTTAATCAACTACTGTCTCCCTTATAACACAAACTAACTCTTTAGGGCATTAGTGTTCTTATCTTCTAAAATAAGGTTGGATAGACTGAGATCAGTGGATCCTACACAGTACAAATATTCAAAAGCTGAGACCCCACTTAGATTCAGTGTATCAAATTCACCGGCTCCTAACCCAACTCCCAAATTATGATATGCCACCAGGGACATCTGAGGCATGAAAGATGTACTTAAGAAAAAAAACCTGCAAAAATAATCTATCGCCCAGTTTTAACAAGTCATATATATAATCCCTAAAGCAAGAAATGGCATAGCAGTTCTCAACAGATTGGTATGCAACATGCCCACTGGTCGCTTTCATTCACCCTCGAGACTCTGAAAAAGCCACCCCAATCCTGGTGATACACAGAGAAAACAGGTGGGTAATATGTAAACAGATGTGCTAGACAAAGCACGCAGCCTAGTTCTAGCCTTTGCTTAACCTGAGATTTCACCCCACTCCCTGTTCCTTCTATCTCCCCAACCCCCAATTCTTTTCTTAGTCCAGTGATGCTCTAAGTGTGATTCCCACACTAACAGCCATCAGCATCCACTGCGGACTTTCCAGAAATGCAAATTCTCAGACCTCCCCCGCCCCCGCACTGTTCCAGATGTACTGCATCAGAATTCCAGGAGTGGGGCCCAGAAATCTTCATCTTAACAAGCCCTCCAGGTGACCATGATGCATGGTCAAGTTTGAGAACCACTGTCTTAACCATTAAACTGTCCATCCATCAGCACTTGGTAAGAGCTGCCAGGCGTTAAGACATCCTTGGAGACAAGGTGGCCTACCAATGAAAGCCAGATTTGAAGATCCAAGTCATAGCAGAGCAAGGGCTCTTATCTTCCCAGCCCAGCACCACACTATCAAGCTGCTGTCCTAAACCCTTGGTCTCTTAGGAGACAGAAAATGGGCTGCAACTATGGGTACTTAGCCAGGTAGAGGCCTTGAGCCCAGCAGCAAACAAAGCAAGAGACAAGGCAGAATCCCAATCTTCCACACATACTCTGACTTGAGGAAGCGAGCAGTTTTGATGATCTGTTTGGTAGCTTCAACATAGCCGCTCTCACCGAAGTACATCAAGGAGGCCCAGCAGGCTGCACTAATGCCACCAGGCCTTGAGCCTGCGATGGTTGGGGAAGCATAGATGCCACCCTGCCAGTCAGGATCAACGAAGAACTGAAAGCTCCTGTACTTCTTGTCACTGTATAACACCACTGAAGAGCCTTTGGGGGCATAGCCATACTGAGGGGGGAAGAAGCAGACATGTGAGTGTATAGTTCTATATGGCAGACCTGTCTGGAAACTCACCACACAAATTTCTCCTTCACTTGTTAGTTTCTCTATGCTATGTTTCCCACTCACATTAAAAATTCAAACTTAGAAAGTTAAAGGGTAGAAGGAATTGGAAGGATGGAGCTGAAATTCTCTAATTTAGGCATGAGGAATCTGAAGCCCAGGAAGAATAGCACTTGACCAGTTAATCGGTTTACTACCCCTCCCCCGTCCAGTATGTGGTTTTCCTTATTTAAAACATTACTCTGGAGCGGTATCTCAGTATGGACGCAAAGAAAACTTTCCACTGGAAGCCAGGGAAGGATGGAATTCAAGTCTCTTGGAACAACTGAAATCATAATCTGACTCTCTTCTTATCTTTTTTTGCTTAGTACTATACTTCCTTTTTAAGATCATGGTGCTCAGAATCAAGAAGCTACTTAATTTGGCTTTAAAATAAACTGATCTAGACTTTACATCTGTCTGCAAAGTGTGGCAGGCATGGACATTTCAAACATTACAAGTCAAACATTCCTGAGCATGTTAAGTTCTTCCCTTTTTCCAAAGGACTCTCCCATCAGCATACTCCTGTCGCTTAAGTGCAGGAGCCCCAGGAACATGGGAGTTGCAACACTAACATATCTCCTCCTCTCTCAGGAATTCCAAAACCAACCTCAGTTCCACCCTTACCTAAACAATTTTGGGGCTTTAGGGAATTCTTTTTAAGGGCCAGTACACTAGCAGGTCCATTACATACAGAAATCCTCTCAGCCATAAGACTTAAAGATAATAGGTTCCTTTCTACTACTGCTTATCCCTCTATCACTATACCTTATTACCTGAATCGGCTGCCCTGGTGAGAACAAGGAGCCAGATTTAATTTTACATATTGGGGGAAAGCTAATGTTTTAACCAACTATAATAGTCAAAATAATCAACTGTCAACTTTAACATTTGTTCTCTTCCGCAGCTCACCTTATGGGTGTCTACTGAAATGCTGGTCACGCCTTTCACCCGGAAATCAAATGGTTGCTCCAGTGGGTACCCTGCTTTCTCCATGAAGACGATGAGGAAGCCCCCCAGACAAGCATCTACATGAAGAGGTATTTTGTATTTGACAGCCAGCTGGTTCCAAAAAACAAAGACCACATGAGAACTTAATTTATAGCCCTAAAACAAAAACTCTGCAAGACGTGAATGGAAACATAGCTATAACCACAAGGCTATCATGCCCTATGTCTCCCATTTTTAAAAAACTGGCTACTTTTGACATTCCTAATAAAAGCTCATCTTTCTAATGTAGTTAGCCTTCAAAATAATTCATCTCGAATGTGGTAGCTATTTTATATTTAAACATGCAGGGCCTCAAACTCATGGCAAAATCAAGCAGGAAATGAGCAGTACTGATGTAGGCTGCCTCTGGAGGAGGATAAAGGTTCTGCTTTATTAACTGCAGAGTATGGAAGGACAGGGGGGGGGGGGTGTGTGCTATGGGGCAACATGTTGAGTACCAGCCTTTGGCAGGCATGCTCCTAAATGAAAATTATTTCCTGATCTGAATCGAAATGTCAGTCCTATTTCAGAATATCCAATTTAAACAAAGGCTTCTTCCTTTTATTATCTCTCCCCCATAGCAAAAGCTAACTTTCAGAGGCTCTGAACTGAGATATAGGCTTACCACAGAGCTGAGGAGAGCCATTCATCATTACAGTGCTTAAAATCTAACTCAAAATCGCTTCTATCTGCCAAGTACTGTACTATGAGATTCTATTTAAAAATTTTAATTTGACTGCCTAGCAGCCCATTCCTCTCATGTACCTTGGCCACTTCAGTGACAGGATCTATCACACCATGAGGAAACTGTGGGGTGGAACAGACGAGCATGGCAGTGTTCCTGGAGATGGCTCTTCTCATTGCCTAGGGTTTAATGTTGAAAGGAAAATGAGCAACCACATCACAGTTACTATTCCTGTCACTGCCAAAATTAATCTAGGCTACCAACTTAGAATTTCAGTTCCGCTAGTGGCCCCTCCTTCACCTCTCCAACATGGGAGAAGACCACCTTCCCACCAAGGTTGCAGAAAACAAACAAGGCAAGGTGGGTCCATTTCAAGAAAATGGTCTGAGAACACAATACAAAAACAGCAAAATCACTGTGGGAATAAAAGAATACTGGGCTAAGAGGAAAAAGAGATAAATACCCCACCTACTAGCAGTGCAACCTAGAGTAAACCACTTTACCCAATCTGTTTCCTCATCTGTCAACTACAGTAACACTAACAGCTTCTATGACCTTCTTGGGCATCATAAGGTTCAAGTGCAATTCTGATAGCACTCTGAAAACTGCACAAATGCAAAGTATAAAAATAATAATTACTAAAGGATTATAATTCACCCTTAAAAAGAAATCCTGCCATTTGCAACAACATGGATGAACCTGAGAGACATTATGCTAAGTTAAATAAGCCAAGGACATAAAGATAAATACTGCATGATCTCACTTACATGTGGTATCTAAAACAGTCAACTTCATTAAAGCAAGAGTAGAATGGTGGTTGCCAGGGGCCAGAGCATGAGGGAAATGGGGAGATGTCAGTCAAGGGATACCAAGTCTCAATTATGCAAGGTAAGTTCTGGAGATCTAACATATTGCCATGTGACTATTTAACAAGTATTGTTAATACTGCATTGTAGGCTTGAAATGTGCAGAGAGATCTAATCTTAAGTATTCTAACCATTAAAAAAGAAAGAAAATAGTAACTATGTGAGGTAATGTATATGTTACTGATTGTGATTATTTCACAATGTACACTTACATAAAACATTAACTTGTACATCTTAAATATATACAATTTTTTCTTTGTGAATTGTCAGTTAAAACCTCAATAAAGAAGAGGGGGAATAATGCTTGTGCTAATAAACAAGAATAAATTCTGAAAAAATAGGTACTTTTATCATAGCAATGGTACTATAATTCATGCCAATCAAAACCACAGTGAGAGTCCTAGGGCAAGTTAGTCCATGTTCATTTTACAAACAGAGAAGAGAAAGTGATGGTACTCAAAGAAAGCCCAGGTCTTTAAAGTCTCCAGTTAGAGACTAGATCACCTTCTTATTAGAATTCACCAATCTACGAAAAGAGGCTGCAACCAATCATCACTGCCAATGGTCGTTTTTGCAACTGTGGCTACTAGAATCAAAGGTATTTTGAGCTGATCTGCATGTAACACTAGAAACAATAATCAATCAGGTAGTATTTTCCTGCTTCTCACATTCCAAGGCCAAAAATGGCCTTTCAAAGGAACTCACCCGAACATCCACCTCCATCATTTTGTTCAGTGGAACCCGTATAATCTTCATCCCGAAATAATGGGCTGCTTTGTTAAATGCAGCATGGGCACTTTGGGGGGCCACACTAAATGACAGGGAAGAAGAGAATAACAAAATCCAGATTAAAATGAAGTTCAAGAGAGAGCATAGTTAGCAGCTAATCTAACTCATCAGGAGTAAACTTCTAATTATTTTTCCTCAAATTTTAAAAAATCCTTATATATTTACTTTTTAAACATAAAAGAAGTCAATTGATACTCTAGAGAAATGTCCCTACTATTTAGGAAACCATTTTGGCAATAGGAAGAACTCAAAAGTAATCCCACAGCAAGGGATCCAAAGCATAAATTAGGGCTGAAAGGTAAAAAGGACAGAAACTTTGGATCAGATCATGTGGAGTCTTCTAGTGGTTGTCTATCCAAAGATTAAATAGGTACCTGAGTGGGGAGAAAGCTTTCTGACATGTTCAAGGAAAATAATGTAAGGTTGTGTGACACAGATGTTAAAGCAGCAGCCAAGCACCAGGTCAGTGGTCCCCTCCATTTCTGAAAGACCATGACCCTGAAAAATTAAAATCCCCATTTTCACTACATACTTGGAAGCAACATTTCAAATAGTATTAAAAAAGAAGAGCAAGTCACAGTTAAGTATTTGCTTCCAGACGTCTCTCAATTATTCATCTGTTCCCTTTAAGGAAGAAAAACCTCTAATACTGAGTAAGTACCAAGCACTAAAGATTTATGTATGAAGAAAGATGGCAGCCTGATTTGTTTTCTTAAGCTAAGTATGAATCAGCATGAGATCATATGCAACAAAACCCTTAGTCACTTGCAGGAAAAACGTTAACCCAAACAATGTAGTATAAACAAACTGTACAAGGAGGGTATAGAGAAAAAAATGCAACCAAGTACCAAAATTATGTCCATGGGGTACAATATGGGTAAATCTCAAAAGATTTTTAAAAATTTTACTCCCAGAAAACAGCCCTCAAGCTGAAATTTTCTTAGGGAGCACCCCAAGGCAGCCTATTATATTAACTAACTTTTACTGAACTAAAAAGAGCAGAGAGCTTTCCTTAGGTGATTTATCATAAATATCACAGAATTCAAGCTGTAGTCCTGTCATTGTCACTTTTAGAATCTCATTCTTGCTTACAGCATATACCATATAATAAACTGGGAGGGGGAGGGGGTGATCTTGAAAATTAACTTGCTGATCCACCTAAGATTCTGCTAAATATGAAGGGATAAAAGGCCAAGGGCACAGGACAGAAAAAAACAAGGACTGGAAATGCCAGAGGAAGAGAAAAAGTAGAAAAAAGATTGTTAGTCTGTTTCATACAGCAGTATTCCAAATAGACAAATTTAGGGGGGTGTGGATGTGGGGAAAGCAACCACACATACATCACACACATACATTTCTGGAGTTTTGATCCCATTCTCTAAGGCCAGGTCCCGATAAGCTTTGCAGGCCATCAGTATGCTTTCTGTCCCCCCAGAGGTCACCTGTAATAAAGAAGAGATGTCATCCATACAAGGCAGTTAGAGCTATCAGCATGCACTTCCTGCCCTGGTATCTGATGCAGAAACAGTTAAGGTCTTGCAAGACGCAGACCAGACATTGCTATGTCTTCCAGAAGGAAAATTCTGCTTTGTTGACTAAGCACAATCTTGGTGTAAGAGAAGAGTCAAAACTAAAAAATAAAAATGAGCAGAAGCTCCACACTGCCTGGACAAACTTATGTCTGCCCAGATTGGTGCACAATCCATTTCTGCATTACTTCATCTGGTTGCAGATACGCTAGGGCATTTCACGCCATTCAAAAGCATCAGAATTGACTTTGATTTAAATTTTCAATGCCCATTGAAGAATGTAAAATTGTGAAGTTACAAATCTAGTAAACTACGTAATACGTTAAAAGATCAACTCAGGCATTCCGCAGTGAACATGTGGCTTTTAACACATTTAAAAGAGAGACGAAAGCAGCAGGGTAACTATGCAAACATATGCAAAGAAAAAAAAATTTATTCTTACTTATCTGAAATCAAAACAAAAATCCTAATATTTTTAAATGAAATAAAATGTTTTCCTGAAACTAGGTCTAGCCTCTCTGACATAGGCAAAGTTCCTTACCAGAGTTGAAAACAAAAAGGTTCAGAGATTATTTCATTCATCCTATAGTCCTCACTGGACTACAAACTCACGAAGTGGGGACTAATCTTTCACAGCAATATGTCCAGCACCTAGCCTAGTAGCTGACACTTAAGAGACTCTCAATTAACATTTCTTAATGCCGATTTGACTCTTAGTAAACCCTGACTAACAAGGGCACATCACAGCCTTCTGGCTATCTTTTGATAACATCTAAGACCAAATAATTTTAAAACAAACAAGAAAAAAACAGCCATAGCACTGAGTTAGGTAGATATTTTCTTAGATTTATCCTTTCTGAAGATTCATATAATATTGCAAACCTTTTTCATTTTACGAGTGAGAAAACTCAGACACTGAGAGACTAAAGTAATTCACCAAATGTCACCCATTACATTTTTGTATTTAGTATAGCTTAATATGAGATGGAATGAGAGTGGTTACTGAAATTTCCCAAAATAAAATCCACACATAGGACAAAAAAGCATTGGATACAAAATGTCAGTGGTCAGGAGTTATATGGAAGATTAGCTGAGAAAAGTTAGATTTTGATTCTGGAAGTCTTCATGAATCAGGTATCCAAAATAACGCAATGAACTTGGGCACAAGACACTTGTAGGTTTCTGCATTTTTATGCTGGAGCAGACATAATTCTTACAACTGTCAGCTCTGCAAATCAGCAGCCCATTCTGTGGTCTAGCATAAAACCTCAGAATGTCACATGAGGAACCAAACCAGTTATGAAGAAAGTCAGGAAAGGACCAACGAAGTCCAGCCTCCAGTGCATTGCTCTCTTACTTTAGGGCCAGCAGTGACCTCAGGAAAAATATTTCCAAATCCTTAGTCACTCACCTCACATATCCTATTTTAATAACTAATCAATTAACATCATTATCTGTAAGGCAAACACCAGTGTACTTGACTGTAAAAGCAGGAACACCTGAATTCCACTTCCAATTTTTATTTCCAACCCAAATTCTATGTTTAAATATGCTGCTATACTTCCATTTCCCTCCACACCCTTTACCCAAAGGAAATCAAAAATTTAGTTGTAAAGTAAGAAGGTACAGATCTCAATAACTAACTTGTTATGATAGTCAACTTCTTTCAACATTTATAAAACTCTCACTCTAACACATGATATCTATATCAGAAAACAAGAGCAAAATGTGATGTATGTGGAAAATCTTCTTTTAGATGCTGTTTCGCCCTAATGGCATTTGCATAAGCCAAGATTGTTTTCCTTGCCAACCTAATTTCCTTTGGTATATGAAGTCGCCTCTCATCCATTCTGAGGCAAATAAAGTTAATAAAAGTAAAGAAGGTTGAAGAACTAAGAAGGAGCAGAGTTTAATACCTTAATTGGGAATACTCTAAAAACAACCCAGCCATTTGGCTTTGTCTTCCTGTTTTCAACTTTTGAATTCTGAATTTTCTTCACTAAAAGCAGCTCATCAAGAGAAAGACTGAGACAGATACATACAAAGAGAGAGGAGAGACACTGAGGAGAAACTCAAATAATCTCTGAGGTATTTAGTTATCATATAAAAGTCCTTGAGTATTAGCAAAGACTGGGGATCTTAGAGTTTATCCTTCCCAATCCCTGATACATCCATTAAAAAAGATCACAGTGGGAGCAACATAGCTTAATTGTATCAATACCACACACACACACACACACACACACACACACACACACACCAAAAACAAACAAACAAACAAACAAAAAACACCCTAGCATTAGATTTATGGATTAAAATTAAAAAATAAAACCACTTCACAGATATCTCTCCCAATATCTGTAAGGATGAAAAAAAAATAGTAAGAATCTGCAATAACAACTGCCAAACAAGGAAAGAAGAGGTAATCTAATGCAATAAACTTCAAATAATGGAAATGGAAAAAAAAAAAAAAAACAGAAAACTGAAGTTTTCAAGCCACTGCAGAAAGCAAAACATAGTTCCTAAAAACAAGCCCTGAAAATTGTCCTGAGTGAGAGAGTCATCAAAATCCTGAGAATTTTTATCAACATCTCCCCCCACCAAATCTTCAAAGAAGCAGGTGGATGGCCTTTCCTTATCTTCTTTCCTAATCTTCATATCAGTGAGTGGTAGACATGATGGTAAGGAGAAACAAACAAAATGAGAAAATGAGAAGAGAGAACATCTGGACCGATACTTTAGAGTGAAGACTTCAACCACACAGGATGGGTTAAAGAAATAATCAAAGACCAAACTAGACAGAGTGAACTCTGGTAGATAACTTTTAACAAATTTCAAGATGAGACCTAGATATTTTCTAACACACAGGTGGAACAAAACTTTAGCTGAGCCCTGCCGACAACCAAATTCAGACAAGAAATCACCCACCATCCATCAGAACAATTAGGATGTCTAGAGAAAGCCACCTAAGCATGAGCCAAGATGAAAGAAAATGGCAGGGTAACTATGCAAACATATGCAAAGAAAAAAAATGGTGTACAAAATAAAAGCTTAACTCTGAAGGTAACTGCCCAAGCAACAGAAGGAAATTCCTCGTAACTGTTTCTCCCTATAGGGTAATATCATAAAAACATGAATTCAAGAAAACAAAAGTTGAAAGATGGAACGCCGAAACAACAAAATGAGACTGCAGACTTAAAAAAAGTACCAAACAGCACCAATACAGAACTAATTAATACATTAGGAACAGTAAGGAACAAAATTAAACACTGCTGAGAATAAAATGTTCACTCAGAGGAGAGGTTTAAGATAAGCTTAGTGAAACTAGATAAACAAGACAGAGACTGAAAGATCACTTCAGGCTAGGAGAACTGTGTCCACCTGACTAGTTGTAGATAACCAAAAAGCATTCAAACAATGACAGGATAGATGGCAATCTGTGGAATCATATTCTCTAAGGAAGAGCTAAGTAACCTAGGAAAAATGTGGGAGGCGACAATTCAGGGAGAAAGAGGCTTTCAAGTATACAAAGGTCTCGCACACCGAAAAACAATTATGGAAGTTCTATTTCCAGAAATGTAGATTATATACCTCAGGTAACCATCTTACCTCAAACAACTAAAGCCTAACAAAATATTAAAATTGTTTTTTACTTCTGCCATTGAGCAAACATAGAGGAATATACTGAACTCCCAAACAAAGCAAAATCAAGAATCCTAAAAGATAAAATGACTGCCAAGGCTGGCTTTAACTCTTGAGGGTTGCTACCAACTCCTAGAGACCTCAAATTCTTACTCTGACAAATGAAGAGGAGATAAATTTAGGGCCTGCCCAAAGTAGTCTCATGGGAAATGGCTGAAAACACTAGAACTAAACCCACGCTCTGAGGGGTATGAGAAAGAAACCCCGCTAGTACAGAAGAGGACAGCAAGAAAAATTGCTTTTCTCGACCCTGATGCTCAGGTAAAGAAAAATAAGGATCTCTCAAGAATGTATAACAAGACAGCATTTCTGTGACTCTGATGTCCGAATTCACACTACCTCTGCAGTACAAAACTACAAGCTGAGAAATGAAGTTAAGTTGGTTCGCATGTGGTAGCACTTCCCAGCAATTCTCCAGCAACTGGCCGAAGTAATTACAAGTCTTCTTTGGAAGAACTTTCAACTATGCCTCAAGGTTAAATTCCCAGGAAAATAAGTGGTTCGCAGTAAAAAAAAAAAAAAAAAAAAAATCACAGCTATAAGAATATAAGACAACATAAGTGAAACCAGCAGAAACAGCAAGATACAGCTCATAAATACTATACTGAAACTGTCAGAGAATATAAAAAAATTACCTGTAATATATTTAAACAAAACGTAAGCCAAGAAACAATAAAGGACAACCAAGCAAATTAAAAAAATATAGAATTTCCATAAATGAAAAATACAGTAAATGAAACTGAAAAACTCAATGAAAGAACTAAAGTGTAGATTAGACACAACTAAAGAGGAAATAAAACCCCTGTACTTATCACACAGCTACTGAGAATACCAGTTGTTCTAACAGTTATACCTTTATAGGTTATCTATTTTTTCTGACTACTTTAAACACCAATTAAATGTGTGTTAGCCCTTGTCACTCCATCCTTCAATTTTCTTAACCTCTCTTTTATACTTTATATTTTTTTTCTCTCTGGATTTCCTTCTGGTTAAATTTTTTTAAATCAGTCTTGTTTCACAAATTTAATTAAGGAACAATGTGAACATTTTACATAGTTATAAATGAACCAGGGTTCCTTGGACAAATAGCAGATTCTGGATCTGGAGCAAGAAATGTAGAGTGACTGTGGAATATTTCATAAAATAAAAATATTTTGTCAAAAAAAAAAGAAAAAGAAAGAAGAAGAAGAGGAGGAGGAAGAGGAAGAAAACCTTCAAAGACCATACTGAGTCATACAAAACACCCAGGAGCCTCAAGGTTAAATTCCCAGGAAAAGAAGTGGGAAAATTAGTAAACTCCCACTGGCCAAAAATGGAGCAATTTGGTCATCAATGTGAGTTAACAACTACAACAGTCTGTGTACTTGTGCAGTGTGTCCACCCTTCTGTTGACAGATATTTGAATTATTTCCAGCTTTTAGCTCTCACGAACAATGCTACTATGAATATAGTTCTATCCTGAATACACAGATACTAGTTTTTCTAGAATATATCCTGAGTAGCAGAATTTCAGGGTCATAACCCATGTACCTTCAACTTTACTGAATAAGGCCAAACTGTTTTGCGGTTGTTTAACCTACAGTCTCTTAAAAGTTCATAGTCCAATGGCACAGAAGAATACCTATGTACTGAAAAAATATCATCTCCCCTCTATGTTACCCCGTTACTCTAAATGCCATAGGGAATCCACTGCTAGATTATAATCAGTTCAGTTTTTAACAGTTTTGGAATTATTTTTGGAAAATGAATGCTAAGAATACCATTTTTATTAGCTACTATCTGAACATGTCAATTTTCATGGTGCCAGCACAAAGTAAAACAACACTGCTTACTGGAAAAAACAAAAAACTATAAAATGTTTTTGTCTGTGGATGGGCCCTTCAATATACCTGTAGACTTTATAAATATTATAAAAGTAATTGATAGGGTTAGTATCTCTAGGTTACCATTATAGCATACTGAGATTAATCTATCCATTCTGCATAAGCCGAGATTTAGTTTTTTCTAGAAAAGATAATATCAGTTTGTAGTAACAAATCTTAACAAGTTTATTAATCGCAGTTCAGGAAAACTAACAAACATCTACTGGAAAGAACAGCTGAAACAAGGGATCCTCATATGTCTTTAAACATAATTATACCCTCTTCCTTTTTCTGAAAGCGACAAAATGAGATTCAGTTTATAGCAAAACTGAAAAGTAAACTTCCAGCTCAAGTAAAATGAGAAGTTTATCAAAAAACTAGAAGATGGTTCAACAAAATTACATAGATAAATAGGTAGGGAGGTAGGTGGAGTGGGTGGATGAAAAAGAAGGCGAGAAAGAACTGAGTTGAGAGAGGAGATGTGGCCAAATATTTATGTTTAGTGACTTTAACATGTTCTTTAAACTATTCCAGCAATATTACATAGGTTTAAAGTTTTTGAAATAAAAAATCAGAGAGAAAATATCTAGAATATATGCCAAAATGTCAATACTATATGTATTACAAAAGTACAGGTAGTATTTTAAAACTGCTGTTAATCTGAATCTGTCTACAATAATCACGTATTATTCATGTAATTGAAAAAAGTAAAATGACTTTAGTACACTCTTCTAATTTTAAGCTAAAATAATTGTCAGATGCCTCTTGCATATACTTACACATCCACAGGAATCTGGCCCCCCATTGAACAGGGAACAAGCTATCCTCACAATTTCTGCCTCTATCTTCCGTAGTCCTGGGAAGATATCAGGATGCAATGGATTGCTCCAGGCAAAATCGCCATAAGCCTGCAAAGAAATGCGAGCAGAAATGAAGTAAGACAATCACAGTGTATAAGACAAAGAATTATACACTAAACAAAAGTTTCTAGGTATCAGGCACAGCGTGAGGAACTAAAAAAATGGTGATACGTTCCCCAACCTAAATAAGACCAAAATATAGTGAAGACAGACAAACTAATTTATAATGTGGTAAGAGAGGAAGTATAAACGTATGTAGTTAAAAGCACAGACTAAAACACCAAGCAAACCCAGTCTTAGCTTTGCCTGTCCCTTCAGCTGTATAACCTCTCTGAGGCTGTTTCCTCATATGCTAATGGGGATAATTATGGGACTGATCTAATAGAGTTCTAGCAATATGCAGATAACATATAACATATGCAAAGCACTTAGTAGAGTACCGGGCACAACGTAGCTATTGTAAGTGCAATACTAGATATGTATATGTGATAGTAAGGTGCCTTTAAAAAGGGAATAATGAACATCCTGAGTAGTCTGGAGGTATCTATTGAGTGGAACCATGAGAGAAGTATGAGAATTCATTACTGAGAACAGGTGGAATAAAGGCAAGACATGAATACAACTTTAAGAGCAAGGTGTACTCTGTAAAGAGAAAAGGCAGGAGTTAGTGTTTATGGAGGACAGTAATAAGAGTGGTTGAAAAAAACTAGGTGGAAGCTGGCTCAGGAAGGCACTTGTATTTTGTGCTATATAAGCAGCTTGCATCCTGTACATAATGGGAAGCCACTAAAGGATATTTAAGCAAAGAAGATCAGAACAGTATGTCAAGGAACAGCTAAGCAAAACCTGTAATATTTAGCAAGGTATGCACAGTTTCATGATTATAATAATCAAACACAAAGACCTTAGAGACCATCAGTCTATGCTAACTTTACATGACAAAATCGAATTTCAAAAATAAATTTGACTAGAAATGGAAGATGCTAAAGGCAACTGTAAAGTCAACAATGACAACAAAAAAAAAAGAATTATTTTAATTATTTTAATTATAAGTGAGACTACTGCTCATCTTCAGATGATCTGAGATTCAGGTAGTATAAAAAATTATGAACAAGTGTCCATCTCTCACCTCTTCTTATCAAACAAAATGTCTTATCATTAATAATCTCAAACAATAGGACTACCTTCCCTAGTAATCTGCCTTCTACACAGATGATCAATACGAAATATTTTACTTTATTACAGACTAAAGATGTCTTTGATAATATTATACATATTTACCTGTTTGGGTGAAGAGAAATTTTCTAAACTTCAGTTTTATTTTAACAATAAACTTTTCTTAATTTTTAAATTATAAAAGTAAGGAGAAAAAGTGAGGTAATATAAACTGGTATAGACCACATACACTCCCTCTGAATAATGGGTATTCACCTTCACCAAGAGCTCTGTGAGCTTCTCCTCCCCATTGTACACTGCGCCGGAGGCTCTTCCTTCTTGCCAGAAGATATCTACAGAGAAAGTCAAGATCACTGCGTCAGTAAGCAGGAACTTTTGGGAAGACAAGTTCTCGTAAAGAAGAAATACAAAGAATCCCCTCTGAGTACAAAAGACAAAGTCTGAGTGGCAATTCAAAAGTGTTCTTATATTATTACACCAAGAAAGAATGAATTCCATTAGAGCTATCTCAGCAAAATAAAGATGAAAGATCATCAATTACAACCAACAACAAACAATGTGTTCATCCCCAACTGCCTTCTAACAGCACAAGTTTTCCTCTATCTAGACACTCATTTTCTCTTCTCTGTATGGCTTAGGTTGACCTTTTTCTGAAATGCTTCCTTTGTCTCTCCCTTCCTATGTAATCACAAAGAGTGGGAACTATTATGAGCAGAGCTGGCAGAAAAGAGCAACACAAAAGTGAAATTTCAGTACACTATATCAGGGTTGGAGTGAGGGAACTGAACCTCTGACTAGACAAGACACAGTGAGACATCTTAGTCTCAGAGGCCTCTCTTCCAGATGAGCCCAGGAACACACGCAGAATTAGCCACCTGCTTCCAGAACATACACAGTAGCATTCAGATCTGGACTATAGTCAACAATAGGATAAAGCTCCGGGGAAAGGTTCCTGAGTAGAATATGAAGGTCTGACTTTCTACTTCCTGCCTGAGATTCTAAATTCTACATCACACCAACAAATCTGTTATGTGGGCATCTCAGGTCCTTCTGCTACCACATGGCTATGCGCTATCAAAAGTGGGTAGTAAGAGCTATGATAGAAACACACTAACTGAAAACTATAGTCATGGGCTCTACAAAGCAAAGATCTTTAACTCCAATGAGACAGCAGAAGACTGAGTAGTAAATACCCAGACTAATCCCTCAGTCTCACACAATCTGCCAAACTCTGGCTTGCAGCCAGTTTCTTTAAAGGACACTGCTCTGCATCAGACATGTCTTCAGACCAGAGGTCATCAGACTTTCATAAATAGGATACATAGCTTCATTTCCTATTCTTTTACTGGTGCTAGAGTATGGCAATGGACAGTGACTTAAAAATGGAAAAAAAGAAAATACAGTGGTAGCAACCAGCCCCCATAAACACAGAAATTCTTAGTATACAGGTCTCAAAGTGCTAATCTCTGCTTTATATAATCTATAAATCCTGAGCTG
The DNA here is from genome assembly GCA_030015415.1 of Cynopterus sphinx. Taxonomy (NCBI): domain Eukaryota; kingdom Metazoa; phylum Chordata; class Mammalia; order Chiroptera; family Pteropodidae; genus Cynopterus; species Cynopterus sphinx. The sequence continues at coordinate 43,527,649 of CM057382.1, read as the reverse complement.
TATCTAATTTTGTACTAGCCACTGTCAAAAACTCAACACATGTCAATCCAACATTTTAAAAAATATTTGTTGAAATGCAAATGTGGTATCTTGTGTTGAGTCCTAGAACTTAAAAAAAAAAACATTAGTGGAAAAACTGGTAAAATAGGAATAGAATTTATAGTTCCGTTAATAGTACTATACCAATGTGTATTTTTTAGCTTTGATAAATGTACTGAGATTATTTTAAATGTTAATATCAGGAAAAAATGGGCAAGGGGCATATGGGAAATCTCTGTATTATCTTTGCATTATTTTCTATAAATCTGCAATTATGCCAAACTAAAAGGCCTACTTTAAGAAAGTACTTATAATATGACCTTAATCTGTAATGAAATTAATGATCTCATTAATTTCTATAATCATTCTTTCAAGTAAGCATTGTTATTATTATACCATTGTAGAGAGACAGAAATTGAGGCACAGAGAAATTCAGTAACCTATCCAAGATCATACTTTAAGTAGCCAAAACAGGATGTGAATCCAGGCTGATTCCATGAGCTGTTCTCTTAAGCATTAAGCTACTTAGTACATTTATCCTTCCTATATGTGTGTTCATGTGTGTGTTTATTACACAAAACATTATTAACATTCTGATAAACACACACACACATCATCTGTGTTTATCTTTTGATGAGGGAATTATAGTGACTTTTCTTTTGAGTCTTTATGAAGATTTCACAATTTCCATAATGGATCTGTATTTCAATTAAAAATTATTTTTGTATTTCATTTTTATTACACATAATCTCTTTTAAAAACAAATACATCTGTTTTATTCAGGCTCATAAAAATAAACAAAACCAAGTTCCACTGTCTTTGAGAATTTTTTGATGTGCGGATGAAAAATGAATCTAAACATAATTTTTAAAATATGAAATTCAACCTTTGAGACAGGAAGTGGGCCTTGCTGAGCATGTAAGTACCAGGGATGAACTGTTCTTAACCCACGCAAGCATTAATCAACGGCCCCAGCCAGGCTAATGAAGTAGGTGGTATGCATTTGTCGAGAATCATACCCATAGAGCTGTACTCCTTGAGCTTCTCCAGAACTGCAGATGGGCTCAGACCTTGGGAGGGCAGAACTTTCACATACTCTTTATCCACTTTCAGAAATGACATGTTCTTGCTAATGTCATTCTTGACCTTGTTCAACTCATCTTGGATCTCCAAAGATAAGAAAAACAAAGTTAACGAGGAGGTGGAAGAACACTGTATACAGAATAGAAGTACCAGTTATGACACCAAGTCAACCGCCAAAGGAAGGGCACCACACAAGTGCTACAGACAAGGGTGGTTAGTATATATTTTTTTCTCAAAAAGATATGGTGAGTTTGTTCAGGTATTTTCTGGCATGAGCAACATTTTCTTAAAAGTCTGAAAAGTCATCTTTCTAAAGGTCAAAGATGCACTCAATTTCTGCCCCCTCCCCACCCCTTCCTCTGCCAGGTCAACATCACCACTGCTTTACTTGGTTTACATTTGCTAAAGTCAGCACTTCTATGAGGGAGATATTTGTACCTTGCTCTTGCCCTGGCAGCAGCTAGAACATGTGTGATAAAGAAACTAAGGTAGAGCCATGAACAACAGCCGGAAAATAGGCCATACAGCAGTAAAAGGGATTCTAGTGCTAGCGCAAATGATGAGGTCCACAATAGATGCACAGAGCACAGCAGGAATCTTGAGGCCCTGCACAAGTCCCCATAGATAAGCTCAAGACATCCTGGGAAGTGCCAGGAAGACTGCGTTCTATCTCCTCAGGTTACTGACAGCTTCTATTGTTTGACTCTTAAGTTCTAAGAGGACTACTGTCTTTTCTGCTACATAATTAATCACATAAAAATAACTGTGGTTATTTATTTTCCATCATCATAACAACAACTTCTGAGACATCTTCTTTCAGTCATTCACTCATTTACTCAATAAATATTTGTTAACTCCTACCATGGACCAGAAATACACAGTGAACAAAACAAACTGAGGCAGTATACAGTGAAAAAAAATTCTTGTTCTCATGAAGCTTATTTTTAGCAGCAAAGGCAGAAAATAAAAGTCAGATAATAATAAGTATTGAGGGTGGGGAGAAAAGAATAAGGATGGTAGAATGGCAGGTGCTGCTATCTGTGATAAGAGATGCTTGACTGGTAAGTCTGAGGAAGAATGGCTCGATGTCACAATTTGTGTGTTACAGTGATATCTGTGTAAGATCTCACTCCAAACATTTAGATTTTTCTCATCTGTAGCTGTAAATGATTATACAAGAGAATCTTCTTAGATATGGCCCTCAATGAAATCAGAGGGAAATCCACTTCTTTAAAAAATGTTTATAATAGTCTAATAGGCAGGCACTGGCAGGTAGCAGAGTCCACACTCTTGGACATTGCCGGGACATGTGATGAACATGAAGATATTTTTTTAGTTGTAAATAAAGAATTATGCTGTATAAAGGGCAACCATGCAACAGGAACAAGCTATAAAAGCTGAGCTTGCATGCAGACTATGCTGTTGTAATAAAATAAAATGGATTTTAAAAAATGATAATAAGAGGTGTCTTAGAAAGCAGAGCAAGTACTTTCCACCTCAAATTCTTGCCTCAGGACCTCTATCACACTTTAATTTCTTTGCAGCATGTATTTCAAAGTGAAATTCTTAAGTATTTAATTATAGTCTTTCCTACTAAAATATAAGCTCCATTCAGGAAGGACTTAGTCTTGTTCACCACTATATCCCTAGCATCCAGAATAACACCTGCAACTGAGCAGGTACTCAATAAACCAGTGCCGAAAAAGAAAATGTTTAAGTGAATGAATGAGAGAGGGGTATACGTGTGTTCACTCAAAAATAAATAACTTTCTATCTCTGAGCCTCAAAGTCTGTTTCTAAAAACTGAAAGGTGATTATGCAATTTCTAAGTCCCTTCCAATTCTGTTATTTTATAATAAGATAACAGAATGGGTTCTAAAACCCTATCGTTGTCTCGAATAATGAAACTAAAGGTGCAAAGTGTAAAGATTACAGGCAAAAATATACAAGGACTGATAAAAGGATATGCTCTTATCCTTTGTGATCCAGTCAATCCTTTATATCTTCCCTCTTCCTTTCACCCTTACTTAAATAAGGACTTAACCTTAGAACTTAATATAATTTAGGGTCAAGTAAGAGCCTATCTATCACTCTCATGTCCCTTCTCTACTCTAGTTACTACTATTACTCTCCCATAGTAAATGAACCTGAAAATACATAGTTTGGAAGAGTTCACACAGTGTTGTGAACGGATTTCAGTCAAAAGCTAAAGATAACTGACATCTTTTCTGGTTTGGCCAGGAAAGGAGAAAGGGAATTGAAAACCAAAAGAAAACTTGATGGAAGTTTAAAAGGGTATTAGGGGAGATAAAGTTATTAAGGACTTTTTTGCCTGCCTTAGAACTTAAAATGGGGCCTACCCTGTTTATCTTCATCTGTGATAAAGAACCTGTGGGAAGGGTACAGAGGTGACTATCTTATCTTCAGCGTGGGTGAGGGTAGAGAGGATACAGGAAGGGAACACAATAGACTATGGATAGACATAAAAAGCAAGAAAAGAGCCCTTCTATCTAAGTTTCTAAACCTGAGGTCAGCAAACTACAGCCCAAATTTGGCCTGTATGTATTTTTATAAAGAAAGATTCATTGGCAACAGCCAGGCTCATTCCTTTACTTATAGTGCCATCTCTGCATTCCCTCTCAAAGGTTGGAGTTGAAGAGTTGTGAGAGACACGGTATGGCCTGCAAGGCCTAAAATGTTTCATATCTAAGCCCTTTACAGAAAAAGTTTGCCAAACCTGATCCAAACCATGTAAGCACCCAATCTTTGGATAAATATCTAAATTCAGCCCAGCCAAATATTGCTCCAAAGCATCATGTGACTTGTCACATCTTCTAATTTCAATTTCTTCCTTAACAGACATCTCCATTCTCTTTTGGTCATGTATGTTGGAGAAAGGGTTAGTCAGGTTTCTCGATCTTGGATCTTCTGATGTGTTGAGCCAGATAACTCTCTGTTGTGGGGGGCTTTCCTGTGTACTGTAAGATGGTTAGCAGCATCCCTGGCCCCTATCCACTAAATGCCAAAAGCACTCCCCTTCAGTGGTGTTAACCAAAAAGTCTCCAAACATTGTCAAATGTTCCTTGAAGGTAGGGAACAAAATCATGCCCCCTCCCTGAGAACACTAGGTTCAGTAACTAGAAAGAGGTATTACCATGGGGTGGGGTAAAGAAGGGAGATGTACACAGGTTCCACTTACCTTTCGACCAATAATAGGCATCTTCCTGATGAGCTTAAAGCATTTCTTTTTAAATCTTGACCATAAACCTAAAAAATAAACAAATGGTTCTATTATCCAAATAAATTTCCATAGATGGGACAAGACAGTCACAACGTATGAACTATTCAAATATGTCCTCGGCAATCTCACTTGCTTTCAGATCACAAAGGTAGTGTTTTCCTTTAAAAAAATCTTTTAAATTTAATTTTTTAATAAGTACTGTATTTACATGATTCAAAAAGTAAAAGAAATATAAATACACACGGAGAGTTACAAGTTTCTCTCTCATCTACCCCCAGACCCTCATAGTACTCCCAGGTAAACACCACTATTAGTTTCTAGAACACCCTTCTAAAATTTCTTTATACAGATACAAACAAGAATAAATAGGTGTTCTTATATGTCTGTCCTTTTACACAAAAAGTAGCATACTCTAGCACTTTTCCTTCACCTTGCTTTTCTAACTTAGGAATATTCTCCTAAAGATCAGTGCTTCCTCATTCATTTTAAAGATGTAGAGTATTTCATCACATGGATATCTCATAATTTATTTAATCTGCCCCTTCTTGATGGACACTTTTCTAATATTTGCTATTACAAACCATTCTGAAATACATAACCTGTAACACATACCATATGACATGTATAAGAGAATACCTATAGGATAAATGTCCAGAAACAGAATTTCTGGGTCAAATGACATATGTATTCCAGAGTTCTCTACCATCCCAGGGTTTCCAAATGCCAAACATTCCTCTCCCCTCCCACAAAACAAATGACCAACCAATATTTTTTTTTTCAGAATCTAGGTTTCATATATCCTAAAACTTTCTGGACCTAAAAAGGCCTTCTACATCATAGACACTAATCAGATTCCATTCTGTCAGTATATAGGACAAATATGGAATTCTGACCCTGTCATTACAATTATAAATATGTGGCACCAAAATACACTGTTATACCTTTAATGAATTCACATTCAATATATCTCAACTGACTCTGATTTTGAGGTTGACATAGAAGGTACTATATACTATCCAAAGGCAACAAAAAAATCAAAGCATTAATAACTTGCTCAAGGCCACAGATCAAATCAATGATGGAGCAATAATTTAAATGAAGTCTTTGTTTTTTTAGTAGACTCCCTAGAGTCTACACTGCTTCAAATGCACAGTAGTTTTCAGTTATCCCAAATGTGTATAAGACCTAGCTTTCATGCATGACATGGACTGAATATGAACTGTTACTACATTCCTAGGAGATGTGGGCATTCCAATTTCTCTAGCCAGAAAAAGTGCTCCCTCAACAACCATAGAACATATGTGTGCCTTCTTTTGGTATTTATCATATGGATGCCTTTCATCGTTACCAGTTTTTGCTTAGGTTGTACCCATCTTTCTAGCTCACCCTATAGTGCTGTAGTCAACACTGTAAATGTCTGGGACAAAACCACGTAACTAAGACACAGAGTGAATAAGATGACAAAGGGATTGAAACCATTTATTTGTAGTTACCTTTCTGTTTAACTTGTGGACTACTTCCTTTCAGTCTTATGTTCTACACATTGTAATACATAGCTGATATCTTGCTATATGTACAATATTGTATACTCTTCTCACTTAGAGCACTTTCTATGTTAAAAATTTTTCCTAAACATATTTTTAAATGTTACCATATAATCCATCGAGTATAAGTTAGTATTGAATATTTAAGCAGCTTGTTATTTGACTATTGTACACCCTTGAACAACATGAGTTTGAACTGCGTAGGTCCAGCGACAACATGCAGATTGTTTTCAATAAATCTACAGCCCCCCACATTCCAAGTTTTCATATCTACAGGTTCAACTAACCACAGGTCAAAACCAGTGTTTGCAGTCTGCAGTTGGAAATCTGCAGGCAAGGAAGACCAGCTGTACACACTGCTCTGTGCCATTTTACATTAAGGAACTTGAGTTTCCACACATTTTGGTACCCACAGGGGATTCTGGAACCAGTCCTCCATGGATACTGAGGGACTGTCGTTAAGTTTTTTGGGGTTCAAAAGTTATACACAGATTTTTAACTGTGCAGGTGGTCAGTGCCCTAACCCTCACATTGTTCAAGGGTCAACTACATTTCTAACAATGTTAAAGGTGTAAAAGTCTCAGAACCACTTTCTTATTTAATAGATGAAATAATTAATTCATGAGGTAAAAAAAGAACTAAAAACCAGCAGACTAAGGCAGGTGTTCAAAAGTTCAATAATGTGACTAGGATGGAGGATGAAAGAAAAGACGAATTTGGTGCAAGTATCGGGATAAAATGGTACAGAGAAAAAAGAACAGAATACAGATTCATAGGTTCAAAGAACAATCTGATGGTTTACCAGATGGGAGGGGAGTGAGGGGCTGAGTGAAAAATGTGAAGGGATTAAGAAGTACAAATTTGTAGTTACAAAATAGTCATGGGGATGTAAAGTACAGCATAGGGAGTATAGTCAATAATACTGTAATAACTATGTGAAGTGTCAGGCAGTTACTAGACTAATTGGGGGATTACTTCATAAATTACATAAATGTATAACCGCTACACTATACACCTGAATCTAACATAAAATAATACTGAATGTCAACTGCAAATGAGAAAAAAAAAAAAAAGAATACAGGATCGGAGATGGAGAGAAACTAAAGATGAAAAGGTAATGTGGTTATGACCTAAAAAAATTACCTCAAAAGTAAAAGTCCCCAGAGGCATAGAAAGAAAAGTAATTAGAATGTCTTAAGGTAATAAGAAATGCCCGTGTAAGAACCACCATGAATGGCTCTTTACAGTTTACAAACTTCTCTCATACAAATTGTGCCACCTGATCCTCATACTACCCATGACTAGGTAAGGCAGCTAAAAACAGAGAGTTTACGACCCCCTCCTATCACATAACTGATTTCTGTTGATGAACTACAGACAATCCCAGTTAAAATCAACATCAAGTTGTAGGAATTTAGCTGATAATCACAGAGCAGAATTCAGGAAAAGAGAACACCTTACGGAGCTGCTATGCTAACCCCTGCCCATCCTCCCACTCCCATCCTCCTCCTCCTTCTTCCAATTCTTACATCCCCTGGCATCCATTCTGTGTTCCAAAATCAACCTCTCCCCCTCAGAAGGGTATTCAGTTTCAAGATCAGCAAAATTATTCACTATTCTAGACTTTAGACTTCTCTAGGGCAATATACTAATTAGTGATGTATAGAATACTCCTACATGAGCAAAGTGCTAAAAAATTTGAACTTTTATCAAAATGATCTTCAATGTCTGGAGGGAAGACATTTTTATCTGTGTCTAAAATTCAAGTTGGAAGTTACAAAAGAAGGAGTGTGCTGTGTGTGTGTATATGTTAAACTATATAAAATAGGCAACATTCAACAATTTTTGACCAACAAAAACTATACTTTGGTTCAACTTGATTCAGATATCGAAAGGAACATAGACATGTAAATAGTGATTATCTATAGGTAGCAAGATTTTAATTTTGTTCTTATTGCTTACCTATATGTCAATTTTCTACAATATACATAAACATATACTACTTTTGTAACAAAAAATGTTACTAAAAATAAAACAACTGAAATGGTTTGGAGTTTAGGTCACAAAGTTTAGATGACACAAGTCATTTACATACTATTAATTTTTCTCATGGAATGCTCAGAGGCCACCATATTCTTTTTTGAACACTAAAGGCACTAAGTACCAGGACCAAAGACGGCTATGCTTCTCCTACCAGTTAAGCAAAATGCACATGGGCACCATGGGCCACAGAACAGAAATAGAGGTAAATACCTAAAGCTAATACTAATCATAGCAAAGGAATATAAATTTCAAGATCTCTAACCTTAGTACAGTTTTACTAATAATGTACCACTCTAAGAGGAAAAGTTCCTAAAATGGTGGCTGTCAGGAGCTGGGGAGAGGAGGAAATGGTTGTTATTGTTTAATAGGTACAGAGTTTCAGTTTAGGATGATGAAAAGTTCTGGATGGCAGTGATAGCTGCACAACAATGTGAATGTACTTACAGTCACTGAACTGTACACTTAAAGATGGGTAAAATGGTAAATTTTATCTTATACATATCACAATAAAAAAAGAGCATTTGTTGATACTCTTTGGAGTCCTCTGGAATAGGTCACTTCACCTGGAAGGACAAGATGGTAGCACCACTGAATCAAATGCTACCCAAGAAAGGAACAAACATGAGGAGAAAGACAAGGATTGCAGCCACTTTGAAACCACAGGGCAGATACAGCAGAAGCATCAGTCAGTCTAATTTGTCAGTTTATAAGAAAATCTTGCAAGGACTAGGAGCAGAAACTGAGGGTTTTTAAAGCTATAATGAACTAAAATTTAGAGAGGGCACTCATGTCTTATTTCCACTTTAAGTGCAATGTTTATTATGCAATGTTCCCAGAATGTTCAACAGCTATCTGCATGGTAGAGATAAAATAGAGTCTAACTTCTAAGTTGACTTTCCTAGGAGAGAAGGAAGAAAAGCAGAAAATAGACAGTTAAAGAGCCCTTTTGGGCAGATGTTATCAGGGACACAAATAGCTATTAAAATTTTAAACAAATGAGAAATAATAAGCATATCTTTCCAATGTTATTGGTTTCTTATCCCAAGAATGTTATCTTGGATAACCTACTAAGGGTGGGAAAGGAGTACAGAGCAGTGTTACAGAACAGCCATCAGCACTCCTACCATTTACTTACCAAGCACAGCCTGCAGGGGAGAAATAATTCACAAGGAGGAAACATGCAATCATGTCTTTTTGGTGGGGGGAGCAGGACCTTAGGAAGGATAGAGGATTTATAAACTGATCACTAATAGACTTCTCATCTTCTGCACCCTGAGAAGTGGTCTTCTCTCCCTGTCAATCTGGCCCTCTGAGGTACTACCCAGGAAGCTCAAACTACATTGTCCCTTGACATCAGAATTTCACCTCCAAGAAGACAGAGACTCTCTATCACTTGTGTAGATAACTCCAGAGCTTAGTACAGTGTCTGGTACATGGCAGACATTTAAGTGATCACTGCATGAGTGCTGTTCCAATTTTACGTAGTCTTCAAAGGATGTTCTCAAATGAAACAATAAAGTCCTGCTTGGGGAGTTCTAGGTGGTGACACAATTACATTCTAGGCAAGAAAATAAAACTAAATAAGGTTTAAGCCAAACTCTGAGATATCTATGTATCCTTACAATGACTAATTTCTCAGGAGTTTTTTTGTAAGTTACAAATCCAGAAAAATCAGCCTAAGCAGTAACAGTTACACAAGAGTCCTATTATAACTTTACCAGTCAGAAGACAATGTCCCACTTTCCATTTAAACAGTTTTAAAAAATCAGAACCAAACAAAAAGGCAAGAAAATTAGTCTAATCCATCAGCCATGAATTCCAAAGCTAGTGAACCTCCATTATTCCTTTACAGAGAGGATAGTATACTTACTCTCTGGCTGGAAGACAAACTCATATATCCAGACTATTAGCAGGGTCCACACGACACTCCATACAATTAGCTGCCAGGGCTCATATTTGGTGCAATGCCCATTTACATAATTCTTGGCCTTTGTGAAATAGACTTCCAAAATCTCGAAGTAGGGCTCAAAGGCCTTCTAGAAATATAAGAGAGAGAGAAAAAAAAAGAAACATTACATTCAGAGAGAGAAAGGAAGATTATTCTTAGTTTGTTTTTGAAATCTCATTTTTCAAGGGCAAGGCCATTCATGATCTGGCCCTACCCTGGCAAAAATCTTATCATCCTCTAAGGTTCCTAAAAGCTTCTGTTTCAGTGACTCCAGTGTACACTGCCCCTTATAAGTCATGCGGACTTTGACAAGATTTTGATATTCTGCTTATTTTGTGAAATAAAAAGTTAAACTAGATCATCCTTTCAGCTATAAAACTTCTACACGACTGTAGTTAGTGGTCACTGTCCCACTCTCTTAACTCAAATCAAGCTTCTCAATGTCTTTCTCTTCTTCCCTACTTTATTTGAATCTTTCCTGTCCTCTACCCCAGGGGTCAGAAGATTGTTTCTGTAAAATGCCGGAGAGTAAATACTTTAGGCATTGCAGACCAAACAGTCTGTGTTCCAACTACTCGACTGCTGTCAGCACAAACGCAGTCATGGGCTGTGTGTAAACAGATGAACATGGATATGTTCCAACAAAATTTAATTAGAGATGCTAAAATTTGAATTCCATATAATTTCAGATATCATAAAATATTCTTTTTATAAAAACAATTTTTAAAATGTAAAATATCATTCTTAGTTCATGGGCTGTTCAAAAACCAGCAGCAGGCCCAATTTGGCCCATAGGCCACAGTCTGCCAATTTCTGCTTTAAGGCCTTAGTTGACTAAAAAACACTTGTCAAGCCAGGGACAATACCTGGCACAAGCAGGAAAAAATCCTCTCATCTGAAAATTTACTAGAATACCTCACTCATGAGATTCCTCTCTATTAAATGCTCCTCAAATACTCATGTGCCTCTACACAAAGCTTATCACAATGTGCCTTGCAGTCTACTCATGTTTCTTATCTCCCTGCTTACATGGTTAGTCCTTAAAGACAGATCTTAATCATATTTATGAGCCCACACAGTAGCCTATACAAAAAAAGTTCATCTGGCAGCTTGCTATTTATTCACTTACTCAACATTTATTAAGCATCTCCAGTGTTTCAGGCAGTAAGCTGGAGGAGCATTAAGGTAAAGACCATCGGTTCTTGCCCTTACTGAGCTTTAATCTAATGGGAGAGGTCTATGAGTATATGTGTGTATGCACATACACACACATGCATACATGCATACACAGGCACAAATGTATATAAATAAATCATTAAAACTCTTCAGCATAAACACTGTAAAAAGGATGTAAGTGAAGTGCTAAGAGAGATCACTAAGGAAGGCCTATCTAACTCTACCTAAGTGGAGATGAGAAAGATATGACAGAATAAAATCTAAGCTGGTTAAAAGGGTAAAAGAATTATCAAAGAAAATTCTCAAGGCAGAAAAGTCAAAGGAAAAAAAGCCATACCAAGAAAGAGAATAGCAGCTGCAAATGCATAAAAAAAGTCTGAGAAGGGCAAAAAGCTCTGTGTGGTAAGAGGCTAAGCTGGATGAGGGCTGGGACCATACCTGTCTTATTCAGTACTAAATGCCCAATATACAGGAAAGTGTCTGGCAGACAATTTGTACTGAATAAAAACTAAGTGGTTGACAATGAACAAGAAAATGAGTAAATACATCAATCAGAGCATTGAGGCTGGGAGAAGTACTCAAGTCCAGACTGAAAATGATTTTTATGGTGCCAAGTGGGTGCTCAACTAATCAGGGGGATCACTTCGTAAATTATATAAATGTCTAACCACTATGCTGTACACCTGAAACTAATACAAAATAATACTGAATGTCAACTCTAATTGAAAAATAAAAATGGTCTTGAGAATAAAAAGCATGGGAGTATAAATTAATAGGTACTTTTTGTTAAATGATTTGTCAATGTCTGCAACATTTTAAATGTATATTTATTTTAACCCAGAAATTCCACTTCTCACCTACAGACTTGCACGTGTATACAGAGACCTGGTCAAGGATACTCACTTCAGTTATAACAACGAAAGAAAAAATATAAATGTTCATTCATAGAGGAATGGTTAAATAAACTATGACACACACATTTTATATACCCATACAAGGCAGCATTAAAACGATAGATCTAAATAAACTACATGGGAAAATTTCCAGACTATAATGGTCAGTAAAAAAAAAAAAAAAAAAAAGTCAAGTTGCAAAACAACAACAAAACAAAAGTCATGGGATATTATTAGGAGAGAAACTTTTATTTTTTAACATAACTTGGTGAAAGATGAGAAGCAGGACAGAAATTAGGGGGAAAAATATTCTGTTAAGATGACTGTTGAAAAAGTCCAGGGGAAAAATAAATTGGGTTGACCTTAAACACTATGACATTAGGGACAAAAAGCAGTATCTGTATGAAAAACATTTTTGGAGGTGGAACAAACAGGGATTGATAGCTAATAAGGTATTAGAAGTAAAAACTGGGAAGAGTACAAATAATTGTACAAATAATTCCAAATTTTCAAGTTCAAGTTTGAGAGGCCAAGTAAGTGTATCACAGCTAACCTGATAGACCGGAACAGGAAGGGAAGCAGAAGGTAGAAGAGATTTGAGAAAAAGATAATGATATTAGTTTGAGTTCCTGCTGGATATCTACACACAACATTCTAGCAGGAGCATGAAAGCTTAGGAGGAGGACAGGTGCTCAATAAATGTTTGTTGAAAACATGTATACCCTTAGCAATTAGGCAGCGGTATAATTAACATTAGGCAAGTACTGGGTTCCCTAAGGGGCTATCCATGGAAACACAACTTATCTACAACCCTCTCCTAGCTCTTGATGGCCATTCCCCAGAGCCCACTGTTGCTATCAACAATCTCAATCCTGCACACCAGAGGCAGTGGCAGTGGCAATGCAGGGCCCGTCAAGACCAAAAAAGACTAGAAGAGTCTATCATCACCAAACAAATGTCATGGTTGCCATCAAAATAAAGAATTCTACTGTTAAAACTGCGATCAAACCAAATGGTTACATAGTGTGTATGAAAGGGATGATGGAAGAACAATAATTCAGATCAAGCTTTTCTTCTGGTGATACTATTTCGTAATTTACCTAGAAAATAGAGGTTATTACCAGTGACAAAAGATGACTATAGAGATCATCAACTCTTCACACCACTGAACAATAAAGTAATATAACTAGTATTAGGGAGGGAGCAAAGAATCAGCAAATGAAAAATTAATTTAATTTTTTAAAGCCTATTAAGATATGAAGGCATTCCTTGCTAACATTTATAAAATTATATTCAGCAAGAATATATCTTCTTCATAATTGATACAAGATAATGGGAGTCCTTGAATTCAAAGTCCTTGAATATACCTCCCTAAGAGGAAATGTGTTTTATGTTCTCTTACTCCAAAGACAAAATGGTACTGTATTTGGATGGGTCCTATCAAGCTTTTTGAATAGGCAACTAGTTGGTCACAGAAATTATATCTCCTGGCCTCATACCAAGGGCCAGCCCCAATGAAAAAGCAGCTTACAACACTGACAGCTCATTGCGTTATAGTGCTCTGTGGGGTAATGTATGCTATCTCCTTGGAAAAAAAGAATGAGGCAGTTCCTTGGGACCTTGCAAACAGCACAAATCCCAGGCTGGGTCCTGATGCAATACTCCAGCCCTTGGGAAGCATACAATGTAAATACTGAAGGGAACTTCAGAGATCGAGGCCACATTTTCACTTTACAGAGATCCCAAGTGAAACTGTGTGCCTAAGCTTATACAGGCAAGCTTGTGTCAGAGTGGAGACTAGGAACCAAAGCCTCCTGATTAACTTTTCCAATTCTTTATTCTCATAGGCAGAGAATGACCTAACATATTATATTCCAGTGTCATCCCAAGGGTTTTCCTTTCACAATTTATGTTCTTGGCAGAATCTACCTTAAACATATGGTACAGTTCATAACAAACTAAAATTGTATAGCTAGGTCATGACTACTGATAAACACCCAAATAAAGAAAGGACAAGAACTTATAATTACTATTTCCCACCATGCATTTTTGCTTACAGTAATACATTTATCTATATAAACCTGTATATATAATTATACCTGTATACATATTTATAATTACACATGTATATGTTTATAATTACACCTGCATATATATTTATAATTATGTGTGTGTGTGTGTGTGTGTGTGTGTGTGTATTTATAATTACTTAGGCTTCTGTTTATTTCAACTTAATCTATATATTGTGTCTCTGGAAATACAAGAACTATACATGAAGGACACTAGCTTATTGTGTAACTCCTGGTAAATTCTTTCACCAATCTGTGCCTACAATCCTTTATCTAGAAAGGACACAAAATAATAGTCACAAAGTAAATAAAGTGTGTCTGTGTTTATGTGTCTGTAGGTATCTCAAGCCCTCGTTTAACAGACAGTAGTTTTGGTAAAACTCCCATAAGTAAATAATTCCTTCCTTCACACTGTTATAAAATTGAAAATGTACTCCTCCAGAGAAAACATAATACTTTGCCTAAAGAATGTATGTCAAATGATGGTAAAGAATACCATGAGTCTTTTGAACGTATATTATTAAAGAAAAAAACAAGATAAACCTTAGTACTATGAAGATTTAAAATTTTACCTACTTTAAGAAGCTATTACCAAATAATGATTACTGTATGACCAGCCTTTCTCTTCTTATTCATTCTATTTCCAATTTAATGACTTAGGTGTTAGCTGATGCCTAAAAAACATGATAGTGGAAGTCCCCAAATTCTGTAAATTTGGGGCATGTTACTTGTTAGATCCATGAGTTTCAAACTTTTCCAAAACAGTCCCATAGAAATGTATTTTACAACACAATCTAGTACACATATCAACAAAAAGATATAAAACCAAAAGTTTCCAAAATAATACCTAACACCTTACCTTATCACTTGTTATGCATTTGCATTTCTATACCTTCCTTCCTTCTTTTTCAAATGCTTAATCCCACTAAATTGATTTTGCATTCCTCCAAATGGATCATGACCTTCTGGTGTGAAACTAGTGCCTTAGAGTAAGTTTGCTACTGGCTTCCTTAAATTTAGAATGTGGTTGTTTAATGCAGGGAAGGGAGTTAATACTAAGGTTATTTTCCACTCTATACAATCTCACTGCTTTTTATACTTATCATGTATTCTCTCAACATTTTTATGTGGCCAGGATGTAATTAACTAACTAAGCCAATGGCAATTCAGAATTCTTCAGTCTCAAGTTACTTTCCCTATAGTTACTAGCCCACAAGTACTCCCAATGATTTTAAACTCTTTCAGTCCCTAAATCACTCCAAGAGAACAAGATTCTGTAGGCAAACTTCCATAGTGGCATTATCCACATAACCCTTTCCCCCCGAAAAAAATCTCTTTGAGAACTAGTACTGCAATTGACCAAGTGCTAATTAGGCAGTAATATCCCCCCAACCCCATTAAATTTCTTAACTACCAATTTATACCAGGGGAAAAAAAAAAAAACCATTCTAAAAATGAGTGTCACTAAAAGAGAAAGCCATATGGCAGACATTTCCAGACCCAAAGAGGATGATGCTACTTTCCCTGGAGCTGATATAAATCATAATTCTTTCCCTACTGTTTAACGGAGGTTATCCATCTGTGTGTTTTATTCAAAACCAGTGGCATCTCCACACCATCCTAAGAAGAGATCTACCCAGCAATGCTGCCACTGCTACAAGCTTACCGCCGTCAAGTGTTCCCATCATTGGACAATTATTTCCTGCGTGACCACTAGTGCATGGAACTATTTTACAGAGATGAGAGTTCACCAGTTTGTCTCACTTAAAATTTTCTCTTCCCTTTAAGGCTCAAGAATTAAATGATCATGTGATTAAAGAGAGAAAAGAACTATTTAATGAAGGAGCCATAACAAACATGCGTGGCAAAGGGTGAAGCACTTAAAAACACTATTTGCAGAGGATATATGGCAATATCTATACAACTTAAAACATTTAAACATCTTTCACATTATTTTATTTGTACTTTATGACCTCATGAGGTTCTTGGGTTAAGAATAAACAGTTTCACTTTATGGGTGGGGAAAACTGAAGTCAAGAAAGGTTAAGTGACTTGCTCTATGGCAAACTGAGTAGTAAAGAACAGAGTCAGGACTAAAACCCGAGACTTCACACTCATAGTTAAATTCCAAGACATCTGGAAACATCTCTTAGGGCTTCCAAACATTATAAGTATCTAAACATAATTGGAAGAGTAGGGCCTATAAGAGTACCAAGGAGCTGTTAAGCCAAGCAGAGAAACCAACAAGACTTCCCATGGTATTTATTCCTCCCACTCTTCTCAAACTAAGAAAATTCAGGCTAAAGATCAAAGAAAAACATTCCTCTGTCACTGATTCACTCTACTAATAATTCCTGAACTGCCACAGAGACACAGACTCCCTGCCAAAGAAAAGGTAGTAATTTTGCTCAGCTGAGTATTATACAGTACCAAGTCTTCTAATGTTCTATGGTCAAAACTAAGTCCACACAAACTAGTTTCCTTCGGCTCCAATAGCAACTTGTACCTCTCAAACATCCTGCTTGTCCAAATGCATATTGCTGGCCACAACACAGATCTGAGTTCCAAATATAAGTCACTCACTACAGAAAAGAATTCAAAACAGTAATGCCTAAAAATATGACTGGAGAGTCAATGTAAAATCAGCAATTCCAAGAAAGCTACTTCCTTACAAAAAAAGTTCATAGCAAAGCACAATGTCATCTCTCATTTCTAATATGCCAAATACCCATATGTCTCAATTCAGGTTATTTCTCAAGAGTCAATCAGGGCCAAACTGCATTATCCAACTGCGTTGAGTTTGCTTGTCCTAGAGAGAAAGCACCCTACCCCGTTGAGGGAGAGAAACAAAACAATTTTAATATCTGAACTTTCTCATGGTACCAAGTGCTGATAAGGATACTAACAGGAGGGAGGACATAAATTTTATATCTCCTACACAACCTAGAACAGCATTTTCAATATGGTAGGAATTCAACAAATATTCAACTAAAGTGAAACAATTACAATACTGCATATATTTATTACAGTTTGTTTCATAAGATTCTAGGAAGACCGTGCCTCCTCCCGATACCTCTTTCTATGGCAGCAGCTTGAGCCTACAGAGGAGAATGGCTTGTTATATGTCACCAGACTCTGCATACACCAGCACCCTTCTAATGAGCTCAAAATACAGATCACATCATAGGCCATCTGAGCTGCAAAGGACGTTAAAGATCAGTTCATGACCACTTCTGTCCTTTACAGATACAGACACTAAGACACAAAGGTCACACAGCTCAGAACTGGCAGAGCAAGGACTCAAACCTTTTGGTTCAAAGTGCATTGTTTTTGTTTTTTTTTTCATTACATATTCCACAGCCCAAGTTTCCAGAGCCAAACTCTCAGTGGCACAAGCTATTAGAGACAAACGGATTCAAAACAATTTTCGTAGTCATGTCATTTAGTTTATTTCAGGAGCCAAATTAAGAGCCACAGCTTCACTACTCTCCCAACTAAGACAACATTGCCAGATTATCTGAACACTGTCCTACAAACACCAAGTGCGTTCGGGGTGTGAACTGTTATTCAATGCTGTCCCTCAAATTGCAAACCTCATTCTTTTCTCAGCAAGACTTACACACACTTTTACCTGCTTCCAAAGAAAAGACTGAAAGAAATTAGTTTGAAAAGTATTTTAAGAGAGTTGTCTTCAAAATCATAAAATGATGCTGTTCAAAGGAAACTTACAGACCATCTAGTCCAATTCTTTTCAATCAGGAAGAAATTGAGACTCAAAGACTAATACTAAAATGTGTTTTCCCTGGGGTCAAACTATACACAGTCTCCATCAGAATCTAACTTCTTGTTCAATACCATTTCCATTAAACCAGTACAGTGCATCAAAATCATCCAAGATACTTTTCTGAGAATACCCCACCGAGAAGTTCAGTAAGTACTGATTGGAGCTCAGAAATATATATTTTCAAATCCTCCTCAACATGATTCTGATCAGCATTCCTGGTTAAGAACCGTTTCTCTACATTATAACCTTCTCTCCCCATCATCCCCCTCTTTTGTAAAAATAAATAGATAGATAAATACATACATACATACATACATACATACATACCCAACAGTTGATTTAATATACTATTGAAACCCAATCACCAAACTCAATGGCTGTCCATCTTAGGGGCTACCAAGACATTGCCAAGCTTTCCTCAACATGTTAAAGTCAGGGCCCAGCCACATCAATCAAGAAGATTAACTCACTATTCCTGGCTAAAATATTTATTCTTTGGCCAGATGCTAATGAAAACCAAATCTTCCACCCTGCAATGATGCAGAGAAGAATTTGTTTTCCTCTTCCTTCCACTTTCTTCACCTCTAACACAACTGCACAATTCAACCCTTGGCTTTTCTAGAAGAGCCAGAAATCCAAGTTTTAAAGCAGGAAAGAGTGTTGAGGAAAAGAAAAAACCTGTTTTACCCAATTCACTCACTATCTTAAAGTCTTCATATCAAATGATAATCTAATGACTGAGATTTGGGTTAGGGAGTGAAGCTAAAACACCCAAAATGTTAATTATTTATTCTTACTATTTCTTCCCTAAAAACACAGAAAACAAAGCTAATTGAATCTGATTCTCTTTCATATATCACATTCTGTAGAACTTCAAAGTACAAAGTAAACAGGTAAGAAAATGCTAGTCTTTAGAGCCCCAAAAGGCATTAAAGTTCATTGGCAAAAACAGATCACGAGCCCAAAGGGAAAACACCCTTGGGTCACTGAAGTAAGAATTGAGCAACAAAGCCAGACAGACTTCTAACCAACAGTGACTGTGACATAGAAATGTTTGAAGGGACTGAATCATCATTTCTTAGGAAGTAAAGAGCAAATCATATCCTTCCCCCAAAAGTCAAGAGATCAAGTATAAGTTCATCTCAGAAAGTTTAACCGTCTACGTGTTCCCTTCTAGGCGTGCCTCCTGAGTCCGATATACAGGTTCAGTACTATTCCAGAAGTACAAGTAAGTCTAAGTGCTCTACAGTTGGCACTGGAATACTCAGGCAAAGCACCTTACCTTACCATCACTGTGATATAATCGTGGCTTCAGAAAAGAAACAGATACGCAATTCTTCAGTCATTAGGGCGCACATGGAAAATCAAAGCTTCTGAGCTTATAAAAGCTGATAGGCCTAGACACTGTCAATTAATGATTTAAATTTAATTTATTTATTTACTTGTGGTTAGGACAAAGCATTAAATGAAAACAGCTGTCAATGTTGTTAAATCATCACTGTCTGCCTCTCTTCTAAAATACAACAAGGCACAACAGGGAGCTTAAACTAGAAGACTAAAATAAAATACATAAAATGAAGTTCAAGAAACAGAGGAACAGGCTGAGGGATGTAGCGGTGAGAGCGATAATGGGTTTTCTTGGTAAATACTTTCTCAGCTGAAGTAGGTAACATGTGGGAGAAAAGCACTATGCAAACTTGAAGGTATAATGTTGCAAAAGAATCTCTCTAAAAAGTAGCTAAATGACTTATTGTGAATATGCATAGAAGTTACCCTTCAAAGTACAAAAGATGTTCATTAACCTCTGAAGACAGAGAAATGACAACTCCTTGATAATAAGCAAAATCTAGTGGAAATAACCCCATATTCTTCCCACAAAGGAGAAGTTTTGACTTCCCTGAGCTTACCATAATCAGAAGTCATCAGAGCTTTTCCCTTCTCATACTTATCTTAATAGGATTATTTTTGTCACTGAGTTAAGATACCTAGACTTTCCAAATTATATTTAGAAACCTCCTCTTTGATAGTCATGCTGTTATCAGAGATGAGAAATACTGAATATGTGCTGAGAAATGTAACCTAAATAAACTGCAAAAACTACTTTGAAGATCTCTAAAATGTAATCCTGTGCAAACCCAACCTATCCCTGGGTCTCTAACTGACCCTCAAATGACATAAACACTGGAAATTCTGCTTTCCAAATCTAGTCAAAAAGGAGCTACTTTTTAAAACTGAAGTAAGACTCTAAAATTAACACAGAAGAGTTTCAGACTTCTTTGATAACCGGTTGATGCTGCAGGAAAAAAATGTGTATTTCCAATGGAAAATTATGCATTGGCTAGGACACGTCTCTGGGCTGATTATGATTTTCAGTTATTTTACAACTCTGAAAGTTGTAGATAACTGATAGCAATGCAAACTAGTCTTCATCCATAAACAGGCAAAATCTGCCATGTCAGTAAAGGTTCAAATGATTTCCCTCTCTACTATGGAAAAAACTAACTTTGCCTCCATTTCATATTAACATTCCTGATCTATAAATATGTCTGTTCTTTGGATATCTCCTTTGAACCAGTTATACAATCTGTCTCGATTCCTCACTCTAAGTAAAATAAAATCTTTAATGTGTGTTCGTTTTGTATCTGTGTGTCATGATTTTAGCTTTTTTTTTTTTTGAAAATTAGCTTTTAACAAAAACTAAATCTTCTCAGTTTCCTAAACTCCTGCACTAAAAAATATACTTGGGAACATAAAATCTTGCAAATAATTATAAAGGGTTCAAGACATTCTGAAGGCTAGTCACTGAGGTCTATATTCCACATAATAAACCCTTCTCTAAAAATGAAACCTAGAAGTAGCCTTAATATGACAAAATATTCTATTATATGTAAAGTACACCAAGACCCCTATATTCCCAATGAGAACAAAAGAGAAAATTTTGGATATATCCATTACTTAAAGTTCTCCAGGAAAAGCCTTATGCCTATAATAAAAAGGAATGAAGTTCTGATCCATGCTACACATGGATGAACCTTGAAAACATTATAAGAGAAAAAAAGTTAATCACAAAACCGCTTATTCTATCATTCCATATATATGAAATGTTCTGAATAAGAAATCTATAGACAAAAAGTCATTCAACATTGGGCTAGGGAATTGGGAAGACAGAGAAGTGACTGCTAATAGATACAAGGTTTCTTCTAAAACAGATTAGAAGTGGTGATGGCTGCACAATTCCACGAATATACTAAAAGTCAAAGATTTACATATTTTTTAAAAAGAACATTAAGATGGAGCAATTCTATTTATGTTTTCCAAATAGTCTCTCAGCTAAGACCAACTACATAAGATTGTTTGGATTCACTGACTTTTAAAAAAAAAAAAATAGCCTTTCTAAAAAAAGTTTCCAATTGGGCCAAAGACAGCAGAAACTTTGCAATTCCAGAAAGAGAAAGTAAAGCTTTGAACTCAAATAAAGCAACCAAAAGTATCTAATAACTTAAAAATTTGTAGAGCAATTATACACAATCTAGACAGAGGATCATTCTTATTTAAAAGTACATATTTTGAGGAGTCTACACGTAGAATTAATAAGTACTAAAATGGTGAGATTTTTTAAAAACACTTTTTCCTTTGGCAATTCATAAACACATACTCCAGCCACTTACCTAGGACATCTGAAAAGGACAGCCATCTCTAAGTACTGTCCTGAACTGACACCTCATGACTACTCCTTGCGGACTCTCTCAAGTAGTGTTAATGCTGTTCTATAGGCAGATGTAGTGTCCTAGAAAGTCTGAACTGGTAATCAAATACTAAGATTCTAATTTTAGCTCTCACCTAGAAGCTGTGTGACCTTTGGCACATTACTGAATATCTATGCGACTGGATTTTGGACATATGCAAAAGGAGATGCCACTGTTGTAACTCAACGAAAAGTTCACAAGAAAAAAAAGATACCAGCATCCACTCACAGGGTTATTGTGAATAATAAACAAGGAAGGGTAGTAAGAAAATAACTGCAGATAAGCAACAGTAAATAATTAATAAATATGACTTCTCTGATGATAAACATTTTCCTTCCTCTTTAGTAAATACCAAGAGAAATAACTTCACAATGTCCCACAGTCACACAGGTAGAGCTGGGAAAGGTTTTCAGGAGTTTGATTTATTTACACCTGTGTTGTATTTTCTTATAATGGTAATAAAAAACATGTTAATAGTGAGCTATTTCTGAATTTTGTTATACAAATGTTAAGTCAACTCTGCCTTCGATAATCTAATTCAATTAGAAGGTTGCAAGTGACCCATTACCCACCTACAAAATAAGAGTATATCAGCTATCTACTTATGTTTACAGATCACAGACCTGATTTCAGTTATCCAGACAGATTGCTGTTGACTGCTATGGCCACGATTCTTGAGAAAGCATGTGAAATCTTAATTTTATCAAAAACAGCTGGAGATTTCTGTAATGCTAGGCTTCCTTCCAGCTTTCCTGCAATACACCTACACCAGGAGCAGGTCCACCATGGCATTCTCATATTTGTCCAAGAGTACTTCCTAGTAGATTTTGAAAATAGAATTTTCTATTTGCCTCAAATGTCTCAAAGACTTCGTAACATTAAGACTGGAACTCAAAATAGGACTGATGTATTCTTTTCAGAATAATTTAAAAAATAATATTGCTCCATAATAGCATGGCTGAATCTCACACACAAATGTTGAGTGAAAGGGACATCCACAAAAATATATATACTGTATGTTTCCTTTTAAAGGAAGTTCAAAAATCAGCAAACTAATGTACAGTGAGAATGACAGTCTTTGGTGGGTGGCACCCAGAAGGGATACAGAGAGCTTACTGAGATGCTGGACACTTTTCAGTCTTGGATCTGGGTAGTGAGTGAATACAGTGTATCCATATACAAACATTTATTGACCTGTACATTAAGATCTGTGCCCTTTTTGCAAATTATACCTCAAAAAAGAAAAATGCAGTGCTTTTTTTTATTCCAAAATGATTTATTCACTTTGTGAGATAACAGAATGCATAAATAACAGTGCACCAGAAACCTGCAGTTTCTAACCATACAAGAGGGAAGTCAAGTCATTCATCAAACATTTACAGTTTGCCTATTTCATGACAAAAATATAACTATGTTAACTATATTAAATCAAAAGCATTATCAGATAAAAAGAGCAACTTATTACATAAGACGTAATAATTTTAAATCTATATAAACCCAGTAACAAAATTTCAAAATATACATAACAAAATTTAATAGAACTTCAAAGAGAAATAGATAATTGATAAGACATAAGACTTGAAGGAATACCCACAAAATTGGAAATCCAAAGTCAATAAACATTTAGAAAGGACACATTAGTAATCAGGAAAATGCAAATGGAAATCAATTAGATCTTACTCCTACCAAATTGGCAAAAAATAAAAAGCCCCTTTTAAATATCTAGAGTGTCAACCTGTATAGTCACAAAAACTCACATTCTGTTGCTAGGAAAATAAACTGTATCAATCTCTTTAGGAAAGTTTGTCATTATCTAATGAAGTTAAGGATGTACACCTGTTACAATCCAACAATTCCACTTCTTGGAATAAATCCCAGAAACACTTTTATACCTGTGAACACTTGTCATGTGCAAGAAAGTTCATTACGGTGATGTTTGAAAAGCCCCAAGTCAGAAAAACCCAAATGTCCATCATCAGTGGAATGGAGAAATAAATTGTGGAAGTCATAAAATGAATTACTACATAGTACTAAAAATGAATGAACTACACTACATGTAAAAACATGAATCTCACAAATATTGAGCAACAAAGGAAAAATCACAAAAAATGCATATAAATCCATTTATATCAAGTTAAAAAAAAAACTAAATTTAGGATTGTATACATAGGTTAACAATTATTTGAAAACAGCACAGAAATAATTATTCCAAAAATCAGAGGGGAGGAAATTGGGTGCCTATTTCTTAACCTGGGTGGTAAATGATTATTTTATTATTATTATTAAAAATGTAGAATGTGCTTCATACACTTTCTGTATAAGTTTCATATAAAAACATTTTTAATTAAGAAGAGGAGTAGGCCCTTTTTCTTTTCTTTCTTCTTCTGAATGAAACATGAACCTGATAGCTCAAGCTGAAAGCAGCTAGCCTAAACTATGAGTGGTGGAACTTCCTCGAAGACCTAGTAATGGCCATATCTGTCAGGAACAGACTACTCTGGATTTCTCTTACTTTAGAAAAACATATTTCTATCTTTTAAAAATCCTTTTTAGATTTTTCTTTTATATACACCCAAACCTAACCCAAACTGATCCAGTCCGTGATCTGGACAAACAAAAAACATTCTAACAATTAAAGCTGCCCAGCAATGGAAAGAACTCCCTGAGCAAGTATTCTGCACCCACTTCTGGCACAGCACTGTGGATGGGATGGGATTCTGACACTGCAGGGAAGCTGGACTGCGGGATTTCTAAAGGCTTATCAGACAATTAACATTCAAAGGCTTCTACTGGAACAAAGCAGATCTGGCCTTGCCAAAGCTGTGGCAACACTTTGCCTCTGAATCTACCCTTCTGTTATCAGTGAGAACATGCCTTTTCTATAATATTCCAGACTCTGCTCAGATACTATCTTCTCACTGCCTTTTAGAACTAACTTGACCTTGACTTCAGTATACTCCCTTTGCTCCTCCAGGTCCTCCACCCAACCTGCTCCAGCTCTGCTATGTGCTTCACAGGGCCGCCCTATGAATTAATTCACCTGGGGTCCCTTATCCTCTGGTCTCCAGTTGGGCTTGACCAATGAGAGGCTGTGGCAGGATATCAGAGGTTGCAAAAAGAAAGAGTCTGAGGTATTTTGTCCCTGATTCTCTTCCAGCCAGGCCACTGGTTGGCAGTGACTACATTCCTACAGGTACCCTCTCCTTCAGCTAAGCTCTCTCAAGGTTCCAGAAACTACTCTCCTTCCTGGCTCCTTCAGGCCTTAGAGTGATAATGGCTCTTAGCCCTGAGTTGTTTCATCATGCCCTGCTGTGTCTTCCTTAACCCTGCTCAGCTTTGTAAAAAGTCCCTTTACCTCCTATATCACACTGTTGGGAGTATGCCAGGAGACAAATGACATACCCAACAAACTACTTTCTGCCCTCCCAGATGGCTCCCATCTCCCCTTCCCCCATAAACATGGTTTCTCTCTCAGTAACTGGATATGTTTCCACATACAGACTGAATCACTACAAATCAATTCCCAAAGGAAAATTCTTAATCCCAGGCTGATTCCCAATTCTCTGCCACCAAAGTATACAAACTGTGTGTAATATTAGATTGGATGAAGCCTAAATAAGAAGGTAAATGTTACTAAAAATTCTTGACACACAGTCTGCACAGCCAAGCCAAAAACTGGGAATTGGTAGCTATCCATTTATAACACCCCTTTTCTGTAGACTTAAAGGATGCAGAAATTATCATACTTATTACATACAGTTTTGCTTTATTTATAAGACTGAAACAATGCCAAATACACTGCTCATCCTACAATGGCCGCTCAAATTGCCAACAAAATTTTAAATGCCCTACCAGTCTCAATTAATTTTCCCTTTCTTTTAGACAATCCTACAAATAAGACACCAGAATCAAACAACAAAAATGAGCTTTTCACGTTGCCCTTTCAGCTTATTACTTAAATCCCAACTGAGATTCAGAAAGAAAGCATCCCTGAAAAAGATTCAAAGGTCAAAGATAAAGTTCTAGCATCTGGAAATATTCGATTTTTGAACCTAAAAAAGAAAACTGAGACAGGCTTAATGTTTCCAAATCAAGAAAAGAGTGCTGCAGAAATGTTGCATTTCTTAAGAATTTTACTCTAGTACAGAAGACACTGGTATACACTGTCCAATATGTATTCAAAAGCAGCAGGGTTTGATCCATGAGTAAAATAATTCCAAGTAACACTCCAATAGACCCATTTAATTTAACAAAAAGACTCATTCTGCCACACACACGAATGCCTGGTGTGTTATAGAACCCTAAAGCAGGGTTTCTCAACCTGGGCACTACTGACATTTTAAGCCAGGTAATTCTTGCTTTTGGGAAACTTGTGCCTATCAGGGTGTTTAACTGCACCTCCGACCTCTAGCACTCCTCAAGTGTGACAATCAAATATCTCCAGACATTGCCAAAAGTCCCTGGGAGGCAAAATTATCCCTGGTAGAGAACCTCAGCCCTAGATAAACAATTATCACTCAAATCCCAACCAGGCCCAAATGGTAAACTTGATTCAACCATTTGAATACGAAAGAGAAAAACCACTTAAAGAGTAGACTGTGCTTTATAAAGTACCTTCTTAAAAGCTACAAACATTTGGTAATTTGCAACCCTAGCTTAGGTGGAAGGAGAACATGGATAAAAAGAATGGTTGCCACCGTGGAGAATGATCATTGAAAACCTGTCTGACTTGAATTACCTCAGAAAGTATGGCAATTCTCAGATGAATATACTCACTCATCTTATTCTGAGATATAGGCAGAAAGTATTACAGCCCATGACATATCATATATGAGTAAAGAGAAAAAAAACAGACAAACTACCCTAATCAAATGAGGGCAAAATTAAGGGTAGTAACACACAGAGGGCTAGCAGTCCAAGCTCCTTATTCTGAAGTATAAGGTTTGTCAAATACGGACTCTGATTGATCTTTAAATTTTATTATCGTAACATACAGTCCACACAAGTCATTTCCAACCTTATCAAACCCAATGCCCTTTTTATAACAAATATTTTATAATGCCCCTACATTATACCTACAGATAAAACTTTAAATTTTTCATAATGTCCTAATGAAATGGCTGGACATCTATTGATATCAGAGATATTCTAAAAAGGATTCATGCAAATATCAGTAAAAAGTTGCATCATATGACTTCCAGGATTATTTCTAATTCTTAGATTCTACTATACACTGCCCTGCATAAAGTTATTTTTTATTAACTAGGGTACATTCTTCCAAGTTAGAGGGCCAAGAACGTGTCTTACAAATCATATGAAGTGGCTAAAGAAACACCTTGAACTCAGATCATAAAGGTTTAGAGCACCCATTGAAAACCCAGCTCTGGTCACTGGCTCCTTACTGTTTAGACTCAAACAGCACAATACAGTCAAGGAAGGAATGACAACTTTTCCAGGTAAAGCACCTCAACTAACATGTAGATCATCTTCAGAGAGTGATGATTCTCAAGAGCCAGTCATTATTCATGTGAATAATTCCTTATGCCAACAAGTAAAGCCAATATCCCTAAACATTCTAAATTAACAAATGAAGAAGTGAAAAGCAGTGGCGACAGCTAAGGAAATACTACAAAACTGATCCCAAAGTTAATATTCTGAATAAAACCACTCACTGCTCAGGTTATTGAAGGAAATGCACAGGCTCTACAAGTAATAAGCACATCTCTGGGCATGGAGGTATATCCTATCTATATACTGGGATCTTAATTTACATAAACATATTGATCTATAAGAGGAAAAATGGAACGTGCCAATTGTTATAAATCATTCTGCATTAACCTTCTAAGGTGCTAACAGTGGTTATCCCTGAGTACTGGATTATTGGGGGTTGCTTCCTTTCGCTTACTTACAATTGAGTTTTTCTAACACATTGCTCTTGTAATAAAAATTTTAAATTCCAAAAAGCTACTTATTAACTACTGATAATGCATGAGATTTGAGGCAAAAAAAAAAAAAACTATTTTAGGTGAGATCTTCATTTCAAGTATTTATCTATGTCTCTAAAATCATCCTTGCTCCCTACCTCAAATCAAAACTAGTCACAACTTAGTTCTCTTCTTTATCCCTCCCATAGACCTTACAGGTTTCAACAATATAGACACCAAGTATAACAAAACCTCATTGCTATCAGTTTTTGCTAATTTCCCAGTGACTGCTACCAACTCTGGGCTAGTGAGATAAAGAGAGGAAAAAGAATTGTTTTTAAATCCATGTTTTTGCACAAAGAGACATGAGACTCAGAGAAGTGATTTATTAACAACTAAACAGATACTTTTTCTATATTTTCTACATAGAAGCCCTGGGCTCCCCACAATTCTCACACTAAAGAGACCCTATGGAATCAAAACTGTCCCAAGAATAAAAAACATCATTCTGGTAAACACTCATGGAAATGCTATTCTCCCTGCTTGGTGAAAAAAATGCACAGAAAGATCTCAGAAGATGAAAAAGCAGCCTCTACCAAAGCAGGTATACTCCTCAGCCCAAGAAAAGAACTTAAATTCAAACTAGTTTGTTTGAAAAAGCAAGTGTTAAGCACTTACTATATACAGAACATCATGATAGGTTTTTATTTTTCTCTATACAAATAAGACATGCTATCTGTCTTCCGGAGAATTCAGTCTGGGAGATGCTTATAAACTAATATAAGGCAAACCCAGAAAAAAATGTAATAGAAATTTTAAAACTGTTCCAGTAGTATGGGAAGGGAGAGATTAAAACTAAGAAATCTGAAAAAGAAACTTCCTCATTTATATTAATATATATTCATGCATTTGTCATGTATCGATCTTTATCAGTAAGCCCAAAATGAAGGTGGTAGAACTGCTCAACTACCAAAAGCAAGCGTCAGGGGTGAAATCTACACATTCTGATCCTGTGGACCAAAAATAAGCTTCAGGGACAAGTGCCTCACAACGAGGAGGATGTGCGGAAAAGACTCACCAACATCAGAAGCTCCGTACTCGGCATCTTCCTCTTCCAGCGGTCCCTTCGGTGTCTCCCTCTGCAAAAGGGAACCAGTCTGTTTACTTCTGAAGCTTTACACTACCGCGTCGGCCCGCCTCAGATTCACAGAGCAGCCGAGAAATGGTTCCCCCCGCTCCTCTGAGGCTCGGATTCCACCCGTAGCCATCACACTCCGCCCCCAGCACCCCAGACCGGCGAATCGGAACCTGGCCGGCCCCGCGCTCCCCGCCGACGGCCGGCCGCACGGGTCCGGACGCGGCCTCCCGCCAGGCAGGGCCCCCGGTACCGAGCAGGGGCCACGCCCCAGGCCGCCCCCGCCCCCGGCCCGGGCCCCGAGGCTCCGCCCGCGCCACCCGACGCCCCGGCGGCCCCGGGGTCCAGCCACCACTGGCCTCGCGCGCCAGCTCGTCCCCCCGCCCCCCTTCCTCCCGGTGAAGGCTCAGCAGACCCGCCAGCCCGACCATGCCCGCCCGCCCCCTCTCGCCCCGGCGCCCGCCGCCGCCCCCACCCACCCGCGCACCCCGCGCACCCCGCGCACCCCGCGTACCCCGCGCACCCCGCGCCCGCTCGGACCTCGGAGTCGGCGCCCCCGCCGCCTGCCCGGACCCGCGAGCCCCGCGTGCCCCCCGCCGTCTCGTCTCTCCCCTCCTCACGCCTCCCCCCGCCCCTCCGCCCCTTCCCCCGCCAGGACCCGCCCCCCAGTCCTGACGGCCCCCGGACCGGCACCTGAGGCCCGCCTCCCGGCCGGGCCCCGCCGCTCCCCTCCGCCGCTCGCGCCCGCGCGGGTCCCGCTCCCTGCGCGGCCGCCCCGGGAGTGGCGGGCCGCGGGCTCCCCCTGCCGCCGCCGCCGCCGCCGCCGCCGCCGCCGCCGAGATTGCAGGGCCGCGGCCCCGCCCCGCCCGCCCGCCCGCAAGTGGCTCCCGGCCCGGCGTGCGCGCCCCCGTGCGCGTGCGCGCCTCCGGGGCCCAGGGCGCGTGCGCGTGCGCGTCGCCCGCGGGCGGGGCCAGCGGGGCGGGGGCGCGGCGGGGGCGGGGCCGGGCCGGCGGGGTGGGGGCGGGGCGCGGCGGGGGGCTGTCCCCAGGCCCCCCGGGCAATGGGCAGGCCGTCGGCGGCTTCCTCCGCGGCCTTTTCTTGAACCAACCTCCCGGCTGCGTGTGGGCACCTGCAGGCCCCCGAGAGCGCTCCCCCTGAGCTGGCCTGCAGACCTGGGCAGGCTGCGCGAAAGCAAACCCCGAGGTGGGGCGCCAGGGCAGGCACCTGAGGGGTTTTAACGCGCGGCTGGGGGTTCGCCCCTTGTCTTTTTCGGGTGGACTGCCTGCCCTCCAGGTCAGGGAAACGCCCTCAATGGAGATGCGATCCCCCATCCTCCTCTCCCCCACGGAGACGGAGACCACGGGTTGCGGGGGAGAAGTTCCTCCGGCAGGGCTAATGATCGAACAGACGTGAGGCAGGATTAGCACCAGAACATGACCCAGTTCAATAACGACAGAGTCAAAGACCCCGCATACGTGAGAGATTCAGGGACAGGAAGGGAAAGTGGGTGCGTACACGGTTCTGAGCTAAGGGTGAGGCAAGGCACCTTAGGGCTCCAGAAGGAAATAGCGGGGAGAGCACGTGTTCAGCCATTTTAAGTTGGCCCTATAAACAGGTCATAAAAAGTTATTTCTGGTGATAACTGTAATCATGGGTCAGGCCCGTAACTTAAATTCTTCTGGATAGTTGGGGAGGGGGGGGACATGTTTCTCTTGAGCCCACAGGGTCTCAGTTGCTTTTAGCTCAAAACCATCCTCCTACCAGACACATCTTGGGATAACTTATTCTGAACTCTTACAAGGTGTTGGGCAAAATACTACTTATACTACTATATTTTTATGAGCAGTGTTGGGAATCAGCTAATATTTAAGTGTAAGTGTCCACCAGGATCAGAAAAGTGAGCCTTCGTTTTCAGATAAAATAACTAAATCTAAAATATATTTTTCATGACTGGTTTATGTTGTCGTTACACTAAATCAGCAGAAGTAGAAGGCAGTGTAGTTACACTCCAGGCATGTCCTCCCGATTCTCCATCCTCCACCTCTCTCCTTTATTTTTTCCTCAGCTCCTAGTATCTATTTTTCCTAGTGTCCATCTTAGATGACACCTCCTAACCTTTAATCTAGAATATCTGTGCCAGCTGACTAAATGTAAGGGCTCAGATCTGATTCCTCCCTATACTTCTGCAGTACAACTTCACTGCTCTTGACACATGGTGGGCAATCTGTTGATTGTTCCCAGATGAATGAACCAATTATACCATACTGACTAGTTCTTACTGTTATGAACTCAGGTTTGTCCCCATCTCCTGCAAATTAATATGTTGAGGCCCTAACCCCCAATGTAATGCTGGGGCCTTTGAGAAATAATGGGGTTTAGATGAAGTTATGAGGATAGTGCTCCCATAATGGAATTATTGTCCTTGTGAAAAAAAAGAGACACCAGAGTTCTCTCTCCTTCTCTTTCTCACTACACACACACACACACACACACACACACACACACACACACACACACAAAGAGAGAGAGAGAGAGAGAGAGAGAGAGAGAGAGAAAAAAGAGAGAGAGAAAGGTCATATGTACACACAATGAAGTACTAGCCCTTTGCAAGCCAAAAAGAAGACCCTAACCAAAAAAGCAAATCTGCCAGAACCTTCACCTTGGACTTCCCAGCCTACAGAACTCTGATAAATAAATGTCTGTTGTTTAAGCCACTCAATCAACTTTGTTAGAGCAGCCCTACCTGACTAAAACACTTCCTTTGCCAAGAACTACCCTAGGCATCTTTACATCCAAGGTCCTATTTATGTCCTAACTTGCCGAGATCAAGTGACTAATATCATCACCCAACTTGTAAACAAGGGCACTAAGGCTCAGAGAAAGTAAATGATCATCCCACAGACACTCAGAAGAATAGGGTGGAGTTCAAATTGGCTTCAGATTTGGATCTAAAATATATTTGTCAATTAATTAGAATCTGAGAATGTTAGAGACAGAGGAGCCTTGAGCTCAATGGTATAGGTATTAAGAAACCCATGCCCAGAGAGGAATATGACTCCCAACAGCTCCTGGCAGAGCCCAGGTACCCCCCATTCTTTTGGCGCAGAACAACACCAGAGTTTACAAGAGAAGTGACCAGAGACAAAGGATGCATGAGGATTAAGGGAGAAAACTAGCTTCCACAGGAGAATTGCTTTGTACCAAAATGGGACAAAATTCCCACTGCCTATTGGTCTTACACGTCCTAGCTATATTGGCAGGCCCTTGGGAGAAAGCAAGAAAGGAGAGAGCAAAGGAGATATAAATAAAAGAGAATTATAGTTCAGAGAGAAGAGGGATATGAAAAAGCAAGAAATATTGGCTAAGAAGGGGACACATGTCAATATCCTTTCCCTCTCTGTCCAGAGACTCCCACAGGTGGGGTTTCAGGAGTTTTAGGAAGAAGGGACCTGAGAAGAGGCAGAATAGCGCTGCCTGCGGCTTCGATACTCGAAGTGGTTTCCTAGTGAGCATCGCTGGCATCACCTGGGAGCTTATTAGAAATAGAGTCTTAGAGCCCCATTCCAGACCTACTGAATCAGTATTTACAATTTAACAAAATCCCTGGGTGACATATATGCCCAATAAAGTCTAAGAAATACTTCATTCACCCTGCTTGCCTAAAAAGCATTGTTTTATTAGGGTTTTGTGTGTGAGATGGTGTAAGGAAATTGATGAAGAAAAGGTATGGGGGATGAGGAGGACAACTAATGCTCCCCAAGTTGCCCTTTAGTGTCATCATGGTGCCTTCCAGCATAACAAAAGATTGGGAGAGACTGGAAATGCCTATGGGGAACCAGCGAGGGACTAAAATTCCTGCTGAAGACAGAAGGCTTGAGGATGGGGATTTGGGGGTGAGGCAGAGGAAGATGGTCTAGGATTTATTTTCCCCATGTGGCTTCTTTAATTTATCCTGAAAGAATCTCACTGCAGCGCTCATGTCTACCAATTGCTAAAACAATCCGTGCCAGCAAATGCGGTTCTGCTTAAAATGGCAGCTATCCAGAGCTAAGTTAGTGACACGCACACCCTTACACATTAGCACACACTCTCCACTCTAAAAAGGCAAAGAACACTTCCCATGCCTCCATTCCAATCTCCTGACACCCCCTACCAATTGGGGATCTTTATGGTAGCTCACTTCAGGGCAGGGCTGTAAGCAGATCTTACGAGTTTGTAGCTTCTGAACCCCTTCTAGAAAGAAATGGCCCATAGGAAAGCCCCTGCGGGATCTCCACTCATGGAGCCTAGAATGCCCTGCCCAGGTCAGACAGGAAACCAGCCAACAGCAGCAAACTGGGTCAACTACAACAGAACTGACCACCAGGGGAAGGAGAAGCTAAGGGACAGCCAGATGTGGATGCACACACAGCAAGGAGTGCATGCCCGTCATCTGCAATGAATAGCAAGATGCAGTGGATGACAGAGGTGCATGTCCCAGTTGCCAGTTCGGCCAAAAGGCAGAGTAGCCAAGCCTGCAGAGAACTAATCTCTATTTCCCAAGGAACCCAGGCCTCCCAATCACTCCTAGAAAAGCATCAAAAACAGAGAGCCACTGCTACCAAAAGCCAAATAAATACAAACTTTTTGGGCAGAAAGAAACCGCTGGGATCTGCAATGACAAAGCAGCTTTGAAAGAGGTAGACAGGCCTCCACCTAGAGATCACTATGTGGCCTCAGGCAAGTTAACTTAACTGTCAGAGCCTGAGCTTCCTTGGTTGTAAAAACAAGGGCTAACACCATCTACCTTAGGACTGTGGTGGCAATTGCAACTTAGGCCTTTGCAAGGCTTGTCTGAGAGCCATGGACCTATTTATTTTCCATAGGATTTGTTGTTTGTAGATCAATAAGTCCCAAAGCAAAGAGACCCAGCACTCACAGTTAATGATAAATATATAATGGTTAATATATTTATTAAAAATATATTTGTAATAAATGAGGAGTACACTTACCTACGCATAAAATTCTCTTACAATGCCACAGACTATCCTAACTTTAAAAGTGAATGCCATGACAGTAAAATCATACATGAAGTTAGAATGGGTAGGTATGCACTGAAGAGCAGACAATATTTGAAAATTGTCACTTTTCACTTATATTTGACATTTGGAAACAAGGGCTAAATTAAGATCTTTATATAGCTATGTACAATCATCATCAACGGGAAAGCTACATGTGCAGATCAGGATAGAGGTGTTGTCTTAATGACTCAATTACTATGTGAATAGCATTGCCATGGCTGACTTGATTTTCCAAAATGGTGGATTAAGGGTTGATAAAGTTCCAAACAAAGTGAACGACTACTTACATGCAACTTTCAACATTGTAGCTGCACTCCAGGAAGAGTGTGTAATAAAACCATGTTTTTTTAAAAAAATCAATTTTTTGTACATGAAGTGAAATGGAGTTTCTGGTTCATGTAACTATGAACTGACTCTTCACCTACATGAATATTCTGACAAGATGTTCAAAAGATGTGTAGGACTCAAGACAGTTCTTCATTGTGAGGGGCTACCCTTGCAATGTCTGCATTGCAAGGTATCTAACATCCATCACCGAATACCAGAGAAACTCCCCCCATCACTGTGACAAACAAAATTTTAAAAACTTTCAGGATACATTCTGGGGAGCCAAACTGCCCCACTGAGACCTATTATTGTAGACTGATAGCTAGGAATACACCCTAGCACAAGACTCATTTTACTATCTATAGCTGAATACCTGTCAAGCCAGAAGGGACTTAAGCATTATCCAGACCCTTGCTTCCCACCTAGCAACTGAGCATCAAAATCTCCAAAGAACTTTTCAAAATTTGCATGTCAGAGCTCTCCTGCAGACCAAGCACATGAGGACTAGGGCCCAGACATCTGTATTTTGAACACCCTCGACAAAAACTTCTGAAATCTGTTCATTCTCATCAATTTCTATGCTTTGGTACCACAGTTAGTGCAGACTAATCCTAGAATTCCTGACTTTCCAGCCCCAGAAGCCCAGGCCCAGAAAATATAGTGAAACCAACGGGTTCTTATGCTGGCTTTGAGACTCACGTGCTGTGTGGCTTTTTCTTGCACCCTACCCTCCCTGGGTCTCAATTTCCACACCTCAGAATTGGGTGATGAGAGGAAGCTGCTCTCTAGCTCTGTCAGCTTTGGATTCTCTATGCCCTACTTGGGGTATATTTCCCAGAAGCCTCTGTTTGAAAATTTCACCTCTGTGTCCCCAGGTTCCCAAGAAGGGCCCTCTATCACAGTTATTTGGTTGGGAAGAGTATCTTTCTGGTTCTGCTTGGAGGATGAGGGGTGTCGCCAGAATACCCTGAGAGGCCAGGACACCTCACTCTTTCTTCCACCAGTATTGACACAGATGGGATGCAATAGAAAGGCCCAGTGTAATATAAGTCCTGGGTAAACAGATGACCAATGGGGTAATTACGAACCTTGGCCCATGGCTACTCCTTGCTTGGTCCTGAAGAACTGGTTTCCAGACTGACTCAGAGGGACTGGGCTTTGGATAGCTGAGCACACCTGTATCCCGAGCTTAGGAGTCAGAGTAGGAGGAGAGGGCATCCATCCATATCTACAAGGGGATGAATACTTATTTATGTCCTTAAAAGTATAATTAAAGGACTTTTCTCTAGTAGGTTTTGAAAACACTAAAGGCAGTTGTTCTCCATGCCCAGGGGAACTGATCTAGGCAGAAGGATCAAGGACAGTTTGAGCTGAGGGGACGGGATGAGCAGGAGTCAACCAGGCAGAGAGGGGCATAAAAGTGTTCTGGCTGAGAGAACCGTACTATGCCAAGGCCTGGTGGTTGGCACAGGAAGGCCAATATGGCCCAAGATATAAGAGTAAGGGGAAGGGGAGGGAGAAGCTGGTACTCAGGTTAGTAGGGGCAGATGTGTAGGGTAGGTGTGCAAATCCACATGCCTTCAGGGGCCAGGCAAGTAATGTGACTGCTACCATTTGGGAATGTAAGCCCAGATTCATTCATTCATTCATTCATTCATTCAACTATTAAATGCTAGGTGCAATATCCTGGGAGGGAGATGTATCATTGAGCAAACAAGATCCCTCCTCTCATGCAACTTACATTCCAGTGGAAGTCAACAGACAAATAAACATATGGTAAGTTAGAAGGTGCCTAGGGCTATGAAAGAAACAGCCAAAACGAGTATAGGAAATAGAAAGTATGGGGGCTGGGACAGGATGACATGGTTGTTGCCAATTCTAAATGCATTTTAAATGGTAGGATAGGCCCCACATTTCAGTTTTTCAAACACAGTCAGAAATGTAAACTTTTTGGTAAAATCTCTCCATTTTAAAATTGTGATGTCCTAAGAAACTGTCAGAGTCAGGGACTATTCTCATTCTCTTTGCTAGGACTACTTTAGTTCTTTATGTCAAACAATGGGAACAGTTTCAGCACCCCAAGAAGCAGCACCCCGTGAAAAAATTTGTCCCTGTGCCATAGAAGTAACTTTCAGATATTGCCAACAATGCTTTCATCTACCTGCAGAGAGCTCTTCCTTTCTTTCATACACCCAAGCTGGTCAGAGCTTCTGTTTTCCTGGGGCAGGCACAGATGTGTTGCCTGCAGCCTCATGCTTGCCCAAGCTCTGTTGGGAAGACAGGACTGTTGCTTCAGAAAGAGACGAAGCTCTCCCAAGAACAGAAATAATAAAGAGGCTTGACACCAGTCACACCTCCTGATCTCTCAGGGCACTTGTAGGCAGAAGCAACAGGCAGATCACTCGTTATTCTTAGCAACAGGAAAACAGCAAGCCAGCATAATTTCTGGACAAAAAGAGCCAAAAAATGTAGGACTCTGTTGTTTTTCTTGTTGTAATCTGCATAATTTATCTTGTGACTATGACATAATTTACTGAATAGCCCCTGTTTGTTAATTCCATCTTTTTTCCCCAAGATAGAGGGGAAAAGATCTCTACTTGTACAGTAATTGTCAAGAGATCTAAAGGTTAGACAAGGGAATATGACTTAGGTCCTCCCGGAACTATGGACAATTCATTCAACTGTTTCAAAGTTTTATTTTTAAATTTAAATATGCCATATGTGTAGACAAGCTTGATGAATATTCACAGCATGAACATCAGTGTTCAGCACACGGATAAAGAAACAAAGCATTGCCCTTTCAATTGTTTTTTAAATAAATGCAGCTGAGGACTGGATGTAGCTGGTAAGCCTCCTGTCTGAGACCTCAGGCCCTTGTAGGACATAGTACTTTGATCTTTATCCAAAGAGCAGCAAGTGGCCATTGAGGTCATTTTAATTAAGGAGCCAACTGTATCACATTTATCTTTTAAAACAATCACTCTGTAGAGTATGTAGAATGGCTGGGACAAGATCCAAATGGGCAGACTAGTTACAAGGCGTTTGCATTCATCTAAGCAAAGATTGAAGACAGTTGGTTCTAGGTTAGAATAATGGCATAAGTTTAGAAGATGGACTCTTGGAAAGTGAGATAACAGATTAAGACCAGAGTCCCAGAGACACAGGCTACTCTGGCTAGCAGGCTTTCATGTGTGCTTTCCAGCTAGGAGCCTCAGGGAAGAAGTCACATTCATAGCTTAAAACAAACTAAACGATATCTAGTGAGCACTACCTTTAATGTGTTATAGCAGTATTGGGATACCTTTCCCTTCATCAGAGGATTCTTTCTGACTTGATATTTTCCCCAAAAGTAGAGTTGGTTGCATTACTCATCAACAGAGTGGTTGCATGCTGCTGATGCTTTTTCTATCTACGTTCATGTTATGGGTTGAATTGTGTCCCCCAACAATTCATATGTTAAAATGTTAACCCACAGTACCTCAGAATGTAACCTTATTTGCAAATGAGGTCACAAGAGATATAATAAGTAAAGATGAAGTCACATAAGAATAAGGTAGACTCCTAATCTGATATACCTGGTGTCCTTATAAAAGTAAAATGTGGACATAGACATGCACACAGAGAATGCCACACAAAGATAAAGGCAGAGATTGAGTGATGCTTTTACAAGTCAAAAAAAAAAAAACCAAAAAACCCCAAAAAACAAACCCAAAAAACAAAAAAACGCCAAAATTTGCCAAGAAACCACCAGTCTAGGGGAGAGGCCTGGGACAGATTCTTCCTCTCAGCCCTCAGAAGGAATCAGCCCTGCCAGTACCTTGACCTCAGACTCCTAGCCTTCAGAACTGAGACAATACATTTCCATTGTTCAAGATACCTTGTTTATGTTACTATGTTACTACAGCCCTACCAAACCAATACACCTAGATCCCCAAACTAGCCCTAAACTTCACTAGGCTGACAAAGGAGAAATAGGAAGGGCAGGGTAAAATGATCATTCCTCAGCAACCTCATGTCCCCTCTGAGCATCCAAGTGTCAGGGCAGTTGTTGGGTGATGGAGCCTCCGGAAGCCCTAGGGTCCACTGCCAACTGGCTTCCTGGTGGGCAAAAGCAACCTGAAGCTAGATCTGTTAGAGAGGACTGCCACATTTAGCTTAGGGGTGACAGATGTTACAAGGGGCACTGAAGAGGAACCACTCACTCAGACATATTTTAAATGCCTACTTTTACTATCTGCTTTCCAAGTAATTCAAGTATTTCAAATATTTATAGCATTTCCACTGGCTGCCCGTTCAAACATCTAACTCAACACTCCCTGATTATTGCATCATCATAGAGCCAATTAAACTCATTTCATTTGAATAATCTTACAAGTCCCTCCAATATACAAGTCGTTCCAGTCCTACAAAACAAGTTATTTATAGCTAGTAGTCCTACTTCTGACCTGCTATCCCCCTCTAGGGAAGCCTTGCAAAGTTTCTAGTTGGGAATAGTAGGCCTAGCAAGGATTGCTCAATGCTGTCTCAGGACACAATTTCACAACTGTAAAAACAAGTCAAATCCAAGGCCTTGTGGCAGACGATAGTACAGGGCATGTGTAAATAAAGATCAGCAGCTATTGTCTGGACCACACCCCAGACTATATGGAAAGCACCTACCTGGTAAGTCTTCCATAAATGATAACTCAAAGTACCAATCATCTACCAATAGATGTACTGATCCGTGAATTAAATTATATCTGTAGAAGATGACTTCAAAAGGAAGACACACCATAGTCAGCCCAATTAATTGAATGCTCTTCTTGAACTTAGCCCACAAAGCCCTTTATGATCAGCCACTGCCTTTCTCCACCTTCATCTCCCCTGTTTCCATATCACCCTAAGACTTTATGCCCCAGGCATACTTAGAGTGACTATATAATTTATTATCTAATGTGTGTCACTTTGGAGACTGAGGACATATTAAGTTTTCTGGGACAACAATCATACACTGGACTGTTCTGGGACTTCTGGTTTCCCTAATTATATGGAACTATTTAAGTTCCCTAACACGCCATGTTTTCTCATATCCCTAGTCTTTTCCATTTGCTCTCCTTTCTTCTTGGAACATCTCCTCCCTGGTCTACTTAAAGCACACTCTATAGCCCATCCCTTTGTGGATCCTTGTACAAGTCTTCTAGGTGGGCAAGAGCTCCCCTTCCTGTGTCCCCACTGTCTTTAGCACTTATCACATTCTATCTTAATTTCTCTGGCTACCCATAAGACCAAGTATTATACCTTTTTATCTTTGTGTTCTCTAGCCTACATCATGCTGTAGGTGCTCAAAAAGTATGTGTGTAATCAATGATTTTGTGATTAGTTTGGAGAAGAGGTAGGTGTGAAAACTAATTTCAAATGTCTAAAGGGTTGTTATCATAAAAGAGGGCCTAGGCTTGATTTACATGACCATGATGCTAGAATAAGAATATTGACTGGAAGCCTCAAGGAGATATATTTCAGCTCTAAATTGAAAACAACTTTCTAGCCAACAACACTATACAGAAAACAAACAGGCAGCTTTGGGCAGTAGAGAGCTCTTTGCAACTAGAGCTGTTTTATTGACTAGCATTGTATGAGGCAAGGATTCAGGCATGTAGTGGGTGAATGGCCTGGATAAACTACCTAAGACTCTGTGATTTATTCATTCATTCGATGAGTACTTACTGGGCACTAGGCATTGCACCAGGAGCTTGATAAATTAGCATAAAACAAACACACCCATGTAACTACCATGCAGAGCAAGGCCCTGTGCTTGGTAATGAACAAGATGGATATAGCCTTTGACCTCTTGGAGCTTACAGGCTTGCAGGAGAGATACATGAAATTGTAAAAATTACTTGGTATTAAAAGAGAGTGTGACCAATGTTTATAGAAACATTATTCACAGTGGCCAGGACATGGAAGCAACCAAAGCGTCCTACGACAGATGATTGGATAAAGAAGCTGTGGTACATATATACAATGGAATATTACTCAATGATGAAATACTGTCATTTGCGACAACATGGATGGACCTCGAGATAATCATGCTAGGCGAAATAAGCCAAACAGAAAAAGTTGTATATCACATGATATCATTTATATGTGGGATATAAACCTAAAAGCAACAAAGGAACAGGACAAATAAACAGAGACTCATGGACATGGACTATAGACTAGAGATTACCAGAGTGTAAGGGGTAGGGGAGGAGAGTGGAGGTAGATGGAATAAAAGGGGTCAATATATGGTAGCTAAAGGAAACTGGACTTTGGGTGGTAAACACACAATAGAATATACAGATGTCAAATTATAATGTACACCTGAAAATTATATAATTATATTAACCAATGTTACCCCGATAAACTTAATTTTTTTAAAAAATTGCAAAACAAACAAACAAAAGAGTGTGAGGAGAGAGATTGGGGTGGGGGTTAGAGAAGAGGAACTTAAGTTGAAAAGGCATGAATGTAAGAAACTTGTTGAGTTCTATACCTTAAACCTTTCTGGAGAGCTCAGGCTTCTTCTTCCTTACTTGATGCCTGCTCTTCCAGTTGGGCAACCTTCCTGAGTGCTGGCTTAGACCAGTCCATACCTGTCGGCTCCAGAGCTGTGAGTCCTTCTCAGATGACAGGTAACCAGGGAACTTTGATCATCTCAGGGAGACAGGTGGGTCAGCCATATGCAATCTTTAGTCACACCTCTTTCTTCCCTTCTTTTCTGAAAGACCATCAGAAGACTAGTTATATGCACAGACTTTGGGACAATAGAGACATGGGCAATGCCATAGTAGGTGTACCCAGGAGCCTGGAAGAGACTCAAATTTTCAGAGCAGCCAGCCTTCAACAAAGCACCCAACAGTTGGAGCCACAATCTAGAACTCCATGTACAAAGCACAAATGACAGCAGGTAAGACAAGGGTTTTACAGGATCACAGGATTTTCTCCTCTATACTGATGAGGAATAACACCAGGATAATACAACAGCCATTCAAGAAATGTTTGCTTGATTTTGCTAAATAAATTTTTTAAAATATCATACATAAAGCCTTCACTATAGACCAGGCACTGTGTTGGATGAATACATATGCATTATCTTATTTAATCATCAAACAGCCCTAAAAGATTGGCAGAATTATTATCTCTATTTTACAGTTGAGGAAACTGAGGCTTAGAAGTTATTAAAACTTATCTAGGTTTATATATCTAAAGAATGGTAGGCCTGAGTATCTTCAAAGCCCAGGCTTCTGCCCTCTGTTCTGTAAAAACTTTCATGGAGTTAAATGAAATCCCAATAAAGCAAAGTGGGTCAAAATGAGCTACCCTCTCTGAACTCCAAAGGTAGATGATAAAGCCCTCAGCAAAGTAGCATTTTAGCAAGAGAGGAATTGAAAACCTGAGTTCACAGTGTAGGCAAAGTAAAAAAAAAAAAAAAGAAGAAAGAAAAAAGAAAGAAAGAAAGAAAGAAAGAAAGAAAGAAAGAAAGAAAGAAAGAAAAGTAGAAAAAACTTTGTATTACTCATATTACAAAATAATAATCTAATATATAATTCATATGCCTATATAAAGAGAACTAACAACCAACAGGAAAATGGGCAAAAATATGAATAGAGATCACAAGAAATATATACAAATAGCACTTAAACATATGAAAAGATGTTCAACTTAATTCTTTAAATACATGCAAATTATAGCTAAACAAGGGTAGCATTTATCTCCTATAAACTTGAAAAACTTGTGAGATGAAACTATTATGGCCTCGAATGTATGCTATGTTGGAAAAGAAGGAAACTGAAAATCAATGACTTAAGTATCCAGTTCAAGAAATTATAAAAAGAATAACAAACTAAACCCAAAGAAAATGGAAGAAAGGAAATAAGAGGACCCAAAAACTCAAAATTGTTTCTCTGGGGAAAAAAAAACTAATAAAATTAATAACCCTTGGCAGGATTGAACAAGGAGAAAGAAGAGGGAGAGAGAGAGGGAGAGGAAAGGGAGATGGGAGGGGAAGGGAAGGAAATCAAAGGGAAAGGAAAAGAGAGATAAAGAATAAACAAATTTAGTCCAATATCAGGAATAAAAAAGAAGATATCACAATAGTCTTTAAAGATGATACAAATATATGGCCTATGCTATAAACTTGTAAATATAGGTGATATAAAAAATTTCCAGAAAAACATAATAGATGCCAACACCAAAATAATTAGAATTATCCAACAAAGGTGTGTATTGCAGCCATGATAAAAAATGCTTCAGTGAGCATTTAAGAATGTATGTGAAATAAATGAAAAAAAAATACACACAAACATTTGACAATTTATAAAAAACAGGAACCAATTTCTTTAAAAAAAAGTACAGCTCACCCAATATGAAATAGATCATTTGAATAGTCCTATTAAGTATAAAGGAAATTGTCTTCATAATTTAGAAACTCCCCAAAAACAAATCTCCAGGTCCAGATCATTTCACTGGAAAAGTTGAGCAAACATTTAAAGAAAAAATACATGTTTTAAACTATCTCTTCCAAAAAGTAGAAAACACTTCCCAATTCATTTTATGAAGCTAGCATTAATTTAATACCAAAACTAAATAATGACAGCAAAAAATGGAAGCTACAGACCAATATCCCTCATGAACATAGAGGCAATAAT
Organism: Cynopterus sphinx; assembly: GCA_030015415.1. Lineage (NCBI taxonomy): Eukaryota > Metazoa > Chordata > Mammalia > Chiroptera > Pteropodidae > Cynopterus > Cynopterus sphinx. The sequence continues at coordinate 43,484,971 of CM057382.1, read as the reverse complement.
CAATGAAATGTTAAAACTTAGAAATACATAAAAAGAATCATACACTATGATTGAGTGAGGTTTGTTCCAGAAATATGCTTCAATATTTGAACATCAGTCAATGTAATCCACAATGTTAACAAGCTAAAGAAGAAAAATTACAAAAATTATATCAAGCACTTCATAAACAAGTACTTGACGAAATTTAACACCCATTTATGATAAAGACTCTAGAAAAATAAGTACAAGGGGGAAGTTCCTCAACTTGATAAAGAACATCTACAAAAACCTTACAACTAGCATTCTATTTAATGGTTAAAGACTGAATGCTTGTCCCATAAGATGAAGAACAAGGCAAGGATGTACACTCTCATCATTCTTTTTTCACCATAGTATTAGAATTTCTACCTAGTGCAATAAGACAAGAAAAAGAAATAAAAGACATACGGACTGAAAAGAAAGAAACAAAACTATTTCTATTTGCAGACGATATTATTTTCCACACAGAAAATCCCAAGAAACCTACAACGTATTTCCTAGAACTAGTTAGTGAGTTCAGCAAGGTAGCAGCATACAAAACTAACATACAAAAATTTATATACTAGCAATACACGTATCAACAGTGAAATTAAAAATACAATATCATTTACGGTTGCTCAAAAAAACTTATTTAGGTGTAAATCTAATACGACATGTACAGGGTTTGTATGTTTAAAACTATGCACTGCTGATGAAAGAAATCAAATATAAAAGATCTAAATATAATGTGGAGAGATATAGCATACTCATGGTCTGGAAGACTCAACATAGTAAAAATGTCAATATTCCTTATATAGTCAGGTTTAGCTTGATTTCTACTGAAACCTCAACAAAAATTTCTGTAGATGTATAGATTATTCTAAAATTTATATGAAAAACAAAGGAACTAGAATAGCAAAGACAATCTTAAAAAACAAAGCTGTAAGTCTATGATACTGTGATTTATAACAAGAAATAGATAACTGGTCTTTATCCCCCTCCCTAGTGCAGAGCTCCTAAAATCTTTGGAATTTCCTAAGTGGTTAGAGAGATAAAGGTCTCTTTTGTTATTCATAATATGCCCCTTTCAACTACACCTGGGTTCACATTAATTAGGCTACTTTTAATTAGGTTGCCAGGGAAAACTTTCAGCCCCATTCCCCATATCAGGGTAGGGGAGAGGGACTAAAGGTTGAATCAATCACCAATGGCCAATGATTTAATCCATCATCTACATAATGAAACCTCTATAGAAACTCAAAAGGATGGGATTTGGAGGACTTTCAGAGTAGTGAATGCATCCATGTGCTGAGAGAGTAGAGTGCACCCCAGTTCCACAGGCACAGAAGCTCCCGCACTCAGGACCTTTCTGGACCTTACCCTATATACTTTTCACTTGGCTATTCACCTGTGTCCTTTAGAATAGCCTTTAAAACAAACTGGAAAACACAGGTACATTTTCCCCGAACTTTCTGAGCCAGTCCAGCAAATTGTCTAACCCAAGGAGGGGACCATGGGAACTCAATTTATAACTGGTCAGTAAGTAGTACAGGTGATAACCTGGTCTTGCAGCTGGTGTTTGAAGTAGGGACAGTCTTGTGGGCCTGGGCCTTACTCTCTGAGGTTTTATGCTATCTCCAGGTAAATAATGTCAGAATTGAGTTAAACTTGTAGGATACCCAGTTGGTCTTTGCTGAAATGAGAATTGCTGGGCATGGGGAAAATTGCCATGTATGTGGTGTCAGAAGTGTTAATAGCAGAGGAGAAAATGAGTTTTCCCTGAAAAAGCCTCCTATCACTAGATATCAAGATATATTAAAAATGACAGTTAGTTATTAAGAGAGTACAGTGTTGGCGGAATGGTAAGTAAAAGAGCACTGGAAAAGCACAGTGTCCAGAGACAAGCCCACACAAATGGACACCTGAATTCTGATTAAGATAATGCTTCAGAGAAGCAGGATGCAGATAGAGTTATAAATAATGGTGGTAGGTCAAATATATATTTGTATGGAAAAATATATATGGCACTTGACCCATATCTTACAGGATACACAAAAATCAATTCCAGAATGATCATATCTACATGCGAAAGGTCAACAGTAAATCTTCTGGAAAATAATATAAGAGATCACCTTGGGTAAGTAGGGAGCTCTTAAATAAGACACAAACAACACCCGTCTTTAAAGACAAAATTGATAAATTAGGCAATGTTAAAATTAGGACTTTCTCTCCATCAAAAGGCTGCATGTGGGGACAGAAGAGCAAGTCACAAAGGGAAGAATATATTTGCAACACATATAACTAAGGATTTCTCTGATCATAAGTTCCCTCACCCGTAGGGTTAAGTGAGACAATATAGCACAGTACCTGGCATGTAGGAAGTGCTCCATAAATGTTTACATTGCTGCTCTTATAATAGAGTCATCCAGGTAAAAGGAATCAAGCTATTTACAGGCAGACAGAATCTCTCCTGTTTTGGACACTCCACAAAGAAAGATTTCAGAAGGGTTTCCTTGGCCATTCTTTCATAAACCTTAAACCTTACAAACCAATGTTGAGAACATTCCCTCAGGTATCCTTTGTCCCACTGCAAGTAGACCTATTGGACAAATAATACAGTTGGAAGGGTTAAGAAGTGCAATAGGGAACGTGGAAGGTGAAAGTGGGGTTTACTGTCAGCTGTGTCAGCTCACACAGTGGGATCTCAGATCAGCAGGAGATGCTGGTCAGGGGGAAAGAAAGGCCTCACTTTTTTCAAACATAGTGTTATTTATCAAAATAGTCACCAAGATTCCCAGAAGCATGAAAAAGGGGTCTTTCAGAATGGTTTCAAAGGGGTCACCACCTTCCTGCTGAGACAGGCCCGGGAGAAGCCAAAGCTTAAATGGGGGCACATTCGGACCTGTGCAATGGGGAAGCACTTAGGGCAAGGCCAGGATCAGAGGCCATTCCCCAGCAAGTCTCCACAGTGGTTTGAATCCTCACCCCTTAGCAAAGGACCTGAGTTTGCCTCTAGCTGTCCTTCTTCCTTTCCTTCCTCTGCAAGGGGAGGTCACAGAGTCTAGAAACATAAGGCCCCTAATATGAAGCCAGGGGCACTGAGGATGAGGACCCTTGAATAGGCCCACCCTCATCAGTTTGGAGAGCCAGAGGCCTTATTCCTAGGACAGCATCAAGTACTATGTGCAAACCTTTCCGTAGGTGACTGAGTTTGTGTGCACCCTTTCCACCCTTGACCTCACCACAGCCCCATGGACCAAGCATTATCCTCATCCCATTTTACAGATGTCTGAGCTGAACCTCAGACAAATAAAATTAATCACCCAAAGCAGTTCTCAGGCCACAGATCTATCCCACTGTATAATCCTCCCTTCATGAAGGCAACAAGAATCATATCATGTTATCATTTTTGAACATCTCTTGTGTGCCGAGCATATGACTAGGTGCTTCACTTCCATCAGCTCATTTGTCTTTCAGAAGGATCTCAGAGGTAGGTGGGGGTACCCCATTTTACAGGTTCAAAGAAGGTAATAATAAGGGATCATATTTGGTGACAGGCACTGTTCTAAACACTCTCATGTACAATGAGTCACTCAGTCTTCCCAACAATCCTGTGAGAATGAGTATTTCAGAGACACAGGAACTGAGGCTCAGAGAATCAGTACAGAGTTTGAGGGCACACATCTAGGAAGTAGCAGAGCTGGGATTTGGACAGAGCGTTCATAGCACTGTTTTGCGTCTCTGGCAGTACAGGCCGCTTCCCCAAGGTGATATATAGAAAATTTCAGAGTCGGTTTGAAACCCCTGAAAACCCAGGCTCTTCCCACTCAGAGGTCACTATACAGTAGGGCTAGAGGGAGGCTCGGGTCATGTTGGAGGCCGTCTCCTCTCCATTTCAAAGATAGCTCTGTGCAAATCAGTCCCCACACACAGGATGCGTGGAGGCAGAGTCCTTCATGGTGGCGTCCTGCCCAGTTGGGCTAAGAAAGCTGGCACCCAGCATGACCAAGCTTCTATGCCAGTTTTTCCCTCTCTGCCTGCTGCTGCTCGCTGGCTGACAGCAGTCCCTGACTCTCATTCTCTCCCTTGGTCCCCATAGAAAGTGCTGACTGGGAGGTGGAGAAGTAGCTTAGGGGGAGAGCAGACCCCTGCCTGCCCCTCCGGAAGGGGTAAAAGGAGCTGGGTGGGGGTAAGGAGAGGGGTGCAGGGGAGTGGTTCTAGAGTTGTGGGAAAGGGGTAACCTAGCAACCACTGGCCCATGCAGTCACAAAGCAGGCAGACTTGCCCACAGAACTGACAAGCCTTCCCTTTGACTGTCCTCTTACTCCTTCCTACTCTGGCAGCAGGGCCTTCTCATCCACATGCCGTAGTGGGCACTTGCCTCGGTGAGTCCAGGGATCTGTCGAGGGGAGGAAATGGACACTAGAGCAAGTCTCAGGCCAGGGGAGAGCTCAGAGGGGCCGACAGAGGGAAAGGGAAGTGCTGTCCCAGAACTGGTGTAAGCGTCAGGACCCCTTGTGCCTGGCTGGCTGGGAGCCAAAGGGGAGAAGGAGAGTGGGGGAAAAGGCAAGCTTGACCCACTAGAGTCCCTGCTGACCTCCCTAGAGCAGCTGTGGGGTGTGACCCATTAGTGGCTTATAAAATCGATTTAATGGATCACGTCTAACATTGATAAAAGAAAACAAGAAAGATGAAAATATCTGCGTGCATCATATGTAGCAAGGGTAAGTATTGCTTTGGATATACTCGCTTCAGTGTCACATCCACACACAAGCATGTGTAATGCATGTGTGAATTGGGTCATGATGCAAAAATGAGTTTCTTACTGTGGTCACAATCAAAGCATTTGAAAGTCTCTGTTCTAAACAGTACCTTTTCCTGTAGACGGGTGGTTTGGGGCTTCTGAATGCCCTGTTGTCAAGCCTACAGACTCTAAGTGCTCTAGAGCCCAGCCACTGTCATCAGGGATGTGCAAAGTTTCCTTCAAAGGAAGCTCTGCCAACTTTTTCTCTTTAGAGAAAAGGTCAGGAGTCTTTGAGTTAGGGTTCCTGGTTCCTTTCTGTGCCCCCTCAAAGTCTCTCTCCCCTTCCCTGACCTCAGGCCATACTGCCCCATTCCTCCACCCTAACCTGATGAAAGGCTGGCCCTGGGGGTCTTTGAGGTCCCTTGAAGATTCTGTGACTCTGAGGGTTAATTCTCAGAATGCACTGATTTCCTGCCTCAACCTTAGTTCTGCCCCCTGCAACCCCCAACATTTCAGCTGTATGTATGTGTCTATACATTCTGGTCCATAGATTTAGATTAATCACTACTCTTGGCTTTGACTCCTCTCATCTTTCATCTATGTCATTTAATTAGCTTACTGAATAATATAATGGAAACCAGCAAATGCACCACACCCCAACCCAATATCTAGAATACCATCGCACATTTACGCTCCTTTCCTACTTGACACCCCCCCTCACCCCCCGCCCGCCACCTGCCCTCAGAAACAGCCACTAGCTGAATTTCATGCTTAGCACTTCCTGGCTTTTTTTCTTGTTTCATCACATGTTTATGATAACTTTACTTGTTTTTGAACTTTATTTTTAAAAAGGACCTCAGGCTACATGGTCTTCTGCAACTTGCTTTCCTTGACTTAGCATTAGATTTGTAACATTAATTTATGTTGTGAGTAACTGTGGTTCATTCATTTTCATTGCAATATAAGGCTCAATTGTCTGAATATACCACAGCTTATTTATTCATTCTTCTGACATTGGACACTTGAGTTGCCCCCAGGTTTTTGCTAATTTGAATCATGTTAGTTTAAATATTCTTACATATAACCTCAGTTGCACATCTGTAAGAGTCGCTGGATGACACAGCATACAAATGTTCAGTTTTGTAAGACATTGCCAATCTTGTCCCCCCAATGTGTCTGTTCCAGTTTATAACCCCACTGACAATCTATAAGAGGTCCTGATATTCATCTTCAACACTAGTATTAAGTGTACTGGTCTTCACTCTATTAGAAACCCTACAATGGCTGCAGAGGTGAAAATACAATTGGCTGGACATCCACTGATGAGGTAAGGCATTAATTATCCTACCCTGCTGACAGACGAGGTGGTGGGATTGGAACAGGGTAGAAGACAAAGGTGGCCTCAGTGAAACTCAACAAACTGGAGGTCTAAGAGAGGTAGTCCTTCCTTACCTTCCACTGCCATCAGCCAGGCCCCTAATGGGTTCTCAGGCCCGAGGTAGCACAGGTCACAGGTTAGGCCTCTCCTTGGGTGGGGAGAGGATGTGGTGGCAAGGGCCAGCACTGAGCACAGAAACTCCAGGGGTTTTCAGGGAATGACTTCCTCTGTTATTTGGGGTTAGGGGAGGCTAGCTAACTGTGACTTTCAGAGAAGGTTTGCTTTATTTCTTTAAGTCCCAGATCTCTTAGAGGCGAATCCAGGACGGAACAAGAAACTCAGGGGCCTGATCAGCAAAATCCTCAGAGGGTCCTGGGGCAGAACGCCTTGCTTAGCATATCCAGAGTCCATCTATACTCCTCCAGAGGGACTCCCAGCCAGGGACACCAGGAGAAGGGAAAGCAGACAACAAGCAGGCAGGTGGTCCCACCAGGCACCAGGCAAAGAGCAACTCACTTCTGGATCCTTGCTGGACCAACTTTGACCTCTTCCTCCAGGGGCAGAGGCACAGCATCCTCGGGAGGGGGAAGGGGTACAGGGTGGAGGAGAGAGAACCTGAGACAGCTTCTCTCCAGGGAAGCGAAGCAAGAGCTTGAAGCTTTCCAGCGGCATTGCATCCCTCAGAGCTGCCTCATCAGCTCGGCATCTGAGAAGGGCCCCCACAAGGAAAGGACTTGCTGATGTAGCCTGTCCTTGGCAGCCAGCTTTGGCCCCAACGCTTAGTCTGGGCCAAAACTGCCCCAGATGGCGGGGGGCGGGGGAGAGAGGAATGACAGCCTATAGCTGGCTTCTCCTGGGCTGCCAACAGTTTGGCTTGGGGAGAGGCCCTTGCTGGGGTCAGTTCTCTTGCCCTGGAGGTGTATATAAAGTCCTTTTGTCCCAATCAGATATTTGGATAAGAAGGTAGGTCAAAGGCTTCTCCTTCCGGCTTTTAGAGATGCTTTCTGGGAGAAAATTGGAGTTCTGGGAGATTCCATCTGAGTTCTTTCAAATGGATCCCAGCTCCCTGCTAAGGAGCTATAGAAAGACAGAAAGCCTCCTGGGAATGAATTGTCTCAAGTGGGGAAAAACCCTGGGGGAGGCCCATCTGTGGGGTTCAGGAGTGGGAGAGAAACCCTGGAAACCATGTTTCAGAGTATCTCAGGAATGGACTCTGCAATAAGCACTGGGCTCTGAGCTTGGGTGGGTGCTACTTCCAAGAGGCTCCATTAGCTTCTCCTTTACCCTCTTCTTCAGTCCAAAGGCTGAGCTGAAGCCTGAGAAGAAGTCAGGGCACAGGCCAAGAAACCACGAGGACGATGGACCACAGAAAGAACTGAAGGTCCCAGGGATCGTGGATTTCGAGGTGATCCAAAAGGAATTGAAGACCCCCAAGCCCCAAACCTCTGGCACCTACCGCTTCGGCCGCCTTAGTCATCACTCCTTCTTCTCCCGGCACCACCCCCACCCGCAGCGTGTGACCCACATCCAAGGTAGGGCTGGGGTAGGCCAGGGCCTGGCCGGTGACAGTGGGGCGGTATTGAAAATTGGAAAGGGAAGACCCATCCCTTGTTTCCAGGAAAAGGCTCAGAGAGAATGGAGACTTGGTCAGGGTCACAGGGCTGTTTGGACACTTGTAAGCACTTGGCCAAGCCAAGATCTGACTTGGGGGCAGACTATAAGGGCAGACCATATATCCCTACAAGATGTCCTTTGCCACCAAATCTCCCATATTATAAATTAGAAAAAGGGATGAATGTTCTACCTCAGAGCTGAGCTCTGTTCTCTAACTCAGGTCATTTCATCCATCAAGTATTGAGTATGTATGGGTCAGACACCTTTTCAGACCCCACAATACGACAATGAACAAGACAATTTCTGCCATCATGGAGCTAACTCTCTGGTGGGGAAGGATAGGAGATAGCTAAGGTGTCAAGAGTGTGGTAAGTGCTAAGGCTATAGAGGGAAGAGCTGGTCAATAGCATTGCATTTGAGCAAAGAACTAAAGGAAGAGAGGGCATGAAACAGCCATGTGGATATCAAGGGGAACAATGTCCCAGGCAGAGGAACCAGCAAGTATAAAGACCTGAGGCAAGCATCTTGGCTCTTTGGAGAAACAGCACAGAGGCCAATGCGGCTGGAGCAGAGGAAAGAGGGGGAGAAAGGAGATGCAGCAGAGGGGCAATGGGGACCCCAATCACATGGGCCTTAGAGGACACTGTAATCATCTTAAACCATCTCACTGAGTCAGGTGGGAACCCTTGGAAAGTTAAGAGCAAAGTGGCAGAAGTGATCTATGAGCCTCTTGTCTAGGCGATAGCTTATACCAGGGAGGTAGCAGTGCAAGAGTGAGTGGTCCTGCTCTAGAGACATACAGAAGGTATAGGCAATGGGATTTGTTGATTCATCAAAAATGGGCTGTGAGAGGAAGAGAGGAATCAAAGTTGACTCCCAGGTTTTTTGGCCTGAGTAAACTGGAAAACTAGAGTTTCATTGGCTGTGACAAAGAAAACTTCAGAAGGGGCCAGTGGAGGGTGGGGACCTGGGAGAAGCAAAACTGTGACATCCAGGTAGAGGCACAGAGGAGGCAATTGGGTGTGGAGTTCAGGGAAGAAATGCAAATGTGAGAGTGATTCAAGGAAGGATGGTGTTGGATGTGGCACACCTGCGCGGGATTATCCAGGAAACTGTGCAGATACAGGAGAGGAGAACCTGGAGACTGAGCTCCAGAGCTCCAAGGCTAAGAGGTTGAGGTGAGGAGTAAGCAGCGAGGAAAGAAAGCGTGGCTGGTGATCTAGGAGGAGCCAGGAGAGTGACGGGTCCTGGCACTAGAAGGAAAGTATTTTAGGAAGGAAAGAATGAGAGACAATGTTTAGTACTAACCAGGCTGGTCCGTCAAGCTTGACTATCTAATAATATAATGTCACAGAGACCTTAGGCCAGAGGCTCCTCAAGTGTAAACTGCCTGCCACCACCTCCAGGCTGCCCTGCATTCAGCCCTGGACAGGCTGACAGAAGGCAAGATGTTTTATCCGGAAGGAGTAGCTAGATATCACTCCCTGTGGTTTGAGCCCAAGTCCCTCTTGTCACGAGCTATGGCTTATTTTCTCCACCCCCAGGGGCCCCCCTGCTGCTTACTTCTGTGTGCTCACACCTGCAATCACTGCTTTGTTGTAGAAAGCCAAAGAGACCTAGGACTAGAGTCTCTGGAAGCCTGACGCACTGCATGGCCCTGAGCACTTCTCTTTCAGTCCATTCTAAGCGTCCCCAGTGGTAAGGTATGGGTGGTTGCAGAAGCCCTCTGGGCTTTAATGAATCTATGAACTGTGGTTACTGGAAGAAGTGGGGCCAGTGCTCTCCCTGCCCACAGCCTCCTCCTGGTCTCCTAGAGCTCTTGGGGTTCAGCCATGAGCCCTTCCCACAGCCTCTACCCCTTCACAGATCTTACCGGGAAGCCCGTCTGTGTTGTCAGGGACGAGTTCTCTCTGGCCCCCTTACTTCAAACTGCACTTGCATCCCACTATCTGATGGGGATGCCCACCATCTCTGTCCCCATTGGAGACCCACAGTCCAATCAAGACCCCCGGCTTTCTTCTGGTGAGTACTTGAGCCATAGACCCTCTGCCTTGGCTTATCCCTCTGTTCAAGGGCCCCCCACTGGGGCCGGTGCCTGAGAAGGAATGGGCCTTTGGTCATAGGTTGGTGGGATCCAGTGAAGTACTTTGATTTTTCCTCATTTACTTGAGCATCTGCAGCTGCATTATTCCCCACCCCACAGATCTTCAGAAATGTGCCCCTGCTTAGATTTGAGGTGTTTGAGGAGTAATAACAAGCAGAGGAAACACAGATTTGGGCAATTGTCATGTGACTTACAGCTATCAACAGAAGTAATATTGTAAATATTTAGTTCTTACATGTTCAGGCACCAGCCATCAGAACAGTCAGCCATAGAGAGCACTGCATCAGCGTTCTGGAGGCCTCTGTTCTGCCGGGTCTTACCCTTTCCTTTGGGGGGAATCTTGAAGGAGAGGCTGGGACAGACTGCAGGGCAGAGGTTTGGAAGCCTTGCTCAGTGCTCTGCAACAACCCCTTTAGGAGTAGTTCAATATTTTAATAACTGGCGCCTCATATCCACTGAATCTCAGCCCTGGCTTCAATTTCCTAAAAGAGGCAAAGCAAGATTAAACCACTTGCATCTTGGCACACATCGCCAAATGTTCTCCAGTGTCTGCCAGTAAGGCCACTGGCCAGGACATCATCAGCCTCCTCCACGCCTATTTTTCCGCCCACCAATGGCGTGACACTTAATCTTTCTCCCAAGGGCTCCACCTCCCCCTTTCTCATTAAGATATGGGTGGAAGGCTGCAGGGAGAGGAGGCTCTTCCATTTACAGCCCTCTGGACACCTGGTGCCTCAGGGAGGGCAAGGAGGAGGCTCCAGACGTCAGTTGGTGGGATCTTGTCTCCTCCTCCCAGAGGCCTGGAAGAAGGAGTTGAAGGACCTGGCTTCCCGGGTGGTCGTCCTCACCAAGGAGAATGAGCCGAAGAACAAGGAGGTGAGTGCAGAACAAAGGCGCTGTCTGAGGAAGAGATGAAATGGCTCCATCCCTTTGTAAGGAAATCCCTCCCGGGTTGGTTCAACCTGACCAGCAGGAGAGCTAGCCTTTACTGAGGCGATGCTGTCGATGCTGTTGGCACTGGGGAGGAGGGGCTGACGGATACCGGCTGAAGGGAGAGGGCCACAGTGAGGGCTCAGAGGAGCCGAGAACACACCCAGGTGGAGAAATCCAAGAAAGTTCCTAGTATAGAAGTGAAGAGGGGAGGCACCCCAGTGGGGGCCTGCAGCACAAAAACCCAGAAGCTGGAAAACGCAGGACATCTTTAGAAAGCAGAGGACTGCAGGACAGGGTACAGCGGGCAGCAGTGGGGTAGAAGGTGGGAAGGGGCCAATTTAGAATGTGGGCAAGGCCAGCACATTGTCATCTCTGAACCCAATGTAGTGTCTAATCTCACAAAGAGTTAGAGAATCACTGACGGTTTTTAAACAGGATGGGTGGCCTCATGCGTGCTATGTGCTGACAAACCACTAAAGACAAGTGGGAGGCAGCTGGAAGATAGTGGAATTGGTCCTAAGACAGTCCTGGTCCTTTGTGGCTGAGTCCCATCCTGCCCTTGTATTGAGCAGCAGAGTTCTTGTCCCTGCTCTGCAGCTACCTCAGGGCAACTCAGCTAAATGCTCTGGGTCTCAGTTTTCTTACTTTTAGAATGGGAGGATACTACCAGTCTTCACTGGAGTTGTAGGGGCTGGAGATCACAGACCTTAGGCCCATGGACTTGGCTTAGGAAGGTTTCACAGGGCTAAGAAAGGATGCCAAGCTGTGGGGGTCAGACCTGTATGCAGCAGAGCTAAAAATTCAGGTAGGTGGTGGGGGCCTTGGCAGAGGATACTGTTTTCAAATCTCTGATGGGCTAGGGGGAGAGGCAGCAGGGAGGGGCTGCCCAAGGAGGAAGTATGTAGCCGGCATTCAACTAAGTTCCAGAAGTTAAAGCTTTGGCTTTATTGGAAGAGGCCCCCACTGGGAAGAGGGGTCTAAGGACAGGGTGGGGCTGGCCTGGTGAGCATCCCAGGTCCCTGCAATGCTGTGATTCCAGGAGAGGAGGTGATGGGTGCCCGGGAGATGTGACCCAGCCTCTTCTCTTCTGGCTGTCTTCTCCTTCCTCTCTCTGCCCATCTCTCTCTCTCTCTCTCTCTCTCTCTCTCTCTCTCTCTCTCTCTCTTTCCACGCTCCCTACCCTGCCACCATCTCTCCCATCTCCCCCATCTCTCCCATCTCGCCCATCTTTCTCCTTGCCTGGAGAGTCTGGCCACTTTTCTCCCAGCAGAAGGAGGAGCCTCAGCGGGAGCAGGGGGCAAAGTATTCAGCGGAGACAGGAAGGCTCATCCCAGCTTACTCAGGAGCCCTGAGCCGCCGCAGCTCCCGCCAGGGCCAACGGAACTCCCCTTCTAACAGAGATGGAGGAATCCAGACCTCCATCTTGCAGGACCAGGAGCTGTTGGTGAGACCCTGGGAAGGCCAGGGGCTGCGGCCCTATAGAGGCCTTGGTCTGAGGGCAGAGACCAGGGTGGTACTGCATCCAGGCTCACAGCAGTTCCAAGAAGGACTCGTAAATGGCTGTGAAGTGTGGCCTCTCCCAGGGATACTTGCACCTAAGACTGTAAGACTTAAAAACCCCAGACCTGGAAGAAAGGAGCCTGAATTCTAAGCCCCTGCTGCCTCCGGGTTTCTGTGTAAGCCTTTCCCACTTAGTTAAGTCCTTTCTCCTCTTGAGGTCTTAGTTCCACGGTATAGCCAAACTGGGAGCATGAACACACCAAACAGGTCTGTTCCAGCTGTGGCGCTTGGTGAGTTCAAGGGAGCTACAGCAGTGGAATGAGAAGCATGGAGAGGAAGGTCTTGACTAGTATGTCCTCAGACCATACCCCAGTATGCTGTGCCCTACAGCCTACAAGGCTGGTCCCAGTCTGGTGACCCCACACTCTGAGAGGGATTTGGTCTGTGCTACAACAAAGCACAAAGTCCACCACCTCCATGTTCAAGTTTCCTGATCAAAGGCCTGAGATGAGTCCATGACTCGTTCCAGTGAGTTAAGGCATTGAAATTCCCTGCTAAAATGCACATGTGTTCTCTAGAAAAAAGCCAAACTATGAGCCAGCATCTTGACACCCTCCCCTGTGACTAGTGTTTTAAGCACGCTGTCCCTGTGGAGCCTTACAGTGAATAGAGTTCAGTGAAGTGAATAGAGTAGACAGGGCCTAAGACCTCCATTCCACAGATGGGGTAGGCTGAGGCCCTTCCAGACAACATTCTGTGTCTCAGGTCTCCAGAGAGGGAGCAGCATAGCCAGGACTAGAACACAGTACTTTCTCCATCATAGGGCGGCCTCACCTTGCCTGGAAGTAGGTTCTCGGGTTCCGTGGGGAGGGGGCACAGGGCAGGTAAGTTGGATGCCAGGAATGGAGAGTGGGGGTGGGGTCGCCATAGCGGGCGGGCCCTGGGGGTAAGACTGGGCACCCTAGCAGGCATAGGCCTGGGAGAGGCCAGACCCAGGCCTCCCTCTGACCTCCACTGGTTCAAGCGGGGTCTCCTGAAAGAAAGAACCCCACTTTCCTAGGATACCCGGTGCTCTACTCCCCATCGAGGGCTCCAACTCCAGCCAACCATAGACACAGTCGCCATCAGCATCCCAGCCTAGGGAGACCCCATAGCCCATCCAAGACAGAGCTGGATCTTTTTCCAATGATCCTTGACTGGAGAATGCAGTGGGGAAAGGGCCCTGAAGCAGCAAAGATGGCAGAGGCTGAGGATGCGGCTGGAAGCAAAGCGGGCATGCTATCCAGCTGTAAGGAGCCCTGAGCGGAGCAGTTTGCAAAACCAGCCATCCCCATCCCTCATGCTGCCCGAGATCATATCACCTCTTTGCTAACATCTCCAGGCTCTGAACGTGGGAACTTCAGGGTGGGTTGTCCCCTGGGGTCCCTGAAATTCCCACACCAAGGACTAGGGCATTCAGGACTCACTGCATCTTTGAGGAGCTGACTGGCCAGCTCTGACTGCCCTCCCAGTGGGGGACTTTGGGGGTACAACCAGCCTCTGGTTGTGAGGGTTGGTTCTGCCACAATCTCCCGCTAGGTGTCCCTCCTCTCTCAAGGCCTATCCAGTAAGGGGATTAAAAATCTCCCTCCAGGGCCACTAGGAGAGAAAGCCCTCTGTAAAAGGCCAAGCCTCACACAGAAAAGAGCCAGGAACCATCGTGGGTACCAGTTCAGCCAAGCATTGGCTCTGGGATCCCACTTTGCGGAGGCGGGCACTTGTGCTGCCAGCTGGAACATGCTGTCCAGCACACTGACCCAGGCCTGTCTTTCTGCCCACAGATCTTGGAACTTCTATGTCAAATCTTGCAAACAGACTCTTTGAATGCTATCCAGTTCTGGCTACTCTACGCTCCCCCAAAGGGTGAGACACAGCCTCGTGCCCAGGTCCTCAGAGTGGAGGCTGCTGAGGGCCCTGCCTTCTGGTTCTATAGTATGTTCATGTCACTCAGCTCCCATCCCAGGGCCTGGGCCTTCTGCTTGGGCCTCTTCTCCTTTTTGGAGCCAAACAAACCTTTGCCAACCTCTTCCCATTCCTCAGCAGATTTCCATGACCCCATTCCTCAGAGGGGACTCTTTCTCCATACTGACCACAAGTCTCAGCACCTGGGAAGGACTTAGCAGGCACAGGCCCTCACCCACTACTGTGGGAAATGCATGCACGCATAGACGCAAATACACACACATAAGGACACACAGGTATATGCACATGAATGCATGAATGGACATCCATACATATACTGGGACAGTAGGTAGAGGGTATGTCTAAGCCGGAGGGTAAGGAGTGATGAGAGCCAGAGAGCTGATTGGAGAAGGTTTCCTAATGGGGAGGAAGAGGGAGTGGGCCTCCTACAGGCTTCCCAGAGAGGGCCCAGGCTGAGGAAGGCAGGTGAGCCAGGAACAAGGCACAAGGAGGGAAGTGGGGTCTCTCCATGGGGCCCTGTGGGCAGATGTGAAATAATTAGAGAAAACTGCCCTGGCCACGGTTGAGCAGAAAAGCTGAAGGTCTTGCTTCCTGACTGTCCTATTTAGGGACAGGATGGGGGCAGGAGCCCCTGAGGACCCTGTCCCCTGGCTGTGTTTACAGAGAAAGACTTGGCACTAGGGCTCCTGCAGACAGCAGTGGCTCAGCTTCTTCCCCAGGCTCTAGACTCCATCCCAACAGAACAACTCTTGAACCAGCTCCAGAAAGTCCAGGAACCACCTCAAGAAAGGGAACAGCCACCCTACAGGTAGGCTTCACACTCTTCACCTGCCCCTCTGTTCCCAGAATGGCTCCTTCATGTTTAGCACCTGACCTTCCAGGTGAGGCGAGTGTGGTCCAGAGAAGGGAGCCTGGTGCTAGGCAGAGCCTGGGCTGACTGAGCCTGACCTGGAGGAAGAGGTCAGCCCTCTCCTGGGACCCTCCAGTGCTACTCGTGCTGCTCAAAGGCCGACTCTGCCAGACTCGACTCTGGCTGCCGGCTGTGGGGATGCCTGAGGGCGTGACCAGTGTCAGCTATAGCAAGACAGGACTGAAGAAGCCATAGCTAGCTAGGCCTGCAGAAGCTCTTGGTCTTTGGGAAGACACAAGTAGAGAAGAAATGCTAGCACAAGGCAGGCAGCAATACCTTTATGTTGGTATTAAAGGTCCTGGGTGACTAGAGAGAAAGAGATGCATTCCCAGTTGTGGAAAGGAAAGGTGAGGGAAGGCTTCAGAAAGCAGGTAAGTGAGGCCTGACAGCACTACAGCTTGCAATATTGAGTGCCCACTGTCTGCCTGACACCACTGGGTGCTTTACATATTTCTAGTTCATACAACCCTCCACAGAGGCAGTATCACCTCCATCTTACCGATGAGAAAACTGAGGCTCAGAAACAGCTGAATGATGCAAAGTCACCTGGCTGGACAGCAGAGGAGCTGGGATCAGGCTTGGGCCTGACTGACAAGCCCAGCATTACTCAGATTTGTAGGGAACTTGTTAAAAGAGCAAATTCTTAAAGTCCAAGACAGTAAGTGGGGTGAGGTTGGGGCAGGCATGGGATATATATTTTTAACAGTCTCCCAAGTATTTCTGATAGAGCTTGGGGAACATGACTGGGGTGGATAGAATTTGAATGAGCAAAGGAGAGGGTGGGGAGTGTCAGGAATGGAAGCCAGGAATATGTACACTTAAGGGGACATTAAGTTTTGGAGCGGTTGGAACATGGTGGCCTTGATGATAATGGGGCAGGGTGTTTGTGTTTATCTTAGATTTATTGAAGGGCTGGGTGCTTGCTCTGGCCCTGTACTTGGTCGTTGCTGTTATTTTTCACTTTGGAAGGCCAGAGGAGGCACAGGAGGAAGGGAGGCTTCACTGTGACCTTGATTACGCCAGCTCCCATCTGTGAACCTCAGTTTCACCTCTCAGAAGTCCCTCTCTCAAAGCTGTAGGGAGAAAAATTGCATCAGGCGCTGAAGTGTAAAGCTGATATCAGGCAATATATGAAAATTATTCATGCTTGTAAGTAATTCATTAGGGAAGCAGGGTTCTTATCTTCTCCCTTCACAGGGGAAGGCTTCTTGTCTGCTAGGAAGCAGGAGGCCAAAAGGGGACCTGGCACAGGGCCAGTATAGTGGCTTCCCTTACAGCTTCTGGGACAGGAGGGCCTTGGTTCCCTGTGGCCACAAAAGGCAAAAAAGTCACAGTTGTCAGGGTCCTGCTTGGGGCGGGGCCAGCCACAGACGAACACTTGCCGGTTCTCTAGGAAGGTCGGCTTCCGCCTCTCCCTGGAGCACCTTCCTCACCTCCCCGCCCATCCTGCCACTTTGCTGCGGTGTGCTCCAGCTTGACCTTTCTGGGCCCTCTCTTCTTTTTGTTGGTTACAGCCAATCCGAGAAGATGAAGACACCGTCTCTACTAAAAAGTGAAAAACCAGGTAAGGGTCCATGCAGCAGGTCACTGGGGGTTCACCGAGACCCATCCTGGCTGGATTTCTTAGCAGATTCAAGGCTCCCTGGAGACAGCTCTCTGTTCAAGGAAGCTGCTCATTTCATCCATTCATCCATTCACTCATTCATTTATTCAACAGAAACTTATTTAGCACCTATGTGCTAGGCTCTGGGAATCACTGCAGAAGAATTCAGACCATTTTCGGCTGTCATAGAGCTTGCGGACAACCAATGAAAACATCGGAGGGGGATAGGTGCTGTAAGAAAAATAAAGCAGGGTGCTGCAATAGGATTGGCAAGATAGGGAGAGCACTCCTTGGGCTTAATGACAGAAAGGATTCAGCCCTATGCAAGGCTCCCACCTGCCTGGTATGTTGGTGAAAGAGCAGGCCAGAGGGATGGGAACTTTGTGGGTTGGGTACAGTGATAAGGAGTGAGCTGAGAAGAGTGGGCAGGGCTGGCCTGTATGAAAGGCTAAGTGTGTGGCCTCATGCAGAGTGCATGGGGTCACACTGGAAGGTTATAAGCAGGGTGTGCCAACACCCCTTTGGCTTCTGTGTGGAGAATGGACTCTTGGCGGGCAGGAGGGGATGAAGGAGATGAGGGAGGAGGTGGCTGCGGCAGTCACCCTGGTGCTTTAGACCAGGGCAGGGGGGAGTAGAGGTGGAGGGGAGAGGATATAGGTAGCCACCATGTACATTATTCTGCCACACTAGACTGTAAAGTGCCCTGAGTGGCCAGTGGAGTGCCTGCATAGGGTAGGCACTTCATAGGTATTTGTTACCTGAATATAGAAAGAAGAGGGTGGTGGTGAGGCTTAGAGGGAGTTGGCTCCTCCCACTCACCAGAGCCAAGAGCAGAAGGTGGGTTAACTCGGTTTTCACACCTCTCCCTCTGCTCTTGCACATTCACCGGGGCCTTCTGGGGAGACCGGTCCACCCAGGTCTTCTGGGCCCCTCCCAGGTAGGGACCCAGCCCCTCCTCAGTCTCTCCTCCAGCTGTGTCTCCCCTTCTTCCAGAGCATATTGGGAAAGCACAAGTTCTCCGGATGCATTCAAGCCAGGACACAGAAGAGAACGCGTCGAAGCCCATGGCAGAGTGCTGAGGAGACAGTGCCGCCTTGCCCACCTTGCTCAAGGGCCAGCCTGGAGTTCAGGATTGCTTCCACCGCTATCTCCTCAACAGCAATATGTATTTTACAGTCACATACAGTCTATTAAAATGCCATCCTCCCTTTAAGAGGACAGTTCCACCTCCTATGTAGTAGGTCCGTGCTTGGATTGTTAGTTCCTGGAGAGGGGATGAGCTGCACAGAACCACTCCCACTCCCTTGGAGAATGCCCAAGTGCCACCCCCCATGTGGGGCTCATCTGGTTCTTTTATGTTCCAGGGAACTGAAGGGAAGATTGTGGTTGAGGTGGCCTGAGAAAGGGGCTCTGCCCTTACTTGTGCCAACATACATAGTGTTCTGGGTAGGTTAAAGTAGAGGTCAGGAGCACATAGGCCTCCTTAAAATAACAATTAATACCAATTATTGAGTTCCTACTAAGCACTGAGGCAGGGACTTCAGTAATAGCTAATGATGAACACCTAACTGACTGGCTAGAAATAAATGACAAAGATTAACTCGAGGGTCTTAGAGTTTGCAATCTGGAAACACAACTAGGCCATACCCAGAGTGTCCCTAAGGAGAAAGAAAAGTTGAGGGTTCTCATAGTAAAAAGCATATTCAGTTCTGCTTTCTTAGGCCTTGGATTGGTCCAAGATGGTATTCGTCAGATGTGGTCAATGGAACATTTTTTTCTTGAGGTCACTGAGATGGTTAACTAAAGACCTGATGTATGTCCAGGCCTTAACACACAACTCACTGATTCATATCCAGATACTGACGCAGGACTGGAAAGTTCAAAAGTTTAAGTTCCCATAGTCAGTTAAAACAAGAGTGATTGTTTCCTCATGCCTCAGCCTATTTAATTTTAATAATTTAGCAGCCTGACTATAATAACTCCATTTTATTTCTTCACTCTATCTTCAAACACTATGTGAATTGTTCTATATACTTTGTGGCACTATATTTGATTCTCCCAAAAGCTCTATGAAGGAGCATTCATGATGTTATCACTCCCATTTTATAGATAAACAAGTTGAGGCTCAGAAAAGAGGCCACACAGTAAGTGGCAGAGCCCAGATCCAAACCCCACACGTCTGGTTCTGGAATCCCACTGTACTCTTACAAACAGCAACCCTCACATCCATATTGTGGCAAGAGTTGTGGTTACATTTCTGAAAAACATAAGGGTTAGCAAAATGATGATTGACAAGATCAAGGAGGAAAGGGACATTACATAAATGTGACCCAGATGCATTGAGGGTGTCTCTATCCTTTAAGATCTAAAGAAGATGGCCTTGACCCTCTGGGGAGTCCACTATGTTCCTTGAGAGTTCTACAAATTTCCTGAAAGGGGTAGTGAGGCCCTGATGACTTATGATGCCACAGTCACCTGTGGCTGAGTAGGTACTTCTGCTGAGTTCAGTCCACGGATTGTAGCTCCATTCCACACTTTCAGCACTGCTCCACTGCACGTCCATTCACATGGACTTAGTCCCTCCCTGTTTTCCCACATCTCGCGCTCACTCAAACCTTTGCACGCAGTAGGCTTCAGTCAAGATCAGGGGCTGGATGGGGGTTTGCTGTGGATCCAGCGAACAGCTTCATGGTCAGTATTAAATTGCCTTGTTTTTTGAAATCCTTGGCCACCCTCCCACCGGGGATGTTTCCCTGGTGGCAACCTCTCACATAACAACTATTCCCCTTGCCATCTCGCTTGCTTTCTCCTTCCTCGTCCTCGCCCCTGCCAACAGTTTACCCCCAGAAAACCCACATTTATTCTTTTCCAATTTTTTTTTAATGTGGTAAAGTAGACATCACACAAAATTCACCATCTTGACCATTTTTAAGTATGCAGTATAGTGGCAATAAATGCATTCACATTATTGTGCAACGCATCACTTCCGTTTATCTCCAGAAACTCTCTTCATCTTGCAAAACTGAAACTGTGCCCAGTAACCAGCAGCTCCCTGTTCCCCTCTCTTCTGGGTCCCTGGCAACCACCGTTCTATTTCCGTCTCTCTGACTCTGACTGTTCTAGATACATCATATAAATGGAATCATATACGCATACATATTTGTTCTTTTGTGAGTCTGGCTTATTTCACTTAGCATAATACTCTCAAGGCTCATCCATGTTGTGGCATGTATCAAAATTTCTCCCACATTTTTTTTTTTTTATCAATGCGGCAGTTAGGCTTCCTCCAGACTCTCTTCTCAAACTCTCCAGCCCCACGTTGGCTTGTCCAACCTCATCAAGGGGCTGAACTAAACAGAAGTTCTTTTTATGGCACTGAGTCCTTGTCCCTTGTCCCTCCTCCACTACAAATAATTTTTTAAAATCCACACAGTAAAAGAATCTGGAAGATATCTGCTTCCAAAATAAATCATGTAACCGGCATAAAAACCCTGGCTCTTTAGTAATCCTTCTACCTCATCTTTAATTTTTCAGGAAACAGTGCCATGAGATTAATATTTCTCACTGCAGATCCTCACATTTTTCTTATTCCAGAGAGAGTACCTCTCATCAAAATTGATTAGTCCACTCCTTCAAATGTATTTATTGTGCTTTCTTTATCTTGTGTTTGCTTTTGCAACTCTCCACAAAACGCATGTGTCACTTCCTGACCTTTGTACCTTTTGCCATTGCACTTAAAGGTGACATGTTCTGGGTCTGGCTTCTTACCCGGATATTTTGAGGACAGACTTTGAACAGATTTTTCTCAGCAGCCCTAAAATCTATCAAGAGAAAGAAAGATACGGTGACTGAGTGGAACCATGTGTACATAAAACCACTGTGGAAATAAACACTATGACATGCAAATGGGAAGCTGCTGAACTGCAAAAGCATGGATGGCCACGCTCTGGTTGTATAAGGTGATCTGACCTCATTAATGCTCAAGGAAACCTATAAGGTAGGCATAATTATCCACTTTTATAGTAACATGTCAAAGTTTACGTAGCCAATAAATAGTGGATTCAAACCCAGGGCCGCGGGCTCCTATTAGTGTTCCCTTTCTGCTATACTGCCATCTTGCAGGCCATATTCCAAGGACCACTTGTCTCCAGACAGAAAAGTAAACCCTCCTCTCATTTCCAGCCTGTCACCCACTCTTCCTCCTGGTTCCTCTTCCCCTACCTCTTAGATGTGGAGCAAGACAGAGTTTGCTCTGACACTGCGGCCCTTTTTAAAGTACCCCAAGGGGCCTGGATCCTCTTCCCATGTCTGAAGGGAGTTATTGCTAATCTCCATGGGGACAGTCACCAGAGGTTATTTGAGGGATCCAGACATCTCACAAAGCACGTGTCAGGGTTGCTGCTGGCCTTCCTGGAAATGCAGGTAGTGTCAGGCTTGCCTTCCTCATCACCTGTACTGGGCTCTGTGTCCCTTTGATCCTGTGCAGGCTGGAGGCTAGGCTAGTTACTGGGCTGTGGGCTATAAGTCTGTCTGGCTTTGCAGAGTCTCTATGTTCTGCTTAGCAGCACTGCCTGCATGCAGCAGCTTGGTCCCTATTTGACTTCTGCTGGGTGTTAGGGTGCCATAACCATGTCTGGGTCACTCCTAAGTTTTCTCTGGCTCCAGGCCCTGGAATTTCTCCTCTCCTTACCCCCTGTTTCTCTGCCTGAAGCATGAAGACAGATTTTCCCTTTTGATAATATCCATGGCATCATAGTTTTGATTTATTAAAGTCTCATACACATGGAAATAAGTATAAATGTATCAAAATTAAATTGTTCCTCCATGTGCCACCTAAGTTCATCTATTGTTCCACCGGAGTGTGTATGTATATTTACCACACTGTGAGAAATGGTGACTAGCATACATTGCAGATGAGAGAGCCACCCCGAGACTCTGGGCTTAAGGACACACGTGGGGGTTATCATCTCGCTGCAGTTTGCTGGCTCAACGATCACCCCTCCCTCCACCACACACATGCACTCCGCTTAATAAATGAGAAAAGGCTGGAGACTCATTTGAACGAAGACGGGAAGTTTTAACCTCGCTGCAAGAGCCTTAGAATCCCACTGTGAGCAATCCCTCAGAAACTCCCTAGCACCCTTCCTAGCCCATGGGAGACCCCCACTGCAGCACCTGCAACACGGTGTCCAACCCCAGCTTAGACAACTTTAGTAACAGGGAACTCGTTTGTTTCCTGGCTGCTTGCTCAAACCTGAACTCTGGTCTCAGAGCCACAGAGATCAAGTCTTTCCTTCTTCCCCTGGCTATCGAATTTTGCCCGTGTCAAAACTCTTTTATAAGTCTCGATCAGACCACACCTCTTTTCAAATATTGATACCTTTTAACATTTTTCTTGTCTGATTGCATTAGCTTATTCCTTCAGAGAATAATGTTAATGATGATGATAGCAGGCATTTTCAAATTATTTAATAGAAATACCTGTTTTCAACATTGAGCATGAATTGACTGTTTACATATCAAATGTATATAAACTGAACAACTATTCATATATTCATAAAGTTATGTTAAGAAGTACCCTCCAATCTTAAGTGTTTAATCCACACCAGAACCTGAAGTAGATACTGTTGTTATGACAACTTTGCAGATAAGAAGCTGAAAAAATAAGTAACTGGTTCAGGGTCTTATAAATAATCAGCAAACTCAGCATTCAATCCTGGCAACTTGAGTGGCAGAGTCCACCCTCTTGACCCTGCACACCCCATAACAACTCCATGTGGTATAAATGGTCATCAGCACAATTTTATAGACAAGAGTTCAGAAGAGAGGTTATTTGTCCAAGGTCAAACAGCTTCCAAGCACATCCTATTCCTCGGTTCATAGGATGGTCTGAAAGATCACCTCTACTGCACGTTGGGTTCACTTCTTCTGCATGCTGTGCGATATTTCTCAAATCTGACTCCCATTTTCCTGTCATGTCGACTATACCCTTAATCTTACTCTACTCTATTTATGCACTCTGCAGTGGCATCATTTTTATCCTTGGTTTCTTAGTCCCACAACCTCCTCTCATCTCATTCTATTGCCTCGTCTCACTTTAAACTCTTGTTTCAAAGAATTTGAGTTGTCTTTAATTTGAGACTGCAAAAATATTTCTTATCTAATCTTTTCTTCTATTCCTGGGGCTATCTTCTTCCAGAATGTATACTTCATCTTTCCTTTGCATGCTGTTCTTCCTGTCTCCCTCTCCTTCCTTGATTCTTCCTCCCTTTTTTTTTTTTTTCCTGTAGAATTTTGCATAGGTACAACATCAGTTTCTTTTGCTTTCACTTACGTTGGATCTGGAACACTTCTGGCCAAGCCTCCTATTTGCATGAACTGTGAGTTCTTGATTTTCCTGTTTGCCTACCTGGGCCCATGTGTGCACTCTCCCTTCTGAACTTTAGCTTGAAAACTAAGAGTGTTGCTGATTTACATGCTCCTTGTTTCCTTGGGACAGATGGATGGGAGAAGACTGTTTCCTGGAAAGTCAGTAAGTCAACTGGGTCTGTTCTCTTTATCTACAACTTTTTAAAAATAAACTTTAATTTTAGAACTGTTTTAGATTTACAGAAAAATATGAAAATAGTACAGAGTTCCCACATCTCACACCCAGTTTCCCCCACTAGTTTTTAATATAATAGCTTCAGAGATATAATTCACAAACTGTAAAATCCACCTGTTTAAAATATTCAATTCAATGATTTTTAGTATTCACAGTTACACAACAATTAATTCTAGAAAATTTACTCACTCAAAAAGAAACTCCCATACCCATGAGGAATCTTTTTATAATAGGTCTGCAAGAGGTTTCTATACCCATTAACCAGTTTCCATCTACCTCAAAGCTTCCCTGCCCTATGCAACCATTGAACTATTTTCTGTCTCTATGGATTTGCCTATTCTGGCCACTTCATAAATGGAATTATACAGTGTTTTTGAGTATGTATGCGTGTGACTGGCTTCTTTCATTTAGCATAGTGTTTTAAGGTTCATCCATGTTGTAGTATGTGTCAGTATTTCACTCTTTTTATGACCAAATAATACTTCACTGCATGGACATATCACATTTTGTGTCCGTTTATCAGCTGATGGGCATTTGAGTTGTTTCTCCCTTTCCTTATTGTGATTAGTGCTGCTGTGAACATTTATGTATAAATTCTTGTGTGGATCTGTTTTCAGTTCTTCGGGCTATCTACCTAGGAGTGGAATTGCTGAGTCAGATGAGAACACTGTGCCTAACTTTTGTGGGGTAGCCGTACTGTTTACCAAAGCAACTGTATCATTTTACATTACCACTGGCAATATGACACTTGGTATTATCTTTTAAAAATTATGGCCATCCTAGTGGGTGTGAAGTGCTATCTTATTGTGGTTTTAGAGCCAGACTTGGCCATCCACTGTGTGACCTTCTGCAGTTACTTCATTACTCCGAACCATGGCTTCTGCTTTTCTATGAGAACTGCTTCCAGCCAAAGCACTGGCTTAATCAACCAGTGGAATATCTGGGCTCTTACTTCAATACTAGGAATCCAAGTCCTTTTCTTTTTTGCAAGTACTGCCACTTAATGATAGCAGAGGCTATCCTGCCTACAGAATTCCAGGTATGTTTTATTAACTACGTGATCTCCTCTCAGTTGCCTACACAGAGATTGTCTCTACCTTTCGCTAGCTGTATGACTTTAGGCAAATGACTCAATATCTCCGAGCCTCAGTTTAACTGTGAAATGGAGATAATAATAGCACCAACCTCAGGGGTTGTGGTAACAAGTTAGTAAGATATTAGGTGAAGGTCATAGCACAGTGCCTGGCACATAGTACGTTATCCCTGACCCATACAATCTGTCAGGATGGCTGTTAGAACTGGGGTGCTGGGCTCGTAGAGGTCCCACTCTGCCCGTGCTACCTACCATCATAAGGAATGCACTGCGTCAAGGTCATGTGTCCACCTGGGGCCTATGTTCTCCCTCTTTGTGGGTCACCTTCTGGGTACCTGGGCCCAGAGTTCCCTGCCTGAATGGTCCTGAGTACAATTCCAGTGCCTGTGCTAGCATCTCCCTAGGTCAGTCAGTGCTCCTAAAGGCATAATGGGGTGATTGTGTGTGTACCTCTAGGCCCAAGTGGTAGCTATTTAAAAGGAGTCATTCCTAAGGAGGGGCTGTCTAAATGAAGTTTGGACTTGAGGGCTAGATTGCCCCACAGCCATGTGAGGTTCCTGGAGGGGTTCTCTGTGCCCTTGTCCTGGGCCTCACAAATGTTAAGGAGAAGCCTGTGACACACTAATCCACACACTCAGTGATGGATTCATGACGTCTGACAGCGGGGGGCAGGGGGTGGAAGGTTGGGGGGAGCGGCAGGGAGGTGTGGATGGGTATTTTTAAATTGCATAGCACATTACATGTGAGCCCTCCCTGTTCAATAAGATGCATCACATTTCTTCCATTGCCTGTCCAGCATCAACCTTCCATTTGGACTTTTCCAGGGAAAGAGTGCTTACCACCTTCCAAGGAAGTTATTCCTTACACGTGAGAACAGTTTCGCTAATTAGAACATTCTTTGCTATGTAGATCCCAAAACTATGTCCTAGGCACTTCTACCCTTTGAACCAAATTATGGATGGTGACTTACCCAAGGCCACACAGCTACTCCATGGGGAAGCCTGAGTGGGGCCCCCAGCTCTGTCCTTACCTCTCCACCCTAAGTCAATGCTCAGAGGAGCCCCAGAGCTAGTGAAGCCAAGGCAGGGAGGCTGAGGGTTCAGTCTTCTTGTGGCTTAAGCCTCTCCCTGTCCAATCCCCACCCCCAATCATCTTGCTACAGCCCAGCCCGGCACATTACAGCTGTGCCTTCATGTCCCTGTCCTCTAATAAGAAGAAAAACACAACACAACATTTTGGGGTCCAAAACAAAACACCAAGGACAATGTTAATAAATACATAAAAATTTAAAGATCTGAATCTGAGACACAGAGTTGACACCTGTAACACAGGCAGGCTGGGTCTTAGGAAGGATTCAGTGTGTGCTCCAACATCCAGGGAGGGGCAGACAGCGGGGGACAGAGCACCCGGGAGCCCCTCCAGGGCTCTCTTCTTGCAGGCCCACCCACTTTGCCTGGCTCAGAACAGCCCTCACCCCTGGGAAGGAAGAACTGGCAAGCACCTCTATGCCCTGCTGAGGTGTCTGGGAGACCTCTGTGTGACAAGGAGTGAAGACCCCTGGGCAAGATCTTGGGGACTCAGGTGGCTTTCAGGAAGACAGAGGTTCTAGGGAAGTTACTGGCCCTTGGAAGTAACGAGGGGGTTAACGAGGCACCACAGTGCTGTAGGTCAGTGTGTCCTACCCACCCCAGCAAGGGGCAGAGGCTCACATCCTTGTCATCTCCAGGGCCTGACGAGGAGTGGACTCTGATCCTCAGCCCTGAGGCCTGACCTCCCCGCCCACCCCGAATCAGCACCATAAATCTCTGGCCCAGCCTGAGCTACATGGGGGACTAAGACCCCTGACTCTAGCACCAGTGGTCGTTGGCAGAGGACAGTGATTGACAGGGCATGACCTGAAGAGTCGCATCTCCTCTGTGTTCCACAAAGTCCCTTTCCAGACTCTCTCCCGTCATGGAGTGATGATAAAGTTGCCATTTCTGGGATCAGAGCTCTAGCACCAGTTGGGATATCCCTGGATGAGGAGGACACTCATTCTAGTGTATTCAGAACGCCCTTCTTGGGTGGGCTAGGGTGAGGTTGGGACACCCACTTGTAACCTGGAGGCCCCAGAAGTAATGGGAAGTGCTGTCTTTAGGGGTGAAGGTGGCCATCAACACAGCCCTTCAGCTCATGAAGACAAGCCGGATCTGCTCTTTGGCCTTGGCTGGAGGAGCTGCATTGAGTTCTTCCAACGAAGATCTGGGCCTGAGATAAACTTGCCTCCCACTCACCCAGCCCTGCAGCTGAACCCTCACCACCACACTTACCCCCAGCTCTCTCCTCTTGGACTAACCGCCCCGTGGGTACCTCCCCACCTTGATTTCCTTGGCCCTGCTTTGCCTCTCTGGACAGAGGGGCCGGGTAAACAGGGCCTCTACAGGGGTCCCAAAAGTTCTGGCGACGGCAGGAAGCCAAATGGATCAAGTGTGGGACCCAGTGGCTGTGAGGAGAGGTCGCTAGCTGGCCCTCAGTCCTGGCAGGGCAGACAGACAGGAGCCCCTGAGAGGTTCAGCTTGGTTGTCTGGGCTGCTTGCTGAGGTATCTTGGGTTAAGGCTTTCCCTGATCTTTTTCATCCTCACATACCCACTTCATGGGTGAAATGTAACAGACCCAAACTAGAATAACAAGGTGAATAATTTAAAGGGAAGTCTGTGTTTGCCCCTGCCCTGCAGTATGTCCTCTGACCAGGGGCCTTGGGGCATAGAGTGTAAACTTGACTGGAGGGATAGGCAAATGGGGCTCATGTTACTGGGGAGGTGGCAGGAAGGCTGGTGCCAGGGTGCTTCAGGTCTTCCCTGAGCTGCCCTTTATCCTGTGGAGCCGGCACAGGTGTGCCTGTGGTCCAGCCCCAAGGCAGCCACTGGGCGGTGCTAGCAGAAGTGCCCCGGAATGCTTCAGGACTCAGTTTCTGGGGAGCAAAGTGGCGCTGGGTCACTGGAGGCCTTGTGCTCAGAGGTCTTAGGAGCTGTGTGGCTTGGCCATGTGGATGATTGGCTGAGCCTGTTGGCTCCACAGTAGGTTCCACAGCATCTCGAGGGGCCTTGGGTCCTGGTAAGGTGCTTCCAGGAGTGGAGAAGGGTGGTGGTGAGGCCGAGTGGGGGTTTGTGCTGGCATCAGGGCCTGAGGTCTTCTTGGTACAGGACTCACAGCACAGCCGGTGGTAGCCGGAAATGGAGCAATAGCGGTCAAGCACTTCCATCTGGCAGAAGATGGACCTGTCTCCCATGCAGGGCTCCACTGCACACACAACACAAGGACTGATGCTGGAAGGAGGCCCATCAGCCGGGTGACACCAAGACACAGCCCCCACCTCCCACTCAAACCACCAGCTGCAGGCCCTTCGTCTCCTGCCCCAGCTGGACTCACTATCGAGCTTTATCCCAGGGGGAGATAGAGGGCTGCCTGACAGGAGAGACAAGACTAAGGAACAGCACTTATTCTGTGGAAGAACAAAAATCTCCTAGAGCAATGGTTCTTAAAGTGGGGTCCCCAACCTGCAGCGTCAGCAGGTTCAAAACTTGTTGAAAATGCCGATTCTCAGGACTCATCCAGAGCTTCTGAATCAGAAACTTTGGGAGTGGGCCCCAGTTAGCAGACTTGGCTGCTAAATGGCATCACCTGGGAAACTACAAATAGCCACTGCTCACCTCCCAGATCCAGGGAGACTGGATGGTCTGGGTGTGGTCTGCAGCAGGGCTTGGGGAGCCTGCTCTAGAGGAAGTGGGAACCCTCGCTTCCTCCCAATCAATGCAAAGGTGTCTGACCCACCCTGCCAAGACCAAGGTACTTCGCACTTGTAATAAAACTTCCTGCCACAGGCAGCACACATCTGGAACACTAAGCTCTCCACCAATAAAGTTGGAATCAATCAGATGTAGATTACAGTCAAGGCTCTACCATTTAGAGGCTGTGAGGCCTTGGACAAGTCAATCTCTCCAACCCTCAGATTCTTGGCCTGTAAAATGGGGATAATGCTGACATTTACCAATAACGTTATAAATAACATTTACACAGTTCCTGGCATAGCGGGGTGCTCACTGTACCAGTTTTGCTTGCTTTGGTTTATATAGCATCTAAAAAGGGTTTGTGTTTCTGTGCTAACTCCAGGTAGAGACAGAACATGGAGGTGGGAGATTTGCGGCCTCTAGATGGCACCAGAATTCTAGGACCAGAATCAGAACACCACCTTTCGCACTTGGGAGGAAAAGGAAAGGAAACCCAGACACTTGCACAGCCTGAGCCTCTCAGCACAGGAGCAAAGAAGCAGCAGTTAGAATCGGAAAATCCTCTGAGGACATCCAGTCAGACGCCCTTATTTTACAGATGAAGTCACTGAGCTCAGAGAGGTTCAGGGATTTGCACAAGATCACACAGCCAATTAATTGGTCCTCTAACTACAAGTTAGGGTCTGATCTTCCTGCTATTCATCTTGTAAGACCCTGGCCCTTGGGAAGAAGAGGAAAGGAAAGAGAAAAGGAATCTAAGAAGGACACATACACATGTAGCCTGGTACATAGCAGGCGCTCAGTCAACATGTATTGATTGGCAGATGGCTGGATAAGCTGATAAATGGATAGATGAATAGATGGGTGGGTGGGTGGAAGGATGAATGGATGAATGGATAGGTGGATGGATGGATAGATGGGTGGGTGGAAGAATGAACCGATGGGCTCCTGATCATGAGGCGGAGAGAAAGAACTATTTTTGTTAGCTCACAGCTGGACAGAATTGCATGCATTATCTCTTTTCATTCTCACAACAGCCCTATGAAGGCAGCTCAGATCTATAGTTGTTTATCCAAAAATCTTGGAACCAGACAATTCAAAATTCAGAACTTTTGATGTTAGAAAAATAATATCTGGTACATTCATACTAATAACATACCCAGTGGAGACTGGGGTGTCATCTTATGATCAAATATGGCAATGTTTCTGTACCAAAATAGCTGACCTCTTATTAGTTCTGGTCAGATTTTGCTGCCAAATAAGTCTGTACCAAATTAGGGGAAACACTTACAGCTTTTGGCATTTTAGAATTGCAGATAAGGGACCAGGGACCAGTACAAGCATTATCCCCACCTCACAGCTGAGGAATGTGAGGCTCTGGGAGGAAAAGGTCACAGGGTCAGACTAAAAGCTAGGTCTGTTCCACTGCATGGCCCACACTTGTGGCATCATGACCGTTGCAAGGTCTGGGGAGGGGTTGGGGCCCAGAGATACACTTACTTGATGGTATCTTGTTAATAGGATATAGGGGCCCAGAATGTGGTATCCACTGCCTCTCTGGGGTCGTGGGTTCCCAGATGTCAGCCCTCCTTGTAGAGTTCTGGAGATTTCCTATGAACACGGAAAAGCAGCTCTAGTATTTGGGATTTCAAGGGAGCCAGAATGCAAGCCAGGCTGGGTCTCATGTCTAGGCCAGAAGATCTTGGCCTGCCTGTTCCCTCCCCCCCATTCTATCTGGCTTACCTCCACAGGCAGGCAGGCTGCAGACCTGGACGGTGTCTGGCTTGTCCCCCTCGCACTGCCCAAGACTGTTGGCATTGGTCCGGCACACCACCTGACGCTGCTGGATGCCCTCTCCGCAGGTGGCAGAGCACTGCCAAGGGGGGCCGGGGGAAGGTAAGGCCACAGTGGCCAGAGGGGCAGGCAGAGAGACAGAGGAAGGGCGTGGTGAGCTCAAATCCAGGCAATGCCCAGTACAGAAAGGGTACAAAGGGGGGTGCCAAGTCTCCACTTGACCAGACTCACCAGGACAGCACACCAGTTATCAAATATTCACGTCCCAGGTGGTAAATAACCATTGCCCTAAGCTTAGAACCTCATGCACCCTTCTACCATATACTAAATGCTTGACCCCATTCCAGCACTACTGCCTGTATCCACTCTGGTCTTTTTAAATATTTTGTGTATCTCCATGGCAAACTCCCCTATTACAAACCACCAGCTCTTGGGACCTAGAGCAGGTTCGTTTACTTGACGATATCTTGGTAACATGATGCAGGGACTTGGATTATGGCATCTGCTAAACAGAGAGCTGTGTTACAGGGTCACCATGGACCTTTCTAGCTCTGACATTCATTGACTTTGAGCCTCAGTTTACCAAAACGCAGCTTGCAGAGGCATGTTGAAAAGTGTCTTCATGAAGAAAGGTGTGGCACAAGGAGCAGAAGCAACTGCTCGCAAGGCCTGCCACACAGAGCATTCCCTGAACCTACACCTTCCTCCTCTGATAAACAGGTGGTGGTGGGTGAGGGCTGCTGCAAAAGCAAGGCTGCCCTGTGTGCCCAGGTCACTAGGTTTTAAGTACTGACTACAGCCTCTCCTAGTAGAATAGGAAAGAACCCGCAGAGGTCCACTCATGCTGGCCACGCGACAACCCAAGGGATACACAAGGGTCAAGGGTACATAGAACCACGTGTCAAAAATGGCTAATTCTCCTGGGACGAATAATTACAAACTATATCTCTCAAGGGCTTGTCAGTCTTATAAGGGGCAACTATCTCCTACCATCTGTCACTTTTCTGTTAGATTTATCTATGGGGTCCTTTGTGGGACCAGTAATCTTTCTGTTTTATATTTTAAAAAGTAAATCTATATATTATGGAGAAGAATATAAAATCTGCATGAGTTTTGTGGGGATTTTTGGTTATTTAAAAATACTCCTTATTATGCAATATTTCAAACATACAGAAACACGAGGAAGTTGGTCATGAAAACCTGTTCAAATACAGCCACCAGATTTAATAAATTCAGTGTCCTGGCATATTTTCAAATATTGTGTAATGTCTCTTTAAACTTTGAAAAACTGTATCCTATTGGAAGTACTTTTTGTTACTTCAGTGCTTTTTCTTACCTAAATTTATTTTTCTGAGGTTTTATATATGTTAATAAGTACAGTTCAAGCTTATTCATTTTTCTTGTTACATAATATTTTATTGCATGATTTTTTTTGCCCAATCTCTTATAAGTAAATATTTTGCTATTGCGATAAGAATCATTGGGCTTATTTTCCTGATTGAATGAGATGTTTTTAATTGTGGTATGTTTAATCTTTAACATACATGAAATTTAACCTTTTAACCATTTTAGGTGTACAGTTCAGTGGCATTAAGTATACAACTGTCACTACCACCCATCTCTGGAACTCTTTTCATCTTCCCAAACTGACATTCTGTCCTCATTAAACATGAATACCCTATTCCTCCCTCCCTTCAACCCCTGGAAACCACCCTTGTACCTTCTGTTTTACTTAATGAATTTGACTACTCTAAGTACCTCATATAAGTGAAATCATACAGCATTTGTCATTTTATGTCTGGCTTATTTCATTTAGCATAATGTCTTCAAGGTTCATATGAAATTAATTTTTAACAAAAATCCCAAGACATCAAAAAATGTCCCTGTGGCCACTTTTAGGGCCTAGCCATGAGCACCTGGACTACTCTACAGCCTTCTTACTGTTTCCTCTTTTCAACCCAGGTCCTCCCAACAACAAACTTTCTACCAAGATGCCAGAGTGAGTCTTTAAACCTGAAATCGGAACTTATAATACCGACACTAAAACCCTTCAACAGTTTCCCATTGCCCTGAGAATATGTTCTAACTCCCCATAAAGCCACCCTCTCCAGTGTCCTCCTGCAGCCCCTGCCCCTTTCATTAAGCTCCAGGCCCACCCCTCAAGTCTCAGCTCAAATGTCACCTCCTCAAAGAGGCCCTTTCTGATACACGAATCCATTCACTTCCTACATAATTCCAACTGCAACTTGTAAGTGCTTTTGATATTGGTTTACTTGTCCTTTATGTCTTTCTCACTAGACTATATGTTCTATAAGCACAAGAATCAGATTTGTCTGGCTGAATGCTGAATTCCTAGCATTCCTAGTTCAGTGTGCCTGGCATGTAACTGGCACTCAGTAAATAGTTCTTGAGTGCAAGAATGTGCTTAAGTTTGCTCATCTGTAACATGGGGATATTAGGCCATGGCTCCTAGCACTGCATGAAGGTCAAGGCAGATGGTAAACGAATATAAGGGCCTAGCCCAGAGCCATGGCCCAGTGTGGGAGCTGTTCCACATAATTTGAGAGAAAACAAATCAGATAAGGGGAGAAAAAGTTAGCCAGAATGGCCTGCAGGGAGCACCAGAGGATCTCTCAGCAGTTCCACTAACCAGACCCACCCATCTGACTCTCCAGAGAAGGTGCCCCATTGGCCCAGTCCCTCCCATCCTCTGAAGACAACTCACCTGGGACCAGGCTCCTGTCCGCCACTGGGCTGGGCAGGGCACTCGGAGGCAGGGCCGCCGGGCCTCAGGTCGGTCCCCAGGGCAGGCCTTGGCTGGCATGGCCTTGTAGGTTCCATTGGAGAGGGGCAGCAGGCACTGTACACCCCTAGTCTGCACCCCCAGCTTCCCACAGCTCCGGCTGCAGGCGCCCCACTCCTCTATCACCCACCTGGAAACAGAGAAGAAGGTGGAGGGGAGGTGGGACTGTGGAGACAATTCCTCCCAGAGTCGTTCCCACCCACTGAACTGCTGCAGGCAGGAGCCAAAGAGTGAATTTGGGAATCAGAATGCTTGGCGGCCAAGAAAACTGTCCACCCAGCTCTGCAGCTGCCAGACTGTGTGGCTCAGGGAAGTCACTTAATTTCTCCTCTGTCTCCTCATCTGAAAAAATGGATATAATGCTTATTTAAATCCTGGCATCCTGCAAATCCTTGGGCAAGCTATTAACCCCTCTAAACCTGTTACCCCATCTTTATATCAGGAATCTTTTGCTACCTCATGAATATCTGAGTGTCTACGGTGTGCAGGCACTGTCTTAGGTACTGAGGAAAGGTCGTGCACAAAACAGAGAGCCATGGCTTGTAGAGTAGAAGTCCCTCCCATGGGGCTCTTGGGACAATTAAAGAACTTGAGGTATATAAAGCACTTGGCAGAGTACATGGCATGAGGAAGGCATATAATAGATGAAGGCACTGTTACTAACACTGTCAATGCCTGCATAGCTTCAGTACTCATCAGCTAAGCCGGTGGTAAACCAGGGCTGTTTGGCCAACCCCTTCCTTTAAAAATCAAAACCAAAAAGCCCCAAAACTTCACTGGGCAATTTTACAGATAAGCTAGGGTGGGTTACCTGTTAGTCTTGCATGCTCTGCAATGACAGACATTTGCAGGGAAAGTGGCCTGAATACCAGTGTGCAGTAAGACATCAAAGGGAAGCATGGAGGGCTGAGGGGCTGGGGATCATGGCCCAGGCAGGGCACAGGGAGGGTGTGATGGGCTCCAGTGCTGATCACCAACTTTAGCCCTGGCCTGAGGGAGCAGGAGATGCTGTGGGTCAGTGAGGCCAGTTGATACGCACCGCCCCACCCCGGGAGGACTCTTGGGGAGGCAGGAGGATGTTTTGACTCTCTGTAGTTTCCTCCTGACCAGCTAGCCTCCCCGCTGCCTGGGAGCTGAGGAGGTGCTGAGCTGGCTCAGTGATAGGCTTACAGACCTTACCTTGAATCTTCCACAGTCACAGCTCTCTCCTCTCCCGAAAGCCCCCTCCAAATAACCCTAAGAATATGACTCAGTTCTCAAAAGAGCCTGAATCCTCAGGCCAAGGAACTGTAATCAGGGGCTAGAACACAGCATGGGACTAGGAGGGCAGGCTGAGTCTGTAGCGCAATCAGGCTGAGAAGAGCTGGTGGAGCCTGGGGCCTGGAGCCTGGAAGCACTGAAATCTGCTTCACCTCCAGGATCTGGCAGATCACTGAGGGAAAGCTCTGTCCCCAAAGTGGGCCTCAGTTTCGCTATCTGTAAAAGAATGGCGGGAGTGACAAAGGCAGCATCTTCCTTCTGAGAGTGGAAGTTAATCCAGAAACCCCGAAGAGATACATGGACAGGAGGGCAGCACTGGCCGTGGGAAGAGCCTGATGTGAGCTGCCCTCTGCTCAGGGAGCCCTACCTGCAGGGGCTACGTCTCTAGGCTGCAGGGCTGAAGGAAGCAGATTCTGCAGGCCCTCCTCTGGGGCCAGGGCTGAGAGAAGGTCTCAGCACCCTGTCTGCAACAGCCCGGGCATGAGATCGGGTTTCTCGTTCCTCCCCCAGGCACTCACTCTGGCTGGGGGCACTGGTGCCGGTTGCAGCGCCGACGGATGGGCTTGGGCCTCTTCTTGTGGTCACATAGGTGCCGCTGTACCATGTGGTGGTCTCGTCGGCGCCGACAGCCATATTTAGTGAACTGGATACCTGTGCGGGGGGGAGGGGAGGCTGCAATAAGCCTGGTCCTGCCAGGCCCCCACTGCCCTGACAGAAGCCTGGGGACAGTATGCTCTGGAGAGCCTGGAGGGCCAACCGCATCCACCCTGGGCCTTTGCACTCCCTCCTGCCCACATCACTTTCTGAGGAAGACTTCCTTGATCAGCCTGTCTCACAGGTCCCAGGTGTAGAGCAGGTGGGGACATTGCTCTGGATGGCTGCCTTTCCTCACAGCTATTGTGCTTTTACAGTGAAGAGGCCCTGTCCTGGATAGCGCTCTAGCACCCCAGGCCCATCCCAAAGGTCCTGCCCAGACAGGCTTCCACACCCCAGATATCTTAAAGGAGAAACTGAGACATGAGCTATGGACACATGAAATGGTGACAATGTCAGCCCTCGGCCACTCCTGTTCCTCTCCTTCTAAGAGGCCCTGGGCTGCCCCTACAAGGCAGCTGGATGGCTGGGGCAGCTGGGCCTGGGTGGGCCAGTACCTCCTCCACAGGCCTTGGTGCAGGGGGCCCAGCTCTTGAGTGCCCACTCATAGGTGTCCGTCTCCTCCAGGAGCACATTGTTGCTCCCAATAAGGGGGAGCAGATCCTCATGGATGACATATTTGTAGGCCAGGCTGCTGCGGGGACCTCCCTCAGCTGAGGGGAGCACCTGAGGGAAGATGGAGGAGATGGTAGAAGACTGGAGAACAGAGAAACAAGGCCAGAATGAGGGGACATGGTGGAGGGGTCAAAGGGAAGGATGTGGTGTCAAAAGCAGAACTGGCGAAAGCCAGGAGGACAGCACCAACCATGGCCTAGGGAGGCCATTCAGACCAGGAAAACTCAGGCTAAGCACCTACTGTGTGCCAGGCCCAAGCACGGCCTGTGTGCTTTCCCCTCCCACAGACCTAGGCTCTAACAAGGGCAGGAACGACGTCCGTTGGTCGGTCCAGCTCACTAGAGCATCCGCTCTGCCTGACTCTAGAGAAAGTCAACAAATTATAGACTAGATACTAGACTCTTACCAGATACGTGGTTATAAATATTTTCTCTCGTTCTGTAGCTTGCTTCTCACTTTCTTGATAATGTCCTTTGACGTATAAAAGTTTTCAGTTTCCACAAAGACTAATGTATCTATTTTTTCTTTTGCTGCTCATGCTTTTGGTATCATACCTAAGAATGCAATGTCAAAGGATTTACCCCTGTTTTCTCTAAAAGACCTATGGTTTGAGCTCTTATGTTTAGGTCTTTGATCTATTTTGAGCTAATTTTTGTATATGATGTCAGGCAGGGGTCCAATTTCATCCTTTCACATGCGGATATCCGATTATTCCAG
Organism: Cynopterus sphinx; assembly: GCA_030015415.1. Lineage (NCBI taxonomy): Eukaryota > Metazoa > Chordata > Mammalia > Chiroptera > Pteropodidae > Cynopterus > Cynopterus sphinx. The sequence goes on along the minus strand of CM057382.1, from coordinate 43,448,918 downwards.
CACCATTTGTTTAAGAGATCATTCTTTCCCCATTGAATGACCTTGGTATCCTTATTGAAAATCAACAGGCCATAGAGGTACGCATGGTTAATAACTATAGGGTGCATGGAAAATACATGTTGGATTGAATGAACATACTAACACCAACAAGCCTCAGAATCTGCCCTCCAGGACCTCCCCGACTAGAGAGGGTAGCACCAGGAACAAAGCCCGTCCAAGGTCCCCAGCACCAGCCAGCACCAAGGGCACTACAGACCGAGCCCCTACTGGTCTGGTCTCCTGGGTTAACAATCCCTGTTCCATAGCCCTGGCCTACGGTCTAGGAAAAGGGGCTGTGCAGAGGTGGGCCCCAGCCTTGACAGTGGCCCTGTACCCCTCTCAGAAAGCCAGCTGTGCCAGACGGCAATACTGGGTCAGTCTCCAACTCACTTTTGGCAATGCCATATTGCATGCTGCTTCTGGATGATGACAGAACCACACAGGAAACAAACCCAGGTCCCTCCCATTCCTTCCAGGCCCCATTTGTGACCCTACATTAAGGAGAACACGCTCTCTGTGCATGGCGACTCTAGTCTGAGAGCGAGACAACTGTTTCTTTTTCTTTCTTCTCTTGCCATCCTTTAAGCACAAATGAGGAGCTGGCCTGGGATGGAGGCCACCTTGGCCTTGCCCAGGCTCCTGAAGACAATGGAACAGAAAGATTTCCACCAGGCTTGTGTGTGGCAGCAGAGTCAGTGAGCTAGGGAGAGAGGGCCAGGGCTGGGGTGGGAGAGTGGCGAACAGGAACCACAGTACAAGGCTGGGGCTCACCAGGACGGCGATGGCTTCGGGCAGGGGCCCACTGGTCTTGAGGCTTTCCTTGGCATCCTCCACCACATACTCCCACTCCAGGCCCACTGCAGTAAAGGTCCGGCTTGTAACTTCCTTGCCCTTGGGGTTGAGGATGAAGCTGCCTGTGACCTGGTTCTTCACCACTGGTCAGGGAAAGAGAGGCACAGATTTCTGTTCCCCTCCACAGGAGCAAGGGCCAGATCTGCTCAGGGATTTCAAGGCCTTCCCAGTGGGTTCTATGGGACCCTCTGTCTGCCTGTCACTCCTTCCCACCTGAGCCTCCTTCCAGTCAGACAGGCCACCACACTGTTTCCACACAGTGTCCCTGCCTCTGGACTCCGGTCCACACCATTCCTCCACCCTCATTGTCTTCCCTTCTTCCTGCTTGATTAATAGCCACCTATATTTAAGGCTAAGCACAATTCTCTCCTCCTCCAGGAAGCCTTTTTGATTGCCCAGTCCTCAGGGATTTACCCTCCTGAGCATAGAAGTTAAGCATATAGAAGTCAGATTGATCACAGGGAAGCACCTTAGCCTTCCTGTGCTGCCTCAGTTTCACCAGGTGTAAAATGGGAATAATTGTGCCTAGATCTTAGGGCTGCTGCCCTTTGAGTACTCCCCCAGGGGCTCTTGGGACAACTAAAGTTCATATATGAAAAGTACTAAGCAGAGAGCATGGTATGCAGATACATGGTAAGCACTATTATTTTCATCAGAAAAGTGCCTGATTTTTAGCACTGTTGAGATTATAAATGTCTCGTCTCTCCTGCAGCCTGTCAGCTCATCTCTTTTTTGGTGTTCTTGGCCCAGCCCAGAGCCTGGCACGGAGTGGGAGCTTTTTCAATATCTGTAAATTTCTACCCCTTAAAATCCCAGTCAGCGAGTAACTAAAAGGCACTGGGTGGGAGGTGTGTATATGCAGACACCCTGGCAAAGGCCTGAGTTGCTGACCCAGCTGCCCTGAAAGAAGCAAGTTAGGGCTGTAGCCTGGGACCCAAGCCCCTCAGCCAGGTGGGGGCAGGGAAAGGCTCCAGAGCCCTGGAGTGGCCCCTCCTGGTGCATATTAAAACCACGGAGCATAATTATCATACAAGAGCTAACAAGCCAGAGCACTACCCACTCATTGGTCACTCTGCTAACTGGCTCAGTAGAATCCTCACACATCCTGAAGCTGAGACTGTTAATTCAGATGCGGAATCAGAGACTCCAAGAAGGGCAGGGTTTGTCTTGGACACACAGTGGGCTGTTGGCCAGTCTCTGGAGAACCAGCAACCTGGCTGAGGGGGAAGAGGAGAGATGCCCTTCATCTCTGATATCTCTTAGCCCTCAAAATCACTAGACCCTCGAGGGTCTGAGCTGGGCAACTCCTCAAGGAGGCCCAGCCTCAAATCTTCCAACTGCTCTTGTCTGTTCCCACATCTCACAGCAGCCACCATCCCCACCCCCTGCTGTACACCCCTCATTCAGAGGGGCGGTGGGTTGGACTCAACATGGACTCTACCATCCAGGCCTAGCTCTGAGTCCTGGCCCCACCACTTGTACCTTCGACAACTATCTCAACCTCTTGGAGTCTCTTTCCCCTCCTACAAATGGGATATAACAAGAGCCTTCATGAGGCTTAAATGAGATAATATGAAAAGTGTCAACTCAAGGCCTAGCATACATGGTAGATATTAACTGTGCGACTCCTCCTCCTTTTAAAGAGCTGATGTCCCCAAATTCCAAGAGTCTAACAAATTTTGACAGGGCCTTGGCCTTCATTGCCAAAACTGACACCTGTCTCGGCTTCCCCAGAGAACACATATCAGGTACACGCACACACATACACACTCATACATACACAGTCCACACGTTTTTACCAAGGGCCCACCGTGCACCTCACACACGCACGATCGTACAACCTGTGCCAGTGTTAAGTTCCACTCCCCTCCCCATCCCAGCTCCTGCAAAGTCTCAGCCCTTCGGGGAACTCACCCAAGAAACACACAGGCAAATGTGCCTGCACTGAATCTACCCCAGGTGCTAGAAGTCTCTGCCTGACCTCTGTAGAAGCTAGCTGGATCACTTCCTACCTGCAGAAGATCAAGGCACTAGACTTCCAAGGGACTGCTATTATGGAACCATCCTTGGGATGTAGTAAAAGCCTGTGAGCTCCATCTTCTTCCTGGAGTAAATGACCCTTCGCTTCTCGCCCCCACCTCTCCCCGGATCCTTGTTCTGGCACAATTCCCCATAGCCAAATTGGCAAGTGGGCAGGGAGTTGGCTGAGCCAAAGCTCTCCAAACTCACACTCCCCGTGCAGTAAGGTGTGGCTGACAAGAGCAGGGGCCTGAAGACAGAAGACCCTGGCCCACCCTGGCTCACTCCATAGGCGAACAGGGCACAGTTACTTTGGGCCTCTGTTTCCCTGTGCTCATTGGCTGCTTGGACTACACCCTCCCAGGTGCCTTCCAGGTCAGTGACAGCTGTGCTAAAGTAGATGCATTTTCCAGGGGCACAAGTTCTGCAGGAGACTTTTAAAAAATGTTGGCATTATTTTGATGATAATCTAAAACTATAAAGGCCAGCATTTTTGTGATATATAAACCTGCCCAGAAATAACATATTTTGTGTTCATATTTATGACAAGTCGATGCCACGCAGTGTGACTTTGTGAACATAATTGGTAGGAGGGACCTCTGTGACATGCCAAGGCTGGGTGACATTGTAGCCCATGTGCCTTCTGTAAGGAGTATGGACACAGACAAGTATGGGAGAACCCATCTATCGCCCAAAGAGCAAGCAACAGCCTGCTGCCCGCTTGTCTGCCAGGCCCCTGCTCCAAACCATGTTTATGTTTTTTAAATTCAAACATAATTCACATGCCATACAATCCACCCGTTTAGAGTGCGCAATTCAGCGACTTTTAGCATATCCACAAGGTTGTGCAATCACCACCAGTATCTAATTCCAGAACATTTTCATCATCCCCCAAAGAAATCTGAGGCTCATTAGCAGTCACTCCCCATTATTCCCTCCCCCCAGGCCCTGACAACCACTAATCTATTTTCTATCTTATGGATTTGCCTCTTCTGGACATGTTCATTTTTTGACTGCCAACTTAGTTGCAGCAAAAACAAAACAAACCAACCAACAAAAAATCTTTTTCGTTACACTAATGTTCTTAGTTTGAATTTTATTGATTTTTTTGGAAGCCAGATAAATCGATATTTGCATGTGTCTTGGCTACACAGTTGTATAACTGTTATAAATATAAAGGGTAAACATCTAGTTTAGTGACCATGTGTTTGCCTTTACGATGATAATAATCAACTGCAAAAATGACTACCTATTCATCCTATTTCTGTATCACACCCCTTTGCATTGTTTCACATCAAGAGATGATCTGTTTTTACCCCATGAGTCTGGGTTTGGCCACAAGACATGCTGGAGCTAATGGGACACTAAAAAGCATGACACAAGCAGAGACTTGAAAAGTTCTTCAACACTAGGATTACCTGCTCTTGCCTCTCCTGAGACCCATGAGACAGACACCACAAGTATAACCCTGGGCTAGCCTGCTGGAGACATGGCCCTGTCACCCCTGTGACCTCAGCAGACAGCCAGTACCAACCAGGTCCCTACAGACCCACAGCCATTTACACGAGTGAGTTCAGGCAGGCAATCAGGTAGAAGCAGCAACCAGCTAAGCCCCGCCCAAACTGAAAAATAAAATGAAATAAAAAGGGGTTTTCTGCCATTATTCAAATTTGTGAAATCCTCCCTGCATCCTCTCCTCTGCTCTCCCAGATCCCTCAAACCTGTGAGCAGGTCGCTGCCCCTCTCCCGCACTCTGACACTCACCGATGTGGTGGGAGGTCTTCTCCAGCTCCTCAATCTGGATGTGCCTGGCACCTGCTGGGATCTGTACCAGTCTGAGAGCTCCTGCCACAGAGAATCCAGAAAAGCTATAGCACCGTGAGCTGGTGGTCCCACTACCCAGCAGACCCCACTTCCCCCCATCCCTGCAGGTACCCAGGAATCTCAGTTTCCTGCTCTGTAAAATAGCACCCACAAGGTGCTGAGAGGATCAAATGAGCTGCTGTAGCTAAAAATGAACTCTAAGGGGCACTCTCTCTGTGTTAGTAGCTATTATTTCCCACTTTCTTTACCCTCTTCTTTCCTGACTTTCCCTTCTCCCTTTCTTCTCACAACTGAAGCCATTGCAGGGATTTAGCAGGCCATGAAGATCCATGTGGCTGCCCTGGCCCCCACAGCCCTCTCCATCTGAGGCCTGGAAACAAACCTTTCTCAGAGCCACCAATCTACCCACAATAAGAAGAGGCAAGACAAAGCTGTGACATCCTCAAAAGGGAAATGGACCGAGTTCATACTACAGTGTAAAGAAGTAATGTCTAGCCTTTTAAACAGCAAGTTTGGCCAAATTGGAGGTGGGGAGGGAAGTCGAGGAACTCAAAGGTATCAGGAATTCAAATCAAGAGGCATCACAGGGTTTTTCTGTTTTTAAGTGAGACAAGAAAGGAAAAAACATCACCAGTTCTATCAGAGCCACACTTTCAAACCTGCCTGAGTCCTCGCTCCCACCCACAGCCCCAGAGCCAAAGAGATAGCTGAGCTCCTATCACAACACATGGCCTCGCAGGAAAATTCTTCTGAGCTCCTGGCCCCAAACCCAGGTAGCAGATCACCTAGAAAATGAGGTGACCAGGTATAGCTTCTGGTTTACCAGCCATGGGAAGCCTGGGAAAGTCTGGAGACAGCTTCTAAGGTCCCTTCTCCCCACTGTGAACTATGGCCCAACTCAAAGAGGAAAGTCCTACCTGAAGGACAGTTCAGGATCTAGGAACCCTGGCTGGGCCAGAATCCCAGTCAGTCCTGGTCATCCCTCCAGCCCCAGCCTGCTCACCTGCTTGTTTGGAGGCCTTGCCCAGCGTCCCCTTCACAGTTCTGCAGTGGGAGTTGTCACCGCCACAGACCCCGCATTTGTCATCTGCCTTCATGGACCCCACCTCCTTGTCACAGCCGACGGGCTGAGGCCAAAGGTGGGGTCAGTGAGAGAAGGTTCCCAAGCCCCTATCACCACCCTGGGGTCAGCAGCCTGTGGCTCCCTCCCTGGTCCCCAGGCCCCAGACACCAGGGGACCCTGGACCAAGAGGCCTTCCTGGACAGGGCTCTGCCACAAACTCACATGTGACATGGGCAAGGTCTTAAAACTGGCCACTCCTCTCCTCTTGAACGGGGCTGGAAAATAACCCCTTTCCAGCACCCCAGGGCTATGTTGAGGACATAGAGGTGTCATGGGTGAGGACAATGAGGCAATGCTTATCTTCATAGGGAGTAGAAGAGGCAGGCAGTGTAGCCCTCCAGTCCTCTGGGGCTGGCAGAGGGGGGGCGGCCTGGAGTGGGGCACCTACCACACATTCGCCACGGGCACAGATGCTGTAGGGATCCCGGTAGCTGCATCGTGTCCCATCATGGACCACTTGATTCATGAAGACCACGTCCCCTGTGTCCTCTGACTGGCAAATCAGCTCACACTTCTGTGTGTCTATGGGGGAGGGAAACCACAGTGAGCATCCAGCTGGGGCAGGAGAAAATGGGCTGACCCAGGACAACATTAGCACATGGCCCAACCAGAAAGTGCTGGAGCCAGCTCTGGACCGTGGGGAACACTGGGGCTGGGGCTTAACATTTCTATGTCACTTATTTATTAGCCATGTGACCTTGGGCAAATTATCTGATTTCTCTGGGCCTTAGTTCCTTATTTACTATCGCTGACCAGTAAAATGTCACATACGTTTGTTGAAAAAAAAAAAATCAAGTGGTAAAATAATGATAACAATGATAAGCCAACACTTTGTGAATGCTTACTGGGTGCCAGATGTTCCCGAAACACGTACGCGTTCTTCGTGTAGAACTTTAAGTGCCTTTTGTGAATCAACTCATTTAAAACTCTCAATACTCCCAAGGACGTTTGCTTCTGAGATGACAAAGGAGGAAACCACGGATAGAAGAGTGTAAGGTATTAGCTCAAGGCCATGCAGCCACACAGTAAGTGTGAGAGCCAGGATTCTAACGTAGGCAGTCTGGCTTGAGTCCTGCTCTGACCCCCACATATATTTCACCAGTCACACCTATGAGGGAGTATCTAAACACGCTCCTAACATTAGGAAGCTGCGTGAAAGACAGGCAGCACAGTGGCCTGTGTTTGGGTTTGTAAAATGGAACAGCGGTGAAAGAAGGAAGGGGGTCCTTTCAAGTTCTAACAATGAAATGTTCTCTTCTCGGTCTTGGCTATTGATGTCCTAAAAAGGAGGTTCCTGAGAAAATATAAACACTCTCTGTGCTTCTTAGAAAAAGAGAGGTTGGAGCTTAGCTAACTTCCTGGAATTTGTCTAAAAATCCTGGGAAAACCCAAAGTCCAGCCACCCCATCAGACTACGCCACCCCTCACAGTCCCTCGCTGCCCCATGCTGTGGTGGCTTGCTTGGGTTCTGACTGGCTCTGCAAGGCTTTAGAAGCAAGCTCCTCTCTTGGCCGAATTTCTAAGGAACTGTCTGGCTCCTGCCCAGTCCCCAGGCTTTTGGGTATACTTAGCACTCAGGATTCTAGTCTGAAGCCACAACATCCAATTCCACTTTGGATTTTACACACAGGAGACAGATTCCCAGTAGGACCTAGGCCAGGGCTGAGGGGTGTGGGCTCCAACTGTCCCAAAGAAAGGCAGGACCCTGATCACTATGTCCTAAACAGGTGGGTCTTGGAGCAGCAATGGAAGCCAGCCCACAGTGGCAAGGGAGTGGTAAGCTCCCTGGAGTGAAAGGAATCCAAGCAGAAGGAAGACACTCCAGGTAAGCATGTTCCAGAGGGGCCTGTGCACTCGCAGGTAATCAGCAGGCCTCTGAGGTCCTTTCCAACTTGAAGATTACCATTCCAAACATGAGCTGAGGAGCTGTGCATCCTACAATCGATAATCGGGACAGGGCTACAAAGTGGTGACCAGGGCTTAGAAAAGGAAAAGCCATTCTAATCAGCACTGTCTGAAACTGAGAGCTACATGGTAGGAGTGAGCATCCATTGTGGAAGGACAGTGCCGAGACCGGCAGGGGGAGGTAGGCTCAGAGGATTGTTAAGGGTCCTTCCAGCCTGAGGTACCATGAATCCCAGCCCTTTGATGGCTTTCCTCTGCCACTACAAGAGCCATCACTGGAAATGCTCCACCACAGATGGCACTGGCCCTGGCTTTGCCACCTCTGTACAAGTCCCAAGACCCGTGTCTCTTCCAGAGAAGCCTAGATGGGCTCTGTATGAGGACTCCATAGGCTCCCATCTGCCTGCCTTTCAGATCATTTTAACAGCTGACACGGTAGTTTGATCAGTCAATCCTAAAACCATGGCATGTGATAGGACCGAGCTTTTCAGGGCATTGGTTCTGCAAAGTGAGGGGCCACTGCATCCGTACAGTGCAGCATGTGTGAAAGGCACCAACCCCAACAGCCAGCAGGGCTGCCAGCCTCAGGCTAGAGTGCTATTGCTCAAGACATTTTCCTGCAGCTCAAGAAAACAATCATCATAAGTATATCAATCAGGGATGGCTTTGATGATGGTGACCCACAGGGTACACAATGCAAAGGCCTGCATGGACATATGTGGCAAGCCTGCCAGCTGCAATGTCCCTTTTGGAGCCCACACTGTCCCCCTTCACTGGCGGGCCCAGGCAAGGGAGGTCCTGCATGGCAAGACACAGACCCAGCAGATACCCAAGGACATAGGGGGATGTGAGGGGGAACAGGGCCTGCTCACCATCATCAGACTCGTAGGGGACCCAGCTGTGCTTGGTATTCTGATGGATGTAGTAGGAGTTGCGTTTGGCACACTGCTGGGTCCGGAAGTCCTCATAGGGCCCTGGACACTCCTCAGTGTTGCAGACCTGGTACTGGATCATGGGCCCTGAGCACAGGCGGCCTCCGTAGGCTGGGCTGGGGCAAGCACAGGCAAACCCGGTGACCTTGCTGGCTGAGAAGGACTGGGCTTCCCACATGTTGCCAAGGGCAGTTTAGCCTTTTAGAGTAGTATTAAAAGGGGCTCCACTAACCTAACTAGAGAGGGACCCCAACTTTGGGGGCTGCTGAGCTCAGAACCTACTGATCACTCTGGCTCCTCCCTTCAGGCATAAGTCACCTATTCCAGTGTGTGTGTGTGTGTGTGTGTGTGTGTGTGTGTGTGTGTGTGTAGGGGAAGAGGAGAAAAAGGGGAAAGAGAGGGGAAAGAAAGAGGGGTGGGCAAAGATGTGGAAGATGGGAATGACTGGCCTGGAAGAGAAATCAGTTTCATTCATCTTTGCATTATATTATTTAACTATTGCACAGGGCCTGACATTCAGCAGGCACTAAGTGACTCAACTATTCCTATTTGCATCGCTTCTATTGAATATCCTAACAAACTAAGGAATGGAAACGGAGGCTTGAATTTGGAATCAGAAGATCTGGTGAAATCTAACGCCAAGTCCTGACTGTGCTACCTTGGGTAAATCACCCAGTCTTTCTGTGCCTTTATTTTCCCTTTAAATGGGAGAACGTAATACCTTCTATCTTACCTACCTCTTGGTGTGTCTGCAAAAACTAAATAAGAAAAGGTATTTTAAAGCAATCTGTACTCTCTTCTCCATTAAATTCAGAGGATTAGGTAAGATTATTGGTAAGTTAGGTATCCTAGCACAGGAGGTAATCTGCTCTGAGGTGACGGGAGAATTACATGGGTTTATGCAGGAAAGTGTTTAACATCCCACCTGGCACAGAGAAAGAGCTTCAGATACCGTAATAATTATAACAGCAGCTGTCATTTATTAGTGCTTCATCTGGGCTGGGCATGGTGCTGAAAGTACACATGTTATTTCATTTAAGCTTTATAAAATAAAAAGTTATTACAGAGAAGTTCGCTAAATGATAGCTCTGATCAAGGGGATAACCATCTATCATGACCGGAAAGTGGTTTATTCAGAGTGGGCACCACTCGGTTCCTCTAACACCAGTTCATTTTGGCTCATATATGTGCAAGGTCAGTATAGCCATCTGACATAGGAATAGGCCTTTCAGGAAGGTCGTGGGCTTCTCAACCCTGAAGGTAAACAACAGAATAGGAAGGACTACTCCTGTGGATGCTAGAAGGAGGGTGACCACTACTGAGTCACTGTGATGCTAGGACTCTGTTGTCATCATCCGATCTCTCAGTATAAGGGGTGGGACCGGCACTGCCCCTCCGAGGTTCAGAACCCCACACCAGCCCTGGCCAGGCCCCATCTCTCTAGAACATGAGGCTGTTCTAAGCCGGCTGCTTCAGCCTGGGAGATGGAGTCTATGCAGAGCTGGTGCTCAGAACTTCCAAAATGATGGGAGGGGTCCCCACAGAGGGGACAAAGAGGGAGATATAGAATGCTCCCCAGAATGCTGAAAGTTGGAAGCGGGATATGAGTCAGGGTTTGATATTAGAAAAAGTTAAGAAAAATTAAAGGAAGTTTTGCTTCATGTGGTAGAAAACAAATTTGGGGGATTTATTCTCCCAAGACTCAGCAATTTAGATCAGTGTTTTCTCAAAGTTTAGCCAGAGGATCAGGGTCACAAGGGGCTTGCTAAACTGACAGTCTTGGACCCCCCAGACTCTCCAGGAAAACTTTGGCACATAAGTTTGAAAATCACTGGTTCAAATCCATTCTCAGATGTCAGACCCAGGTGGAAGTGATGTGTCTTCCCTTAACCCTCCCCCCACAACTTTGAGCCCTCATCCATTAGAATACACAACCACCTGCAGGGGTCCCTCTCTCTTGTGCCTTGTCCCCCATTGCCTTCCCTTCCAAGCCCCTCAGGCCTAAAGATAGGGGTCCCCTGCCCTGCCCACCCCAGCCAAACATACTTACAGGGGATTGTCACAGTTTCGGCTACGGGATCGCACCCCGCCCCCACATGACCGTGAACATGACCCGAAGTTGGTCCAGGAGCTCCAGCCTCCATCCTGACCGTAGGTCTGCTCCGGTGACTTCCAGATGCAGTGACCTTTGAAGCACCACTGGGATGGAACAGAAAGCATGAGGTCATCCTGGGGCCACTGCCCCCTAGCCGGCCATGAAGGGTGCCCAACCAGGCACCACAGATGAGCCCAAAGAAAGAGATAGTAAGAGCACAAGCCTCGGGTTACACAGAATCCCAGGCTTGCTATGAGTTGAGTGACCTTCAGCAAAGAGCTCCCTCCTCTGAGCCTATTCCTCAACTGAACAATGTAGATAACAGCAGAGGGCTGCTATGAGCATTCAGTGAGGCAACACCTGGCACACACAGGCCTCCGGAAACGGCAGATAGTATTATCAATGATGGCGATAACTCCGTGTTTACTTGTTCACCACCCCAGTGATAGGGGAGAGAAGACACAATCTTCCCACACTATCTGGAGTTGATCTTGGCCTGTACCTTGAAATTACCATCTAGGGGCCACAGGCAGATGTGCTCACAGAGGTAAGCCAGCCCCACTGCGAGGCCCATCCACGCATTGAGTCCAAGAGGCCTGGGTCTGAATCCCAGCTCGGTCATTCCTAGCCATCCGTGGCTTTGGCATAACTTCACCTTGCTGAGCCTCAGTTTACTCACCTGTTAAATGGGGCTGTTCTAAGAACTGAAGGCAATACGCCTACAAAGGCCTTAGCACAGGGCCAGGCACAAAGTGGGGCTCAATCAAAGTTAGCTCCCTTCTTTTGTCCTATAGGGCAACAGGAAAGAAATACAGCAAAACTCTCCAGGCCTTTTACAAGAGATAATGCAGTGGTTCTCAGCCTTGCAGTCACTCGGGGAACTTTTAAAACCCTAGATTCCTTGGCATCACCCCAGACCAACTGAGTCAGAATCTCTAGGGGAAGGAATTTTTTAAAGAAGCTGTAATGAGAGATATACTTTACATACCATAAAATTCACTCATTTCAAGTGTAGTATTCAATGATTTTTTTCATAAAGTTACAGTGTCATGCAACTGTCACCACAATCCAATTTTAGAATATTTTCCATCTCTCCAAAGAGATAGCTCACCCCATATGCAGTCACTCCCTGTTCCGGGGGTGGAGACTTCTGAAGCTCCCCCAGATGGTTCTAATATGTGGCCAAAACTGAGAGCCACTGATGAACTGTGATGTGAAATTGTGACAGGAGCGGGCCTGGAACTCTGATAACACATGGAACAGGCATACTCAATCTCCAGAATAATAGCCTGCCAGGTTTGGAGCCCAGTGGGCCTGAACAAGGCCACAGGAAACCCCAACCATGTGTGAAGGAACAGACCATTCACAGATGTGGGTGAGAGGAGCTCGGTAAGGGCAGAGGACAGGCTGGTGGGGGGAACAGGTCCCCTGCGGCTGAAGCTGAGTAATCGTCACACCTCTCTTAACACCCTGCTTCTGCCAAGCTCTCTCATTCGTTTTGACATGACTCAGTAACTTCAGAACCACCTGAGGGGTGAGAAGGATGTCTGACCAGGGGTCAGCAGGAGAAGTTCAATGAATGGTCCAAGGTCACCACACAGCTATCAGAGCAGGGCCAGCAATAGAGCAGAAGTATGTTTCAGACCCCTGCTCAGAGCTCCCACACTTGACCACAAGGTCTCACTGACAAGGGAAGCCCTGGCCCACACATGCGTGAGGGAGCGAACACACACAGGAAGATATGTGGAAAGTCAGGCTTACAGGGGAAGGACATGTGTGTAGGAGAAACAGCGTGTGGAGGGGAGGCAGTTTGCAGAACACCTGGAGTCCTCCCTTCATCCCTTCTCTGCTGATTACTCCCCATGTGACCTCCACAAGTTCCTTCACCTGCCTGGACCACACTCTACTCATCTGTGAAATGGGAGTAAGCACTTCTGCCAGATGGGCTAGGAGGTAATGAGAGGCTGCAAACTGCAGAAGCAAAGGCTAAGGTCTGGGAGAGAAAAAAGGTGTGAGTGTGTGCGAGTTCACGTAAGGCCTCCATGCACATGGAGCTCACATCTGTCCTGCAGCACCCCCCCCCACACACACACATACATATTCATTATACGCTTGGAGGGGAGGTGAAGGTTCCCCAGGAATGTCACTCCTGCTGCAGACCCCAGTTTCACAGGTACCTTTCCTGGTGCACACTCGGTCCCATCCAGTGGGGGCCCCTTCTTGGTCTTGCAGAAGTATGGGTTATCAGGGTGGCTGCACCACAGCTGCTTGCAGGGTTCAAAGGTCGTGAACTGCATGGCAAGAGGAACAGGGTCACTGGGCTGACTAGCTCTCCAACTCTGACACGGTGTCTAGGGAGCAAAGGGCAGTGACAGAGATAGGAGGAAGCAGTAGAAGCTGGGCCCCAAATGCTGCAAGGGAGGTGAGAGGGGCCAGTCCAGCCAGAGCCCTTCACACCCCCAAGCTTGACCCTACCCCAAGTACCAGTGGTCTCCAGTGATGCCTCCTCTCTCCAAAAGGACACCAAGAAGGGGCCAGCCATAGCCCATCCTCCTCTTTTCTCATTTCCCAGGCCTCCATCCCAGCCTTTGCAGAAGCTGCTTTTTCACTGAGTAAGGACTAAGGTTTGGGGCTCTAAGGAAGGCAAAGACCCTTGATGCCCCTGAGACTCTGCATGTGAGCTGCTGGTCCAGCTGAGACCCCCCAGCACCCAGACGAAGTCAGGACTCCTATCTCCCTCCAATCACACCCAGCCATGACATAGGTTAGTAACTATGTTTCAGATTATACAAGAAGCCCTCGATTTTCTTTTCTGTCCTATCATCCCCTGGTAGCTAGACAACTGTCCTTACAAATACAGCATTTGGACATTGAAATCCCACATCCCAGGTTTTTTCCACCCCTAAGGCAGGGACCACGTGTCCCAGCGTGGCCTGGGTGGTGTGGAAGGTGATCATGCACAGGGCTTCCTGGTCCTGCAGAGCTGAGGAAGGGGCTGCAAATCTGGATAGGGGTTTGAAGCACTCAAGTCACCAAGATCTGGCCCCTCAGAAAGTGCCCTGCCCTGGGATGTCCCTTTCTCTGAGACTCTGCCTAGGCCCTGGTTAGCACTCGTTCCCCTCTTTCTCAGGGCCACAATATTCTCCAGCCACTGCCACGTGCCCGCACTAACAGGTGGGCCTGGGTGGGGCAATACGTAGAAGAAGGTGGCAAGGCCTGGACCTGTTCACCATGCATTCCCCTGATGGTATCCAGCCTGTGGGCCCATCTCTAGACCACCAGCCTGGCTGGGCCAAAGGCACTCTGTGAATGACCAGCCTGGGTTACGGAAGGACATAGCACTGGGACCCAGGGGGCAGAGGCCAATGGGAACTCACCGTTGAGCAAGTGTGGTACCCAGTGCCAAAGTCAAAGCGGCACTGTTCGTCCATTGAGTAGTCGATGCCAGGCAGCTCTGGGGGCTGGGGCCAGGAAGGCGCAAAGGGGTCATCAAGGAGGCAGTTGTAGGAGCTGCCAGTGGAGACAGGGAGGTGAGACACGCTGAAGCTGGAATTCCCAAGGTTTGACTAGCAAGGAAGGCCTGCAGGAATCCTCCCTGCTGCTCTGTGCTGGTCTTTCTGAGGGGGTGGCTGCCCTGAAACCCCTCTTGAACAGGACCTCACATCCACTGACCACTGTGTCTGGGGGCTCCAAAGCAAAGGCACGCAGGGCTGGGGGTTAGGAGGTCAGCTTGTAGCTATCTTACAGGGCCAGTTTGGCCCATCTTAGAGGGACACGCTTTGGTCAAGATTAAGTGTTGGTTCACGGACAAGTTAAGGGCTCCCTGCACTGAAGGTAGAAGTCGGTCTGCCATGCAGAACGCAGGACACGGGCCCCTGGCCAGGGGCTGGGTGAGGTCATTGTCTCTGTCTGCACCTGCCCCACCCAAATCCACTCTGTGCCCATTCTCAACATTGCACTCTCAAGTCTAACACTTGTGCTGACCAGCAAAGCATGGAATTGAGTGTGTGTCAGGGGTTGGATGGTACTGGGAGGGCAGATGACTTGGGGGAGATGAAGTGGAAGACTGTGTGCTCCCCTGGCCTGGGCCCCAAAGGCAGAGGTGACCTACGGGAGGTAGCGGCTGAGTTCCAACTTGCTGCAGCGGGACCAGTGGAAGCGGTGGAAGGCAGCCTGCACCAGAGGTGCCATGACGCTCCCCAGGCTGGTCTCGTCGGCACAGCCGTTGCCCTGACCGTCATGCTCCATGCCGAGCCTAGAAGGTTGGAGGACAAGAGAGGGGAGTGCAGAGTCATACCCAGGGAGCCCACCCCTGGGAATACAGGCAGCAATGGGAGACCCTGCCCTGACTGTGCTTCAGACTGCCTCCTGGCCGCAGTTTCCCCACCAGGCTGTGCAGAAGGCCACCCCTCTGGATGAAAGGAGGCCTCACTCTGCCTCTCAGTGGAGTTGGACTCATTCTGCCCTGACCTGAAAGCCTTTTCCCCTGCTACTCTCTACTCCCAGACACTCTGCCCCCACCTCAAGCCCCACCCACATGCTCATAGATTCTAAGAACAGCTCCAGCCCCACTCCCGGCCCCAGGACACCCTCCCTGGCCACCTGGCCCCTGTGCTGACCTCCCACAGCAGGAACCACCTCTATCACCATTAACAACTCTCACGCAATGAGCTGTCTTCCCAGTGAGGCAGGTTCTCAGTGAGTTCAGTTCAACCTCATTTGCTGAGCCAGCCTCTTAAGCTTCTCCCAGACCCCTTGGTATTTGGTATGTAGTATGCATCTACCACAGTGATAGTTTAAAATTTAAAGTTTGCTCTTTATACTTAATATTTAATGTCAAAGCCCAAAGATTCTAAATTCTTAAATGCTTCTGGGTGGTCACATCTGGCCTTGACCACTGGATGGACACACAGGCTTCTAAGCCTGACCTCGTCTCTCCACAGGGAAGTGCCTCCCTTCAGGGAAGAGTGGACATCCCCTGGCCCCTACAAACAGGAAGGCAGACGTTTGGCTCAAGAATGTGTGGAACCATCGGCTTCGAGGGCAGGAGAGAATCTCAGAGGTGGCCCTGGTATCAGCCTCTAAGTTGCAGATGAGGAAGCCAAGGCCCAGAGAGGAGGTGCCACCGGACCAGTGAAGGGCAGAGCTGGAGTAAAATCCACATGGGACTCTTGAGCTGACAGGGCTGATGCACAGAGGGGGACAGAGATTGTGGACAGCTGAACGCCCTCTGAGGCTGGCCCACTCCTCTCCTTCCCAGGTTCCTCGGACTACAGATAACAGCCCTCATTCTGTGTGTGAGCTGGACAGAGTGTCCCTTAGCTCTGCCCCTATGGACAGACAAGGCTGGGAGGCATGACGGTGGCATTTGCACATCACCATCTGACATATTGGATAGAGGCTTATTGGCTTTCTCCCAGCATGTAGCTTCTTGTGTGCTCTCTGTTCTAATCTCCACTGCAGCCCCATTCCTAGAACTGGGTATGGTGCACAGTAGGTACTCAAGAAATACTGATTGAATGAATAAGTGAGTACAGTCTAAATGAAATCCAGGCCAAACATCAAGTAAGCCAGCTGCCAGCCTGGCCAGTGGCCTGAGACTAAGGGCATCTATTTATGATGGGCTTAGGCCAGTGATCCAGTGTGTGCTGAGTGCCAGGTGGGCTGGAACAGGTCTCAGAAGGTCCTTGAGGTGTAGGTAGGACAGAGGGATAGGGACCACCAAGACAGCTGATCACTGCCTATTATTCTACACTGCCATTGACCTACTGAAAGGCAGGGCCACATTTGGTCTCCCTTGGCCCTGGAATATGGGGAATGGGCCCAAGTCAGGCCCAGAATTGCTGTCTAGGAGCCTGGTATCCCTCCCCATCATGGCAGGGCCTCACAGTGTGGGCAGATCCTCTGGTATCTCCTAAGACACTGGGATTGAAGCCCGATCTGGGGTAAAGCTTCCCACACCTACAGACCTCTTTGGAGCTCATGACACAGCCTACCCTCTTGGTGTCACTTACACGTGACCAGTCTCATGGGCCACTACAAAAGCCGAGGAAAAGCCATCTTCATGGTTGAGGGCACAGCTTCTCAGGGGATGGCACATGCCAGTGACAGGTGCGTACCCTGCAGGGAAAGAGAGGGCAGACAGATAAGTCATGCACAAGTTAGACAGGACATGATGTGCTCTGTGCCTAACAGCCTGACCTGGGCACATCCTGACCTGGTCACTGCTAGAGGGTCCCTGGAGGAAGAAAGATCCTTGCAAGGTCCCACCCACAGTAGAGCAACCTAGGCCAAGCTGCCCCACATCCAAGGGTGTACGGCTTCCCTCTACGCCTATAGCCTCCCTGAACCTCTTGGTCCCTCCTCCAAACCAGGTAGTGGGGTTTCCAGACAGACCTGGAGCCTGCACACACCCCACTTCCACACCACATCCCTCCAGCCGGCCAGTGAGTCAGTCAGTCACCAAACAAACTTATTTTATAGGAGGGTATGGGTGACACTGTATTAGATTCTATGGGAAAAATAGAAAAATCAGTTCCAAATTCCCACCATTTCCCTGCCACAAACCCGCACATTAAGAAACAGATGGCATAGCAGAGCGACTTGGGGTCAGGAGGTTAGCTTAGGTGTGGCGTGCAGGGGCAGAGTTCAAGGAGCACAGAGGGGAAGGCAGGGATGATCTGGAAGAAGAGAATGGTTTCAACGAAGGGATGGAGGGGGATCAGAGAATGACTTACGGGGGACATAGGGCTGGACCTGGAGGACAGGTGAGATAAATCTCCAGAGGTGGGGGACAGAACACATTGTGGGGAGAACATGGGCAAAGGCCGTGCAAGGCCTCAGGGAAGCCAAAGCGTCATGTGTTGGCAGAGTGTTTACAGTCATGCTGTCACAGACATTTCATGTACCCCCTCAGCCATTTTAGCAGCCCTGGAATGGAGGAAGGCAAATACTATCATTTTCCTCAATCGACAGTTGGGAAAACCTAGGGAGATGAAGTAAGCCAGGACCACTGGGCTCGGGAGGTGTGGAGCTCCAAGCAGAACATGGACTTCCTTTCCAAAGTCCACACAAGCCTACTAGGTGCCACTTAGCTTGCAATGAGGACACATGAATGTGGTGCAGGAAGAAGTATCTTGAAGAATAGTAAGGATCTTCAGGCAGCCAGGCTCTGGGATGGCAAGCACAGAGCTACCTGCGGGCTCAACCAAGATGGCAGGGACCACAGTGGGGACCCCTTTGCTTCTCTTGGTCTCCAAGAAATCACTACAAACTTGTCCACATGTCCATCCAGGTTCTGTCCCCAAAGTCCCATGGACCTCTTTGCTGACAGGAAACCTGACACCCCAGCCTCCCTAGGGTGGCCCCAGAGCAAACCCAGCCCTGAGCCTTAGCCTCTGCCCTGTAGCTGCACATACCTGGCTACAGTACCTTGCATACCTGAGGGCCCAAAGTCCTGCCGGGTGAGGAAGACAACGTGGTCGTGGTGCTCTGCATGGCCAGGGTCCTGGCGCTGCTGAGTGTGCGCCCAGCGACACACCTGCTCCAGGCTGCGAGAGGGGTTCCCATGTTCAATCAGGCTCAGGGACTGTGGGAGCAGAAGAGCATCAACAGCAAATGGTCAGTCAGAGACCCCAGACCACAACGGGCACCCAGGGCCTCCCTCCCATGGGCAGAGGAGAACACTGAGGCCGATGGGACTGCAGTGCCTATCCCAAGGTCACTGACTCCAGCTGCTACTGGCACGCAGCCCTCCCATTTTATGCAAAGTTCACACACCAAGCCTTGTGCGGGGGACACTTGTCTGCTGAGAACTCAATACACATTATCTCTGACCCCTCACCTTGCCCACGAGCAGGAGTGGTTCTGAGCATTTTCTCTATACTATATGATTGTTGTCTTATTTAATCATCACCATAGCCTCTGGAGAACAGTTCTGTTGTTATCCCCCTTCTGGGGAGAATAAGCAACTGGTCTAAGCTGGCAGAGCCCTGGGCCCCAGGGCCCAGTCACAGATGGACTTGTTTTGGTCGCTGCCCCTCTATAAGCCCCACTTTCCCATTGATTCCTGAGAAGAGGGACTTCAGCTGTAAGGGTATAGGATTGTCCATGTAGCACATTGGAGGGAACCCAGAAGTCTCTGTTTACCATCTCCAAATGCCTCTGCCATTGAAGCCTCAATTTTAATAGTCTCAGAATTCCAATTCTGGAGACCAAATGTTCCCTAGAGGCTGTCTCAATGCAGCCAGGTCCAATGCACGGCCCCATAGCCCTTCTCCCTCCAAATTCTGCTTGCTAAAAAGGGGTGTTTACCTGTCGGTAGCCAACCATAATCAAGCGGACAAGGGCAATGTTTATGTGGGCCCCCAGAGACTCGTCATGGTAAATCTCATTCACCTGCAAACGGAGAATAGCACAGTTTCAGGGCCGCAAACATTCATCATGGGCCTACTACTGTAACAGGTAATTTCATCCTCACCATGGCCTTGTCAGGCAGTCATTCTTATCCCTACTTAACAGATGAAGAACCTGAGGTAGAGAGGCAAAATGACCTGCCCAAGGCCATACAGCTAACAAGCTGCACAGCTGGGATCCAGGATCCAAGTCCTGGCCTGCCTAATTCCAACCCTAAACTCTCTCCACAAAGGCAAGTTGTGAGGGGCCTGGTGTCAAACTCAACCACTCTGATAAGGACTGTCATCTTCCCACAACTCTGAAGAGTCCTTCAGGAAATGCCACCTAGGTTGGGCCGCTCATCCTCACATCCTTGAGTACCTCTCTAATTGCCACTGCAATCATCTGTCTGCCCTGGGATGCCTGGGGACTCCTCGTCCAGGGCAAATCCTCGGGAAGTGCTCTAGGACCTTTGACCTGCAACATCACCACCACCTGGGAGCTCATTCGAAATGCACAGCCTCAGGCCCACCTCCCAAGTCAAAGTCTGCATTTGAACACATCCCCAGTGCTTCTTAGGCACAGTTCTGTTTGAGGAGCACTGATTAGATAGGTCCTTTCTCTCATTGCCCAAATACCTGTGGGACAGTCCTTGCACAGTTCATCAAAGAATGTATTCCCCTGTTCTCACTACTTCTATCTCTCCATGGCCTTCAGCTCATGAGCAAAGTAACCAGCCTGCAACCCACAAAGGGACTGCTGTCCACCAAACGGAGAGGAACAGTGAGGCAAGCCCTATATGTAAGAGTTCCTTGGGGAGGGGAAAGCCAGAAAGGTGACTGGAGGCTTCTCCTGTGCCGATACACCCCTCCTAGGCTGGCCAAGGACAGAGCCAGCCTGTGGGCACAGAGCTACAGCGGCAGAAGCTGCATGCACGGCGGAGCTCCTGCCCACTCTTCCAGTGCCCAGAAATGGTAGGTGCCCCAACTCATGAGGGTGCTGACCAGAGAGCAGCCAGCATCAGGCTTCTACCAGGGTCTGCCTCGCATCCATGTCTGGACCCAACTTAGACGAAAGACGGATGCCAACTATGGGAGAGCAGGTCCCCAGAAAACCCCAACACAGGAATGACAGGCAGTCCACTGGGTGGTGCCACTTCCTTCCACCCTCCACTTCACCCCAGCAGAAGCAAAGACATCATGGAACTAAAGTGCTCGATGCATACAGAAATGATGCCCTTTTCGACCCACAAGTTTTGGACTTATTCTACAACTGCCGAGTGGAGGGTGTGGTGGTCCAGTCAGCCATACACATTTTCTCCCAAACAGAATTCCAACCTATGGATTCTTTGCTGATCCACAGAAACGATCATTAATCTGCATAAAATGACTCTTAAATAACCCAGACATTTCAGCCCCTCTAACACCAGAACATGGCCTTCCTTCCACCTGTGGGGTGGGATCAATGTTACAGGCATCCCTGACATGCCCTATAGGCACAGGCCAGGGATGGAGTCATGAGCGATACAGGCTCTGCACATCCACATCTGTGCCCCTGGTATATACATGTAAACCCACCAGTTGCCCAAGGACAGAGAAAGAGAGTGGTCACTGGGACATCCTGGGCGGGGGAGGGCAGTATCTGCAGGGCCTCTGGCATTTGGAAGTAGTCAGGGCCATAGCCTTCCTGCCTTTGTCTCTCTCTAAAATGGACCAGGCAAAGTGCTGCTTGAATCTTACTGTTACTCACTCTGGCCCCACACTCAGTATGTCAAATCCACCCATCGAGGACTACAGTGATCCTGTTCCAATGGTTGCCATTTCTACCCTCACAGTGGGAATGGGGAGGGGGCTGCCTCTCTCTGAGTAGGAGATAGAATCGGAACCTGAGTTTCCAAAACTGGTGGGGGACTGAGTGGTTCTTCTGATGCCACCTCTCATTCCCAGGTAACTGGCCTAAATGTGAATCCTGAGCAAACAGAAAAGGACATGCCATCTGCAGAAACCACTCAGCATTCTGAGATAACCGGAGACCAAAGGCTTCCAGAGCCTGGTATACTGAGCTCTGCAGCACAGGCTCATGTGCCACACCCAGGAGCTGGGGCAACAGAAGATGGTGGAATGTGGCCAGCAGGGGCTGGGGTAGTCTTGCTGGAAGAGCTGCAATGATCCTGGATTGAGAAGGTAATAGGCCCTTTGGAGGAGATGGGCAGAGAGGCCTGGTGCAGGGGAGAAGGCAGAAGCCACGTGGAGTCATTAAGGAGCCCCAGGGTCACTGGCAATCAAGGTACCTGAGGCCAACCCCCATGTGAAAGAGAATTTCTTCCCACACTTCCAGTAATGGGGTGCTCTCTGTGCTGTGAACCTCATTCAGCCTTCCCATCTACCTCCTCCACTGGCCTCACTCTCCCTCTTGAAGTTTTATTGAGCACATCTGCTCCATTCCTGGAGACAGAAGGTGACTAGTTTCTCAGGAATTCTCTCCAAGCTCATGCTAGTCAAAGAGAAAATCTTACAGGCAGCAAAACAGAAGCCAGATTAGGAAGGACCATTGGGCTGGGAGTAGGTTTTCAACAGAAATAAGGGGAGACAATGAAATAACACCATCAAAGCACCGAGATAAAAGAACTGTCAACCTAGAATTTTAGATCCAGCAAAACATTTTCTAAGAACCATGATGAAATCAAGCAAGGCATTAGCAAATAAACAAAAACTGAGAGTTACACAGACCTCACTAAATGATCTGCAGGAAAGGAAGATGGAAAATTATCTCCAAAAAAAAGCCTAAGGTCCAAGAACCAATGAATAGTTTTGAGGCTATGATAAGAGCAGGGTTCAGCAATGGTATTTTCCTATGCTAAATAAGGATAATAAAAATAAAGCAGTTGGATTTTTACTCCCTTATTGCCCCATTTTTAAATAGGAGGGGTTGGCCCTGCCATTCCGAGTCCCCTGGTCCAGGCCATCTCTGGAGCCCTGGTACATTCATCTGCACACGCCCCTCTCAGCCCTAGTCCTTGAGCAGGGACCTCAGGGCTTTGATTCAGCTGAAGTTGCTGCCCTGAGACTTTGCACAGGCCAAGGAGGAGACTAGTCAAGGTTGCCATGTCCAGCCAGAACTGTGTAGACCTCCTGGCACATAGTTTCCACTCATAGTCCCAAGCTCATGCTTGAGCCACAGCCAAAAAGTACAGCTACCTGAGCGGCCCAGGACCCCAGCCCTCTGGAACACACATACAGGCAGCACCCTGACAGGCTCCAGCCTGTCTGTGCACCCGAGGCCTGGCTCTGACAGCCTTTGCCCTCTACGGTTGCCTCCCAAATGCCAGAGGTAAGGCCAGTGAGGCAGCTCATGGGAACAGAAACTGCTCCCCATGGCAGTGGGCACAAGCATAACAACCTGGACACACTCACAGAGCAGAAAAGAACCGTGTGTCTGATCTCCCTGGTGCTGCGCCTCAGCCAAGTTCAAGGTTGGCTGCCAAGGCCCCCAGGTTTTGGTTAAGCATCACATACTGGCATAGGATGGCCCCTGGCTATGTACCAGAAAAACAAGCAAAGGTCAAGACTCTTTCTGGTCAAGGGGAGACAAACAGGGAAAGGAAGCAGATAGCTGGAGAGCCTGGGATTGAAAGGACAAGCTGCTGTTCGCTGAACACCTACTATGTGCCAGGCTTTGCTGTTTCTGCATTATTCTTATGTCTCTCCTGCCAGGAATCCCAGTACCCACACTTCTGTGTCTTCTACCCAGGGGACTTGCTCTGCAAATGTAAATACCTGTGTGTGGCAACTGGAGCTAATACCTTAGGGCAGGGTTTTCAACCTGGCCAGGAGGGACACTTTGATGATGATTCCCTGTTGCAAACTGACCTGTGCACTGTAGAATGGTTAGCAACAACCCTGGACTCTCCTATCCAAGAGGCCAGTAGCACCCACCCTCTCCAGCTGTGATCACCGAAAAACCTCTCCAAACCTTCCCAAATGTCTCCTGGGGTGGTGGAGGGAATTGTTACCGGTTAAGATTCATTGCCTTAAAGTAAGTGATTTTTTTTTTTTTGTTATTAGTTTTAGGGGTCTCTGAGTGCCCTAAAAGCAGTGGACAGTTTTTTAGGGAAAAACAAAAGAGAAAGGGCAAAAAAGAGAGAGCAGGATGTACCCATCCAGTGAGTAGGGAAGATAAGCTGCTTTGGGGACTCACATTCCACAAAAGAAAAATGTCTGGCAAAGCAACACTCTGTTAGCAGGAAAGCAGTTTCTGTGGTATTCCAAGTAGCCTTTATGAGGAATATTTAACACATGTGATGTGCCAACAGCATGCCATCCTCCCAGGCCGAGGCCACCAAGACCCCAGTCTGCCCGCCATCTGCACCCAAACCTCTGGGTCTAGAAAGGGCACCAAGTTTTTCCAAGCAGGGCATCTGAGAGACCTCAGTGCTTGGAGAGAGGCCCTGAGGCAGGTCAGAGCTGGTAGGACTCTCGCAGAGGCACCAGCCAAGCCTAACACCTTTGTTGTGTCAGCCAGACTGGTTGGGGTGAGGAGCAAGGTAGGCAGGGAACCCTTCACCGCCAAGAGGGGTTCAGCTGCAGACTGGCTCCATGAGGACCAATGAAAGGGCCTCTTTGTCTCTTCTAACCCTCCTTCTGCTCCTGCTCCAGGCCAGATGGGAATCCCCAAATCCCCATGTCTAAGGGAGTCCTTTCTCCAGAGATTCTATGCATTACCCTAGCGTAAGGGGAGAGTCCCTGACGGTGCCCAATTCTTGCTAAGCCTCCAGTCGGCAGGCCTGGCCACAGAGTGAAGGATGTGCAGCTTCAGGATCCTAACTCTGCTAGGGAGACCTATCTCAGAAAGAGGCTCCTCTGTTAAAGGGCAGTACTCTTCCCACCTCCCAGGCCCAGGGACCTCCTTCTCCCACTTCCCCAGAGCTACTGCCCCAAGTTCTGCCACAGTCACAGTATGGGGAAAACACAAACTTTGGAATCAGATAGATCTGGGTTCAAATCCTGACTCGCCACTTATTAGCTATGTAGATTCTGTGCAAGTTGCTTAGGTTCTTGGGGCCGCAGAGATTCAAGGAATGGTGCCCGAAATAATGCCACAGTGAGTACTCAAGGAGCATGTCCATGAAGCTCTCAGCCCTCTGCCTGACATGCGGTGGGTACTGGAATGAGAGTGGGGTATTTGAGATATCCAAGATAGCTCGAGTCCCTGCTTCCTGGGTCTTTGCGCTGGTTCATCACAGCTTCAGCTGGCCTCTGGTGTCCATCCTCTCCTTTGCCAAATCCACCTCAGGTGCCACCCTCAAGCACTGTTCTTCATACTTTTTCTCACACAAGAACCCATGCTGCTGCCCGGTGGGACGTGCTGCCATAGCTAAGTCCCTGAGATTTCTCTGCAGGCCTCCATCACACACCCAGGGCTGCCTTCCAATTCCTCTTTCCACAACCCTGCCAGGCCACCCCACCACCATCACACTTCCCCTGCCTGCTCTTCACCTTGCCAAATATCCCCTCCCCCCAAGGCTGGCTCAGCTCCAACCCCACCAGAAAGCCTTCCTCTCTGCCCCAGTCCACAGGGACAGCTGCCTCTTCTGAGCTCCTTCAGGACCACTCTCAGTGGTTCCCAAATTACTCCATGGGACTGAGGCTTGTTTGTGTGACTAGACCAAAGCTTCAGGAACAAGAATCTGTCTGCCAATGGGGACTACAACTGCCCTTATGTTTCGAAGCTCTCAAATGGTTCCCTAGTCCTGATATTTGAAGAAGCCTTAAGAAAAGTGACCCAGTACAAATGGGTAAACTGAGGCACGAAGCCAAGTCCATGCAGGGCCCACCAGCATGTGCGGGAGAGGTGAGAAGGGAGTCCTTGCCCAACATCTGGAGCTGTATGAAAATTTATAGCACATCCCCAGGTTGATGCAAAAGAAAAATGAGAGGCAGGAGGCCCCTGAGAGCTGCAGCAATGAGGGCCGGACTATATCATTTTGGGTCTTTCACTAAAGGCTTCTGTCCCCTTCTCTCTGAGTTAACACAATGGAACCATCCATCCTGGCAACCAGATCTCTTTCTGATCCTGCCAGGCCACCCTGGCCCCGGAAATCAGGATCAGGAACGGTCACAGACAGGCTGGCAATGGAAGGGAGAGCAAAGTGACACCCTTTTTACTGGCTTTATGAAATCCCTGAGGGAATTAGCTCTTTAAACATCCCAGCCAAATAAAAGTTCCCACACAATGCTCAGGATGTGCTGCTGGTCCCTTGGGAGGGAGAGGCTTTCAGCCGCCCGGCCACTTATCTCCAAGGGCCGGAACACGGGCTGGCAAGTCAGACCGCCACCTGCCCGCTTTCCCCCTGTGGCAGCAGCAGGTTTCCACGGTGACTGCTCTCTAGGTGCAGCCCATTTCAGCTCCGTGAGCCTCTATCCCCCAAGAGAATGGGACCCCCTCATGGGAAGCTCTGCCTCAACGGCACCCCTCACACATCCAAGACCCTTTCTGTTCCCACAGTCACAAGGGCAAACTAGCAATGAGCAGAAGACAGCCCTCAAAGAGCCTTCCAGAACCTCAGAAGACATTTACTCTCTTCCTCACCTACCTTCTGGTGGGTGAAGGAAGGTAGAACCAAGGCTATGGAAACAGCAGTCCCCAAGAAAGGCCCTCCTGGCACAGTCTTTGCTGAGGACAAAGTGGAAGGCTGTGAGTCACAGGTGAGAGGTCAAAGTCAGAAGTCAGAACGTGTTAATTTGCCCAACACAGCTAGAACGAGTCATGGGCTTACCCTCCTCTAACTGTAAAGGTTCAGGGACATAAGGAGGGACACCAGGGACTGGGGATGACTGACCTTTGCATCACAAACCTCAATAACTTAGTAAAACTTCCCACCTGTTCCCCACCACCATCCATGTGGTCTCTTATAGCTCTAATCTGAGAGATTGACGAGACCCTTCTGAACTAGCCACATTTCAGTCTAGGCAGGGCTGAGAAATAGCTAGTTCGAAAAGTCCACTTTGCTCTACAAAAAAATATCTCCTTGTATGATCCATCATAAAACCTCTTCCAGTTTCCAAAGGGAGCCCCCAAATTCTGCTTGGGAAACAAGATCCTGTCGACCCTTGGCATCACCTTCCTAACTTCTCTGCCTTCAATCATACATCTCAGGAGTGGGTTCACCTTTTGTCATAGGCCCTAAGAGTCCCCCCTTGAATCTCCAGGTCACCTGAGCTGACCCTCTCAGGACCCTCTCTCTAGAGGGGCTCAGATGAGACAAGTCAGTGGGTCTGGTGGGGGCCTTGCCAAGGGCACACAGTAGCCCATAAACCACAACAGTAGGTTTCCACCTTAAGAAGGAGCTTCAGGGACTGGCACAATGTCATGGCCCTTCTAGGACACACACACATACAATCACTCATTCCCTAGGTCACTCCTGAGTTCCTGCTCCTGGCCTGTCTGGGAAGCACTCAGAACCACAGAGTTGAGATAAAGATTATTTTAAGCCAAAGTTATTTGAGATTCAACAGATGCAGAAAGAACCCTTCTCAGAAATCCCCTTATCTGACAAAGCAGCAACTTCTGGGAAATGAGCTACCACAAATTCCCTCCCCAGGGGAATTTCATGGCCGTAAAGAAGATAGACTTCTTGCACCTGAATAAATAAATAGTACCACAAATTTTCT
The DNA here is from genome assembly GCA_030015415.1 of Cynopterus sphinx. NCBI lineage: Eukaryota > Metazoa > Chordata > Mammalia > Chiroptera > Pteropodidae > Cynopterus > Cynopterus sphinx. The sequence continues at coordinate 43,422,065 of CM057382.1, read as the reverse complement.
CATTTCCCATTTGTTCTAAAAACCCATTTGTCTTTCCTAAAGGAACCTATTTGTTCTTCCCATAGAAGTCTTTTCTCCCTTCTCCACGCCCCCATTAAGTTAGATATATGAGCCCCAAATTCTAGCCACTGCGTTGAGTTACTCATCATTGATCATTCCCGTGGGTATGCACATTATACAAGTAAATGAACTCTTTTCTCTTGCTAATTTGTCTTTTGTCAGTTTAAATTGCAAGTCCTAGACACTGAACCTAAGAGGGTAGAAGAAAAGTAGTTTTTCCCTCTCACCTGGGTCACCAGCCATAGAAAGCACCAGCTGGTATGAGATTATAGACCTCTTTGCAGAGGCTGTGGAAGAGGGTGAGCTCTGAAGCTGACAGAGCAGTTCAGATCCCAGCACCATGGCTGACCACAGGAGACCAGCAAGTAGAGCCAGCTCTCTGTGCCCCAGTTTATGTGTAGGGACACTGGGATACTCAGACTTCTCACAGGCTTATTGGGAATTTGAGTAAATGAGGCCACATTTATAAAGAGTCTGACTTCCAGTGGTTGCTCAAAAATGATTCTAATGATTTCTACAGTAATGTGATTTGCAATTGTCTGTGGACACACAGCAGTGTGAGTGCTCTGAGGTAGGGTCTATGTTTTCTGTTCCTTCTGAGCCCTTCCCTGTAGAAGCTATCCTTTTGCCTATAAGCTTCACTGCCTGCTTTCCAGGAACAGATCCTGCTCTAACTCACCCCCACACACATAGCTAGGCTCCACCAGGGGGCTTCATGCCAACCCTCCAGACACCACAATTACTCCAGGACAGCCACATGACCCAACCCAGGCCAATACTCCCTAGGAGAGCAGGAAGGATCCCTTTGCCTCCGGGTCCTACAAACAGAAGTGTTGGAAAATGGGGTTGCAAGTGGCCCTGCTTCCCACCATGGGGAGAAAGCCTGGCTCCTATCAGTTTATATCACCAAGCACAGGCAGAAAGAAAGAGTGTCCTGGTGGGCCTGAGGCCCTAAACCCATGGTCCCTGGAGCTGCCCTGTCCCACAGTTCTTATACCAACTCCGTGGGCACTGCTAAGTGCTCCCTTCCAATAGATCCCCTCTTTGGCTTAAGCTAGTGTGAGTTGGGCCTCTGTCACTTACAACTGCAGAGCCCTGACTAACAACCCCCCACCTCCTGCCCAATGCTCAGCACCAGGGAGGGGCTACCAAGGAAGCACAGTACCTGACTCTGAACACATGAATAAATGATAGCCAAGACCGGGAGAGTGGGGCCAGCTGGGAAGTGGGGCTCCAGGAAGCCCATTCCACCCTTCCAGAATGTGCAGACCTGCTCACACTTCAGTCTAGCCAAGAGCCATTTAAGGAGAAGCTAAGCAACAAAATGCCCTGTGGAGGCACTCAGAGGGGAGGGTTTCTCTAACAGCAGTCCCCACCCTTTTTGGAACCAGGGACAGGTGCTCTTGTGAGAAGCTAATGCCTGATGATCTGAGGTGGAGCTGAGGCAGTGATGCTAGTGCTGGGGAGTGGCTGCACATACAGATGAAGCTCCGCTCACTCACCTCCTGCTGTGTGGCCCAGTTCCTAACAGGCTACTGACCAGTACCGGTTCACGGCCTGGGGTTTGGGGACCTCTGCTTTAAAAGATGCGAAAAAGAATGAAGCAAATGGCCCAAGGGACTTTGGTCTTCCTCAGACTGCCCACCTTCAACCACCCTGACTCTAGGTCTTCCCTCCACATTCTACTGCCCAGGCAGAATCCAGAAAGAGAGAGGTGGTGGTGAGGCCAACTTTGGGGGAGGGAAGGTAAAGTGGGGGAAGGTACCATCACTTAGTTGCTTATGTGTAGCAAGTAGCTAGAATTCACTATGTCTCCTGAGTGAGGCTGCAGCCCCTCCAACTCCAGGAGCAAGATGGATGGAGCTGACTCCAGGAGTCAGATGGGCAGCCAGGCACCCTGCCATCCATGGAAAGGACTCTCTACCTGGGACCCAGTCCAGGCCTCACACTCAGAGAATAAAAATTTGTACTTGGGAACTATGCATTGTCTACAGCAAACTTTTGGGCCTCTTCTGATTCTAGGAAGCTAATTTACAACTGAGAGCACTGTAGATAACTAATAGCAATGCACAATCTCTTTTATAGACATACGAATTCTGTCTTCCCTTCCATTCTGCGGAAAAAGCCAATATTGTTTCTATTTGTACATTCATTTCAATGCTTCCGATCCATAAACGTTTCTGTTCTTTGGGTTCTCTTTTGAACAGGTTATAATATCCAACTGCGTCCTTCGTTGATAAGCGAGTAGAGCAAAATCTTTAACACACATCGTTTTGATTTCTGCATGAGAGTTATGATTTTACCTTTTTCTGAAAATTATCTTTTAGCAAACTGAAGGACTCTAGGCCTGTGAATTGGACCTGACTCACACTCTTAGGGTGTTCAGCCCCAGCTTTGGACCCAGGACTGAGGCTCCGAGTACCCGCCTCTCCTACTCCTCCTCTTTTCCCACCTACTGGTTCCTGGGGCAACCTGGCTCTCCCACTAATGGGATTAGTACTCAGCTGTGTGGTCAGCTGTGTGGTCTTAGGTTGGGCCAGCTATTTATACAGCCTGGATGGGTGGTCAAGTGTACCATCAAAATGAGTGTGTTCATAGCATAGTCATCCTCTCTCTCTTTCTTAAACAGTCCCACATGGTAACCTTTGTTCTTTGGGTCCCAGACCACATGCTACGTAAGGGGTAGAAGAATTAATATCCAAACAAAGAGGTAGGAGCAGGCAGACTTTCTGGCAGCCTTTCCCCTCCCTGTGGCTCCTGTAACTGGAGCTGATTTCTACCCCTGCCCTTTCTTAATGCTGGCTTTGCAGACAGAAATCTGCTGCCTTCCCCTTTTTCCCTCTAGGTGGATGCTGGCTCCCTGCTTCTCCCATGCACACCATTCACTTCCACATTTACCATTCACCTATCAGGTGTTGGGCACTGAACTGGGTGCTTTTGGGGTTCAGTAAAGTAGAAGACAAAGTCCTCACCCTAAAGGAGCTTACCGTCTGAGACTTAGACAAAGAACTGCTTATTTACACACATTAAGACAAATAATATGGCCCAAAATGACAGAATGCAGTACTTGAATACTCACTGTGTGCCAGGAAGGTGCTAGACACTTTATACATATTAATCTTCACAACAAAGCCAATAGCAGATATTATTATGAAGAAATAAAGGCTCTCAGGGATTAAGTGTTGCAGCAGATACAAACTAGGGTGTCTGGCCAGCTCAGAACAGTTCTCCAGTGGTCCTGCCTATGGTCAGTCCCTCTCTTTCTTTGGGAAACTCTCACTCCTTCTCTGACACATAGTGATTGGTCCAGACAGTAGTCATGTGACACAAAGTGAGACCAGTCGGAGTCCTGCCCCAGGGATCTTTACCTGGGAACCGGAGGGGAACCTTCTGTCTCTGGACACAAAGCTATGGGGATGGGAGTCGGCCACAGGTTCAAATGGCCAGAATCTGCCTCACAGTGAAATTAGAAGTAGGATGTCACAAAGAGAAGGGAACCTAAAGACTGTCATTTTTTCTGGAGTATTTCCTGGCCATTGTCATTGGTTTGGCTCGAAGAAAATCTTATACAAATTCTTTACAGGTTTGGGCATTTCTTAGGCCAACAAGCCAATCAATTACCCTGTTTTTCATAATCTAGTTTGAGTTTGTTTTCCATCATCTGCAACCTACACAGTCCTAAGCCATGCAGGTCCCTCGCACAAGGTAACACAGCTAAAAATGGCTTGGCTGCATGCCCTCCTGGCAGCCACCTCACCCACTGTGTGGCAGGATTATGGATCTCAGAAAGCATAGGCAGTGGCACAGTTTTACTACCCTACAAATGTTTCCAGGGGGATTGGCATGACCATGAGGTTGACACTTCTGCTCATCGACTGCTGAGTTCCCAGACACGTGTTACAATGCCCCTCATGAAAGTATTATCATCACCAACCACTTCTTAAGAGCTTATGCTATTACAACGCTATCTGCTGCTTAATCCTCCCCCCATCCTGGCATGGTAAGTATTGTTGACATTGTTTTAAAAGTGGGGGAAGAGTTACTCAAGGGGACTAGTAATTTGCCTCCAAGGTCAAAAGACAGGAAGGGCCAGGGCCAGACAGTGTGATCCCAAAGCCCAGGCTGTTGACCAATTCATTAATGTTCCTCTCCATGCAGTACTGTGATCAGTTGCATATCCATCACAGCCTCCAAGAACTGTCTACGTTAGAATGAATGTAAGGCCAGCCCTGGCCCACGTAGTCATCTTTTGGTCTGCATGAGAATTCAGCCAGCTAACTTCTTCATAGGCCACAGGTCAGAGGACCCTAACCTTAAGGCCAGCAGAGGCCCATACAGGGCTAGAAACTTTGGCCTTAAAAAGAGGCCCCACTTAAATTCTTCAGGACACACACACACTGTGTGTGTGTGTGTGTGTGTGCATGTGTGTGTGCGTGTGTGTGTGTGTGTGTGTAAAATTTTATATATGTAATTTCCTTCTCAGCTCCTTGTTCTGGATAAATATTGATGATGAGCCATCAAACCGAGTTACCTGCAGACTCACGGGTAAAGGCCCTGCCCTGTTGTCTCCTGCGGATGTGGCATTTGCCCACCCACTCCACTGCTCATCTCCTCCTGCCTGGATTCCACAGCACCCCAGCATGCTGAGCTAGGGCTGACCCCCAACATGTCACCCTCTACCAAGCTTTCTATAGGAGGGCCTGTGGTCCTGCCCACATGCTCTGGCAGCTGACTGCAGCCTGCACAATTTCCACCGTAGTCCCTACCTATACCCAGACTGGTCCCCAACCTTCCCAGAGCCACAGCTGCAGGCACCTCTGACAAAGGCCTCATGCCAGAAGTAAAACAGTGCTGGATTCACCTCTGACATGTTCACCTTCCTTCCCCTTCTGGTCTCAGTTGTCTCTGCCCCTTTAGCTCAGAGGTGACCACCTGAAGCTCACAGGCCAAATGTGGCATGTAGGCACGTTCTGTTTAACATTCACAGTGGGTTTTTTTTTTTCATTTTAACATTTAAAAATTGTCAGTTTCACTTAGATAACTGGATTTAAATTTTCCATTAAAGGTTTTTAAAAAAAAAAAAACACAAACAATGGCATTTCTGACTTTTCTTGAAATGCAGGCCTTTCTGTGACAAAAGAGCTCTATATCTCTGCACAAGAGCCACCAGCAGCAGCTGAGTAGCCATCTCCCACTTTGGACAGCACAGCTCTCTGTTTCACCAGTTCCGATTTTGCCAATGACCCTTGTTTTCCCTTCCTGTCAGGTCTCTATCACCCAAAGCTCACACTGGAGGCCTGGGATCCCCCATCTGATTGACAGCACCTGGCCCGGCACCCAGCCTGAGATTGTGTATTTTCTCCAGATGAGGAGTCTCAGTCAGGTCCTGGTCACACTGGACCTAGGCTCTAAATGTATCCATGTCTAGAACCCACTGTCCGAGGGTTTCAGCTTGCCAGAGGCTAGTATGGATCACCTGTGGGCACCCCAGCACAGTCACGGACAGCTGCAGTGAGGCTACAGCCCAGGACAGATGTCAGGTCACCTTCAGCCCATTTCACCACAGAACCTGCTGTCCAGCTGGGCTATAGAGCAAATGGAGACTCCCTTGAGTTCACCCTGTAAACGCCAGGCCTGAGAGAAACCATGCACACAGACCAATCCTGGCGGGTCCCAACTCAGCCCCGCAGTCCCGAGACTTGGAGACACTCACAATGTTCATAAGGGTGAGTACGTAGTTCTGCACGTGCTCCTTGCCATGGAAGCGCACCACCGAGTCGTCCACCGCCAGCAGTACTTCGATGCTGTAGCTGCCTGGCTTGGCATGTCGCCGCTTCCGCTCCACTTCACCCAGCTGGTCCCCCACCAGGCCCAGTAGGTTGGGAAGGTCACCCAAACCAAAGGCTGTAAACAGGATGGGAAGAGATTGAGGTCAAATCCACATAAGGGGCTGTCACGGTGACATTGCCAGTCAACTCATCCCTGCCCCCTATTACATGTGCCCTTTTTTCCTCCTCTGTAAGGCAAGGTAGCATAAGAATTTGTTACTTTGCAGGAAATTCACAAGTGTGAAGCGTTTTCCTAGCACAGGGACATGGCTGAGTCTTTGAGACAATGAATAGTAGAGGAGTGAGAACTGGTCTGGGTCCCAGTCCCCACTAAGTCCTTTCTCATTGTGCATCCTAACCTCAGCCCCTTTCACTCCTTTAGGCTTCCATCTCCTCTCCTGTGACATGGAGATGAATAATCCTTGCTTTCTTGCCCTAGAAGCTTGCTATAAAAATCACAGGTGGCAGTAGGTGGAAACATCTTGAAAAAGGAAAAACCTGTGACACTATTGTGGCCTATGCAAGACATTTAGGCAGCAGTATGTCCTATGACTTTCAAATCCCTCCCAATTACTGACTTTGACCCAAAATTTCACCATCACAGTGGCCTGTTGTCTACAAGCAAAATATTTATCTTATTAGGATTTCTTAACTTATGTTATGCAATATAGAAGCTTTCAAACTTTTTCTGTAAACAACCAGACAATAAATATTTTAGCGTTTGTGGTTTATATGGTCTCTGTCTTAGCTATTCAGTTTGGATGTGGAAGCATAAAAGTAGCAATAGACAATACATAAACAAACAAGTGCATCTGTGTTCCAACAAAGTTTTCTTGACAAAACCAAGTGGTGGACCATATTTGGCCCCTGTACCTTCGTTTGCAACGACTTCTAATTTAACCTAATCTAACCTAATCTGATCCAATCCTTACAACAATTCTGTCAGGTTATTGTCTCCATTATACAGGTAAATAAACTGAGGTTCAAAGTAGTTTGTCTAGGTCTGTCTGAATCAAAAGACTATGCACTGAAACATCACCATCTATACTGCTCCTTAGAAAGGTGATTCTTTCAGCAATTATCAGTCATTTACACCATAGCCTGAATAAAGACTGGAGCAACATTTGTTGGGGCAGTGGAGGGTGTGGTGCGTGAAGACACTGAAGGAAGAGCTAAGAAAGCAAGACAGGAGCCTGGGATTTCTCAGGAAGGTTTCAAAGTCTTAATACTAAATGACTTTCTTGCCCTCTTACCCTAAAAGTCTGATATTTATATTATTGATTTCTATGAACATTAATTTATCCACAGTTATTTGAAAATTCCCTAGAGAATAAGCCAGGAGCTGAAATTGGAGGTGTCCCACACTTACGAGATGATTGGATGTAGGCGGGTGATTAAGGAAGGGCCCTGCCCTCAAGCCTACCACCTGGTGCAGGTGACAGATAAGATATCAGGCTGTACCAATACAGTCCTGTCAAGGGCTGAGTAGGACTGACTAGGAAAGGCTTCTGCACTTAGACCCAAACCATGAGTGGGGAGTTAGGAGAGGATCCTGGAGGAGAAGATATCTACACTGGGCTAGACAGGGAGTGGGAGACAACCTGCTGGAACAGGAGGAACAGAGGGTCCTGAGCACAGGGAAGTGCACCTGCAAAACCCATTGTAAGCAAGTATGTGGAGGCACCATCCACAGTGTGGGTGAGCCTCGGGGATGAATCAACTGGTTCCTTTGCAAAGACCCAAGTTCTGTCTCTAAGTTTCTACTGACATGGTACTTTAGGAACTAAAATCTGAGGACAGAGCAACAGGGTACCATGGGACTCAGTGCTACTGTCTTTTTATTTTCTCTTCGGTTACTGGTGCTATAGTGCAAAGGAAGGAAGTAGATTTAAAGCACTAGGGCTGAAAAAATGTGTGGCCTATAGTAAAAACCAGAAATGGGGGCTGGTCCTCTGGTCCATCACAGCCAGTGTGTCTCTCTCTGCAAGTAGCTCCTGGTAGCCCTAGCTCCTGAGCCCAACAGTGAGTACGGCAGCCCAAAGACAGGTTCTTGGAAAAGAGGACCCTCAGGAGGGAAGAAGAAGGAGCAGGACTCTCTCCATGGAATGTGGAGAACAAATAACAGTCACTCCCAACTTGTGAGCAGTACCCAGAGGTTTACATACTGCAAGTGAAATGTGGTACTTGACCTCTCACAGCTCTCTTTGCCAAAGAAGGTTCAGAAAGGTTACCTGACCTATCCCAGGTCACACAACGAGTTAATGAGAAAGCCCAAAATGCAAACCCAAATCTTCTGCAGTCTCATTATCACACCCTATCAAGGCCCACTCTGATTTCTCTCTCAGCAAAAATGGCAAGAAGAATTCGAGAGGGCCTGCTGGCATCAGCCAAAGACCCTGGAGATATTCCAAGCAGCACCCTCTTCCATGTGTCTCGCATCCTTCAGGCCAGAAATAGGTAACCCTCAAGCAGGGAGGGACGGGGGCAGCGGGATCCTGGGAAGCTTTCAACAAGCCCACCTAAGAAGCCCCAAGAGAATACAAAATGATGCAGCTGCTTTGAAAAACAGTTTGGCAGTTTCTCCAAAAAGTTAAACATCGAATTACCAGAGGACCCAGGAATTCCACTCTTAGGTATATATCCCAAAAAATTGAAAACACATGTTCCCCCTAAAACTTATACATGAATATTCATAGCAGCAGCATCATAATAGCAAAAAAATGGAAACAACCCACATGTCCATCAACAGACGACTAGATGAACAAAATGTGGCATGTCCATACAATGGAATATTACCCTGCCATAAAAAGTATATGCTAAGTGAAAGAAGCCAGTCACAGAAGTTCACATATTATGATTGCATTTGTGATGTCCAGAATGGGCAAATCTATAGAGACAGAAGGTAGATTGGGATTGCCATGGAGTTAGAGAGGTGTATAATGGAAAGACTGCTCATAAATGGGCACAGAGTTGTTTACGGAATGATAAAAAAAGGTCTGGAATTAGATAGCAATGCTGGTTCTACAACATTGTGATATAGTGAGAAACTGCTGAATCGTATACTTTAAAATGGTTAAAATGGTGGGTTTCATCTCAATTAAAAAAAAAAAAAAAAGCAGCAACCCTAAGCCCCAGCCTGGCTGGCTGCCCTGAAGGGGTGAGCTGCCCCAGTGTCTGGCAGCCCTGGCCCCCGCCAAAGAGCTGGGAACTCCGGCCACAGGTACACACGGCCCATTGGACTCTAGTTCCTTCCTCGGGAGGGATTTGGAGGATGGAAAGGGGTTGACATTGAACAGGACTGTGGACTAAGGAAGTAAAGGGAAGCATGAGAAGTATGGGAACAGCCTCCAAGGCCAAGGCGGGGCCCATGGGGAAGTCCAGAGGGGCTGGGGTAAGGACCAGCTCAGACCTTGAGGTGTAGCCCATAGGAATTCCTACCCCCGGACTCAGAGTAGTTTAGATTTCTCATCAGGGCCCTTGAGGAAAGAATCACTTAACTCTTCTTTGGGGCCCATCATGGGTGAGTATAAATGTGGGGTACATGTGAGTAGGCAAGTGTCAGTGTGTGAAGTATGTGACGGTCTGTGGGCATGTGAGTGGATACTAAGGTGTGTCAAACTTGAGTATGGGGATGTGTGAGGTGTGTGACTACGTGAATTTGTGAGGTGTGGATGGGTGTGAGTGTGAGCTGTGCGAATGTGAATCTGTGAGCTGTATGACCATGTGATACTGTGAGGTATGTGACTGTGTGAGTGTGTGAGGTGCGTGACTATGGGTGTGGGTGTATGAATGGGTATTAGTGTGCGTAAATGAGTGTGAGTGTGTGTTAAGTTGTGAGCCATGTGACTGTAAGTGTGAGCATATAAGATATATGACTGTGTAAGTGTGTGGGTGAGCATGTGGGTGTGTTTTATGTGAGTGAGCCAATGTGTGTAGGTGAGTGTGTGACTGCGGGTTGTAGGTGAGTCAATATATATAGGTGAGTATGATTGTGTATGCTTCAGAAAGAAGTAGCCAAGGCCATACCTTGAGAGCCACGAGGAAGAGTCCCCTCCGCCCCCCAAGTTTACTGGTACACATCACCCATCTCTACAGTGGAGCCCAGGTGGCAGGAGGCCCCGCAACAGGCCACAGCTCAGCAATAACATCAGTCCGACGGATCTTCTGATGCTTCCTTTCCTTCTTCCAGGAAAGCTGGACATACCCCGTGGGAGAGCAGAGCTCATGTGAGTGACACAAACATCATTAAGACTTGGTATCTGTCCTCCAGGACACCCTGGCCTGTTTGAGAGGAAGAGGCAGTCCCAAGAGAAATCCATGGGGCTGAGGGTCCAGGAGAAGGGGATGTCTGAGCTGGGCTGACTCCCAGGCAGGATGGAGATGGGCGGAGATGGAAAAGGTGCTCAAGCTGGGGTACATTCCTCAAAAGCCTATTTACTGTGGCTCAGCAGGCGCTGACCAGCTGGCCCAGGCATCACTCAGGCATCACTCTGTCTGCCAAAAAACAGACCCAGAGGTGCGAGGTAAAATGTTTCGTCTTCTTCAAGGATGTTAAACGGTGGCGGGCACAACCAGAAATGCTTCTCCACACACTGGGCTCAGACGCACTGCTAGTCTTAACATAACAGAATAAGAGTCCGGAGAGTCTTCTGTTGCCCCTCGTCTTTCTAAGGGAGGACAAAGATGGGCCCAGGGCATGGCATCGCCCACAGGCCCGCAGGGGTTCCAGCGGCAGCCTGATGAGGTGAGCCACATCCCCATTTCTGGGCCTGAACTCCAACTCCACCAGTTGAGCAGTCTCAGCACTCCACACGACTCTGGCTGGTTCCAGGCTCAGAGCCTTGCACAGGACTTCCCCAGGGTCTCTCCCCAAAAGGGGATTTATGGTCTTTTGATTCAGAACCAGCTCAAATAAAATAGAGCCCTATGAGCCTTGTTGTTCTTCTCTGCTACATTGGACGGAATGGTGCCAGTCACCACTCTGCCCCTGCAATCCACCCCAGGCCTCGAGGCTCTGCCCAGCTACTCGCCCTCCTCCCCGCACCCCAGGCCTGCAGAGCCCTCTACCTCTCAGCTAGTCCTGGTGCTGCAGCTTCTCTTATGAGCTTCAAAGGAGGCACGGTTTGTGGAAACAACTGGTTTTCAGGCATTCATTCACGCTGTGCTCAACCCCACCAGGGCCCTGGGTGGAGGATGTGGTCACTCATGGCCAGATTCCACCCAGGGCCTTCTCATGTCCCCTTGGCTAAAGCCTTCATGACGAGGCTAACTTGGACTATGAAACAGTCGCATCTACTGCTTCATTTGCTCAACCACAGTTCCTGAGTAATGCTGGTATACAGGTTCCTGTGCTGGTCACCAGCGTACAGAGACACCCTGTTCTCAAGGGCTTGCACCCTAACATGTCAGTGGCCACCCTAATAACAATAATGGAATAAGAGCAACTTTCATCAAGCACCTACCACATGCCAAGTTCCAAGCTGGGATTTTTATACACACTGTCTCTGAATCGCACAACCTTAGAGGTGAACAACGATCAGCTCCACTTTATGGATTATAAAATGCAGCTCAGAAACATTAAGTAACTTGCTTAGGGTCACACAGTGGACGACATTGGAGACAAGTTTTAAAAATAGTCTAGTGGACACCAAGCTGACTCCGACGCCCTGACACCAGGCGGTCTCCCTATGAGTGCCCTAAGAAGGTCCTTCTTGTGGCTCCCGGGGTTGAGTTGATTTTTAGGGGGAAGAGCTAACAGCAGCCATTCTACCTGCTACCTTCTCAGAGAAATAGGCCTGCAAAGCAAAGATGAACCCCTCGGAGACCTCTAGAGTCACAAAGACCATAGTTTAAGGGGCTCAAATAGCTCCTCTGGCCCCCAACTATGGCCAGCTTCACTAGCCCCTAAAATCCACTGGGGTTTCCTTGCAGGTACAGGACGTCTCCATGACCCCATCCCATTTTACAGAGAAAAAGAGCAAGGCCAGACATTGAGAGGTTAAGGCCAGAAGTCACCTAAAAGCGCCCCAGAGGTATGAATGAAAGCAGAGCTCAGGGCCCTGCCCACGGCCTACCTTCATTGTGAAGGTCCCCGGCAGGCTCTGTCCACTCCTGCTGGACTTCCCGGCGGTACACCACGTGTGTCCTCCCACTGGCTTCCTTCTCCTGCTGCCCCCACTCCAAGGGCTCAATGAAGTAGTCGGTGCTGTCTGTCCGAATGAGGCCCGCCTGAACCAGGCACGCAGTGAGCAGGCGGGAGAGGGGAGAGAGAAGCAGCATGAACACATGGCATAGTATATAGGTGAGCCGCTGTGACTGCACACATGCATGACTACACGCATGCAGGCTCTTCCTCCAGGGCCTTGGGAAGCTCTGGGACCCAGAGGCAACTGAGAAGGGGTGAAAAGAGGCTGTGCGAGGCAGCCCATGGCCACCTCAAGCAAAGCAGATTCACTTTTACTGTGTTGTGCACTCATGGGGTTCCACGTAACATTTCACGTAAACAAAGGGTTCCAGTGCTTAAAGTGGGGGGATGTGGAAAAGCCCTCACCATGAGGGCTATGCACACACACCAGGGCACCACATTCCACCCCAAAGCACAACCACTGTTGTGCAGGTATGCCTTTACCTACGGGTAGATTTGCCCATGAGTGCGAATGCCTACCCAGGCCTCTACTTGGCATAACCCTTTTGGCTCAGGTATGTTTTTAGGGGAAAATCCCATTAGTAAAACTTAATTATCCCAAAAGTGGGAGCTGGTCCCCCACTCCAGTACAAAGTGCTATTATTTCAGATTTAAAGCATGTTGTGTATGCAAGCCAGGGAGAGCAGCTGTTTGCTGACGCTAAACAAGCCAGGACAGCGCCCCAGGAGTGCACGCTCTGTTTTCACTCTAATTTTTTGCCTGCATCAAAATATTCCCTTTTTAAAAATCAAGTGTTGGCCTTGGAAATAAAAACATATAACCTTGGCCAAGCCCAGCCAATATGCTATTAGGTCACAATGAAGGTAGTAATCCCAGAGGCAACGAAACCTATAGCTAGATGTGTGTGAATGTGTATGAGGCTGCATAGTACCCCCTTCCCTTACCCCCCAGATGCACATGTCAGCTCTGTAAAGTACTAAGACCAACCCACCTACCACAGTGCCTGGAAAATAGTGGGCAATCCTTAACAAATAGGATTTGTTGAATTTCTTCACTCCTTCAACAAACATCTATTGAATGCCTTCTGCATGCCAGCACTGCTCCAGACACTGGCAATACAGCTGTGAACACAAAGCAGCGAATGAAGGAATCGATTTTGTAAATCTGCTGGAAATTTCCCCATCTGAAATAGCAGCCACTTCTGTTTAAAGCGGCCACTTTACGAAACTAAACCCCACCAACTTTGCAGCCTCAGCCTGTTTCGAGATCGCTTCCTAGGGAAGCCCGTCCAAGACCTACTACTGAGCGCTCATCACTAAGTCTTCCAGCAGCGGCCAGTCTTTTTCATGTCCCTTCCAGCTGGATCTGTTGATCAAACTGCAAACACCATTTTGGATCAGAACCAAGCTGGCTGCCCTCTGTGCCTCATCAACAGATGCGATCAGGAGGCCAGGAACATTCTAGCAGAAAAATAGCAGCATTATACTGGAATACGTTTGGGGCTTCTCAAGGTAACCATTTTCTGAGGCGATACTCAGTAATAGGCAAGAGTTCGGGTTTGCTTATTAAAATGTCAACTTCGAACCTTACCTTGTGCCCACCTCTCATTCAGAGCACTTTTACTTTTCTACTTTGGCACTTGCAATGTGCCCAGGGCAGAGAGAAACAGATAAATAAGGCCCAGCCTTTGGCTATGAGTTGCTCTTCGTCTGGAGGGCGGGGCCCACAGAGGAGCAGACGGTGGCCACATGTTGTGCTCAGTACTATCTACAGTAGGTATACCTGAAGGACAGGTATCCCTCAGGCTCTCAGCTGCAATGGTCAGACATTCCACTTGAACCCTCTTGGTCCCAAGGGAAGTATACTGGCCCATGACAAACTATGGCAGGGGCAGGCACTGAAAGTAAGGAACCATTAGGGTGGCAGAAAAAACGTACCTGAGCCAAAAGGGTTATGCCAAGTAGAGGCCTGGGTAGGCATTCGCACTCATGGGCAGAGGCTGAGCTTGGACCTGTGATCGCCACATTGAAGGGCCTCTGCCACTGCAACCCAGCAGAGGCCCCAAAGGAAGGCTATCTTCCAAGGAACACAAGAGCTGTGGGTCAGGAGGGCCCAGGGCAATCCCCCCAAAGCTACTGCAGCTCTGCTGCCATAGGGGCTTATGAAGCAATTCTCAGCCAAGCCCCATGCCCATCCCATCTGTTTTTCCATACCCTCTCTGATACCTACGCGGACTGTTCCTGCCCCATTCAAAGCCGAGCAAAGCAAGAGACCCTCACAACACAAGTCAGATGGCCTGTGTGTGCTTCATCTCGGCAAAAGCACACAAACCCTGGCTCACCGAAGGCTGCAGCCTTTGCTGTCTCCACCCATCACACCTCTGGGAGCAACCTGGCAGAATTCTCCAGGCCTGGGTCAGAAGACCCCACTCAGCCATGCCTGCATGTGTGGGTATCTCACATGGCCTTCTCCCGTAATGAGATTAGTTAACCACCTGCACAGGGGGGATTCTTCAAAATCTGGCATTCCCTGACTCATTGCCCAGTGATCTGACGTGGACACCAGATCTCCGTGTCTCATATGAGGGAAGCAGGCTCCGGAACAATCCTCATGGCACAGGACTGGGCTGGGAGGCAGTGTCTTGCAATCCACCCCCCACTCCCCCACCCGTGATCATGGATCACACAGGCTTTGCAAGATCATCATGCCTTTCCCAGTCTGAGGCTTCAATATCTCGACAACAACCCCAGTTATGGGACTTCTAACTTTTGCTTAAATGCCTCTAGTGACAGAGCGCTCATTCTCTCAAGATATAATCCAGTTGAGTACGTACATTTACAATGTTTTGTTGAACTAAAACATACCTCCATACATTCCACCCTTTATAAACAGTCTTACTGTCACTGACATTAATAACAATATCTGCCATTTATATTTATATATGTTATTCCATCTTTAGAACAACCTATGAAGTTGTTGTTGAACAACCACAGATATTAGACCCATTTCACGGATGAGGAAACAGAGGCTCAGAATGGTTAAGTAACTTGCCCAAAGTCACTCAGCAAATAAGGGACAGCACCAGAACAGGAGCCCATGTGACTCTTAACCACTAGTCTATATGACCTCAGGCCATTCTTGGGCCCTGCTTCTGCCCTTTGCAGGCCTCTGGTCTGGTCTGACCTTGCAGAGCAAGTAGGATGTTCCCTTCCTACCTCTGGGCAAAGCGTTCTCATGGAAGCCAGTCTACCTCCCACTACCCAGGTGACCATGCCCCAGCCTGAAAGGATTCTCACCCTACACACATCCTCCTCATGCCCTCAGCACTCCTCCACCAGTAGAAGTCTCAGGATTCCTGAGTCTGATCCAGCCCCTACGCCCACAGGCCTCTCCCCAGAGAAGAGTTCAAGAATCCTATTTCCCCACCCCAGCTGACTGATTGGTGCAAAGACACAGCCCCGGAAAACAAGTTTTGAGCCTCTTTGTGAATACAGGTCCCACCAGCCCCCACTCTGGGATCAAAGGCAGAACTTCCCCCGCAGTTTTCCTTGTCCATTTTTGTACATCATGTCTGGCCTTGACAGGCAGTGCTTGTCCGGGCCTAGGAGACCCCTAGCTCTCTGAAACCCACCTTCTGGAGAGGTGATGGGAAGGCAGATTCAGCCATCAGATGAGGCAGCAGGCTGGGCCACTTTCACCCAAGCGGCCCTCAGTTTCCCCACCTGCACCATGAAAGGTTTGGTCCACGATCCCCTCTAGCTCTGCCCTGACCAGGAAACCAGGCCCCACACAGGGCATACAGACTGGTAATGGGAAACTTCTGGCTCTGCCTCCTCTCCAAATTTCTCCTGTCTCTCAATTTATGAGATGTTTATGTTTCTGAATAGTGGTAGCTAATTTTAAAGCTCTACAGTTAAATCCGATTTCTGTATAATCATGAAAAGAGAGACAATAAGTTCTGGTAGGCGGAAAAAGAAATGTCAGCCCTATCTGCTTTCACCCGTACTCCTTTGGAAACAATAATAAGTAGAAAAATGTGCTGGAAAACTTCTTCATGCAATAAAAACAAAAACAAAAATAGCTGATCACATCCAATCGAGCCGCATATTATACAGGTTCTCAGGGATTTCTCTGAATGGGAGCTCTCCAATGCGCAGCCTGGCCCCCTGAGCCAAGCTGTAGTCCCTGAGGGGACTTTTCTGGGAGGTGAAAGGCTGATGAGGGGAACCTGTATGACTTTCCCAATATGGCTGCAACACTGTTTTAAAGGTTGCAAAGGCACAGGCCTCTGGGCCACGCTAATTGAGGTTTTCCAGTCCTGCCTACCCCCTCGCAGGGGAAGTCCCCACATCTAGGGTACAGTTCCAAGGCAGTCGAAGGAAACAGTCATGTGGTGCCATAGTGACTTGGTAAGTGCTGGCTTAGAAATCACCTTGTGCCCTGCCATGGGTCATAATTGAGCAAGTTCAGTTAGTCGCTGGTGGGTATCATCAGGGTAAGATCCTAAATGTTTTAAAAGATAATTGAGGTCATATTATTTTGGAATTAGTATGTGTGAGTGTGTATAAATGTTTATTCTAAAATCGCATGTACTTGCATGTAAATTGTGAGGCAAGGATACAACGAGCCAACAAAGCAACCTCCAGGGGAGCCTCAGGAAGAGATCCCAGAGACGGGAACATGTGCCCTTGAGTAGTATGGAAGTCCAGGCTTGGACAAGGGCAGGGCCCCATCTGTGCTGAGTCAGGTGCAGAGACCAAGGACAAGGACCCAGTCTGGGGTCCAGGCGAGAGCAAGTAGCTTGCTCTGAGAGGACAGCCACAGGCCCTCTGGGAATGGGGGATCCTGAGCCCCCTTGCTGCTCCCTCAGATGTGCTAACCTTTTTCGAATGCCTAGAAGGAAGGAGCATTTCAACATGGTGACTCCAGTGGAGGCAGCTGAGGGATAGGCCAGGTCTCCCCTTCCTTCCCCTTCTAAGGCTGGGCTATGTGGGGCCTCCCAGAGGAGAAAGGAGCAGAGCAGGCCGCCTCCAACCCAACCGTCCCACCACCCCGCAAGGACAGTGCATTCTCGAGCCTGAACCTGTTCTGGAAATTTCATCACAAAGCGTTACTGCCAGCTGTGCTCTCTCAGGTTCTAGGGTTCCAGCATATTCGGCTTGAAACTGTTCCACTGTAGGAAATGACAGAAAACCCAGCAAGTGGAGGCTGGGATAATGCACGCCATTGGGAGCACAACTCAGAAATGGCTCCCACCAGTTTCACCCCAACCCAGCAACCTGCTTCTGTCCCTAGCCACTGCCACCATGCTCCCTCCTTAGACCCCTCCCTAGACCAAATCACCTGCTCTAACCTCGGAAACCCTGACTGCAGCCATCCGCTTCCCTTCTACCACCGCCTGCTCACCGAACTCTAGCACTGTGGCTCCAGTTATTGTTAAACTCCATAAAGACCTCTCATGTGTGACCCTGACACTTTACAACTGTCAATCCTCACCCCCACTGAGTCCTCACTCCCCTTCTCACCACCTTGGACTTCTTGGTGTATAATAATTCTTGTGCAAACATACCTAACTCTCTCCCCACCGTCCCCTACAGCGTACCCTTCCAGAGAAGCCTCTGTCCTGGTTCAACCCAACCAGGCAACCACTCCACGTCCACACACAGATGGGAAAAGCACACGGTGCCCACTGGTCTCACTTGAAATCAGCGCCCACAATTCTCACAGAGCATGACGCTGGGGATTCTGTTGCACCTCCCAGGCACGTCTGTGTTCCACTTCTCCCAAGGGCTTAGAGTTCCAACACTGCCCCCACCCTCACCCTCTCCTGTTTTCAAGGAGAAACAGACACCGCCAGGCCAGCTCTCCCCTCAACTCCCACCACCCTATAAACTCCCACTGCTATGCCTGCTGCGCCCTTCCTCTCCTGCCACACCCACTGCTCAGAATCACCTCCCTCCCATCTCAAGGACTTAGCTCAAGCAGTTAGCACACTTCTTTCCAACATCACCATGCTCCCTCTCCTGGATCACTCTCATTGAGACACACGTACAGACATGGAGCCCCCATCTGTGAAATTCCCTCCCCCTCCCCTAGCCCAGCCCAGCCCAGCCCAGCTATCACTAGGTCTCTGCTCCACAGAAGAATGCGTTGTCCACACTCACTGCCTCTACCTCCAAGCCTCATACCTCCCCTCTCCCCACCCAACAGGAGCTTCTAGAGCCACCACTTCCCAGAAACTGCTCTCATTAGGGCCACCCGTCACCACGTGTGGCCAAAGACAGCAATCATGTTTTTGTCCAGGTCTTGCTCAGCTCCCCCAGTCACACATGCTCTGGAGGGATTTCCCCCGATCCCATGCTTTAAACGTCTTCTATTTGCTGATGACTCCCAAATTCCATCCCCAGCCCTTACCCGCCCCCCTTCCCAGAATTCATGTAGGATTGTCCAACAGCCTCTTCGACATAGACCCTGGGCCTCTACTGGGCACTTCAAACTTTAAAGCAGACCTACTCCTCCCTTGCCATCCCCATCCCAGCGAATGGCACCACAACGTTCCTTTTCACTCAAGCCAGAAATCGAGGAGAGGAGGGTGCCCAGGGTTGTGTTGAAGTCAGTTCAACTGGGTTGTTGTCTCTGATTCGTGACAAGTGCGAGGGGCCCCACCAACACCCCCACACCCTGGGACCACTCCTCTCAGACTTTGAGGTAGCCTAGATCCCTTCCTACCTCAGTATGTCCTTAGGTCTTCAAGGAGCATCTACTGCTGGCTAGGATTGATGAGGCTGGAGTGTACAAAAAGATATCAGAGACCAGCCTCTATTCTCTTGATAAGGGACTTGTACCTAAAATATATAGAGAACTCTTACAACTCAATAAGAAGTAGACAAACAACCCAATATTAAAATGAGAAAAAGATCCGAGTAAATATTTCTCTAAGGATGACATACAAATGGCCAACAAGCACAAGACGAGATGTTTGAAATCATTCATCCTAGGGAAATGCAAATCAAAACCACAATGAACTACCCTGCATAGCAGTTAGGATGGCTAGAATCAAAAAGTCATACAATAAC
Source organism: Cynopterus sphinx (assembly GCA_030015415.1). Classification (NCBI taxonomy): domain Eukaryota; kingdom Metazoa; phylum Chordata; class Mammalia; order Chiroptera; family Pteropodidae; genus Cynopterus; species Cynopterus sphinx. Next base: position 43,402,956 of record CM057382.1, on the reverse strand, counting down.
AAGTGTTGACGAGGATGTAGAGAAACTGAAACCCTTGTACGTTGCTGGTGGGAATGTGAAGTGATGCAGACACTTTGGAAAACAGTCTGGCAGCTCCTCAAGATATCAAACGGATTTACCACATGGCCAAGCAATTCCACTCCTTGGTATATACTCAAGAGAAATGAACATACGTGCACACAAAAACTCTTACACAAATGTTTACTACAGCACTACTCACTAGAGCCCAAAAGTAGAAACCACCCAAATGTCCATCAGCTGATAAACAGATAAGCAAAATGTGGGCCGTTATACCATGACGTATTATTCAGCCACGAAAAGGAATGAAGAAGTGCTATATGCTAATAACATGGATGAATCTTGAAAATGTGCTAAATGAAAGAAGCCAGTCACCAAAAGCTACATATTATGTAATTCCATTTATATGAAATGTCCAGAATAGGGAAATCTATAAACTGTAGATTAGTGGTCGCTGGGGCTGGGGTAATAGATACGGGGTTTATAGCTAAAGGGTACAGGGCTTCTTTTGGAGATAGTGGAAATGTTCCATAATTGAATGCGGTAATAATTACACAACTCTGTGAATATAATAAAAATTCAGTAATCCATACATTTTAAATAAGTGAATTGCATAGCATGTGAATTATATATCAACAAATCTAGGAAAAAATATGACACACACACAGGGAGATGGGAGATACACATGAAGATGACACATGTGCATGGAAACAAGAGACGTGCACGCACCAAGGTGACACACACATGAAGACGATACACACAGAGATAACACATGTGCAGGCGGACAACGGACACACATACAAGGGGCACAGGCAGCCCGCTACCACGAAAGCACGAGTCAGCATGGCTGGGATGAAAGCCTGCGGATGCCGAGACTCCGTATAATTCAAACCTGATGGGGAAGCCACAAGCCACAGGAGCTCTGCTGGAGACTGGGCTGCCAGGGCCTGGGCCCAAGAAAAGGAAAGTCTGCGAGCTGATTCATCTCAGGCTGCAGCCTTGGGACAGGCAGGAGGACGAGCCCTTGGAGGATGGAGTTGAGAATTGTCAGGCTTGTCCTCAATAGGCACGCCCTGCCGTGTCCCACAACTCCCAGAACAGGCTAAAGACTCCCAAGAAGCACAAGGAAGTAGGTCCCAGACCCTGGGAGGTGCAGAGTGAAAGGCCACTGAGGTCTTGCTAGGCCCAGCCCATTTGCAGCAAGAATCCTTCTCAGCGGAGAAGCAATGTGGTATGTGCAGTGGGTCGATGCAGAGACCCTAGAGACAGAATCTGGGCTCTGCTGCTCCCAGACCATGTCATCTTGGCAAGTTATTAACATTCCTGGGCTTCAGGATCACAGCACATTCTATCTTATGGGTTGCTCTGAGAAATACACATAAAATGCTTAGACTGGTCCAACCTGGAAGCAAGGACTGTGCGTATGTTTGTGTCTGCTGCCACAGGACCAGCATTCAAAGAGTGCCTTCCGCCCTGGTGGCTCATGAAGAGAGCCTGTGGGTTCAGTGCTGGGGGCAGCACACTAGAACCACAAGACGGTGTGCCTCTAACTCCTGGCTCCACTGCGACCGAGCTTTGACCTGCTTAGATCCCCTGCCTATAACCAGGAAGAAATCCCTGAGAAGAAAACCCGTGATTGAGCATCCCAAAGGGGAAAAGTCTTTAGCAAGAGAACTGGCTGGCTCGGGATAATTTAAAGATGAGAAAGAACACTGCCGACAAACATCCATAAACTGAAAAATGGATAAACAAAATGTGATGCTGATGCTGATGAAGATGAAGGAGGTGACTGTCCTCTGGCCCCTGGAGAACACAGTTGCTAAGGTCTTCAAGTTGGGTGAGTGCTCTAAAGGGAAGCTGCTCACTTTGTATGAGCCCCCACCCCCAGCGGCACAGGTGCTGGCCCAGGGGCAGGGCATCACACAGTGGGCATCAGAAATTCCTTTTCTGCTGCAAGCCCCCACTGTGGAACCCAGCCAGAGTCAGGGGCAGACCTTGCCAGACTGGCAGCCACCCCCAGTTTCCATTCCCCATGCCCAAGAGCCATGAGGCTCTGAGGCTTCCCCCTCTGTCACCACCACAGCCCAGGCTAAGCTCTGCCTGGCTCCCTGCTTAGCCCGGAGCCTTGGCAGTGGTGGCTGCTTCAGGGCGAGGAGACAGGAAGCAGTCCTCTCATGCCAGAAGGTGGTGTGGCTGCCAGGCCCTGAGCTGAGAAGCAGCCCCCTGCATCAAAGCCCTGAAATCTGAACCCTACAGCTCAGAAGCAAGCCCGCTGACAATGGGGCAGCTCTGGACAAAAGACACAGCCAGTCCCTCCCACAGCTGAGGGCCAGCCCCCAGCAGGCCACTTGTCCCAGCCAGGCCTCCCCTCTGATCCACCAGCCTGGCCCAGAGGAATGCTGACTTGGTTTTAAACCATGCCTCCCTCAGAAGAGATCATGCTTGTAAAATGTCTCCCACCGAGTCTGACACGTGGCAGGTCTGTAGTGAGCAATAAATGAGGGCTGAGTGGTGGGAGGGTAAAGGTGCCCTGCAGAAGTGGGTGAGCATGGGAGGATAGAAAGGAGAGCACCTGACCTCCTGAATTCCTGTGTCAGGCCCAGCTCTAAGGAGTGACTCCTGACAACACAGGCCCTCAGGCATCTCCGCCTCCTCTGCACAGCGGGGAGGAGCACAGCAACAGATAGAAAACACCAACGAGTGAGGAGTGAGCCGTGGACTGGACTGTCTTTAATTCTGCTCGGGGCCCAGCACCATTAGCACATTTCCCAGACTTCTGAGAACCCATACGCTTCACCAAAGCTTGTCTGTGCTAAGGCCCGCCAGTCTAACAATGCCAACATCCCAGCCACTTAGGCCATTCACCGGGTCCCCAACTCACTTGACGTGTTTACATGCATCTCTAAAATTCTGCCCTTCCTAAAACTCTGTCTGCAATATTATTCAACTACTCATTTATTCACCCATCAGACCCTGTACTAGGTGCTAGGGACACAGCCAAAAACTCCTCCTCACCTGAAGCTAACATTCTGCCAAGGGATGAGACAGGTGGTTAATAAGCAAAAATATGGCATAACACGTGGAAATAGTCATGGAAAAAATTAAGCAGAAGAGAGAACTGAGAGTTGAAATTTTAAATAAGGGAGGCAGGGAAGATGCCATTAAGAAGGTGACATCTGAGTAAAGGCCTGAGGGAGATGAGGGGCAGGCGCGGGCAGTATCATCTGAGGAGGGGTATTAGAGGAAGGGGCAAAGAAGGTCACAGGAGGACCAGGAGGAGAGGTGATGACCAGGGCCTGCTCCCCAAGGAATACTGTGGGGGGACTTGGATTTAACAAGACTGTCTGGCTTCCATTGGTGAAGAGACGGCAGAGGGCCAGGATGGACGCAGGGAGATCAGTTAGAAGGCCAGGACCATCACCCCAGAGAAAGAGAGGGTGGCTTCAGACCACCCCAGCACTTACTTGTGTCGAGTTCTGTTTGTTTTCCTTTTATAATCATTAGCAACAAAAATCCCCCAACCATCGCCACATGGGACCTGCTCCGTATCTGAAACTACGGGTGTTCATGCGGCCACCAGACCTTGGCCTTTGCTTGAGTTCTGCCAGGAATGCCCTTCCCGTCCTGCTTAAATGCCACCCCATCATCAGTTCCCCTTCTATGTCCCCAGTGGCTCTTGGCAGGTGGTGATCTATCCCCATCCAGGTATGTTTATCTGCCCCTCTTCTAGCTTTAGTAGGACAAGTATTGATCCATACCATGTGACTAACTTCAGATCAAAACCACATTAAATAAGTATCCTAGGGGCCAAGCTCCCAAAACAAACTCCCTTGGGCATATGGCCCTTAATGAGAGATCTGTTTTCCCACAAAATACAGCCGTGGCTTAGGGGACAGCATGTTTTACCTAGAGCCTCTCCATCCAGGGGCTATGAATTATGAGGTGCCAAAGTATCAAGCACTCAACGCACCCAGGCTAGCAGCCTGCTGGGCTACAGAGCACAAGGCCGCTTTGGGCTGGAGGAGCTAATTTGGAGTGTGGGCCCCTGCCAGCCTCAAGGGGCGGAAATGAACCTCCGCTGTGGGCCAGGAGTGGCTTGGGAGCATGGGTGTTTTCTGGACAGATCAAAGGTAAAGATATTTGGTTGGCTTAAAAAGCAAAGGCTGACAAAGGCTTCAAGCAGCCCGCTGGCAATAGGAGTTTGCATTCAGACAACCGTGTCCTGACAAACGTTGCCAGCTTAGAGGTTTCTCTAAGAAGAGGCCTGTTCAACTGTGTTACAGGAAGCAGAAAAAATGAGACTGCAGGGTTTTTAATGTCCCATGACAAGTAATGTGGACATAACAGCAGCCCAGGGCCCTGTAATATTTGAAAATGGATTAAACAGCAGCAATGCTGACTTGGGGCTAAGAAACACTACAGGTTCCATTTGAGCTTGAAATCCCGCTAACTAGGCTGGCGACATTTGTTTTTTCTTAGTTGGCTTCCCAGTTTCAGGAAAACAGTGACCCTCACAGTTACTCTCATAAACACCTCCACCTGGGACCCAGGCCCTAGACTCCCAGGACGCCCCCAAAGACAACCACTGGACCAATCACTTTAGTATTCACTCTCTGAAGCTGTGGCCAGACCACGGCATCACTGGCCACCACACAGTTTATGGCCTTGAGTCACTATTCATTCACATTTACTCGGTTCTTTCCCACTGACTCAGGAGAGGCCACGTGGGATAGTGAGGGAAGCACTGGATTGGGAGTCAGGCCCCCAGAGCATGCCCCCCACACCCGACAATCACCCACTGCATGACCCTAGGTGAGTCTCTTCCCTTCCCTGAGCCTCAGCTTCCTGGTCTGGAAACTGAAAGGGGACCAGGGACCTCCACAGCCTCCCCAGCCACAGATGTACATGCTCAGGCCAAAGGCAAGGGGAACTGTGGAAATGACTCTGAGCTGGGATTCACCTCGGAAGGTTATCATAACAGGAGGATTATCTGTGCTGACAAGGAGTTCCTTGGAGCTGCCAGAGATGAGGCCGCCTGCAGGTGTTACTATTATTGTTGTTGTTTCTAAGGCTTTTAAGGCGGGGCAAGACCGCTGGGCCTGGCAGACAGTTTGGGAACTTCCCTTTGCAGGATCTTGGGAAGGCAGAAGTTCCCTGGGTCCTCACCAAAGCCCCACCCTGGGCCCCTACCACCCGGAGGCTGGGGGGCAGATGGAAGGCAAGGGCAGCCCCCACCACAACAGCCCCGCAGCCAGCCTGAAGATGCCAGGGAAGAATAAAATGGGCCCCAGACCAGCCCTCCCTGGAATGGGAGGCCGGCTCTGCTCAAGAGGGTGGGCAGCGAGGTGACATCTAGCTTTATTCCGTATCATAAATAAGCTCCTAATTCAAGGCAGACAGTGAGACACAGCTGTGGGGAGACTAGGGAGGTGAAACTCTGCAGAGCCAGACCACCTCGAGGACTGGAAACCCACCCAGGACCCAGACCCTGGAAGTCCACTCAGAGGCCCAGACAGGGTGGGGCCTTCTGGGAAGCAAGAACAACACTGGACTAGGCCACCAGCGTTCTGGAAATGGCCCTACGGTGTGCCCTGCCTAGTTTCTGTACTTATCTCAAGAGATCAACAACAATAATAAAAGCTGCCACTTATGCTAGGCACTATGGCAGCACTTTAAGTGCCTGATTTCTAATCAATAAAACTACAAGATAGGGATACCCACTTTACAGATTCAGAAACTGCGGCTCAGAGAGGTCAAGTCACTTGCCCAGAGGCAGAATGAAAGCACGACGGCAAAGACGGCTGCAACAGCACCTCCTGTCCCTGTCCAAGTGCCTCTTTCAGGTTAGACTTTGCCACCGCGCCCTTCAACAGGTGCAGTCCATTTCCCCACTCTCGGAAAAGCCAGTCTGGCCTTGTGGGTCCCTCTCACTAACACAATGTACAGAAGTAACATTATTCAACTTCCTAGATGAGGCTTTAAGAGGTCTTGGAGTTCTTATCTTTGCCCCCTTGGAATGCTTCCCCCAGACAGCATGAAAGAAGCCAGCTTTGCCTCCTGGAGGGTGAGAGGCCACAGAGAGAGTTGCAGCTGCCCAGCCCGCAGCCAATACCACCGTCAGACACGTGAATGAGGCCAGCTTGGACCAGCCAGCCCAGCCCACCTTCTGGCTACATGCAGCCCCATGACAGCCCAGAAGCAACCAGCAGAGGAACCAACCAGCCAACCTGCAGGAACGTGAAAAAGATGACATTATTATTTTAAGTTCCTCAGTTAAGGCTGGTCTGTTACACAGCAGTAGGTAACTAACACAGTCATTCAGTCTCCCCACATCGCCTATCTCCCGGGAAAACCTGTGCTGCCTGCCTCCCAGGATTTGACTGGGCTCAGGGACCCCATGCTGATCAATCACTGCCCCTGCCTGCAGCCCCCAGGCCCTCACCACCCGCCCCCAATCAGAAGTGGCCGCAGAGGATGCGCTCTACGAAGAAAAAGGAAAGCTGCAGGCCATTTTCCATCTGAAGACCCATAGTCCCCCTGGTAGACTGGGTCATGAGATGTCCTCCTCTTCAAAGAGACAATTTCTTATTTGTATTATATAAACAAATTCTAAAGAGCAGACCCAGAGTTTCTCAGGTAACTAGATTATCTGAAGAGCAACATGATAAACTAGGTTGTACCCTTGGACAGGGTATGAGCCCTGGAGACCGAAACTCACTGGTAAAGGGAGTGCCAAGGGAAGGGAGAACAGGCTTCACTTTGCATGCCCACTCAGGCCCAAGGGGTGTGGCTGCATAGAGCACAGGCTGGGAACACACACTTGGGGGACAGTGTGCCACAGCTGACCTGCAATGCCGGCAGGGGATGCAGGAGGACAAATGGCAGTGCATGGTCCACATTTCTCATTGCTGACCTAGGGGCAGATGAACAGTCAGCCACGGAGAAAATGAGAGACATGCCATCCCTTCTTATCTAAGTAGGGTGAGAAGATGCAAAACTCTGGGCTGCCTGCTCATTCCTGCACCCAGTCAGCTCACTTAGCATCCACTGAGAGTCTGCCCTGTGGCAGGCCCTGTGCTGGGGCCTTAGAGACACACAGGCGACTAAGCTCAGACCCTACCCTTTAGGAACCCGGTGGGAATGTTCTGGGTGAGAATGCAAACTGGGGTGAGGAGCAGATTGCACCCTGAGAAAAACTTAGCCTGCCAGCTAAGTTTTAGCCTGACACCTCTGGGGGTGTCAAACAGACAAGTGAAATGCTCTTGGCTCTTCTCCTTTCCTGCCCCTCATCCCCTCAGATCCAGCACATTCAACCAATAAATCCACACACCATTTAAAGGCAACCGCTGAAGTGCTGTATACCAACGGAGTACTGAGTTAAGCCCTCTAAACATAACAATTCTATGGAGTGACTACTATTTTAATCCCCACTTTACAAATGAGGAAACTGAGGCACTGAGAGGTTTGGAAATTGCCCAAGGCCACAGAGGATGTAAAAGACAAAGCTGGGATTTCAACCCAGGCAGTCTGGTTCCAGGAGTCACGCTCTCATTCCCTGCACAGACTGCCTCACTGGCAATCCATGCCTCTAGCTAACAACCCTCCTGTGTCGGGGCCACACACTGTCTTTAAAAATAGAACACTTTGCTTAACAATCATTTTTCTAATTTCTCCTTAAAATACTCCAAAGATCTTACAAACCCAAACTAGCCCTCCCTTTATAAAGAACATATCCTCTCTAATTTGCACATTCTCACCTCCCCCTGCTAGCATCTAACCCTCTTTCTCTAACTCCTTGCTCCTGGAAGTATCTGAAATCATGACTGACTATGTGCCATGAGCCCAGCCTTGTGCTCAGCATTCAGGGAAACGCGAAATTTTAAGACACAGTCTCTGATTTCTAGGAACTGGATGGCCAAGTGGGGGATGCATCAAGCGGAGAGAGGGGGAAGGCACCATGGGAGGAGTCAACAGTTTGAGCAAAGGCAAAGGGGCTGCAGAGTAAGGTATGAACACGCCATCCTGGTTGTGCTGGGGGCGGGGGTCTACAGAGCAGAAGTCATCATTGAGACTCAGGAGGCAGGTAGGACAAGGAGGTGAGGCCTACACATCCCTCCCAGAGTTCTTGGCACAGACTGTCGCAGCCCGCAGTCCAAGATGTGTGGGGATGGGCCAGCCTGGCGGTTGTGTAAGGGTGCCGCTTAAACTCCAGGCCCCACACTCCACATCCCCAGGGCAGGGGTGGACAGTGGGGCAGAGGAGAGTTGGGGCTTCCCAAGGAGGTGCCAGGACAGCCTGCTCACTCCCCCAGCCCATAAAGAGCAGGCCCCCGAGCGAGGGTAGGTGTTGACACAAGAACACCAATGAGCCACAGGCAAATCTGCTACCTCAGCACTGCACCAGCATGCAGCAAGGAAGATTCTTCCCCGATACTAATGTGGCTACTGCTTACAAACCTCCATGACTGTCTATGGCCTCAGGGGCAAGTCTGAGCTCCACAGTGAGGCAGAGATTTTCCAAACTATCTTTTCACCATCCTCCCTCTCCAAAGGACAGCTGGTATGACTTGCTATTTCCTGAATCCCGTGAAGATGTAGGATTTCCTTCCCTGCAGAATGCCTATGATTCCTACCTCTTGGCTTTAAAACTCATACTGATGCTTAAAAACCCGACCCACATTGCCCCCTCCGCTGAGAAGCCTTCCTTCTCAGGAAGCGCCTCTCCTTCTCAGTACTCACCTCCAGGCCGCCCACTGAGTGCATTATACTTCCCAGCTGAAGTTTAATGTGTGCTCTGTCTTATTTTGCACTGTCAACTATGCATGTTGGCCTTCTCTTTAGACTGTGGGCGGCTTCTGGGTACAGAGAGAAAGAGCTGAGTTTCATCCCTGCACCCCCAGGACCTGGTCCTGGGCAGGGGCCCACAGATTGTTAACAGAAGTTTCCACTTAGCACGCCTCATCCTGGAAGGCACCTAGGGTATTACAGATCAATCATAACATTCACACTCCTGTGCACTGAGCAAGCACTATTTGGCCCATTCTGCAGAGGAAGCTGACACAGTAGAGAAGAAACAGGCCTTGGCCAACCTGGGAACCAGAGGTGGCCTCAGACTCCTATCAAGAATGCTGATAATCTGTGCACTGTTGCAATACAAGGGACTCTAACAATATACATAACATTTCTCACTATTAACAATAACTAATTACTGCAGTACTCACTGTAAAAATAGAAATATTACCATTAATAATCACTGAAACAATCCCCATTTTTAAGGTCCCACCATAAACCAGACCCCTAACTTTTTAACATCATTTTATTTAATCCTCTGAACAATCCTATAAATGGTTGCTCTCTTCTCCCCTCCTTACAGATGAGGAATCAAAACACACAGAGATTTAGAAACTTATTCAAGGTCACACAGCTAGTATATGCCTGAGCAAAGAGACCCCACAATTTCCACCACCCTGGACTGTCTCTTTACTACTGACAATGCCTGTCATGGGCCTTTCTATATGGGTCAGGCATGTTTTTAACAGTTTTTTGAGATATAATTCACATGCCATACAATTCACTCATTTAGAGCGTGGAATCCAAGGGCTTTTAATTGTATGCATGGAGTTGTGAAACTACTACTACAATCAACTTTAACACATTTCATCACCTCATCAAAATACCCCAGACCCTTTACCCATCAATCCCCAACTCTTCCCATTGTAATCCCATTTTTAAGACAAAAGGACTGAGGCTCAGAGAGCTTCTGTGATTTGCACATGAAGCGGAAGTAAGAAACAGGACTGAGGCTAGCCTCCCCTGGCCCCTGGCAGGCGGTGTGGGGAGGGACCAGTGTATCCTATTAAAAATGCACCATGTGCAAAGGGTGGAAAATGGAACCAGATGGTGACAAACCTTACACATGCAGCTGCTTCTGCGCCAGGTCTGTGACTCACAGAGGCAGCGCAGCCAAGCTCCTATCACCCCAGCACAGGGTGGCAAGGCCCAGGACTCAGGCAGGCAGGGAAGCCGTTGTTTAAGAGGCTGGCAGTCCAGGTTCTAGATGGGCACAGTGAGCACACGTCACCACCAAGAAACAGGTGACCAGCTCTACTCACCCCATTCCTGCACCCCTTACCCTTCCAGGACTCACACAGAACTGGCTCCTACCCTAGGCCTCCATGTTCCTCCCAGAAATTCAGAGGCACAATCACTAGCAGAGGGTTTGTTCTGCACCTGGCCCCCAGCCAGGGTTCCTACTCAGGTCCTCCCTGTCCATAGGCCCTCAAAGTTTGGAAGGACTGCCGCAATGACAAGCTGAGCTCTAGAGGAAGACTCTGAAGAATGCTGCATCAGGTTGCTGCTGCTGCTGCCTGGGCACATTCTGAAACCCTAGGGCCTAACAACCACCCTTGACCCCAGAAGAAACACTGCAGGTAGGACTAGGCCCCCCTACATCCCCTATTTCCATCTCCCAAACATCCTCAAGCGTGCCTAAATTAGTCATTCTTTCTGCAGGCCAGGGGCCCAGCATTTTCTTCCTTCTTTATAATGTTTGAAGACTCGAGCCAATTCCACCTCCTCCAGGGAGCCTGCCTGGATGCCCTAACCAAAATAAATGAGTCCTTCTGCTGCTGCTTCACGCAGGGTTTTAATTTGTTAGCTTTTACATGTGGGTGCCTACTAGCCTACGAATTCATCCAGGGCAGGGGTCCTGGCTTCCTCATTCCTAGGTCCCTCCTGACCCCCTCCTCAAGCTGTGACACATCAGGCCCTCCAGAAGAACAAGTGGGAAGTGAAGTAAAGGGCCCATAGCTTAGTTCGAGGAATGAATTAACTACAATGCAAAGAACCCTGCCAGTGTCTGTCCCAGGTGCCCAAAGGTGAGTGACCACATGGACATCAGGAGAATTGGAAGGGGGTGACAGCCCCCATTGCAGGTCCCCGTTGGAAATGAGGATTGAGCCACAGGTTTAGTTTCTCACCACAGCAGCTAAGATATGCCAAATGGCTGCAAGGCTGGGTCCACACAGACAGGGTTTTGTTCAGACCATCTTAAAACTGGCAGGTTTGCTCGGCCACGAGGGCCAAGCTCAGGACTGGTGTCTTTCTTCTCTGCACCTGCAGCCCAGCCCAGGCTTAGCATGGAGCAGGACCCAGGACCGACCAGGGAGGGAGGAGTCAGCTATGGGTTTACAGGGGCCCGGCTTCAAACTTCTCCAGCGAGCCCTGTCCTATGTCATAAAGCACCAATGCCAGAGCTGAAAGGGGTGCTGAGACCATCCACTTCAGCCTCTGTGATACACCTAAGAGACAAGTCAGGCCCTGAGAATGAAGGCAGTTTACCCAGGGTCACACAGCATATCTTCCAATTCCCAGCCCAGATTCTTTTCAGGTAGTAGGCTGCCACATCCCTGCCCCAGGACCCTTCTCCTATCCTGCCCTTTCTTCAAAGTCAGACCAAGGCCCACTCGCCCAGTGCATCTTCTTAGACCCCGTCCCTGGCCTCATCCAGCATGGTGTTCCCTAGTTTGATTGCTCAAGCTCTCCCTCTGCCCAGAATGTGTGCCCCACCCTTTGGCCCCAGCAAATTTCTACTCATCCTTCAAGGCCTAGTTCAAATATCATCTTCTGACATCACAGATAGTAATCGCTCCCATTTACTGAGTAACCATGCCCGCTGTGTTCTGGAAAACCAACAAAGTAATGTTAAAACTATTTGTGAGGTCCCCCTTGCTTGACACTCAAGCTCCTTAAGGGCAGGAACCTGACGACAAAGCAGGGTACTAACGATATCTGCCTACACAGCACACAAGACTGAAGGTCTTTGCCAGCTACAGAGTCCTGTGCCGTTGGAAGCCACCTGCATGAAGATACTTCAGATCTCCTCCCATGGCTCGCTTTCCTCATCTACACAATAGGTGAAGTTAATGAATGCATGTGATGGTATGTGTGCTGCGACAGTACGTGTCCTGTGACAGACAGTATGTGTGCTGTGCCTGTGCCATGAGAAGTGCTTGTTCCTGTTACTGTTATTATTTGTGACATTTTCATTTTCTTACATTTCCCTGTGGACCTTACTCATGGCCAGTGCTCTGTATAGACACACGTGCGCGTGCGCGCGCACACACACACACACACACACACATTTTGGGGGGAATAAATGACTTTGGCATTTGAGGTACTGAAGAAGACAAAATCCAGAGACAACATGAAGATGCAGAGTTAAATGTTATCATCAGACATTCTGCACTGTAGCAGTCAAGTCCAAAGGTGGCTCATCTGGGTCACTGTAAACGGCCACTCACCCTCATGAGACACAGGGCAGTCTTCTAGAATGAACCGGAAGTGAGGAAATCTCTGCCCTAGTGAGGCCTCTGTGCTGGACTGTGGCCCAGACAGGGACCTAGACAGGGAGGCCCCTCAGAGCTGGACTTAGGAACTGACCTCTGGAGACAGTCCAAGGCACTGGTTTAAACAGGAACCCAGCCCAATCCTCAGTCTGTGAGGCCCACTTCTATCCCTCACCAACAGCAGGGGGACCCAGGCGAACCTCAGTTCCACTGCAGAACAGGCTTCCAGAAGCCCATCTATGGGACAGCCTCTGAGACCTGATCTCCTTCTGCAAATGTCACACAGAGTTGATTTCCATCTACCAGGTAGCATCAAATACAGCCCCTCTTTGGACAAATGAGAAGAGTAAAGCCTAGAGATGAAGAGTGACTTGCCCAGGTCACACTGCTGAGAACATTTACTTAGAGGCCACCAAAAGTCAGCAACATCGGCTGAGTAATGCCAGGCCCCAGGCCCACCGAGCAGCCTCCTGCAACTCTCAACCAAAATGCAGCTTGTCACTGTGAACACCGCACCCTGAGGCCATGTGACCTGGCTTCATGGGTGCTGGGTCAGGGTCCTCTGTTGCCCTAACCCCTGCATCATCTAACAGTCAGTGACCACTAATCGACAGGCTGCTGAGCTAGTTCAATGACAAGGAGGTTTTCAGGGTGCAAAGGGTATGGACAATTAATTATGAACAGTAATGACGGTTCTGACATCTTTCTTTAGATTCCCAGTGTACATTTACGGAGGCAGTCAAAGAAGTGGGAGGCCCAGCCCTGTCACTGCACAGCCAACAGCCTACGTGGCTGATGACTTTAGAAGGAGTTCACCATGTCGTGCAGCCAAGCCGGTTGGCACCCACGCCTTCTGTCTCTCCAGCTGCACGGACACTGAATCCCTGGGTGATTCCAGACATCACCTTGGATTTTCAACCAAACTTGTAGCCATAGCATAGTGCTAGCCAGCAGGCTGACTGAGGGCTCCAGCAGCACGGAAATGCTGAGCCAGGGCGGGCTGGCAGCCAAGGCTCACTCTGGCATCAGGACAAGGTCTTAGCCTTCTCCAGCTGTCCTTACAACCTGGGTTTCTCAAAGTCTGCTCCACAGAACCCTTGCATTCCAGGCGGTTCCAGTGCACGCTCAATTCTGAGAACCAATCACTGTCTAAACCATGCCTCTTAGTGAAGGCCTTATCACCTCCAATGGGGTAAAACTGGTTCTTCAGAAGGCAAGAAATTTAGTCTTTTTACATACAAAGCACATATATATATATGGAGGAGGGAGCAGGTCCTAAGAAAGGGAACTCACAGAGCAGAGCGTAGGAAGGAGCAGGCTGGATTCAGGGCCAGAGCCAGTGGGCAAGGTAACAGTATAAAAAATAATAGTGGCTAACACCAACAGGGCCTTGACTATGTGCCAGGCAGTGCCAACCACCAACCATGCTGCCCAGTGAAGTAGGTCACATGATCATCACAGCCCGTCAGCACCATGAGGGTCAGGATCGTGTCTACCTCAGGCCTTGCCATAGCCCCCAGAGCCTGAACAGTACTGGGCATACAGAACACGCACAGTAAATGTGTGCAGAATAAATAAGTCTTCACTTCATATCTAAGGCAAAGAACCACAGGGAGGGTAAGAAACTTGTCCAAAGCCTTGTGGCTAGTGAGTGGCACAGCCAGGATTCAATTCCAGCAGAGCCCACCTTTCTCACCTCTGCATGTGTGGGGGCTCAGAGATCCCTGCCAGGTAAGATGTGGTCCCAGTGTGTCCACAGATAGTGAGGGGATAAACAAGATAAGGCACCACACTAACTTGGTCACTTCACACCTGACAGAGCATGAACCTGATGGCCACCAGAGCATGCAGGGATCTTCTTGGAAAGCAGCACAGCCCATGACTTGGCCCAGACCCCACGATGTGCCCACGGGAGTTCCAAACACAGGGGCCCAAGGAGGTACCAGGTCAGCCTGACTCAGGTAGCCAGGGACTGGGGTGAGGGGCAAAATGAAGCTTGAGGGAAAGCTGGTTTCTTACCAATCCATCACAGTTGCTGATGGCGACAGCTGCCCCTGGCATGCCTGTGACACCCCCAGTGTAGACACACTCCCGCTGCAAGGGCTGTCGGAAGAGCTCCCGAAAGTCCTCCTGCCACTCCACTGATGCTCCAGGTACCACCAGCCGCTGGTTGGGCTGCAGGCGCAAGTGCAGCTCCTCCCCAAAAACAGTAACATTGAAGTAGAGGGTATAGCGCCCCACCCTGCCAGGCTTCGGGGTCACTCCTTCCGGGTGCAGGGGACTGCGAGCCACCCGGAGATGACCAGAGTGTGATGGTGATGCAGGTGGCCTGTCCACGGCCACACCCCCTGCAGAGGCTGCTGCTAGGCCAGATACCACATGGGACAAGAAGTGTCCCCGAAAGTCTGTGCTGCAGGGCACTGTCACGCCATAGTTGCTGAGCTTTCTGGAGAAGCGTATTTCTGCTGGAGGAAAACAAAGTTATGTCAGTACACGCTGTGTAGAGGTGAGGGTTAGCCGAAATCCCATGAGGGGTCTACAATCCTGTCACCTTGGAGGGACCCCATAGCCCAAGTTCACCCATTCCCTGTCCATTGCTTCCTGAGCCCCTACCCCTGTATCTCTGCACTTGGATGAACGGCGTTCAAGAACTTGGTAAACGTAATTGTTCCCTGGAGTTCCCAGGTCCTTTTTAAACTTAGCAGAAGAAAAGAAAATGATGCCAAGCAGAATTCTGTCACTCTAGCAGCAAGCCTTCCAACTTTGGGTACTGCTCAGGAAAGGACTGAAGTTCTCCGAAAGCCCCCAGGACAAAGAGAGGGAAAGGCAGTCTCTCCCCAAACGTCCCCAATGTGCTGAAGTCACCAGCCCAACCTGGGGTAAGGCCCTCCTCACCATGTTCCCAGAACACAGCTAGCACAACAAACACACCTAGACACCCAGGGGACCCTGGGCACATGTCAAGGAGAGAGGAGGAGCTGGAGGAGGAAGGGAAAGAATACGGGTTCTATATTTTTCCAAATTTAGAAAATAAACTTTTTTAAGCGGCACAGTGGCTGCCGAGATTTCTACATGGCCTGGCCCCAGGCTGGGTAAATATAGATCTTCAAAAATAAAAAAAGACTCATGGGGTGACCTGCCCACTCGGACTGAATTAAGTGTGAGGTCATGGCCCCACGCTGCAGGCTGCATGCCAGCAGCCCCGTCTTCGCACAGCTCGCCCTGAGCTCCAGCCAGGCCAGGCGGGGATGACAGCTCCCTGGCTTCCAGGCCTGGTGATTCATGGATGTGAGTCTGAGAGGAATTCTCATTTCCACGAGGCTCCATCTCTTGTCTCCCCAGCCTCTTTCACAGCACTGATAAAACCTGAAAAAATGATGTGTCCTGAGAGTCCCCCACGCCCAAGGCAGTTAAGAGTACTAACTCTCCTCTGGTTTAACCATCATAGCCGAGGAACCCCCAAGACTTCAGCTAGAGGCACCTCTTTAGGAACAGAGCTCGCGGACAAGCAGCCACCCTGCCTGGACATGACCGGAGCCACTCCCCCTGCTGACAGCCCCCAGGAGAGCACCCCAGTCTGCAGAGTGAGGGTGTAGGTCTGTGTGCGGCAAGGTGCGTGCATAGCTCATAGCGCGAGTGGCAAAGCTGGGAACGGGGAGGTAGGCGTGTTTCCGCGGAGCGCGAACGTTCCATGTTCGCTGGGGTTTGGGGCAGCCACCTGTCAGCTTGTGTGACAGCCCGACACATGCACCTGCGCCAGCCCACAGGTGCACGCATGCACGCGAGCTGGAGACAGAAAAGACGCTGAGAGAGGAACGCATCCCGGGGAGGAAGAGAGAGAAACGAACACACGGACGGGAACAGCACCTAAGAGGAGGCTCCGGATGCCCGAGTCCTCGCCCGGGGTCTGTCTCTCTGTCTCTCTCTCTCCTTCCCTCCCTCCCTCTCTCCCTCTCTCTCCCCCTCTCTCTCCCCCCATCGTGTGCCAGAAAGGGAGAAAGCAGCGCGCGACACCGTGGGTGGCACAAGGACAAGGAAAGAGCGCGCGGCCCCAGCGTGCGCACCGCTTCCCGCCGGCCCCAGCGCCGAGGCGGGCGGCAGCGGCCCCTCCGACGCGCCCCAGGGCCCCGCGCCCGCATCCCGCACCCCGCACCCCGCGCCCCGCGCCCCGCCGCGCACGCACCTGGGCGCGGGCCGCCGGCGGCGCGGCCGAGCGCGCAGAGCAGCGGGAGCAGGCAGCACAGCAGCGCGCGCAGCCGGGCCATGTGGCCGCCGCCCTCGCTCGCGCTCCCGGTCCCCGCGCCGTCGCCGCCGGGGCCGACTGTGGCCGCGCCGGGGCGCGCAGGAGCCGCGCGAGGGGGCGGCGGGGCGGGGCGGGGCGGGGCGCGGGGCCGGGGCGCGCGGAGCCAGGCCACCGGGCGGGGTCGGAAGTGCCACGCGGAGCCGAGGCTGGGGCTGCGGGCGCCCGGGGCCAGGGTCCCCCCGCCGCTCCCCGGGAGCGCCGCCGGGCGCCGCCTTCCTCGGCTCCTCCGCTCTCCCGGCTTGACCACAGGCCGGCTCCCCGGAGCCTCTCGGGCAGAGGGATGTCCCACTGCGTCTGAGTGGGGGCGGGGGGACGGTGCACAGGCCCACCTGCCCCGCAGTCCGCGGAGAATGTCTTTCTCCTCCTCGCAGTCGGACGCTCCCACTACCCGGCAGGGGCCCCCCATTGTCAGTCTCCAGCTCCCTGGGTCCCCAGTGCAGTGAACGGCACGTGTCCCCGTCAGACAGCCCTGGCTTAACCCCGAGCTCTGATCCTCCATTCCTTCATTGGTGAAATGGGTGTTCATTATAGCACATAGTAGGTGTTCAATAAATGATAACTGGCCTCTGTTTCTACCCCCGGCACCAAGAACACCTCCTACGTAGCTCAAGGGGAGAAAAAGCAAAGGTCTGAGAAATGAGAGTGAATGCTGGTTTTGCAATGTTGCCAAGACCAGGTCAGTAGTCAGGCAAACAGCCCAACTCCTTCTCTGCTCCCCTGCTTTCCTCTATAAATGTGTTCCTAACGATTTGCAAATGAACTGCATTTCGAGCAATCCAGAGGTGGGAATTAGAGAAAGATTTTTTTTTTAAGAACTGTGGAATAAAGAGTCTTTGTGTACAGGGTATAAAGACCCACAATCGTTCTGCTTTTGAGTTCGGACATTGTACTGTAGGGCTTTCTTTAATGGACGCCAGTTTGTGGATGGAAATTCTCTCACCAGACTTCTCTTGGGAATCCCTGAGTCCCCTGAGAGAAGACTTGGGTTCCTGCCCTCTTCTCTTCACTCGAGGTGTCCCATTCTACCCCCTTGCTGGGCTCTGAATGTGTTCCTGCCTGTGGGCAGAGAGCTGGAGTCTTCATCCTCATGGCCCCAGCACCTGGCACAAGGTCTTCTGAGAGGCAGTGCTTGTGAATGAATGAGATGACATCAAGATTTGAGAGGTCCAGTGCATTTAGGAATCAGGTTCAGAGAGCTGAAGTGATGTGTCCCAGTTACACAGCTCATCTGCAATGGAGCTGAGATCAGAACCCATAATCTAGTACTGAGAGAAAGACTAGGAGTCAGATGACTGTTCTAGGTTGGACTTTGCCAAGTACAGGCTATGTAACCAAGGGAAAATCATTTTCCTCTTTGGGCTGTGATACCTCATCTGTCAAAGGGGAAATCGTGAGGATCACAGGAGCCGCGGATATAAACTCTAGTCCCGTGGAAATGGAGTGTATTCTATTCTAAGCAACATCAGAGCATCCAGTTAAAATCTTCCCTCTGTATTCTTAGAGGATGGCTCCAGGACTCACAGACACCCAAATTGTGGATGCTGAAGTCGCTTATATAAAATGGCATAATATTTGCATCTAATCTATATTTCTGTACAGGCTACAGTAGGGGACACCTACACATCATTTCATTCACATAGATTCAGCATAGCGCTGGGCACATGGCAAATTCGGGTTTTGCCTTTGGGAACTTTCTGGGATTTTTTTTCTGAATATTTTTGATCCATGGTTGGTTGACTCCTTGAATGTGAAACCTGTGGATATGGAGAGCCAACTGTGTTTGGAAATGATGCCATCAACCTAATCTATCTTAAATTCAGGAAGGATAGAGATCATCTTTCTCCTCTTTCTGTTCATTTAAGATCTCTGAAGTCAGGAGTCAGACTGTGGTTTTGTGTGTGAAGGCTGATGGATCAAGAGTGTGAGGGGTATGTGTGTGTCTGAGGGAACATGGAGAAGAGGCTGTGAGAGGACCAGGCTGAAAAGGTCTCTATTCTGGCCCTCCATGAACCCACTAAATGAATTCAGGATAAAATGGCCTCCCTTCTCAGGGTCTCAGTTTTTCCAGCTGCAGAATGGGGGCCTTGTGCGGACAGAAGGGAAAAGTCATGGCATATGATTGCTAATTTTCTCCCAGAGAAAATTGCAAGGCCATTCCAGAGAAGTTTGCTAGAAAACTTGAGGGTTTAAACCTGTTCCCCAGTGTCCTCTCAACTCTTCCTGGTAAGTGAAGAGAGACATATCACAGCTGGGCCCCCAGCAGCCCGACTCAGGAACAGTTGGCTGGGGCCTTCCCTGGAGCCAGTCTTGGCAAGGAGAGAGCAAAACCTCACCCTGGTTCTCTACCCTCACCCCCTTCCCTGGGGCTACAATGGTTGCTTTTGTTGGCAAGTATTGTATGTCCATGCTCTTTTCTACTGAGGAGGCCTTTGTTAGAAAGAGGGGACATGGGAGCATAGCTCAGAGTCTGAGAAGGTGGGGGAAATGGCTGGGTGGCCAGCCTGTTTCTGGAGAAAAATAGGGCCAAAGCAAAGAAATCTATGGGCATTAGCACCCTCCTAGGAAGGCAAATTCTGGGGCCCAGACTCTCGCCTTGGGATTTTTCACAGGAGAGAATGGCTTGGGTGTTTCTCTTGTTGACGGTCTTCCAACACTTATCCAGTGCTCTTTCAGCCTGCAGCCCGCCCTGGCAAGAGAGGGAAAGATGCAATTTCCACTGTACAGAGTCAGCGACCAATTGAAAGACATGACAAGTACATTGAAAAAGCCTGAAAACCAGGTAAGACAGAGAAAGAGAGGTGTGCTCTGGACGAAGGAGCAGGGTCACCAGTGAGAGCTATGGGGATTCTGAAGGAGAGGACTCAGGGGCAAGTTGTTCAGAAGACATGGATGGATCTGAGCTGAGCCTTCCACAGGGGAGGTAGAGAGGAGAAGTGCTCTTGCTGCAAGGACTGGCTTAAGCATGGGCGTGAAGGTGGGAACAGTTCACCTTGAAATGAGCGTCCCCTGAAGAGGCGGGCAGTCCTGGCCTCTGGCCCAGTCTCCTTTGAGCACAGACAGAAACCCAGAGAGTTGGAACTAGTGGTACTCAGACTGTTGCTAATCCAATGCCCATTTAACAAGTTAGGTAAACTGAGGTCTAGAGAGAGACGGGGACTTGCCCATGGTTGCACAGCTAGTTTAGAGTAGGGACAGGGCCCCTGGCTTCAAAATCCGGGCACCTGCCCTCTCACCTGCAGAAGCACAGCCTCAACCCAAAAGACCAGCTCTTCCTCTCCCTTGCTCCCCATGGCCTCCAAGATGAAGAGGGGGTTTGAGGTTGAGACAATAAAATCTCCCCTTTTCATAAGGCAGCACAGACATCCCTAAGGAAGTAAGACTGTCAGCCTGAGACAGGTCTCTGCAGCAAGGGGCCAGGAAACCCTAAGGGAGGGGCATGTGGGTGACACAGTAGGAGGCAGTGTTGTCACTGCTCAGGGGCCTAACAGGTGGCTGTCATTTGTTGAATACCAGCTGCTATGCTTAGCACTATACCTGTTACCCTGAAACACACACACAAGATCCCTTTCTCATAACTTTTGGTGTGACCAGTGACTAGCTGAGTTCTGTACTAAAGAGATGAGAGAGGTAATTTTGCCCCTCGCTCAGTAAAAGCCACCACCATCCACCCAGTTAGGAAGCCAGACAGCCAGAGCCGCACTTGTCACCTCTCTCACCAGCCATATTAATCATCCCCAAGCCCTACAGTATCTACTCCACAGGACCCCACCCCCAAATATAGCTACTTCCTTCCATCCTAAACGCAATCCCTGCCTCTGAAACCTCTCCAACTACATCCAGAGGAGATATCTGAACTATATCTCAGATTGTGTACCCGCCTCCACCGTAAAACCTACAAAGTTTCTGTTGCTTTTAGGATACAGACGCCCTAACTCAGTCTATGAGTCTCCTGCCTTCACTTTCCTCCAGCTAGCTCCTGTAATGCCCCAGGTTCACCTTGCCTCGGGGCTTTTGAAACAGGCTGTTCCCTCCGTCCTGAAGGCTCTACGTCCCTCTTCACCCAGTCAACCCCTGTTGACCTCTTGGATATCGCTTTGGTCATCACTTCCGGAAGCCTGATTCTGTGTGATTCACAAATGAACGTCTGCTTCCCCCTGCCCCCACACCAGGGGCAGCAGGAACATTGTCCAGATTTTTCCCCTCATGGTATCCCCCATACCTGTGCTGTGTTTGGCACCTAGTGGGCCCTCTGTCAATATTAGTTAAATTAATAATCAAAGGAATGGGAGTTGGAGAAGGAACAGTTCATGGAAAATTTGAAGAGTTAAGCATTTCCCAGAATCATTCCAGGGGAAAACTTGAGACACACACTTGTAGGTTCTGATTCCACCAACAACTCAAAGGTCAGCAGGCTCCACAGCCAGGCAGGGATGGGCAGAAGAGTTGCCTTTGTGTCTCCCGAAACCTTGACAAGGTATTAAAAATAACAAAATCAGTCCTCACAGCTGCCATTTATTGGCCGGGCACCTAACATGTTTACCGCAATTCTTGAAACAACATTGCACGTTGGTCTCACCTCTGCTTGCAGGCTTTGCAAAGTTAGGTGATTTGCCCCAGTACTCACAGCTGATATATATCGTAGTCATATTGACACCCAAGTCAGATTTCGACTCACAAGCTTCTGAGGACACCGGTGCCTGCGCAAGATTTTCCTATCCTCAGCCCCTTAGAGGTCACCAAGTTAATTTTGTCTTCCTTTTTTATTTTTAAAAATATTTTGGTGTGAAGATTGTAACACGTACTGAAAAGGGCCCATTTTACAAAGGGGTAAGCCAAGGCCCAGGGAGCAGAGGTGAGTTCTCCAAGGCCTCCCAGTGAGATCATTCAGGGGCAGGATAATACCCCAAGACCTGGTTCCTAATCAGAAAGATCATAGGGCATCACCACTCTTGGCCCCTCCCACCCAGGACCACAGACCCTTTGGCCTTTCATCATTGGTTCCCACTTCAACCCAAAGAGAAGAAATTTGCATCTCTCCCTTCTGATACTTAAAAACCACAATCCTGCTAAAAAAATAAAATAAAAAAATCCTAGGCCAGTAGTTCTCAAATCAGGGTCCACCAGACCAGCAGAATCAGCATCACTTGGTTGTTTGTCAAATTTTCAAATTCTCAGGCCCCAGACCTACTCAATCAGAAATTCCGGGGGTAGGGCCCAGCAATCTGTGTATTATCCCTCCAGGGGACTCTGATGCATCCTTAAATTTAAGAATCATTGTTCTGAGCAAAGACTTGAAAATCAGGGCCAAATTAGGACTGAGAACAAACTCACTGAGGACCTATGACCTGCTCCAAATTAAAGGCTGCTACCCTCACCTCCCCTCCCAAGCTCCTAAGCCTGGACTCAAGCTGCATCCAACTTCAAGTCTGAGCAAAGCTCCAGGAGCGTCCAGAGGAACCACAGACCGTGGCTTGTGGCCCTTCTCCACATCGCCCTTCTCCTTCCCTGCCCTGCCCCCAGCATTCTGTGTGCACATTTTTTTGGCAAGTGTTTAACGACCATATCTAGGAGAAAGGGATGGGGTGAGTTAACTACAGTGATTTGCCGTGCATCACAGAACAGCTGATACTCCTGAGACCAGCTGAACCATGAGATCAGTTAGAAACAATGCTGTTTGTGCCCTGTGTATAGACACCGTGTGGTTGTGGTTACTGCATGTTGAAGGGTTCAGGGAGAGGAGGTCCCCTTGTCCTCGTAAGGAGGGATGCCAGAAAGGCCAGCTGTCTTTCAGAAACTATTTCTGTCATTTCCTCTTCCGAAACTGTAGGTCTGTGATTGCAACATAAGTATCCTTCTAACCAAAGTCCAGGGCAGCCCCTGACATTGACCTTTTGGGGTTCAATAGGGGTAGACAGAAAGCAGAGACCTCTCCCATTTCCTGGAGTCCTTTGGGTGTGATAGAAGGACCCAGAGATTTGGGGAGGACCCATTTTTCACAAGACTTTCTTCTAGTCCCGGTGTCCTCTTAGATGCCATGGGTGGCATCCTGCAGCAAAAAGGGGCCAAGATTCCATATTGTTCCCATCTCTAGATCAGATGGGTTACATGTAACCACACACACACACACAAAAGATCAAATATGGCTTAATTTATTATCCCGGATGATATGGAATACTGAAGCAGGCTTGTTCTTTCTTAAATAATTTGGCAGTCAAATGGAGTCCTCTAGCTCCTGCCTCTTTCCACTCTGCCGTGTTTGATGCTTAGTCTCATCCTCAGGCTTGTCCTTTCTTCATCACAAAATGGCTGCATTAGTGCCAGGCAACATGTGTCCACCAGATGCAATGGTGATCAGAGGCAATGGAAGAGGGAATTCTTTCTTGTTCCCTCTTTTTGAAAATTGTTATTATGCAAATTTGCGAACATACACAAAAGAAGGCAGAATAATATGAAGACCCCCTCCACGTACCCGTAATCCAGCTTCAATCCTTCTCAGCACACGACTAGTCTTTTTACCCCTTCCTCTCTGGAGACACCCTGGGTTGTCTTAAAGCAGATCTCAGACCTCATTTCTCATTTAGTATCAGTAGCTAATAGATAAAGATCCTCTTCTTTAAAACAAAACAAAACAGCAAACACAAAAGCAGCAATTCTCTGTCACAGCTAACGAAATTAACCATAATCCCTAAAATCATCTCATATTCAAGCATTGTCCAAATTTCCCCAACGGTCACAAAAGCTTTGTTTTGCCTGGTCTGTTTTTAAGACTTGGTTTGTTCAAATTGGGGTCCAAACAAAGTTCACACATTGCATTTGACTGATGTGTCTCAGAAGACTGTTTTCATCTAAACCATGGGTGGCCAAACTACACCTAGGGCCAAGCCCAGCCCAGGCCCGTTTTTGTCCACACACCCAGCTACTTCTGCTTGTTTACATATTCTTTGGTTCATTTTATGCAACACAGGCAGAGTGGGGTAGCTTCTACAGAGCGAGTCTGGCCCACAAAGACTAAAATATTTATTATTTGATCTTTACAGAAAAGGTTTGCTAACCCCCAATCTAAACAATTTCCCCATCCTTTTCCCCTCTTTCTTCCTCCTCCTCCTCCTCCTCCTCCTCCTCCTCCTCCTCCTCCTCCTCTCCTCCTCCTCCTCCTCCTCCTTCATTATTATTAGTAGTAGTAGCAGTAGTAGTAATAGTTGAGAAACTAGGACATTTGTCCTACAGAATTCTGCATTTTCTTGTGCTCTTTTTGAAGAACGGAGTAGAGGCTTCCGGAAGCCCTCTGGCAGCAATTTGCCCTTGAAGAGGATTTTTCATTGAAAAGGCTACTCAGCCCTCTATTTTGCTTCTGTAAACATGCTTGCTGCTTGGGCTGTACTCGAAATTAACGAAAGACTCATCTTCCCTTTGTTTGATCTGTCTAAGCTACAAATGACTGTTTGTACCCCCTAACAACTCCCACGCTTTGTAATACTTCATAATTATGGATAACCCACAGCAACTCCTGCCCTTTGTAACTCAATGTAACCACCTGCAACCATAGCAACTCCTGCCTCTTTGTAGTGGTCTGAGGACAAATTAACCAATCAGCCCATGCCAAAAAGGGTCGCTATAAGGAATGTTGCAACTGAGCTCAGGGCCCGGATCTTCAGAGTGCTCGCTCCTCTGGGACTAATGGGATAATAAACCTGAGTTCTCCAACTCTCCCAGTGCTGCTTGGTTTCTCCGGTCTAATTTTGGATCTTCTCTGCAACACTCTCAAGTCTCAGTGTTCAGAATTACCCTCAACCTGTTCCTTAGCCAGTCCCTGACAAGGATGGAGGCCCTCATCAGAAGCACTGAGAAGACCTAACTCTCCTCAGTCACTAGAAGTGCAGAGCTGTCAGAGGTGTCTACGTTTACTCATTTCCAGGATGACCCACCCACTTTCAAACTGGGGGCAAAACAGGTACGCACGCTGTGCCTGTGAAATCCCTGCCTTCCATTATTGCAGAGTTTTCACAAGTCCCAGCTTCAGATAGTCATTGGAAGTTGTCATCTGTGTGTCCTCCGAAAGAGGGGAGGCCTTTCCCCACCACCCAGCCATGGAGAAGGCCGCAAATGTCTACTGAACACCAAGTATGGACATGGCCCTGTGGAAAACACTGCATGGACGCCAGTGAGTGTCGGGCCCTCCAGTCTGCTCTCCATTTACAAACTTCAAACTAGATTCTGATGACCTGAATACATACCTGCTTGTGATTCAAGTGGTGAAGATGATGTTTTGTATGATGTCTAGCATTTGCTCAGCAAAAGAAAAATCTGAGCTGGGAAGTTTGGAGTCCAGAGTTCCCATCAAAACTCTGCCGCTAAAGGATGCTCTAGGCATCCTTCCCACCTTCTGAACCAAAGTGGGTGGGTGTGATTACCTCTGTGGTCCCTCTGAGCCCCAACTATCCATGACTCAGCCCGCAGGTCTTTGTACAGGCTATTTCCTCAGCCTGGGGTGCCTTTCCCCCATGTCTCCACCTCGTAAGCTATGACTCTTCTTTTAAATCCTTTTCCAGTGGTTACCTCCTTCCTTAAACACTCCCAGACATAGAACCACCCCCACTCGCCCACCAGCAAATCATTCGACCCCTCCCTCTTCTGCTCCACATCTGTATCTTAGAAGAAAGTCTATGGGACTTCCTATGCTGAAATTGTTCATTGGCTTAATAACTGAACTAAAGATCTCATTTCGTCTTTACTTACTATCTAGCATACAGCCTGGAACATAGTAGATGCTTTATAAATGTTCAATGAATCAGTGAATGAAAGCATTAATTAGTCATTTGTGTTTTCTTAAGCCTGGGTTAGGAGATTGCTACTATGGTTGGGAGAAAGACACATACTTCTTGTTGAAGCATTTTTTATAAATTTCTTAAGGGTGGGGGCCAGTCTTTGCTCAGGCTTTGTTTCACTGAGGCTTGGCACCCAGTAGGTGCTCAATAAAAGTGTGTTGCACTGAACAGCATTGAGGTCTCCTACCGACAGCCCTCCACCCTGGGTGAACAGCTCTCTTCAGGGGACTCAACGATTCCTCTAAGACTTTGAACCTATCTTCATGAGGAATGTAGATTAGTGATTTGATTAGGATAGAAAATACCTACGCTGGCACCAGTACGAGAGCTGAAGGCCAGGTTCTGGTTGGCAGAGGCTTGCAAAAAAAAAAACTCTGCTGGCTCCAGTAGCACCCCCAAGAGGACCCTTGCTACCATGGTTTATGGATCCAGGCTTAAGTCAAAAGGTCCCCAGGGAGAGAACCTCTCCTATCAACATGATAATAGTAACGATGATGAGGTTGTGGGTGCTGCAGACTGCTGCAAGGGCTAGGCTCAGTCAGCTCAGCCTTCAGCTGGGGAGCTGGACATTCTGAGGGATAACTTCTTTTCTTAGGACTCAATGTCAGGTTAAAATTGATTTTACTATCTTTACTCATGTAACCCCTATGAGGTAGGTATTGTCCCCATTTACAGAAGAGACAAACTGAGATCCAGAGAAGTTAAGTAATGGGCCAAGGTCATACATTAGTAAGTGGCCGAGTTGGGACTCGAGTTAGCTTTTCAGAACCTCAAATCCATGCTCTCCACACCCCTCCAGGGTCCGCAGTATGTCATTTCTCAGTGTTAGCTTCACAATGGTTCCTCATAGCGCATGACTCCTCAGGGTGCATAGAACTGGGCCAGACCCATGGCCGGCTTCCAGGAGACTGCGAGAGGCTGATCAAATCATGTGCCTTGTGTTCCCGGTAGCGATGGCCCCTGCAGCCCCAGCTAGAAGGTGAGAAATTATTTCAGCCTGAAGAGATACTCAGGCCTTGGGAACTGAGTATGGCCGGATACATATTATCTCACCCACAGCTGATGACGGCACCCCAGAGGGCACCATTAGTCACCCGTGCGCCACAGGCACTTCTGTTTTTTCATAACTCCAAGCAGCTCAGGCTGCCGGACGCTAGAGCTGCCCCACATTTAAGTTCCATAGGCCTCCAAGATATACTTGTTGGCAAGGCCTTCAGGACAATTAGCCGAGGCAGCTCTGGGAAGTGGGGAGATTTGTGGGATGGGAACTGCGTCAGAAATCTCTCCCAGGGCCCCTGACTCAGCCACCAGATGGCTACTTAGGGCCAGTGGAGCTGAGCCTTGGGTGGAGGGGTACTGAGAGCCGTGGGAAGGCAAGGTCACAGAGAGAGCAAAAGGCACAGAGAATTGAAGTACAGTGTAAAGAAAGACCCAAATCTGGAATGAGCTAAAAAAGGACTCCAGATTGCATGTTACAGGCTGCAAAACCTGAGCTCCTGAGCTATATGCTTCTTTGAGTCCACACCAGCTGGCCAAGGAAGTGTCCTCCCACCAGGAAGTGACCAACCTTGACCGAATGTTCAAAATAGATCCGAATACCTCTGCAGCTGAGAGGAGATGCTCTCTCTCTGGAGGGAGCCACACCCAGTGACCTAACTGCCTTTCTGAGGTGTGAGCACCAGGGGGAGGCAGGGAGGCAGAGCCCTGCATGAGTCCCTGGGGAGTGGCTTTTGGAAGGTGCACCACAGAAAGGCAAACAGAAGACACGGATTAGTGTCCAGGGCCATATGGGTTTATGAGTTTGGGGGCTCCTTGGCACTTCCTCCTCTTGGCTGCAGGAGTTCATGAACCACAGCCAAAGTGACAGTTAGGCAGCTTATTTCCCTGAGGAACCCTAAGTTTAGAAAATTTCAATCCATAAGGGGGCTGTTAGCAAACCTACCCAATCATTGCCCTGGGCAGACAGCAAACAAATCTACCCTCTGCTTTGGAGAGAGACAAAATTTTTATCTTCCAAGGCTATCTGCTATGCAAAAATCCTTTAAAAAAATAGTCCAGCAAAAAAAGCTATACATACAGAGAGCCATTGGAGTGGTCTCCCAACAGACACCGTGGGAGCAATGCAAGCCCGTGAGCTGAGCAAGGAGAGGCCACCTATACAAGGGCAAGCAGTGAAGCCACATCCTTTTATTTCTCTCTCTCTCTCTCGGCTGAGCCCTACCTTAGAATCTGGTAGCAGAACCCAAGACAATTAGTGAGGGTTGGTAGAAGGAAACAGGTATATGGGGTCCAGGAAAAGGAAGGAGGCTAGGAAAGAGGTAGGCACTTTCAGGACCACATCATACTGATAAGATGGGTCCCCTGGGGCCAACCTCTGACTTAAGCGAAGCCGTTTGTTAGCACCTATTGGAACTTCCCTGCCTGTTTGATCCAAATTACCTAGCAAGAGAGAGGTCCCCAGCAGAACCCAAATCTCATCCAGCGGTAGGAACCTGAAGACTCCACAGATTGAGCCCAGAAGTTAAAGCTGGAATTGGAAGATCGGGCTCTGGAGTCTGCCTGACCCAGGTTCAAGCTTGGTGCTACTACTAACCATGCAGGTGGTACAAGTCATGTTACCTCTCAAGTGCCTCGTTTCCCTTCTCTGTAAAATTAAAAGAATAAAGTCACCCATTTGTAATCTGCTAACCCATGGGAAGTGGCAAGCTATCGCAGGCAGCAGTACCAGGAATAGTGACGACTAGTATCCCAACAATTTTTCTGGAGGTGAACTGGCCAAGGTCACACTGCAAGACAATGAAGCTCTGACATTCTGACCCAGGTTCTACAACATCCTGCCCAGGGTACTCACATCAACTGAGCGTGTCCTATCAACCAACTCTACCTCCTGCTTTCCATCATCTCTCCAACCTCAGTAGCATGGTACCCCAGCCCTCCACCTTCACTGTCAGGGAGAGTCACACACTGCCCCTGGTTTGTCCCTGTCAGATGGAGGATCTGGAAGGGCTTAAGGAAAGTAAGTAATGCTGGTTTGCTGCTTAGCAGCTCTGTGACTTGGGGAACGTTTCTTAACCGCCTGCCCCCTGAGCCTCAGTCTCCCCATCCGTAAAATAGGAAAACCTCTGAGCTGGTTTATCAGACTGTGGCAAGGGTGACTGTATGCAAAGTACATAGCAGAGAGCCTGGCACATTGTAAGGAATCAACGAATGTCAGCTGTTATCCTGACCACATTGAGTATTATTGCTCTAAACGAGAATTACAAAATCCATAGAGCTACAACAGAATAAAGACATAGTGATCTCAGGCTGGGCTCAGCTTTCTTAGCTCCCCCCATGGGAGTGAGAATAGAGTGAAGATGACCATAATGCTAGCAGCCACCTGCCAAAGGTCCCTGCTAGGTCCTTTCACAGCGACAGTGGCACTGTGTGATTTGCTGAGCAGGTGGATGTTAATTCTCCCGCTTATAGATGTGGAAAAGGAAGTAGAAGCTTTGGCCCAGGGTCACAGAGCCAGAACTAGAACTTATTCAGCAGAGATCCAAGGCCCCAGAAATATAGGGGCCACAGTGGGGCCAGAGTCAGGTGGGTCTACAGCATCTAGAGGGCCTTGGTCCTACTTCTCATGGATCAGATTAAGTGTTGGTTAGGTGCATGACTAGGTGACTAACTCGTCCTGGTTTACCCAAGACTTTTCTTGTTTTAGTATTAAAAGTCCCTGTCCTGGGCAAACTGGGATGGTTAAGCATGCACCACGACCAGGACCCACTGGCTTCCAAAAGGGGCCTATTTCCTTCCCGGTGTACCCTCAGCTGAGCCTCTCTTGGCTCCTGCTCTACATCCCATACCAGCGCTACTGTTGCCAGGGAGACCTGCCCTGTGTAGAAGATGATGGTGCTAGAAAGGGGGCTGAATGTAGCTGAATCTATCGTGATACATGGAGAGAGCGAAAGGAGGGAAGGAGGGGAGACATTGTAGAGATCTCTCTCTCACACTCCCTTCTCCAGCTCAGCTCCACATGAGCAGGTGCCCACCTCTGCAACTCCGTGGCCACCAGCATGCTCCTCCTGGGCATCCTCCTCCTGCTGCTGCCCCTACCCACCATGGTCTCCAGCCACATAGCCATGCTCTAAGCGCCAGCGCGTATGCAGGTTTGTGCCCAGCTGGTAGCTGGCCGGTGAGTGAGTGGATGTGGCTAACTTCCTGCGCTTGGGCCTCTTCCTGCTGCCTGATGACACCTACACCCTCTACCACAGAGCCCCGCAGCAGGGCGCCCCCGAGTGCTTGCCCATGCTGCTCATTGGCTCACCCAGGGCTCTGGCTACCAGCATCACTCCATCCCTAATCCCTCTTCACAAAATGATCACTGTGCTGATCTCTGTTACCGTAGATGAGTTTTGCCAGTTTTGAACTTCACGTACATGGAATCATACAATTTGTATTCTCTGTCTGGTTTCCTTCGCTTGACGTTTTGTAGGTGATATTCATCCGTAATGTTTCTTGTATCTGTTGTTCCCCATTTTTTGTTGCTATATAGAATTTCATTGCATGAATACACTACCATTTATTCATCTATCCTACTGTTAACGGACTTTGCAGTTGCACTCCTCAATGGGGAGAATAGTCACAGATTTCTTGGCCAAGATTCATGATTCTGGGGCTCCCTCTTCTGTTGTAATAAAAAATGTCTTTAAAGCATGGCTTCAGAGGAGTTTGAGAACTGCTTCCTTTACCCTTCCCAAGATTTAGTTGGATCTTCTCTTGGCTCCTCACTGTCCTGTTCAGTTTAGATTCTATTCCCAGCCATTTCTTCTCAGAATGGGACTTTGTCCTAGACAGGATATTTGGCCAGAGAGTTTCAACATTTCATGGCTAGATTTCATGTGCTATTGGGAGGATTAATTTACATCATAATTTACATCATGATTCCCAAGGTGCCAGGCAGATAGTGAATGTTAAATATGGAATATTTATAATAATTATAATTATTAATACTATCCATTTGTGCCCTACATGCTAGTCTTACCCATAAACATAAGCTATTTCCTTGTGTGGGTCCCTCTTTCTTGCCTCCATGTCTTTGCTCCTGCTATTCCTCTCCCTGAAAACCTCTGCACAAACTCTGCCACCTGTCAGTCCTTCAAGAGCTGCTCAATTTCTCAGACACTGCTCAATTTCTTCCAAAGACTCATTAGTCAGACTCTTACTCAAAACATTTTTTTTCCATTCAGGTGTGATTTCAGTGAGACGTTTATGTTTTTTCACAAGCCCTTGGCCACTAGTAACCCATCACAAAACTTCCAGACATGACCAAGCATGGCCCTCAGAACAGTTACAAAACCCACATCAATTTTTTAAACTCCATAATCTAAGCCCACCACAGAAATCCTAGACTTACTGTTCCTTAATAGAAAAATTAAAACACTGGGAACTCATTGATGAGTTAGAAATCCAATTTTTGCAGACAGAATTTCACTTGGATATGAATTTGCTAGGCAGCTGTGTGTGAACTGGGCTCCTAAGAAGCACTGGTCTTGAGCCAGAAAACCTGGGTTTGGTTCCTGCTCTGCCACTTGTTGGCTGTGTAATGTTGGGGAAATACTTCTTGTTGGGTCTCAGTTTTTTTCATTAAAAAAAAAAAATTAGAGATAACAACATACTGTTTATGTCACAAAATTGCTAGGCATAGATTAAATGATGTATGTGAAGGTCTTTGTAAACTTTAAGGTCTTTGCTATACACAATCAAGAGAGTGAGCCATGGGAGCCAATTGGAAAGGCTGGGCTGCCATTTCTCAACAGCCATGATGGAACCACTGAAGCTGATGAGTGAGCCATGAAGGTAGCCCAGTGAAAGTGAAGAATGGAGCAGAGAAAGAAGAGATGAAAGACTATGAAGTCTGAAAGAAAAATGCAGAAGACCAAGAGAGCCTGATATCTTTCTAGTTTCCACGAGTACCAGCATTCTGGGTGATTCCCACAAGAAGCTATCCTTATAGCAACTTTCATTATTTTAAAGAATAAAAACAAAGCAAGAGATTCTACTGTTACTACTCATTTTCATGGCATGCACATTATCAATCTAGATTCATGTTTTATTACTCAATAGAGATTACTGTGGGGGAGAACACCTCTGATCGGGGGTTGCAAATGTCTTCTCAATGCTACTTAAGTGGGGTCAGTCTCATATAAAAATGATGCCAGATGCATTTGTAACCACCACAAATCTATTCATAGCCATCATCCACTGTGGGTTTAGATCTCTTTGTTAAAACTGGAAAAAATTTCCCCTTCATCAAAAACTGTGTGAATTAACTGTTGGTTGCTATACTTATCAGAGTCTTTTGAAACTTTTGGAATAAAATAGAAAGACTGGTCTGGCACATAGTAGGCAATCAACAAATATTTATTTCATTCAATAGTTATTAAATGAAATGTTTATTGAATAAATATTTATTGAGTGAATATTTGTGAGATCAAATATTATAGAATAATTATCTTTAAAATCTCCCCTGCTGCAAAACACCTAAATATCCTGGATTAAATATAATAATATGTATGAGGAAGCATGGGTAAAATTGAAAATAAGTAAGAGAAATCCCAAAGAGCCAAAAACCAAGGAATAAGAACTATAGAGAAAGGCAGGCTGGCTCACCATGGGTGCCCTGAGGGCATGTGCCTCCAAGAAACCAGAGCCTAAGTTATAATGACCACAGGAGTAAAAGGTGGTGATGTCTTGGGGTTGAGGGTGAGGAAAGGGGAATTGAAACTGAGATCATCCCACCCAAAGCCTAAATAAATTCTCGAAGGGCTAATAATGTCAATGAAAGGGAAGACTAGAAAAACGATCTATTTACTGTGAAAGGGAGTTAAGAAAGACCCTTGTTTTTCTCAGTCTCAAATTCGAATGGAAGGACAGGGTGTCTCCTAAAACATCATAACCACAGACCTACCTTCCCTACATTTGAGGTTCGAATTTACACTACTTGTATGGGTCAGAATATGTGAAGCCAAAAAATAAACATAAATAGATGGGTGGGTAAAATTGGGAGGTGCCTCACAAAAAACAAATGCGAACCTGATTTGGAGGAATATTCTCAACCCAGGCTTTGCTAGATTCCCCCAGATAAAGAACAGCCAAGCATGAGCTCAAAAGCAAAACATTCAAGTATACAAGCCAACAAGAGGGGAGGTCCAGCTGATGTAACAAGATAAAAAATGAGATACACCAAAGGCTTTGAATAGTGACAAGACTAGATGTAAAATTTGAAATGAGTATGTTTGGATGTTTTTAAAAATTTTAAAGGAATAGACAACATAAGCATGAAATTTGTAACAGAATGACAAAAAATATATAAATAAATTGTTAAAAGTAAAATTTTTAAAAAGTTAAAACACACACTAAAAAGTAAAAATTAAATGAACAAAAATTTGGAAAACTGTACACTCTGTAGATAAGACTGAAAAAAATAGGTCCACTCATGCATCGCTGGTAAGAGTGAAAACTGGTGCCAACCCTATGGATGGCATATATATCTAAACACACACATACATACACATACACACATATGTCTGTATACATACATACATGCCATATAAGTGTAATGGATGTATATACATATGTATGTAATGTATGTATATGTGTATGTTCGTATGCCTATACATAATTTATAACAAAAGTGAGCATGCACAATGTTCTGACCCAGCAAATGAGTTATGTACAAGGTTATTCAATTGCAACATTGTGAAAGTAAAAGAATATAAATAACTCAAATGTCCATCAATAAGAGGCTGGTCAGATAAATTATGTTTCATCTGTATAATGAAATACTATGCAACTACTTAAAAAATAAAAGAATGAGGAAACTCTCTACATGCTGATTGAAAAGATCTCCAAAATATACTATTAGATAGCATAATCAAAGTAAAAAGCAAGAGGTATTATATACTTCTTTTTGTGTGAGAAAAGGAGAAAATAAGAAAACATTTATACTAATATTTGCTTATATTTATATGGGAAAAAAACTCTTGAGAGGACACTAAAGAAATCAACAAAGAAAAAGGGAAAAATAGCAACTGTGTAGGAAAGTTGGAATGGGGCAGATGGGGAAAGGGGCAGGAGAAAGATTATTCACTATATATCTTTTTATACTGTTTTGATTTTTGTATCTTAGTAAATATATTACCTAATTTAAAAACTCAGTGGATGGATTAAATAGAAGATTAGACACAGCCAAAGCAAGGACTGATGAACTGGAACAAGAAACTGAAAAAAATAATAAGAACACAATACAAAGAGACAAAAAAAAAAAATAGGAAATAAGATAAAGAGTATAACAGACAGGGAGTAGAGAGTGAAAAGTCTTACTATATTTCTACTTGGCATTCTAAAAAGCAAAAATAGAGAGAATGAGGGAGACAGACTGTATAAAGGAGTAATGGCTGAGATATTTTCTAGAATGATGTAAGGTATGAATCCTCACACTTAGGAAGAACAAATCCCAAAGAAGATAAGTTAAAAGAAACTCATATCTAGATACATAGTTTGTAGTGCAATTTCAGAAAATCAATAATGGAAAGATCTTAAAAACAGTCTCTCCCCCCAAAAGAAGATAAATTCTCTATAAAAGAATGACAACAGCAACAGTGGAAGCTGGAAACAGTGAACTAACTTCAAAGCTATTTTAAGAGGTATCAACCAGGAATAACATCAAAGCACGTCAACCAGCTAAAATTATGATTCAAGAACAAGGGTGAAATAAAGATGCTTCAGGCAAACAGAAACTGAGAGTGTGTGCTACCAGAGACACCCACTGAAAGCACTTCCAATGGATGTACGTTAAGAAAAAAGAAAATTATCTTCAAAGGAAACTCAGAAAGGAAACAATAATTAGCAAAAAAACTGTAAGACATGTTGACTGCATTAAATAATAGTATCAATGACTAAGTAGAGGAAAAGTAAGATAGAAGTAAAATACTGGACAAAACAACCCTCCGAATGAGAAAGGGTGACATTAGTTAACAGCATTCTAAGTATCCCTGGAAAGGAGAACAACAATAAACAGCTTTAGACCTTGCTAAGAACGCATTAGCATTTTCATGGGTAATCAATCTCTAAAGAATCAGAAAGATTTAAAAATCTAAATCATTAGAAAAAAAATGTAAGTTTTTAAAAGTTCAGAGGGGAAGGGAGGTGGAGGAAAGAGGAAGAAGGAAAAGGGGTCAAATATATGGTGACAAAATAAACTAGACTTTGGGTGGAGAGCCCACAAAGCACTATGCAGATGATGTATTATAGAATTGTACACCAGAAGCTTCTATAATGTTATTAACCAATGTCACCCCGATAAGCTTAATTAAAGAAAAAATAGTAAAAAAAAAAGTTCAATCTAAAGGAAAGTAGGAAAGGATGGGGAGAGTGGAAGCACAGAAAAAGCAGGAAAGTGAAAAAACATAACACTTAATAGAAATAAACTCTAATAGAGCAATAATTACAATAAATGTGAATGGACTTAATGTACAGTTATATAGATAGTTATATTGGATGACAAAATAAAATTTAACTAATTATGTTTAACAGAGGCCCATTTTGTATAAAATGTATAAGATGATAAATTTTATGTTCCATTTATTTTACCACAATTACAATAATAATAATAAAGAGAAAGTTGGGATAGCTCTATTAATATGAGACAAAATTACATTATTTTAGAGTAAAAGGGTTACTACATAAAGAGTTCAATTCACCAGGAAGACAATGCAAGATTAAACTTGTTTAATAAAACAGCCTCAAAACATATGCAAAAGTTGACAGAATTCTAGCTATAGGAAGAGATCTATAGATTTTGAACAATCTTTCCTCACCATGGGAGATTTTAACATGATTCTCTCAGTAATTATTTCATCATATATTTCACCATAAAACCCCACACCTAAAATTAAGCAAAGTAGATATTCTTCTCAGTTACACAGAAACGTTTACAAAATAAACATTTAGTAGACCATAGAGAAAATTTCAGCAAACATCAAAGCATGATTGTCATACAGACAACATGTTCTGACTGCAGTGCAAGTATGCTAGAAATCAATAACCAACAGATAGTATTTAAAATTCCATTCTCTTGAAAATGTAAAAGCGTACTTTTTTTAAAAAAATAACTCACAGGTCAAAGAAAAATCATA
Organism: Cynopterus sphinx; assembly: GCA_030015415.1. Classification (NCBI taxonomy): domain Eukaryota; kingdom Metazoa; phylum Chordata; class Mammalia; order Chiroptera; family Pteropodidae; genus Cynopterus; species Cynopterus sphinx. The sequence continues at coordinate 43,367,286 of CM057382.1, read as the reverse complement.
AGGAAATTTATAAAATATTAAGAAAAAAGCAATAATGAAAATATTTATACCAAAGCTTTAGAGATGCAGTTTAAGATGTTCTTAGAGAAATGCACAGCCTTAAATAAAACTCAAGCAAGAAGAAGAACCCCAAAGTTTCACAAATCTGCAAAGAATAGGGAACAAAGAATGATCACAGGATGAATGCAACAACACCTGTGACTGCATTTTGGACCTCTAAAATATGTACAATAATTATAAAATAAACACTTGTTTTGTTAAAGGGCCTCTTTGATTATGATTCTTGTCGTTTATGTAGTGGGCAGAGTGTATAAGTAGATGCAATCAAGATCAATATCTTCCTCATACATTCTATGTAGGGTATTCATGGAACTTTTCTGTCAAGAGTAAATATTTCATAACCACATTCACATGCAAAAGAATTAACTTGGACATCTTTCCATATGCAAAAATGAACTTCATATACATCATAGACCTAAATGTAAGAGCGTAAGCTATAAAACTCTTAGAGAAAATTCTAGGAGGAAAACTTCATGACCTTAGGTTAGGTAAAGACTTCTTAGATATGATATTAAAAGTAAAAACAACAAAAGAAAAAAATGGATAAATCAGATTTCATCAATATAAAAAAAAATTGCGCTTAAAAGGATACCATCAAGAGAGTGAAGGATAACTCACAGAATAAGAGAGAATATTTGCAACCATATCTGATAGAAGTCTAGAATTTAAAATGTGTGAAGAACTATTATAAATCAACAATAAAAAGACAACACATTTCAAAAAAATGGGCAAAGAACTTGAATAAACATTTCTCCAAAGAAGATATACAACCACCAATAAATAAATTAAAAGACGCTCAGTATCATTAGACATTGGGGAAATCCAAATCAAAACCACAATGAGATACCACTTCACACACACGAGAATAGCTATAATCAAAAAGGCAGATAACATCAAGGATATAGGAAAACTGGAACCCTCATACGCTACTGGTATAAAGATAAAATGGTGCAGCCACATAAGAAAGTAGTTCTTAAAAATGTTACCATGCGATCCAGTGATTCTACTCCTGTGTGTATACCTAAGAGAAATGATAACATATATCCACACAAAACTTGTACAAATGTTCATAGCAGCATTATTCTTAACAACCAGAAAGTGAAAACAACTGAAATGTACATCAACTGATAAATAGATAAACAAAATGTGGGGCATCCATACAGTGGAATATTATTTAGTCATGAAAAGGAATGAAGTACTGATACGTGCTACACTGTGAGTAAACCTTGGCTTATGTTTGTGACATAAGCCAGACACGAAAGATCACATCCTACATGATTCTATCCAAAATAGGAAAATCCATAGAGTCAGAAAGTAAATTAATGCTGGGGAAAATGAGCAAGGCTGCTAATGAGTTCAGGGTTTCTTTGGTAGGTGACGAAAATGTTTTATAATTGATTGTGGTGATGAGTACATAACTCTGAATATACTAAAAACCATTGAATTGTACACTTTAAATGCATGAATTGTGTGGTATGCAAATTATATTTCAACAAAGTTGTTAAGAATAAACCATATATGTGGTATCTGGCAAATGAAACATGTATCTGAGGAAAAACTGTGCTTAAAGTACATTTCAAGTGCTAAGTTTCAACTGGAGAGGACAGCTGTCATCAGTTATGGAGGCCAAAAATAGCAGTTGTAAAACTCAATGTCGTCACTGCTTCTTAATGGACCACCCCCCACCAGCATCCCCTGGGCACTAGCCACTTCACCCACCATGCAAAACCTGCTAAATGTACTTTTCATTATTAAGAATTTAAGGCTTCTTAGAAATCTTAAAGTCCATTTTTGATTTTATAGATGAAGAAACTCACTTAGAAAAGAGTTGAAACTCTACTGCCAAGAGCCACATAGCAAGTTCCCAGTGAAGCTGGGATTAGAACCTGTTCCCCCTACTTCACCTTTCTCTTGCTCCAGATTTTTTGCAGGGTTTCCAAGCCCCTCAAACTGACCTTCGGAGCACAGTCAGAACTAAACTCCCCATAGCCGGGGCATCTGAGTCAGGCCATGGGCAGGAGGTAGATAGGGGGTCGGGAGGCTGCAATTTCTGGGGAAGGCTGTGGGGAGGAGATGGGGTCAGTTCCCAGAAGACAGGGTAAGCCCCTCTTCCCATAAGAGCAGGGGACGCAAGAGGAGACATGAACTCAAGAAATGAGCCATCTTATGGTGTCACATGTGGTCCAGGGTCTGTGGCTATTTGTTCCTGTCACCTACGCAGTAGGAAGGTAAAGATATGAGAACGGTCTCCCACTTACCTAGATGTCTCCACCTCAGGTCAGTGTGATTTTGCCCCTCAGAAGTTGCCCTGTGAGTCAATCAACCCCTGGAAACATCACCTACTCTGATCTCAGATAGGATGATGGGTGTAGAAGATCCAGGGCCTATGGTCCCACCCAACTATCTCTTCCAGCAGAGTCCCACAGCTGCCCACCCACCCTGTAACTGCAAACACAGGCTAGGGCTGGGGACCAGCATGGCCACTGGTTCTCCTCACTCAGTGGGGAGCAGGGGACCTTGTTCTGGGTTGTGTGTTTGGGGCTCAGAGCTTGGGCTGGGATATAGGTGTGGGCAGAAAGTAGACAGGGAGATTTGAACAATGCTTATTCCCACCCCACCCCACCTCGCTGCTCAGGGCGGAGGGAATGGTCATGTGTATTAATGCTGGCCGAGGGCCAGGCACTGTTCTAAGCACTTCACGTGAAGTAACTCCTCACATTTTCATGAGCTATGGGGTCTAAATTATTGTTATCCTTATTTTTAGTTGAGGAAACTGAGGCACAGAGAGGCTATAGAAGTGTGCCAAGCCACATAGCTAGAACACAACCAAGCTAGCCCAAGCCCAGGCAGCCCGGCTCTCAAGCCACGTTACGAGTTCCTACTTCGTACTGCCTCTTATGTCTCCCACACAGGACATTGTGGGTCAGAAACAAGGAAATCAGCCCTGTTCATCAAATACTTGCCGGTTCATCAACACCAGAGTTGAATCTTCAAGTCCTCAAGCCCCTGTGTTTACTCCATGCTAAGCCTCACTGTTTGCCCCAGGCCCCCACGCCCCGGCACCCCAGGCTGCTCTGCTAGGAGGATGAGCCTATGGCCGTCAGAGCTTGCTTTCTGAGGGCTGTCAACAGGGCCGGATGAGGAGGTGAGGACAGGGTGGGTGCTGGTGACAGCGGGGAGAGCGAGGGGGACCTGTGACCACAGTTGGGGGGCAGGACAGGAAGTAGCAGTGATGAGAACGGCGGCCTAGTGTTGAGCTGTGTGGTAAGCCTGACTGAAGAACAGACACCACCGCTTCAGGAGCTTCCTGGTGGGGAGACGGATCTGTGTAGGAGCATCTCAACATAGGACTCCAGGTATGGGGGAAGCAGGGAGTCCGGGAGACCGGAGTCCCTGGGTGGGAACAGAGTAGCCTAGGAGTGGGGCTGCTCTTTTAGAGGAAGTACTTGATGGAGCAGGAAGTGCTACGACCTGTAAGACAAGAGACTTGGGTACCAGACTGTTCTGTCACTAATCCTCTGGGCTGCCTTTTGTTTACTCCGGGTCTTGGTTTCTTTAAATACAAAAGGAAGAGGTTAGAATATATAGATCTAAGGCCCTTCAAATGCTGATAGTGAAAGCTTTTAAGAAGACTGGAAAGAGGCTTTCAGGGAGATAACAGGATGAGGGCCAAGATGGAGACTGAGTTCCTTGGATTAAGGGTATGAACTGTGCTGGCCCTCTTAAGTAGGGTAATCTGGGGGCCTTTGAAAGATTTCCTTTCTCCTATTCACCTCCCTGGGGCCTGCCATGTTGCATGGAACTCCACCATTCAAGTCACTCCTTTGGGTAGGGCACAGAGGGCTCCAGCTAGAATGCAGTGGAAGTTCCTTCTCTCCATAATCCCCCGTGTCTCAGAGGAACTGGCCAGTGTTGGAAGGGAAGGCCTCTAAGGACCTCAGTTTGGATAGCAGAGAGGTTATTCCAGATCATACACAGGCCAGCTGAGACTCCACAGCCACCTCAAAATGAGGAAGAAACTTCTAACTAATCGTCTGATAGTGGGTAATAGTTCAGTCGTAACAAAATTCCACAGAGAATGGCAGGGAAGGCCAAAGAGGAGACAGCATCGGGAAGAGATCTGGAGAACAAGCTTAAAGGCCCCTCCCCATACAGGATCTAAAGGTGTAAGCATAATGGACAGCTTTTATTCTAGAATGTAAGCTGGTATTCTCCCATGGAGCTCAGAAAGAGGGCCCCAAAGAGCAAACGGGGAGAATAAGAAGGATGTACAACTTCACTTAGGAAAGAGAGAGAACGAGAGAGGTGGGGAGGGGAGAAAGCAGACTCTCTCTGGGGCCCAAAATGGCACTTCCCCAGAATCCAGTCTTCCCTAGATTCCCCAGGTCCACCCCCCTAAATCTGCTACAACTGCTCTCCGTTCCCCTCCTCTGTGCACAGAGCCTCCTCCTCACCAGCGGCCACTACACTGTGGTCCTGGGGACGGGACCATCAAACTGGATCTCCATTAGGCCTGGAATAGTGAAATGCTAGCAGTGGGCTCTCTCTGACTGTGTAACATTGGGCAAGTCACTTCCCCTCTCCAGACACATCTATACCATGTGTTTGGGTGTTTTGGGGCTTTTTTGGGGGTCGGGGGGAGACCAGGTTTGTAAAGGCCATTCCAGCTCTAACACTCGATGACTTAAGGGGCATCCCATTCCCTTCCCATTCCACAGTCTCCGGTCAGCCAGCCTCCAAGCCTCGGCCCGCCGCCTTCCCGGGCCCGAAGCCCCCCTTGTCGCCACGGCGCCATGGCCACCTGCGCGCTCCTCTGGGGCCCCCTCGTGCTGCTGCTGCTGCTGCTGCCCCGGCCGGCCACCGCGCCCTGCTACACGGCCGCCCGCTCCGAGTGCCGGCGGGCTCGCAGGTCGGTGCCGGGCGCCTGGCTGGCGGGGGAGGGCGTGGACGTGACCAGCCTCCGGCGCTCCGGCTCCTTCCCGGTGGACACGCAGCCCTCCCTGCGGCCCGACGGCACCTGCACGCTCTGCCGCAACGCCCTGCAGCGCGGCGGCCTCCAGCGCCTGCCCCTGGCGCTCACCGACTGGCGGGCCCAGGGCTCGGGCTGCAAGCGCCAGGTGGCCAGGACCAAGCTCGGCTCCACCGAGGCCGTGGCCCGCGGGGCGGCCAGCAGCATCCGCAACGACTGGCGGGTGGGGCTGGACGTGAGTCCCAAGCCCAGCATCAGTGCCCGCGTGGCCGTGGCCGGCTCGCACTCCAAGGCGGCAGACTTCGCCGCCCAGAAAACCCGCCAGGACCAGTACAGCTTCAGCACTGACTTGGTGGAGTGTCGCCTCTACAGGTGAGTGAGTGCTGGGGTGGGGGTGGGGGGGGTCTCCCAGGACAGGGCTGGAATTCAGGGTGGTCTCCCAGCCCTGGAATGGCAGGATGGGGATGCAGAGGCTGCTCCCACCAGGGTCCTGGTTCTCACACACCAGAGGGTCCAGTGCCCTGTTGCCCTGATCTTGAAGAACCCAGGGAGGGCATAGGCTGAAGGGAGGCAAGCCAGGCTGTGCTGAGAGTCCCAACATGGTGCCTTCTGCCCTCCTGAGCCCCCGACCCCCCCTTTCCTGGGCACTGCCAATCACCTGTGGGCAGGAGATCTGGTTAGGTCCCCCCATCCCTGGGCCTCCTTCACCCACTATTCATTCCTGCCTTGTCAGGCACTGTGCTGGGAATTAGGGCTACAGTGCTAAGCAAGAGCGGTCACACCGCCAGCCCTCAAGGGTCTAGGTCCCACACCTGAGCAATGCATGGTCTCCAGGAGCAGCCCGGAGTCACCCGCCCTGATTCCTCACAGCAGGAGGCCACATTTCCCCTACAGTGAGACAGGGCTCCTCCTGCTTCTGTAACCAGAGCTGTTAGGACCCCAGACATACTGGGCCCAACCCAGGGGACAAACAGACAAAGGCCACAGGGCTAGGTCCTAATGCTAGAAGAATACCATCGGTGTAGTATCATTTCCTTAAAAACAAACAAACAAATAAACAAACAAACTTATTTGAAAAGGAAATGTGACTACAGCCATGCCACCCTGAACAAGTCCCATCCCGTCTGATTTCAAAAGATAAGCAGGGTCAGGCCCGGTTAGCACTTGGATGGGAGATCACCTAGGAAGACCAGGAGCTATAGGCGTAAAAAATAAAAAAAAATAAGGGATTGTAAGCTGACAAAGTCCTTGCAATCTGTGAGGTCAACCAAGGGTTGCCTCGCCTAAAAAATCTTTTTTTTTTTTAATTAAAAAGGAAAAGTGAACATGTTTGTACGAAGTAGGTAGGTCACTGAGGGGCTGCAGACAGAGTGGGTTTCTTGGGTTCACACCCTAGTTCTGCCGATTACCTGCGACCTTGGGCAATGTTGAGGGCGTTATGGAATGCAGGAAAGACTCCCCACTGCCAGGCCCACCTGATGTCTTTTTCTCCCCACAGTTTTCACCTGGTACACTCTCCCCCACTCCACCCCGATTTCAAGAAGGCTGTCAGGGCCCTGCCCCCCAAATTCAACAACTCCACAGAGTCTGACTACTTCAGGCTCATCTCCAATTATGGCACCCACTTTATCCGCTCCATGGAACTGGGCGGCCGGATCTCGGCCCTTACCGCCCTGCGTACCTGTGAGCTGGCCCTGGAAGGGCTCACAGCGGATGAGGTGGGAGACTGTCTGGCCGTCGAAGCTGAGGTCAGCATAGGTGGCCACGCCAGGTCCTCATCAGAAATCAAGGCCTGTGAGGAGAAGAAGAAGCAGCTCAAGATGACAGCCTCCTTCCACCAGGCCTACCAGGAACGCTACTCTGAAGTGGTAGGCGGTCACCACACCTCCGTGCACGACCTGTTGTTCGGGAACCACGCTGGGCCCGAGCAGTTCTCAGCCTGGGTGGCCTCGTTGCAGGATAGCCCCAGCCTAGTGGACTACACCCTGGAGCCTCTGCACGTGCTCTTGGAGAGCCAGAACCCACGGCGGGAGGCATTGAGGCAAGCTGTGAGCAAGTATGTGACGCACAGGGCACGCTGGAGGGACTGCAGCCGGCCCTGCCCCCCAGGGCAGCAGAAGAGCCGCCACGACCCCTGCCATTGTGTGTGCCATGGCTCAGGGGCCACCAACCAGGACTGCTGTCCCCGGAAGAGGGGCTTGGCCAAGCTGGAGGTTATGAACTTCCAGGCCAGAGGTCTGTGGGGGGACATATTCACTGCCACGGACGCCTATGTGAAGGTCTTCTTTGGGGGCCAGGAGCGGAGGACGGGCACAGTGTGGAATAATAACAACCCCCAGTGGGTGATGACACTGGACTTCGGGGACGTGGTCCTGGCCACAGGGGGACCCCTGAGGGTGCAGGTCTGGGATGCAGACAATGGTTACGACGATGACCTCCTAGGCACCTGTGACCATACTCCACAGTCTGGTTTACGAAACGTGGAGTGTAACCTGAATCACGGTCACCTGAGGTTCTCCTACCGCGCCAAATGCTTGCCTCACCTGACGGGAGAAGCCTGCCTGCAATACGCCCCGCAAGGGCTTCTGGGGGAGCCTCTGGGAAACCGGAGTGGAGCAGTGTGGTGAGGACAGTGGGAAACAGCATGCCCAGACTGAAGGGGTTCTCACACCGTGGACCAGGGCCTATCTGCCTTCATGGCCCCATTAGACAGACGGAAAACGGAGGCTTTTTATCTCAGTGAGGTGGTTGAATTGATAGGCCAGCCCTGAGCCTTGGCCTGCCTCGGCTCTCAGATATTCTCAAGCCCAGAAATTAAGCTCAGGTCAGGAGCTGGTCAGAAGGCCAGCAAGCTGTTCCTACCAGGCTGCGTGGTGTCATTTAAGGCCTTCTCTTGCAGTCTTTTCTAGCATGGTGAATCCTTCCTTTTATTAGATCCCAGCCACTCTGTTTGCACTGTCTTCTTTGCCCACCAAGCTTTGTCTTTCAGACAAACTAAGAGATATCTTGACCTGTCTTGTGCATACAACCAGATAGAGGACCAATAAATGTGATGTGATAGCAACCAGGATGGTGGTAGTTGTGGCAGAGGGGAGGATGGGGACAAAACTTCAACTCTAGCAACCCTATACAACAGGTCAGGTGGTTCAACTCAGGGACAGGCAGGTAATATTAATAAACTTTTTTTCCACTTTTGTTGGAAATGTGGGGATTCAAAATATTTTACTTTCCTTACAACTCTCTGATTTGAAAAACAGCAGCATAAACTCGGTGATAAATGGCAATGGACATTCAGCTCCAAGCCTGGAGACAATAGGGAATGGTGAGGACTGTGGTGAACTGAGGGGCACATGCCTTATCTAGAGGGGACTGTAGCTCTGCACCAGCCAGACACTCTCAAGAGTGTGAGCTCAGTATTGCCAAGTCTTCTAAATTCTTAAAGTAACCAGAAATCCCAATTTGATTCCTAATCGTTGGCAATTCGTTTCACCTTTGTAAAAATAAACCAATGTGGGAAAACATGGTACAAGTCAAAAATGCAGACCATAATCTGGAGCAATCAGTTTGGAAACTCTGACTTCACTAGAACCTATCTTGAGCAGGCTGAGCAGCTCTCGCCTGTCCTACAATCTCAGGGAAGAGGTCAGTGGTTCCAAGGCCTCCTGGCCTTGACATACAGTAAACGCCAGAGCCTCAGTGTCTGATATAAAATTAAATGATCTTTGTTCCATGTGCCTGGGACACAGACCTCAAAACAGTCCCATGGGGTGGGTGGCAAAATTCAGGGTGGCCTCCTATATGTGGTGGGTTTTGTCGGTGTAGGGCCGTGATCAGAGGGCCTTAGAGTTACCAGCACACTCCTCCTGATCCTCTTTGAAACTCTCTACAAATTAAGTCCCTTGAGGTTTATGTGGACCCCTAGGCTCCCGAAGTGATATTACACCGACCCAGACTCTCTTAGGGACTGGCGAGTTCTAAAAATCTGCTTGAAACCACCATTCTTACCCATTTCCGTTCACAGCCACACACACAAACAAGGACAAACGAGAAATCTTGAAACTTCACACTGGCTGCCACATTAATTAAAGATAAACATGGGTGGAAGCTACACACGTGGGGGAAAGCGGGGACCGGGCTTGGCTCAGGGGACAGCTCTGACAAAAATGGAGTCTTGATCGAGTACCCACATGGTCAGTGACCTCCAGGAAGGCCCTCCGCTCCTAGGGTCTTGGTTTCCCCAAAAGGACAATCTTCATTTCACTCCCTCCTCAGGACTGCTTGGAAGGGGGCAATGAGCCTTTCTAGAAGGTCCGTGCTATGGAAGGGGTCCTGAAAGGTCATCTGGTTAACCCTTTTGATTTTTACCTATAGGGAAAGTGAGGCCCAGAAGAAGATATTTAACTGTGGTTAGTGGTTACAGAGGTTAGTGGCAGAGCCAGGTCTCTTCGAGTCCTAGGGACTCCACTCTGAGCACCGCTTTGGAGAGGCCAATAGGACTCAGAAAGGTGGGCTCTTGGGGAGAAAGGTCGCATACGGCCAAGCAGAAGGGATGGCTCGCTCGCTCTTGTTGAGGGTCTGCTGCAGAGCCCTCGCCCATAACTGAAGACTCAACACGACATTTTTGTTTCCAATCCACTCAGGAAATTCCCCACTTTATCAGATATCTTCCCTTTGCCCTCCAGATCTTGCCTTCACCCTGCTTCACCCTGCTCTGGCCCAGGACGCTAAGCTGTCTGAGCCTGCCTGTCAGTGGGCAGGCAGTTAGAGGGGGGGAGGCAGTGGGAGAGAGCCCAGAGGTTAGGCATTTTCTCCTCTCAGTGTCTCTCAGTGAAGCAGCCTTGGGCTAGCTGTGTCCCTCTTCCTCCCCGGGGCCCTCTGCCTGGCTCTTTTCCTTCTGAGTTTCAGCAACCAACCCTCCCCTCATCCCTTCAGCCCACTGTGAATCTTGAGTTATGCACTAACCCTGGTGCTTCCTTCCAGACCCTACACCTTTGTAAACAGGCCCTGTATAAACAAACCTCCCACAAATTATTATAATTTGAATATGCCATTGGCTTCTGCTATGGTCTGAATGTTTACGACCCCCCAAACTTCCTTTGTTGAAAAAATAATCTCCGGGGTGGTGGTATTAGGAGGTGGGGCCTTTGGAAGATGGCTACATGGGATTACTGCCCTCGTATAGAAGGACCCCACCCCTTCTCCCATGTGAGGACAGTGTGAAGACAGCGTCTATGAACCAGAAAGTGGGCCCACGGAATCTGCCAGCATCTTCTAGACCTTGGACTTCCAGCCTCTAGAACTATGAGAAATAACTTTCTGTTGTTTATAAGCCACCCAGTTTATAAGAGTTTGTTATAGCAGCCCAAATGGACCACCGATGAGTTCCAGTGGGAAGCAGAGCCACTTCCCCAACCCAGAAACCGAACATGCCCGATTCTTGCTTCCCCAGCCCCCCATGTTATCTAGAAAAGGACGTATGACTGAGTCTGCTGATCTGATTCATCCGTCCCAGGTCTGGGGGTGCATCAGAAGCAGATGCTGAGACTATGATCCGAGTGGGGGTAATTTATGTGGGAAGTAGTCCCAGGAAGCTCCAGGAGGGAAGAGAGAAAGGGGGCCAGAGAAGGGAGGGTGACCCATCAAAGGTACATTATCCCACAGGTCATCTCTGTGGGCAACCAGAGCCAATGAGGATCTCTGACCTCATCGCAGCTGGGGATGGAAGGAGCCAGGCATCCATACGCAGCCTGCCATCAGTCATCGCTGGCAGCTCTAAACCCTGGTTGATGACACCACCCCATCTCTTCTTCCTCGCTGCTTCAACAACCACCCCTTTTACAGCCATCCTCCCACCCCCACCCTGGTGGGATCATGTCCTTAGGACAGCCACTCAACTGTCCCCAGCACTTCCTCCTCCTCACTCCCAAGGACATGAAGCTCAGAAAGGCAGAGACCATTCATACTTCCATCATTCAACAGACTGAGCACCTGCTGCGGGCTAGTCCTCAGGGGCCTGTGAACAAGCCGTGCAGAGCTCTGTCCTCATGAGGCCCATGTGTGACAGGAGACAGATGTGGGCATGGCAGAGGATAAGGAAAGCAGGGTGACGTGCAGGGTGGGGACCTCAGCTGGATTGCCTTTCTCTCATTTACGCGCGCGCACACACACCTGGTGCTGACAATAGCCCGTTTTTGTTATTTAAGCGGTTGCCCCAGCACCTTCATCTCTCTTTAAACATGCTTCATGGTCTCTATGGGAGGGCCCCCAAGTGCCCTGAGGTCTGTGCCAGCGTCTCTGAAGCGTGTGAGCAGAGGAGGACCTGTGGGAGGGGCAGCAGGGTGAGGCTGGGGAGAGCTCTGGGAGGTGCAGGAGCCCCTTGCAGCTTTGAGAGTCTGTGAACGCTCTACAGAGTTCTTCATTCCTCCACATCTGTCACCAGGACAGCCACCTCTGCATCCTGACATTGTCTCCTTCTCCCGTAACCACACTCTCCCAGGTTGGGCCACAAACATCTTGCTGGGACAAATCTTCCTGTTGCCTCCTCCTTGATTTCCAGGTTCCCAGGGGCCCCTCCCTGTCCCTCCACTCCGCAGCCAAAGTGGTGCTAACCCATGTACCCTCAGGCCCCACTCCAAGCCAGCCCCTGCATCTCCGCCTGAAGGCCCACGATGTGGCCCGCTCTTTCTGCCCCGTTGGAAGATCACAGTGCTGAAAAAGCGTCCATGCCCTACCCAGCCAGAAGAGCCTTCAGTGGCCAGTGGATGTGGTATATATAAATACCCACCTCCCTCCCCTTGTGAGAAATGACTCTAAAGGATCTTCTGTGCTGACTCCCAGAGTCCCCTGGTAGGGATCAGCTCCAGCCCTCACAGTGGTGTCTTGCTTGACCACACATGCTTCTTGACCAACTCCCTTCGCTGTCTCAATTTCTCACTGCCCTACTGGTGTTTTCTGGAATCACCTCCCACATAAACTACCTGCCTCGGAATTCCTGTCTCCAGGTCTGCATCTGGGGAAACCAGCCAAGAAGCACATCTCGCCACATTGTCACCTTGCTTAAAACCCTTCATTCATTCCTTGCGGCTCTTGGGATAAAGCTCACACCTCCTAGTATGTCACACATGCTGATCCCACTCTCAACTCTGTTCTCTCTCAATCAGCCCTCCCTCACTGAGCTCACTGGTTCCTCTGTTGGCATGCTCTCTCTAGCCCTTCACACATCTGTTTCCTCTTTCTGGAACTTTCCTCTTCCATCCTAAGTCCTCCTCAGCCTTCAGGCTTCAGCTTCAAATGTGGTTTTCTCCAGGAAGCCTTCCTTGACTTCCAGGTCTAGTTCATGGTCCCCTGTACCCTGCTCCAATATTTCCCGAGGGCCAAAGGCCATTTCTATCTTATTCACAGTTGAATCAATTAGTCCAGCACCTGGTATAAGTCTGGTGCTTAAAAAATATTGGGTGGATGATTAGAAGGGTGAATGAATGAATGAATGAATGAATGAAATCCACCAAGGAATCTTCCAGCCTCTATTCAAACTTTTCCAGAGGCAGAGAGCTCATTGCCTCTGGAGACAGCTGTTCTACATGTGGAAGGTTCTCACCACGAGCAGTCATTTTACACAGAAAACTGCCTCCTTATAACCCCAGCCCTGGTCATGGCTCAGAGATGCTGTGTGTCTATATCTCTGGTCCCATTGCCGAGTTGTTTGGGCCAAAGAACCACTGGGCTGATTCCAGTCCCGGCAGCCACTGCTCCTCACTCACAGAGGGGACACACACTTCCCGGGTGGAAGTGGACGAGGGGCCGGGATGGCCCCCTCCTCTCTGTACCCGACTACAGAAATAAGGACCTCTCATGGCAGGTAAGGGAGTGCCTCTTGACTCTTACCTACTCAGACCTCTCCTTTCTCAATAGACCCAGTCACCCAGTGGGTCAGTCCCGGCTGGGGCAGCATCTTCTCTGGGCACAGCGTGTGCTCACTTGGTCTAAACAGATTGTGACCCCAGAAGGGCTAGGTCTACCACCTTAACCTCCCCGACCCCTCCCCAGCTGCCTGATGAAGTCCTTTCCAGCCAAGATGCCCATGGCCCCAGACAGTCACACTCACAGGGCGGGGGCAGACCAACTGTCTGCCTGGCTTTCCACTGTTCAGGATGAAGTAGTTCTGGTGCAGCTGAGACCAGGGACACAGGTAAGGTTCTCATGGGGTGGTGAGGGGTAGTGTTGCACAGAACGAGATCAACCCCCTCCCTCATAGACAGGACTCTCAAGAGCAGCCAAAGACTGACATAAAACTCACAAAGGCAATGGCCCTGCCACACACTGATCCAAGACTAGCCGTAGACACCTACCACGTGAAACTTGATTTTGATCTGAGACTGACCCCCAACCGCAATCAATTCTCTTAGTACACTGCAATCACATAAAACTGCCCTTGCAGACTCCAGGTTCCCAAGCTGTAAAATGAGGGGCTAGAGCCCTGATTTCTGCATGGCTTGACAGCTCAGAGGGGCTAGGCCCTGATTCCACTAGCATAGTCCCTGACACTCAGTGCGCATGGCCGAAGGGACACAACAGCACCACACACAGAACCCGCTCAGTGGACATAGTCTAGAAACATCACTTTCCTGATCTTTGGAGAGGACGGGCTCCATTTGTCTTTCTCTTCCCAAAGGCCCAGATATGCCACCCTGGAGGCCGGAACCAGAACAGCTGCTGTTTTGCAGGGTGTAGTCGGAATTTGCTTACTGTGGGGCTCCGACTGTACATCTGGGCTCACAGTTAATCTCCAGAACAGCTGGTTCCTGGTTTCATCTTAAAAAGGCAGTCACGTCAGCTTGCTGGCCGGACACTGGCTCTTCCCTGAGGAAACTCAAAATCCCAGGGAGACTAACGGTCACGCAATAAGGTTGGCGTCCGGGAGAATGTCTTTGTCTCGCATTCCTCTTTATTCACAGGAATCCTCATCTTTAGAAACGGGATCTCCACCTAAGTTCCTCCCCCACAGGGGGTGGGGCAGTAACTACTTGAGGACATCAAGTAGTTACCCCGTGGTAACAGCACAGGGCTTCTGTGCTTGCACCTTTCCAAGTGGCATAAATTGAGAGAGATCTTACTCCCTTTCTTCGCTTCTTCTCTTCCATTATTTGTCTCCCACCAATACTAAGCAATAACATTTCTTAAGTGCTTACTGTAGTGTCTCAAGGACTGAGCATGTACTGGTGCCGTTAACCTTCCCAACAGCCACTGAGGAGCTACTCATGCCCATTTTAGAAACGAGGCATTCCAGAAAGCTGAGGACCTGCCCTCGTCTTTGTTCTCTGCACTTTCTCCACCTTCAGACTCTTGAGCATTGAGAGTGTAGTACGCGTTGTCTCTCCTCATAGTCCTCACAACCATCGTGGACACGCTGCCTTAAAGTGGCACACCCACTGTAGAGGGACGTTCTCAGGGGGAGCGATCTCTCCATGCCAACCTGCCCCATGCCAACCTGCCATTCACTTTTTTAAAAGGTGGTAAAATATGCATAGCATAGTATTTATCACTATAACCAGTTGTGAGTATACAGTTCAGGGACATTAAATACATTCACAATGTAAGCATCACCCATCTATACCTGACACTTTTTCATCATCTCCAACAAAAACTCTATATCCATCAAACAGTACCCCCACGCACACAGCAGCCTAGTAAGCTACGTTCTATTTTCCGTCCTATTCTAGGGACCTCATATAAATAGAATCAGAAAATATCGGTCTCTGGGTCTGACTTATTTCATTCAGTACGTTTTTAAGTCCATCCATGTTGTAGCAGCCTCCTTCATTCTTTTCATGGCTGCATAATGCTGTATTGTTTACCCATTCACCCGTTGCTGGACACTTGTGGCGCTTCTACCTTTTGGCTGTTGTGAACGATACTGCTATAAATACTGGGGTAAGAGTATCTGCGCCCTGCTTTCACTTCTTTTGGATATATACCTAGGAGTGGAATTGCTGGGTCGCATGGCAGTTCTATTCATCCTTTCGAGAAACCACCAAGCTGTTTCCACCGCCTGCCACTGGCTTCTTAGCTAGCTTCTCTGCCTTGACCTTCCTGTGCCCACCTTCTCACCTATCAAATCAGGACTTGAGCACAGATCTAGCTCATCTCTCCAGCGTCAGGAAGACCATCCTCACACTCACGGCTGATCCATGGCAACTCCAAGCCTTCCAGGCACCAAGGACCCAACTCTGCCCCCCACTCCACTCTCCCTCTAGAGATCCCCCCTGGGCAGAGGTCATCAGCCAGAGGGGGCAGGGAGTAGGAAGAAAGCTGAATGAATGGGTGGGCAGCTGTTACTGGGCCTCAGGGTTCCCTTGCCTGGTACGCTATCTCATTCCATCTTATTCATCACCGTTTCCATAGCCCCTAACACAGGCTGGGCCTGGCACATAATATGTGATCAAGAAACGTTATTGAACGAATGAATGACTGGATGTTAACATGTATCCTCCCACCGACCCACCACCAGCACGCACGCACGCACACACACACACACACACACACAGCTGTGAGCTCACTGGATAGCCATGGCCTGTCCATCTCAGTGTCCCACCAAGTCTGGTATGAAAGGGAAAACACAAACAATAAAAGTTTGTGGAACCAAAGCAAATTAACATGACTGAGAACAGACTGATTGGGTGGGTAGGGCCGACAATGAGACTGGGGCGGGGGCGGGGAGTTATACGAGCACTGGAGCCCTGCTCCTGAGAAAGCTGGCTAACAGCTGAGGCTGAGCTAGAGGGAAAGCTCTGGCTCCTCACTCCTCACCTTTCCTGTGCCCAGGAGCAGCCCCCACTCCTCCTCACCCCACACAAAAAGGCCAATGATACTTCTTCTCTTTGCCTTTTTACCTCAAAAAAATTTGAGACCCACAGTGTGGGAGCACAGATGTTTGGAGAAAAGGACTTCTGACCAGGGCCAGCCTAAGTGCCCCCGCCCTCAGGCACAGGTGCACAAGAGGTACAAACTCACAATAAAAGTCTAGGTGAGTATAGGATTTCAGGGTTTCTTTTTTGTTTTTACCTTCATTTACCATTTCTTAAGTGCCTATTATAGGACAGGCCCGGTAAAATATGCATAATTTCATTTAATTTTCCTAAGACCCCTACTTTACAGATGAGGATACAGCCTAAGAAAGACTTGCTATCTTGCCCAAAGCCCCCCATTTGCTTACTGCTGGGAAAGAGAGATTCAAGCCAGGGCTTCTGCTGCCAATGGCCCCGGGTATGTGTCCTGCTCCTGGGTAGTCCACACCCCTCCAATCTATCCTCCTTTGACATCCACCCCTCAGCTATTGCAGACCTGAGGCAGTGCCCAGGTGCCCTAAATTGCTCCTTTCTTCCCAGACAGGGTGGAGGGCTCTCATAGGCCCTCCCTTCCCTCTGGGTCCCTGCTTCCTTCACTCTGGCCATCTTGCACCATAGGATCTTAGCCTACCCTGGCTGTGCCGCTTTGCTCTCCTCAGCATTTAGAAATGACTCCCACGGGATGTATGTAGCTTTCCCCTCCCCGGGGCACTCCCTGAGCCGTATCCCAGCTCCCATGCCCACCCTCTGGACCAGAAGATGATGGGGAAAGCTAAATTGGGAATTCTAGGGAGCTTGAAGAACAAAAAAAAGAAAGAAGTAGGAGCATGAGTTTACTGAGCATCACTCTGTATCAGACACCATGCTAGGGACACTTCCATCTCTCTAATCCCCTCAGCTGGAAGGTCACTCTAACTCCATAGGCAGGACAGGAGAGGGAGTTGCTCAAAGCCATGCAGACTGGTCCAGAAGACCTCACTCCTTAGCAGCCATGCCCTTCCATGCCCAAGGGCCCTGGCCTTCCCCAGAAGGCCAACTGCTGAGACATCAGTCAATTCCTGGAGACAACCTGGGGATCCCCCAACTCCTGCCGCCCCTTAAACAGCAAGCTGGGCAGAAGTGAAATAAAGAAGCCTGTGTTCAAGCTGCAGCCAGTTTCCAAACATAAACATCTGTTTATGATTTCAAAAACAAAGCAAAAATACGGTTTGCTGAGCCAATTCACAGGGCAGATGAGATGACAGGAAGTTCTATAGCTGCAAGTCCTTTAGAAACCATTTAAACCATGCAAATGTGCTTGTTAAGCAAACTACAAAATAACTTGTAGACCATGGGCAATCCCTCGTGATTCTTTTGCTACCTTCGGCAGGTGCCACAGGGACCCCAGCTGCATCGTACAGTAGCTTATTCCTAGCTATCATCTGTGTCGTATATGAAATAATACTAGGCTTTCACTGAAAAGGTTCAATGCTTTAGACATTCTGGTCATTTCTTCTCTAAGTATGTCCCCCAGCCATTTCCAAAAAGCATTTGTTTGTTTACTGTCCTTGTTGCAGCAACAAAACTGGGCCGACGGGCCCAAATTGGTACCATCTGGAGTGCACAGCATTGCCAAGACCTTCCAAGACCAGATGTGTACAGCGGCCTACGCCCTTACTTGCTAAGTGAACTTTAGCAAGTGACTTCTCCCCACCCCGAGTCCCCAGTTTTACTTGTGTCACCTAGACTCACTAACAGCTAAGTCAGGGGTTCAAGTCACACGTGCACCCACGTGTGGGAGGGGAGCTGATGTGGAAATGGCTACAAACGTGTTGGCCAGCAGCACTGAAAGGGGGTGCTGCCCGTGGGGCGACGACTGTCCTGCCTCAGAGCCCACAGACAGCGGGGGAACCCTGCCCGCTCTCAAAGAGGGTTCCAGAGCTGGGGAGCATTATCAGTTCCATTTTAGAGATAATAAACTGAGGCTGGAAGGGTTGAAGTGATTTGTCAGGCACATATTACACACTCAATATTATCTGTTCATTCAAGAAACTCTCAGAGACTCCACACCCCGATCGGTAGCTCCGTATGCCCCGATACACTGCTTTTACTCCCCGCCAAGACACCCGCTCCTGCTGGGACACTCTTTCCTCCTCAGCAAACCGTCCCTGGAAATGTCTATATGAAGCTGCGATCCTGCCAAAGATAGAGTGGGCCCAGCAGGGAGAATGCCAACCTGTGTGCTGATGGGGGAACCCAAGGCAGGAGGGACAAGGGCCTGCCGCATGCAACAGCCTAGTGCAGAAGGGAGGGAAGGACGGACCAAGAAACCCAAAGGGAGTGGGGGTCGCTCGCAGGGCCACAGCCCCTCCTCCACCCCATGCTTTCGTGGCCCGTGGCCCATAGCCCCCTCAGCCCTCCCTCCACCAGGGCTTTCACATACACCCCCACATTCACACCCAGAGCTTTCCCTCCAAAGAGATAAGAGGCAGCAGGCTGCTTTGGCCACTCAGAGTCTACATTCTTCAGATTCTCCCCCAGAGCCTTTGGGAGGAAATTTAGCCCAGCAGACATTGGCATAACCATCTCTCGTGAATCAGATAAACACACCTGAGTTTATTCCCATCTCACAAACCCAGGGAACAACTGGTCACACCTGTTTTGGTGGAAATGCCACTAAGGGATGGAACAAAACCCACACCTGGCCACCTGGCAGCGCCTTTAGGAAAAACCCTGGAGAGGAAAGGAAATGAAAGCTTTCTGGCACAAACTCTGACCAACTGCTTCTTCGGATAGAGTGACTTTCAAAGACCTGTCCACAGTGACATTTTCAATTGAGGGCAAAGTGAGCAAAATAAGGACAAGTGTAGCCTGTGTTAAAGCTACTGCATATGATTTGAAGGCCTATCACTGCCCCCAGGCCCTGAGAATTTGTCCTCGATTAGAGGAGTTAAAACATCCTTTTATATGATAGGATTGTAATGGTGGTTAATTTCTTTTTAATGGAGTTACTTTGCAAAAATGTGCATTCTCATATTCTTTTGAAAATTCCATTCATTTCTGCAATCAAAATGTTTGGGGAACAGCTAGAGAAAACACAAAAGGGAGTCTCCCTCATCCATTTTGGGGAGGTCATGCTTTTTGTATTTGCTTTGAGAGCCTGATATAAACTCTGGATCCTCTCCCGAGAAAAATATATAAACACAGTTTCACATACAACTTCAAGCCTCTGACACCCATGGGCCTCTCAGTGAGGAAGGAAGAAGAAAGTCTCCATCAGCACATGCCTGAGAGACACCCGTAGACCCAAATGTTCTCAGGAAATATGGTTTTTCTCGGTCTCCAGGCTCTGGGTTAATGAGTGGTACTGATCCAGATACTCGGGGGCATCTGGAGAAGAAAGGAAATGAAAGCTCACTGGGCAGTGAGTCAGCTCGCTGGCTCTGACCTTGGCTCCCTGCATGATGTTGGCCCCTCTAGCCTCAGGTCCTTCATCTGCTAAGGGAAGAGGTTGATTGAGGTGAAGCACAAGCTCCCTTCAGGGGTCATATTCCAGAAGTGAATGAATTTCCAGTAGTGAAATCCACTAGTAAGAAAATAGTCACCAGATGTTCATTCTCTCATTCTTTCAAAATATATTCCGTATGCCTGCTGGCTGTCAGGTCCTAAGACATTCAGAAATGTATAAAACCCAGTTCCCAGCCCCAAGCTATCTCCAGTCTATGGAGCAGGTACGGGTATATCATTAGCAGCACGGACTTGGTTAAAAGGCATCTTGACGACCTGACTCCCAGCTCACTCAGAGATATGTGACCTTGAATACATTATGAAGCCCTTCTAGGCTATAAAATAAAGACGGTAATCCCTGCCTCACCTGATTGTGAGGCTTTGGCGAAGTAATAAATGCAGTACCCCACCACGATGGAAACCACCATAGGCATTCAATAAATAGAGGTCCCCTTCCTCCTCTACTAGGAAACACAAATATTTTGTGAATTACTGATCCGTCAGACACTTACTGACCACCTTCTGTGTGTCAAGCACTAATAGACCCTGAAGGCAAAAAGACAAATCACATGCAGCTCTTCCCTTTAAGGAATTCACAAATTAGTAGGGATTATAGGTAAGGAAACAGACAAAAGTGTGAAAAGTGCTTTTGAGAAGTGGGCACAGGGGCACATGGGTGGTCTCTCTACAATTCTTTCAAATTTCCTGTAAGTTTGAAGTTTTTCATAGCAGAGATGAAGAAACTGAGGCTGGAAGGGTTGCAGTGATGCTTGAGAAGTCAGAACGCTTTCTGTAGGCACCTTGAGAGACCTGAATCAAGCTGAATTTGGAAGCATGTGAAGGAGTGAGCTAGAGAAAGTAGAGAGGGCACCCCAGGCGGAGGGAGCCAGAGGTAAGTTCTGGAGGTGTGAGAGAAGGGGAAGGGTCACTATGTCAGAGGTGCCTGGGCTGCCTCCTTTGTTAAATCATAATAATATGCCTACCTTCCCAGGCTGCCAAGAAACAACTGTAGGTGATGACATACATTAAGTGCCAGGAAAAGGGCTGTGCTGATGATTCCCTGTACCTCCTCCACCCCCATCGCTGGAGGCTGCCCCTGTGGACCATGTCACTCAGACCCCCTTCAGTCAAAAAAAGGCATTGACAGTAGGTCCGAGGATAAGAGCAGATAAGTCAGGATAGTTACCCCACCTCCACCAGCCCCGCATTCAGTGATGCTGATATGGCTGTGGTGGTCCCCTCTACGACTCAGTCCTTATTGGGTGATACCCTGAGTCCCCTAAAGATACCTGTAGCAGGCTCAGGTAACACTGTGTTACCTCCCTCAGGTGCAGGGGCAGTTATCACTTTCCTCTGTAACTAGTTCCTGGGCCCCTCACCATTCCAAGCTGGTTCTCTCAGTCCTGCCTACCTCTGTAAATGGTCCTTTCATTAAGTTCTCTGCACCATCTGAGCTAAGGTTGCTGTCCCTTCTTTCCCAGAACCCTAATTGCTACAGTGCCTGGCACATAGTGTATTTCTATATTAAAAGTACAATTAAATGTGTGTTCTAGTTTCCTCTTCCCAACATAGTATCCTCAAAATGTCTTTAAAAGTACCTATTTTTAAAATTCTATGCCAGTGCTGGAATAAGAGGTCAGAAGTTGTGAGGAGTTCCTGAAAGCCAGAAAGCCAGTGGGATCTGATGGGCAGGAGAGATGACAGTCCTCAAGCCATAAACGTGAATGCTTGTGTGAGAGGACGGATTAGCTTCAAGAAGATTCTGACTCAGAGATACAGAGCTATCCTGTCCCCATAGTTGCCAGTTCAGGTTGTGCTAAATATGCACAGATCTTACAAACAGGATCACCTGAAATCTCAAGACAAAGATGAACACACAACAAAAGTCATCACCCACTGACAATATTAAAGGTAGCACCAAACTCAATGAAAAAGAGAACTAACATCCAAAGAAAGAGATAACTGGATAAGCCTTTAAGTAAGAATAGTATCTTCAGAGAGATGAGGCTTATTGAACCTTAAAAAAAGAAACAACTGGAAATCTTACAAATGAAAAATGTGACCTGTTTTGTACGGGTGGAGGGGACCTACCATCCTCCAATCAGAATGATAAAAATTCAAAAGACTGACCATACCAAGCGTTCATAAAGTTATGGAGGAAGTGGAAGTCTCCCGTGCTGCTGGTGGGAATGAAACTGTTGAGAAAACAGTTTGGCAGTTCCTTAAAAAGTTAAATATGCATATACTATATGATTCAGCCCCTCTTCTCCTTGGTACTTACCCAAGAGAGGTAAAAGTATACATTTACACAAAGACTTGTACATAAATGTTCATAATAGCTTTATTTGTAACAGCCAAAAACTGGAAACAAACTAAATATCAAAAAAAGTGGGTTAACCAACAGAGTTATAGCCATACAATGGCATACTGTTCAGCAATAAAAAAGAAAAGAACAACTGAAGTACATTAAACACAGACAATTTCAAAATAATTATGTTGAATGAAAAGTCAGATAAAAAAGAGTACATACTAATGATCCCATTTATATAAAACCCTACAAATAGCAAATGAATTTATGGTGACAGAAAGCCCATCAATGGCTGCCTGGGAAAAGGGATGGTACAGAGAAGTCCAGGAAGGAGGAATGACAAAGGGACAGGAGGAAATTTTTGGAATGGATGGATATGTCATTATCTTGTTATAATTTCACATGTGAATACATATGTCAAACTTATCAAATTATATATTTTAAATATGTGCAGTTTATTGCATGTCAGTTGTATCTGAATAGAGCTGTTTTCTAAAAACTCATGAAACCACACACACACACAAAGGTATTTTATATTAGAAAAGAAATGTCAAAATGAACAATATTTTCTCAGTCAATTTTGAGTATGTTGGGTTATACAGAGTACCTCCAAGCGAAAGAGTAAGAGATATAATTAGTAATCATTTGAAAAGTCTTAGAATTTGGGGGGTAGGGACATATTTTTCAGAAAATGAGAGAGTTAATAACTCCATTGCCCAGGTAATAAACCTTTTTGCAATTCAGGAGTTTTCCAATTCTCTGCCTGAAACAAAATTACAGGAGTACATAACTGAACTGGCAGCGAATGGAAACATTTTTTAATGTTTTAATGAGAGATCATGGTGTGATTTTTGGCATATTACCTAGAAGAGGTTCATAAAATCAAGTGGTGTTACTCTAGCAAAAATTCACCTTCACCTACTAGTTTGTGGAATACAAATTCCCAGTGCCTACATTCATAAAAACAAAAATGGATTATTTGAAAATAACAAAATAGAAAAACTTGCAAATGTAACCAAGAAAAAAATGTAAGATACTCATAAACATTAAAATTGAGAAGGAGACAATTACTGATGCAGAGGAGGCTTTTAAATATTTAAGAGGATAATACGTGTGACTTTACATAACATCTTGACGAAGATATTCTGCCCATGTATTATTGTGAGAAAATGTTGGTAGTTTAGCAAAATTGACCCAAAGAAAACTAAAAATCCTAAAAATGCTAGTAAACATAGAAGAAACTGGAAATTTTATCAAAGATTCATCTCTAAAAAATACCAGCCCAATTTTAAGAGTTCTATAAAACCTTCATGAAACATTATATATGAGCTATGTGAACTGTTCCAAAATTTTGAAAAAGATAGAAAGCTACCTAACACAATTGTAAGGCTATCACAACTCAGACAACACTAAAAAGGATAATTAACACAAGAAAAAGAAAAACACTTATGAACATAGATGCAAAAATCCTTTTAAATTTTTAGGAATCCAGATTCAGCAACAAGAAACATCATGACCAACTAACATTTACTTAGAAATAGATTATTCAACATTTAAAGATTTTTTGATGTACTTTTCAATGTTAACGTATTTTTAAAAATCTGTCTCGATAGATGCCAAGAAAACATTTTAAAGTTTCAAATCTATTCAAGACTTTTTAAAATTAGAAAACCAGGAATGAAAGGAAATTTCTATAACATGATAAAGTATTTCTATTTGGAAACTAGATCAAGAAATACATTTAGTGGTGAAATATTAGAACTATTTCCATTAAATTCAGAAAGGAGTAAAGATGATCATATCTCAAACATTGTACAGGAGGGCCTTATTGCATAAGACAAGAAAATTAATACTGTTTACAAATACCAAAAAGAAATTAAAGTTATTATTTTCAGGTAATATGATCATCTATCTCCAAAATCTGAGAGAATTAAGAAAAAAAGACTATTAGAGATATTAAGTAAGTTCAGAAATGTCGCCAAATTTAAGCAAAAAAAAATTATTTTTTTCTTCATTGGCAATGATCAATTAGAAACTGTAATAGAACAAAATTCATAATTGCAAAACACTATTTAAAAACATTAATAAACAATGATAACTGATATGACTTATAGGAAGAGCATTAATAACTTTTATTGAAAGAAACAAAACTATTCCTTAAAAAGAATATTCAAATAGTAAAAGAATCGATTCTCCCTGTGTTAGCCAACAAATTAAATGCAATCCCTATCAAAAGTTCTTGGGGGATAGCAATCTGGCTCTAGGCATGATGTGATACAGAAACTCAAAGTCAACATCCATCATCTCAGTCGCATTGACCTTCGTGTATTGGTTTCTTTCCCAGATTTGCTTTTTCCTCATAGTTAGATGACAACTGTAGCCACTTCCAACCTCTCCCTTTTAGTTCAACAAAAGCAGTGAAGACTTCCGGTCACTCAGGCAAATGCTCAGGATAAGCTCTGATTGGACCCAGGTAAACAGCGGAGTCACATGCTCATTGCAATGCTTAGGGCAATGAGATGCACAGGTTGGCTCAAGCCCTTGTCCATGACTCTTGAGGATAGAAAGTCAGAGATAGTTACTGGGTGATGAATGGATGCTAGGGGCAATGACAATCACATGTCTACTCTATGGACCCACGTATACACAGGAATCTAATGTGCAACTGTAGTTAAGGAGTTCAATAAATAATGTGGTGCCAATAGGATATCCACTTGGAAAAAAAATAAATTGTATTCTCTACCTCCTGTCATTCACAACATATTTATTCCAGATTAAGCAAAACACAACATAAAAGATAACACTGAATCATATTCAAAGAAAATATAGGCAATTAATACACAACTTTGGGTAGGGAAGTTCTGCTTACAAAGACATAAAATACAAAATGTACACATTTGGTTTTATCATAACTTACAACTTCTCTATGACAAAATACACTCTTTAAAAGTTACAAGATGAGATGAACTGGGAGAAAGAATCGGCTGTATATCTATCTATCCCAATAAATGAAACAGATTGTTTAAAAATTTATGCCTAATTATTTAAAAAAGACAATCCAGTAGAAAAATAACTGAATACATAAGAGAAAATCCAAATGGCCAATAAATAGATGAAAAGATGGCAAGATAAAAAAGACTAGTAACCTCAAACGTTGGGGTGGGAATGGGAAAATGGGTGTTTTCATAAATTATTGCTGTTTAATTCAGCCCAGAAGATGGCCTCATTTAGTTCAAAGAAAGAATTAAAAGTACTTTTGGACAGTGTAGACCCACTGTCACATAAGGTTTATTGATGAGGGAGGTGGGTGGATGGTAGAAAAAGAAAAGACTAAACTAAGAGGAAGTGCAAAGTGAAACTTAAAAGGCCCATGTCATAGATAATCTATCAGTGTGACTCATAGGAAAGAAGCATTTCTTGTGGGTGTTGAGGGGGACCTCTTTAAAGTTCACAGGGGTTTGAACAACACCGAGTCCGAGAACCACAAGACCTTGAGGGAGGTTTTTCAAAGTAGTCATGCTTTCCCCTCACCACCTGCCCAACCCACCCCAGCTAGGGCACTCTTCTAGGGTTGACATTTTTCTCCGCCAGCATGGAAAATGTCGGAGGGATTCCAGTTCTCAGAGCATCCACCTCTGAAATGACCAGCAGGGCAGAATCAGATACTCTCTGGGCCCGGTGACCCCATCTATAAATAGAGATCATAGTACCTGGCATCATTGTTGGAGTTTTCAAGGTGATCGTGACTCTAAACAAAGCCAAACATAGTGTCTGACAAAGTAAGTACTCTCATAAAGAACATAATAAAATAAGCAAAGGTTATTGATCTGGTAACAGATTAGGCGCAGTGTAGATCGAGGGCACAGAGAAACGGAGATGACAGGCTCTAAGGGAGCATAGCTGCCTGCTGATATTTTAAAGCTAACAATAATGTAACATATGAGAAAAAAAGTGTTACCGTTTTTATAAATCAATAAGAAAAAGACAAACATCCCAAAGAAAAAGTCAGCAAAGGACAATCATAAAAAACATATATAAATGACTAATAAACACTAAAAAGTTCAGACCTCACTATTAGTTTAAAATAAATATAAAATGAAACAAGTATAAAGTCCTATTTTGAATCACCAAACTGGCAAGAACTTTTCAAAAAATGTAATAGGCAGTCTTTCAAAAGTTAGAAAACTGTGCTTGTAACTGCTATTTGAGACTGTAAGCAGGACATTTCTGGAGGACAAAGGAAGGTGCATTTCAAAAACCTTTAAAATGGGTGCTCCCTTTTAGGAAATAATCAGGTTGGCACCACCATGTGCAGATTTGGAGGTGTCGACCCAGTTCGCCACAGCCACCTCCGTCCCCCCTCTTCCCCACACCCACAGCCATAGGGAAGGTTGAGCAACAATCTCCTGCCCCTCTGGGCACAGTCCACTGGACAGGTGGCCCCCACACTTCAGATGGGAGTGCAGGGCAGTGCAGGAGAGAGAAAGGCAACTTCGTCAGGCTGAAACGGTAACACATGAAGTTGGAAATGGGGTGGTCATTCTCCTCAAGCAGCGTCCGAGAAGGCTGACCTTCCCCAGAAAGGACATGGCAGCTGCCCAGAGAGGCGGGGACAAGAGTGAGGGTGTGCTGTTCAGGTCCTCAGAGCTGCGGACACCAAGATGGGATATGAGGTGCAAGACGTTTACTTGGAGAATCTTCTGTGAAGGGTAAAGGAGGAGAAGGCAGGAAGGGCCTTCGAGCCGTGATGCGAGTCTGACTGACACTGAGGAGGAGAGTGCCAAGGGAGAGCCCACGCTGCCCGTGGCTCTGCAGACTCTGAGCAGACTGACAGGGAGGCCCCATGCCAGGCTGCCAGGTAGACAGAGCCACAGAGGGCTTCTGGGCTCCCTGGACAGTTCCAGTTCCCAATCCTGGTCACCCGCAGGCCCCACTGCATCCTTACCAAGGCTCCCATGAGATCCTTCCACTGACCATATTTTTACAATCTCTTTATTTGCTCAAGGTAGCTGGGCTGTTTTCAGTAATATGCAATCCCAGGAGTTCTATTGCCTACACAAAGACTTGTGTTTGATAATGTTCTTTGAGGAATTGTTTATAAATTTAACGTTAAAAATAACCCACATGTAAGGCTGTCTATCTTGATAGCTGTCTGGGTCACACAGATATATGCGTTTGTAAAAACTCATCAAGTGGTACACTTAAAATATGTGTTTTTTGGACAAGACCTGTGGTAAGTGGGGAACTACTCCTGAGCACCGCCCACCCCCCCAAGGGCTTGGAGAGAGACTTTACGAAGTTGGTTAAAACTGATTGTGTGCTTACTACGGGTCAGGCACTGTTCTAAAGTTTGACACGGATTCACTGGTTCATCAGAGGCCATTGACCAGAGGAGCTATTGAAATGTGAGCCAGTACTGTCTGTGCCACTAGGTCCCCTTTACAGGTTGGGGAGGGCCTGTGAGCTTTGGGGACACACCCATGAACACATCACCCCTCCTGTGCATCCCCACCCAGACACTCTCACCCCAGGTAGAGAAGAGAGAACTGCCATTCTCTCCCTCCCTCTCTCTCTCTCTCTCCCTCTCTCTCTCTCCCCACATACACACACACACACACACACACACATCCTGGTGCATGCATATACCTCTAGATTTGCATTCAAAACCCACACAGAAACATTCTAAGACTCTGCTGTGCTGAGAAATAACCCAGGGAGGCCTTCCCTCCCGGCCTGCGGAGATGACCAGCTCTAGAGCAATGGGGGCTCTGGGTTCCATTCTGATCACCCCAGCTGACCTTGGAGCTATATCCCACAGGCCCTTGTTCCCCTATTCTTGTAAGGGCTTTGGTAGAAGCCTGGGTCTATGCTCTCTCTGCCTAACTACTCCTGCTGCCTCTTTATACAGCAATCTCTCAGTATAAATGTGTCCAAGCATCTATGGGCCAGAAAGAGCAAAAAAGAGATTCCAAGGGAAGGGGGTGAGAGGAAGAAGTAGAAGCTGAAGTTCATCCTCCTTCATAGCCCCTGAACTGCCACCCTTATTCATTTCTCTAGATATAACAATCCTTCACACTTTAGTGTGAATTAGGCATCCTGAGTGAAATTGTAAGGCACCATTGCAGATGTGAAGAAGAAGAGAGATGTCTGTAAAAACCCATCTTCTCTTAGAATGGGGAAGGCTAAGGGCAGGTGCTCTCGACTCACCCTGCCCACCTACATTTACTCTGAAGGAGCAGAGACCCCAGCTTGCATCTATGATGCCTGACCCACACTTTTAAAGACAAATCAGCAGCCAGGCGCACTTCACGTTTAGCTGTTTTTAATACTTGAAAGCTCTGTATGAAAAAAAAAAACACAAATGAATCCTCACAACATCCCTGTGAGGTAGGTAAGCAAGTATTATTCTCCCATTTTACAGACAGGAAAACTGAGGCAGAAAGGTGAAGTGACTGGCCAGTGGTCCCAGCACAGTTGAAAGCCAGGGACAACTGTGAGAACACAAAGGCTCCCTCCCAGTTCAAACCCAATCTCTGACCCCTCACCTAAAACTTGTCTGCTAAGAAATTAAAACTTTAAACATGCAAAAATAATAAAAATAAAAATAACAAATTTGAAAAGGTAGTGAACAGACATACAGTAGTTTTGCAAAAGAATTCAGCCAAGACGGTCAAATATTTTCCAATACTAGGTAGATATGAACGACTTCAGCCTCTTCTCTTCTTTCCAAATATGACCGGGGACACGTCCACCTGTTTTTCCATAGAAGTGCATGCACCCAGCCTAACAGAGGCCTCCTGGCCCCAACGAGTCAGCCCAGGAGGACTGCTTCCCCACTGCTCAACCCTCCAGCCCCCAGAGGAAGAGCTGCAAGGCTCAACTCAACACCATCTGCCTCTCCTGCCTCTTCTGAACAGCTCTCCCACTGTCTAGATGGAGCAGATCCTGGCGGCCTCTAACTCAGAAGCACTTAGCCGCTTCTGCTCCCACTGGAATGGTCCTCAGCAAGGATGGTCTGAAATCCAGGTGACTCCTCACACCACGCTTAGCCCACTCTCACACACTCTCTGTTCACTCAGACAGCCTAGCTGCCCTCAGGCGCTCCTGCTGCCACAGGTGTGGGTGGGGAGGGACTGACGACATACTGGACCATCTTGGGATGGTGGGGCAGGGAGGAGGTATGGAGGGACCCAGAGCTGGGAGCTTTGGCTTCTTCAGGACCTCCCACCTGGGCCTCCAGGCAAATGGAGCGGGCTCTTCCACAGGGCTACACCCACCTTCTGTTCTTTCTTCCCCCGGAAAGGAGCTCCCTGATGTTACCAGCTTCTTGGAAACATATACAGTCCTGCTGGCCCGAGGGAAGAAAGAGGGGAAAGGAAGGCCAGGCCTCTGCCAGACCAATCAGGCCATGTGGTTAGGCTCCTCCTTGAAACCTCCAGGCTGGAGACAGCATGAAAGGTGAGAAAACGGGGGAAAACTGCCTTCAAGGTAACAAAGCCAGGCAGAGTACTGCCCACTCCCCAGGGAGGCAGGGGCCCCAAGAGCAGTGCTCAGGCAGCTAACTTAGAGAAACCAAGAGGGAAAGCAGCAAAAGAATGAAAGAGAAAGAAACCAAAGCTGACCTGTCACTCTGCTCCACAGTCTTGTCAGACTGCTGAGATGGGACAAGAAGGAGAGGATAAAAATGGAGGTGGCGAGGAGCTTTGTTTGGCAACTTGAGAAGGGAGATCCTTGGAGGGCTGATGCCAGCCCTCCCTGGAAGGCGTACTCACTGGCCTTTTCTGGAGGCCATCCACATACCCGTCACTTACAAGGTATGACCATGTGCTAATTGTCCTAGAAAAAGCTCTTTCAGAAAAGGGGTCCCAACCCTACCCCAGTCTCTCTGGGAAGCTGGGAGACCATTTCTTCAGGGCCACTTCAGTGAAGGCCACCTTGGGCACCCCCACCCTTCATCGGGCCCTACAGCAGGGAGCAGGGGCAGGGGGAGCACATCCTACAGGGAGTCCCCGGCAGTGAAGGGCTCCAGGCCGAGGCTCTGCTCCTGCCAGCGGCAGCGCAGTCTTGAGAAAGGCTGGTCGTCCACGCTCTCTAGCTCAGGGAAGCCCAGCTGGTTGAGGATCTCATAGACTCCTGCCTTCGACGCCACCTGAGGAGGATAGCAGAGATACGGGCAACACACCAACATTCGGGTCACCCTGTCCCCCTTTGTGTCATCCTTCTTTGACTGGGCTCTGAGGACACAGGTGAGCCTGGGGCCCAGCACTGCTTCCTACCAGCTAAGCAACCTGAACAAGTTTGTGTTTTGACTGCGATTAACTAACTGCTCTGAGCTTCAATGTCCTTATAGTGGACTTGATAGTCTCTATCTCCCAGGACTACTGTGGAGAGCTCCATAACCACCGAAAGCACTCAGATGGAGAACCGTGTGGGAGGCCAAGCACACCCTGTGCCTATGTAGCCCTGACACTCCTACAGGGACACTCAGGAGCACAGGCTCTGGGTATTACAGCTGGGGCCCGCAGGAAAGGCTGAGAAAGGCAGCAGGGACACCGCAAGGGCCCTTTGGCTCTGAGTTTCAGCTATGGGCTACCACAGACACCTCCCAGGAAGCCCTGTTATCCGGTGGCCCAGGGCCTGGCTCTAGACCCAAAACACCCAGGAAGCAGGCCCCTTGTCACCCCACCATTCTGGGGGGTGGAAAGGATGCAGGACCCACTCAGAACAAAGGTCCATCGGCGTCCCTCACCCCCATCTGCCATTCATTCTCAGGAGAGAGGGGCCCTGAAGCTGGAATCCACACTGCTCACTGGACAAGTGGTTCTCTCCTTCCTTGGCCTCCCCCAACACCCACCACCCAGGTTTAGCTGGGGAGGGGATCAAGCTCCTCTCCAGCCCTTGGCTCCCCCAATTCCCACTCTCCATGCAGAACACAAGCAGAAGTGTCCTGGGTCCCCCACCCAGGGGCTCAAAGAGGAGGCTGAGCCCATGCCTGCTCAAGAGGGTGGCCCCGACATGACCTTGGTGTGATCCACCCTCCATCAGGTATCCTGACTCAACACTCATCCACCCAAGGGCCATGCTCAAGGCTTGTCTTCAGCACAGCCACGTAGCAGCCACCATTCCAGCTGCCAGGCATGGCAGTGGCCTCCTTGCCTCTGTTCCCTCCCAGCTCTGACACCACCCGCATACCTGCCTAACCCCAGCCCCTTCTATACCCACTCTGACTAGGGTCCCTGGTTCCCTGTACTCCTACCTGCCTGCCCCATAGGAGCTAATGCCGGCCTGGAGTCCAGATTAGAACTGCCAGGGCTGGCTGGTGAGGCTGGGAAGGGCCAGCATCCTGGTGGGGAGTAATTACAGGCCCCTTCAGAAGGGGGAAGGAGCCCTCCCTCCTGACCTAGAGGTGCCAAGGCAGCAGCTGTGCTTAGAAAACCAGCCAAACCAGGGGGAGATCCAGAAAGAGCCAGGAGAACCAGCAGAGAGAGACAGTGGAGGCAGAATGCAAGGGCAGTGTCTTAGGCCACACATAGTGGTCCCTGGAGCCAACCAAATGGCTCTAACACTGACCATGAACGAGGCACTTGACCTCCCTGTGTTCATCTTCTCCTCTGTAGAATGTGAGAGCAGCAGTTGCCATGAAAGGCAGAACTTCTTAACACAGGGCCTGGCAGATGGCCACTGCCTGAATCTCACGGCACCCCCACCACAGCCTCCTAAAGTGGCGCTGACAGTGTCCGTGTTATTTCCATTTCGATGTTGAGGGCTGTAGAAGGGTTACTAACTTGTCCAACGTCATACTGAAAGGTGGCAATGGCTGGGCCACCTTGCCCCTCGCAGGGTGGGGGAGGGCTAACACATGATGGGCATGTAGCAGCCAGGCAATGTTAGCCTTGGGGCAGGGCCCCAGCCTGACACACGGCCCTGTTCAGTGCCCCACACGCCTCGTCTCCTCCCTCCTCTTCATTCATTTATTCATTCACTCCTCAAACTTTTACTGACGGCCCGCCAAGCACAGACACTGTACTAGGGACCAAAGTCAGACAAGACTGCTTCCTGGTCAGCAGGGGGTCTGTCACTGGGGTCCCCACAGTCAATGCTCAGGGCGGCCTCCCCTCCTGCCTCTCACCTCCCTCATCCAGGTGCTGAAGGGCCTCTGCCAGGAGTCAGCCTTCTCCAGGTGGAGGTAAGCATTGAAGAGCACCAGGTAGACGTAGCGCTCCAGGTACTGCAGGCTCCGCAGCTGCAGCCTCCGGACCTCCTGCTCTGATTTGGCCGCCTTCGCCTGGAGGATGGCACGGGGCTGGAGTCAGCATGGGTATCCTCCCCACCACACATGCTCACACACAGCACACAGCACACACAGCACACAGATACCCTCACACATACCACATACACCCCTCATCCACTCACATACCACCTACACTCACACCATACACACTCAGACACACACTCACACACCATGTAAACCCCTACAGCACGAGACACACACAACACGTACCCACTCACACATACATACGTATCATAGACACCACACACACACACACACACACACACACACACACACACACACCCTACTCTCCTCAACACCAGGAGGGGGACAGAGGAAGGGACTCAGATGGCAAGGCCGAGGACGTCGCTCCTGCCTGAGAGTCAGAAACCCACTTCCTACCTGGGAGGTGGGGGCAGGTCACCTGGCCTCCCTCAACCCCCACTTCCTCATTAAAAATTATAACCATCATCCTGTTCTGAGGGTCAAGCAGACGAGGACACAGGAAGGCTGCCATAGGAAGGCTCTGTGCAGGCACTGAGGTGTGGAGAGCCCCTACCACGTGGCAGGCCCCATAGCCCAGACACCAGCTCTAACCACCAGAGAGGACTCTTACTGACAACTCCTGTCAGCCCCAAGTGGGGACATCTCCTCCCTAGCCCCACACCCTCCCGGGACTGGAGGAAAGACTCTTGACCCCTCTCTCTTCCAAACCCTCGGGGAGCAGTAGATATGAGGTCTCTCAACGGTGGCCTGGGCTCTGTGGCCTCCAGCTGCTCTGAGGTGAGTTCATCTCTGCCTGGGCAGAGTGAGAAACCCCAGGTTGACCTCTGACCCTGACTGGTCCCTGAGTTTGCCTGTTTCTCAAATGGTTCAGGATCAGAGATAAAAAAGGCATCCCTATGAAGCTCAAACCCCAGCCCTTTCCCTCACCAAGGCTGGGGACAGATCGCAGAAAGGCCACCAGGGCCGAGATGCAGCAGCTTAGGGAAGGGAGAGCAGGGACAGCCAAGCAATTAAAGACGGGTTCCCAGAAAGTGTGAGGTTCAGCTGGGCGGTGAGGGCCTGGGTGGATTTGGATGGAGGGAGCGAGCACCAGGTGGGTGGCAAGAGGTGAGGTGGTGCCCAGCAAGTGGGGGCCAGAAAGGGGCCGGCCTTGGCTAGAACAAGGATGTGGAAGGTCAAGAAGGGGAACTCTGCCGGCACCCGGTGATGGAAGCCACCCTGATACCTAGGAAGTTGACTCTCTGCCGGATTCCCAACCCTCTCACACAGATGCCTGAGCCTCATCCAGACCAATCATGTGGGATTCTCCAAGGGGTGGGCCTGGGCATCGGGACTAAGGAAACTCCTGGGTGAGTCTCTGTGACAGGGGTTGAGGACTGTGGCCCTAGCACCGGGAGCCAGTGAAGGTTTAGGAGAGTGACCTGTTCACAGAAGACTCATGGGAAATGAATGCTCGGGAGGAAGAGGACTTAAGGAGTCCCCTCAAGGTTCTCCTAGGTGTAGGGGTCAGGGCAAGCCAGGGGCCTAGGCCAGGATAGATGGAGCCAGTTCTCCCCTTGCAGGGTCTCTACCCCGTACCTGACTGCTCTTCCACTCACCACAGATGTGCTGCCCACTCTGAAGAGAACACCATACCTCACCTTGCACCCATATCCCTGGGGCCCACAGCAGCTATGATCCAGGAAGAGGATATGGCATGGAGGCCATTCCCTCAGGTGCCAAGAACATCTGTGGTAGGGCATACCCAGCCTGGGCCTCCGGGTAGCAGGAAGGGCAGTCTGCCAACAACTGGGCACATCTGGAAGCCTTTCCTTACAGGTGGACAACATCAGCCTCTGGTCACTGTGGGAAGGGTCCTGGGTAGACCCCCCTCCACCCTCAACATGACACAGCCACAGTCCTGCAAAAGAGGAGCTAGAGTGGGCTTGCTTTGGGGGCCTGTGGTTCCCTACCTCCCACTTCTGCCTCAGGTAACTTAGCCTTTGGTGCCTCTGCCATCTTTGCTCCTGGGGTAGAGAGAATGGATAGAACTTGCACACCCAGCCCACCCACACCAGCTGTAAGGAGGGCTGGGGGCTTGGGGATGGCAGAAGGATGGAAGATACACAGAGATAGGGCCCAAGAGGGTCCAGAGACCCACAGCCAGCGCTCTGATTCCCTTGAAGATATGAACTGGGTTCTGGTCCCGGTACTGCCATTTAAACTTTCAGCATCCCCTCACCACCACCCACCATTTCTGGAGGTGGGCTTGCTCAGTAAAATAGGGTACAAGGAAGCACCTGGGTATGAAGAGCCACAGAAGTCCATTCATTTATGGAACAGGAGGGTGGGCTATGCCACACATGCACAGGCCCAGCCTGTGGAGACCTGGCAATGATGGTGGTTGCAGGGTTGGGGTTCGGGGGGTGGAAAGGAAGACAGATGTAAAGCACCCAGAGGGGCCAGATCATGGTATCAAGGCAAGGCAGGGAGCTAGACTGGGGAGGGCATCAAAGAGGTGATATTTGAGGTGGGTTAGGAGAAAGAGGGGCAGAAAGGTGGCCTGGGAGTGGGAGGAGAGGTGTTAGAATGAGGTGTCTTTGAGGTAGACCGAGGGGGAGGAGCATATGGCAGCAGGGGTGGGAGTGATTTGAGGAGGCAACACTCAGAGGCCAAGCCAAGCCATGGCCCGACAAACAAAGGAGCCAACGAAGGCTTCCGGTGGATCTGAGAGTGGGAATGGCCCCCGTGGCTGTTCCAGAAAGATGGGGAGGGGTGCAGCATGCTTATTGTTTTAACAAACAACAAACAAACCAAGTGCTCAAAAAATATGCAATTTTGTTTAGAATTAGACCCAAAAAAAAGAGATAGAGAGATTTTTATCCAAATACAAACTGTGGCTCTGATTTCTCTATGGGTATTTCGTACTGCACTGTGCTGGGGACATTCATCACCGCCGTCCCTTATGCTGCTTCCCAATGGGCCTGGAGCCCATTTAAATCCATTTTCTTAGAAGGAAAGAAAGCTAATCACCTCCAGGACCAGCAGGCAAAAGCCATTTTAAACTAGTTTCAATGAAAGAGCTCAGGAGAAAAGTCCTGAGAGCATGCAAAGCCCTCAGCTCAGGGCTTGGCCTGTGCACACAGCCACACTAGCCCTGTCCTCTCCATGCCCCCAGCGCCAGTGGTGACAGAGGCCTGCTGCCCCCAGAAACACCAGTGAGGATCGGTTCTGAGCAATATTAGGGGTGGAGAGGATAAGTGATTCTTTCTGAACCCTGCTGACGAGGCAGGGTAGAATTATCTCTAAATTCAGACCACTGACTGGGTAAAGGTTCCACGGGCACATCCTGCCCAAAGTCTGTAATTCGAGACAATGACCCATCTTCCTATCGAGGCCCTGGTTTCCGTAAAATCACCCATGTTGGCACTGTCTGGGGAGGAGGACAGGCCAGCCACCTCCTACTGATAAAAATAGCGGACCTGTTTTTAAATGGCCTGGCAGGCCAGGCTGTCATTAGCTGTGGTGCTGCGGGCAAGACCTTCTCGACCACTGGGACTGAGCCCTAAAATAGAAGGGCCCTGGGAAAGGGGGCCAGGCACTGGGCATCTCAGGCCTCTCAAACCTGTGGCCAAGAGTGGCTTTCATGAAGCTCTGCTCTCTGCTGGGCCACCTGGCAGAGGTCCACTGAAGCAGGGTTGACAAGCCTCCCCAGATGTGTCCGGGGCCCACTGCATGCCCCATGCGAGGCTGAGCATGTCACATCCAGGTCTGTTTATTAGATTCTAATCTGCTCCCCCAGAAACCATAGGAAGGAAGAGAGATATCGCATTTCGCAGGTGAAACTCCGCAAGGTTAGGTAACCACCAAGGTCACACAGTTCCAAGCTGGGACACAAACTCCAAAATCCAATTCCCCTACCACCCTCACCAACCACTCTCTGCCTCACTCTTGCCTCAGTACTGATACCCTTCTCTTCTCCTACTGGAATGCCTTTTGCTCTGCTGGCCTGGCTGTGCTCAGCTTGCCTCTTCAGGCCCAAAGACAAGTCCCCGCTCTACTGAAGTCTGCTCTGAGCACTCCAGCTCCAACGCCTGCTGCCCTTCCCAGCCTCCTCTGCTCCCCAAGACATGACTGGCCTTGACAAAGGTAACCTGGGGGACAGGCACCAGAAGATAAGCAGGTTTGTATCTCCCTCCTCCCCACTGCCCTGAGTGTGGACAAGGGTTGGTACACAGCAGTGCCCGGTTGATCCATGAGTACTGAATCCCTAAGCCGCCTTGTCTTGTCTTACACTTTCACTGTCATCGAGAACCTAGATTCTCCCACATGTGCACCTGGGAATCCAAATGCAAATATGCAACTGCCAGCTCAGGGCTTCTCAAATGCACCAAACATGTCCCCAGCAAACCTGCCCAGCTCTCCCCAAGCCTGCCTCACCTGCAAGTTCACCCAACCTAGTGGCGATTCCACCCTTCCACTCAGGCCCAAATATGACACCCCTCTTCGACTTTCCTTCCTCCCTCAACCTCATACCCAGCCAATCAGGAAATATGGTCAACGCTATTCAAAACCCTTCCAGAAGCTGCTCACCCTTCCCCCCCAATCCAAGCCACCTCATTTCAGTGACAGCGCGTGACTGGCTTCCCTGCCACCAGCCTAATCCTCATTTCTGCTGCCTGTTCTCAACACAGCACGAGTGACTCTCCCAGAACACTTAGCCGGCATCTCTGTTCAACACCCTGCACTGGCGCCCCGCCAGCAGAGTAGAGGCTGAAGTCTCTGTAATCCCAGACAAGGCCCCTTCCAGTCTGCCCCCACACCCCTGTGTCCTCCAACCTCCTCTCCTGCCCTTCCCTGCTCTCTCCTTTTGCCCCTTGAACACACCAGGCAGCTCTCACCTCAGGGCCTTTGCACTTGCCATATCCTCTACCTGGATGTCAGCATGTATCTCTCCCTCATCTCCTTCAAGTCTCTGTTCAAATGCCACCTTCTCACCATGCCCCTTTCTTACCCTCTATGTAAAACTACAACCCCCTCCCCCACAGACATATCACCACCCAACTTGCCATGACTTTGAATTGTTCCTTGTGTGTCTGCCTCACTGGAGTGTGAGTCCCATGAGGGCAGGGACCTTTATGTTCTGTTCACGAGGCCTCTCCAGTGCTAGCACAGTGCCTGGCACTTAGAAGGTACACAATAAATGTTTGTCAAATCAATGAACAACTAAATGCTGACATCTTATATATTTTCATTAAGCCCTGCATCAGATTGTCTGGGGTCACCTAGATCAAACCCTTTGCTTTCCAGAAAGGGAGACTGAGGTTAAAGAGGTGAACTGACCTGCCAGGGTCATATGGAGAACCAGATGTAGGCACAGGCTCCAGAAAACAGAGCCCCTGAGGAGAAACGAGAGGAGCAAGAGTGGCCGGGCTCAGGACCTGTGTCAATCCAAGCCAGACAACACCCCACTACTGGAGCCTCCCTGCAGCCCTGTCCCCCATCCACTCAACAGGAACAAGCATGGCCTGGGAACCTCTGCCCTCCAGCAGGCTGAGTAGGCAGCAGAAGGCAGTCTTCAAAGATGGCTTTAAGGGACGGGGTCCCAGAGCTCAGACGCCACTTTCTCAAAATTCAAGGCTGCCCCTCTACTGGGCAGACATTGGCACCCAAGCAATCAGAGCCAGGTCCTTCCAAGGGCTTTCCATGAGTCCTTGCAAACTCTGTCCTCAGGCCTGTGTGGTGGGGGGCCTGGAACTAAAGGAGGCTTTCTGTACCTTGTCCCCAGAAAGGGAGAAAATACCCCTTGGCCTACAGCCAGGTAACTGGTTTTCCAAAGATGTCATATTTTGTTCAGGGCTTTCAAAGCATGCAGGAGCTAAACCTGGCACTGTGGACTTCTCTGTGTGCCATTCATTTAACAAACATTGTGCACCACGAGGCGAAGCTCTGCAATTCAGCACTGACAGGACATGGTCCCACCCCTCAGAAGCCCGCTGTCCCCGCATATAACCTAGTGAGTCAGCCTGGTGTCCCAGCTCTCCTACCCACTACACCCTACACACCCCATTCCCACCTAACACCATACACAGGCAGGTGCTCCCCACCACCCTTCAAGGCAGGCAGAGCAGTGATAGCAACCCCAGGTGACAGAAAGCAGAGGTCCATGCAGACCCGAGGTTGTGAGGGGAGTTACTAGAAGAGCCAGGGCCAGAATCAGGTTTCCAACCCTGGACCCAAGGCTCTTTCAGTTGCTGGAGAAGAACATCCTGTCTTGGAAGACCAACAATGTGGACAAAGAAGCAAAAGATACAAAGAAGGCAGGGGTCACGTTTCCTATCTAATCGTACACTGACTTATTTAACTTATTTAACTTGCTACCCATCCATCCACCCTCTAGACAGACATTTGGGGAGCCCTCCTTGTGCCAGGCAGGTTTGGGGAGCTGGGGTTTCAAAGATGAGCTCTTGAACAACAGAAGAGATATTAGCATCAGAAAGAGGCACCTCTGGTGACAACCACAACCCTGGCAAGGAGCACAGAGGCAGGGTCTCAGTTGACTGAGTATGTGCTGGAGGGATGCTCAGGTTGACATGTGAACCATTCCCAAGACCCTGAAAATTCCCAGCCTAACGGAACACACTTAGAAACCACGCCTGGTGCACTATAGGTGTTCAACAGATGCTTGCTGTTGAACAAACCAGAAAAGTACCCCCAAGGACAGAAATTATTTCAGCTCAGCCTTACAATGGGAAGGAAGGGGAAGCAAGAGAGGTCTCAGTAGCAAGAGAGGTCACACACACACACAGAGTCTCTCCTTTAGCAGCCAATCACCAGCCCACTGGTTCTGGTTTGGGCCAGGTGTGGAAGAGCCTTGGGAAGAAACCCCTTCCTTCTGCCGTACTTTGTGCGGCAGCTCCCAGCATTCCAGGGCTGCTGTAGCTGCACAGCCTGGGCCCTGGAGATCTATTCCCTACTGGAATGAAGTCTCCAGGGAACAACCCTGGCCAAGCCAGAGTCTTAGAGAGACAAACAGGCCCTACCTGGGCCGCAGAGGCAGAACCGTCCCACTTTATATTTTCCCTAGGATAATAACCTTAGTCCCTGGTACACCGAGCTGATCTCTTTGAACTCTCAGCAACTCTGCATGAACCCAGAGCAGTGCATGCAGTCGGGGCAGGTGGCTTCCTTGCCAACCCTTCCTTTTTCTACCACAACAAAATTGCCCCCCTGGGTCGTGGCCATCATGGTGGAGGAAAAGGAACACGGGCTGAGGAGTTGGGGGACAGGTTCTCGTTCTGCCTCTGGTTGGTCATAAAACTTCATTAAGCTTCAGTGTCTTCCTCAGCAAAACAGGCCTAAACACCCACCCTCATCTCCTCACCAACTGCTCTGGGAATGAGAGGAGACAAAAGGAAAGTTCTTGGAAAACTCAAAAAGTATTGCTTGAAGTTAAAGTATTGCAGTCTTTATAAAATAGATCTCAGTCTGAGAACAAAAGACATTCTACTTCGCTCCGGGTGACTACCTTCACCTCAGCTTTCCGTCAAACTCCTTCTGAGGGGACAGGCAGAAGACACATTAGACTGTTTAAAATACAAAACATGAAGATTAATGTCACCAGCCAAGGCCAAGGAAAAGTGCCTCTGACATTAACAATTCTAATGGGCTTCTTCCAGCAGCCCCTGACCTTGATTTCTGTCACAGTATTTTCTCTCTCCAGGCCCCGTGGGAAACAACTAATTTACCAGATGGTGTTGTCAGTGTGGGCTCCTGACCTCCTTGGAGTCTCCTCAGCCAAGGGCCCAGCCTTCTCGCATCTATCCCAACCTCTTGGAGTGGCTTGGAGTTCAGAGGATTTTTTCTTTTTTCCCCCGTTTGAAGCTGTTCGTTTAAATGCTGTGAGCATTCCGGCCTCCTTACACACACTGGATGGTGAGGCCCTGACTCTATTTCATGAATGCTCTCAATCAGAGTCACCAACTTTTGGGCACCAGGGACAGGTGCTCCTATGAGAATCTAAGGCCTGACGATCTGAGGTGGAGCTGAGGCTGCGACGCGCCAGGGAGCAGCTGCAAACACAGAGGAAGTGTCACTCGCTCGCCTCCTGCTGTGTGGCCCGGTTACCTGTCCACGGCCCGGGGGGCTGGGGACTGTGCTCTAAAGAATGGAGGAGGTAATCACCAGGCTCCAGTCCCCAGAAGCTGGGCAATCTGCAGGCGGCCTAGGCGGAGGGAGGGGCCGAGACTATCACATCAGGGAAGGGCCGTCTCCATGGAAAATGTGGGGTGGGTTTGCCACCACACCCTGTCCACAAAACGCCCCTCCCCTATACCCACGCCTGCATCTGAAATGCATTCTTGTCCTCTGGCCCTCTTTCCCCTAATCAGAATGGGAATACAAAGGCAAGTATCATGGCTTCTCGTTCTTATTTTTACCTCCAGTGGGGCTGGAGGTGGGCAGGGCCTGAAACTGTGCCTTTTCCTCCTTGGGAGGCAGTGTGGCATGCCGAGGAATGCCTGATCTGGGACTTGGATTCTGGGGTCTCGCTCTCCTCCTGCCACCCACCAGCTGTGTTTCTTGTTGTTGTTGTTGCTGTTTTGTTTGTTTTTTTTGGG
Source organism: Cynopterus sphinx (assembly GCA_030015415.1). Lineage (NCBI taxonomy): Eukaryota > Metazoa > Chordata > Mammalia > Chiroptera > Pteropodidae > Cynopterus > Cynopterus sphinx. The sequence goes on along the minus strand of CM057382.1, from coordinate 43,326,746 downwards.
GGGGGGGGCAAGCCTAGTGCTTCCCTTGCTCAAATGCAAAAATGGAGAGAACATTATAGTCTGTCCTTCATCAGGCGCAAGCACAGAGTGAGGATTGACCTAGACTGTGCATGTGAAAAGGTATTGTCAGTCCAGTGTCAGCACCTCCTAGACTGGTTCTGAGATGCCTGAGGAGATATTAGGACAGTTCTGGCCTCCCCCTAGGAGCCCCTCTGCCTTCCTTCCCCAGCCCACCCTTGCCCCAGTCACCCAGACCCTCATCTAGTCTGGTCTGGTTCCTTGCTGCAGGGGCACTGAGGCTCACTGAATCTAACATCTTTACCCCAAACTTTAGAGAAGCACCTCCCAAACATCTGAAGATGGGTAAATCAAGGGAAAAGCCAGCACTAGACCCACCTCCTGCCCCACTGCACCTCGGGGAAGCTCTCTTCCTAGAAGTATTAATGTAGAGGGGTTGAGAGAGTCAGGATATCACCATTTTTCAAATCCCCAATGAAATAAGGATCCAGGAGATGACCACCAGAGTCTGACAGGTGACAAGAGAGACCAGAGGATCTGTCATGCCCCCATGGAGCACACAGCACCAGCCCTGACTACTCAGCCAAAAACAGATCCGAATCGGACCAAGCCTCTGGCTCAGGAAGCACAAGGACTGCGGCACGGCCTGAGCTAAACCCAGGGGTGCAATTAGCAAGGTCCAGATGCACTACGCCCAGTAAGACAACTGGGTCACCTCAGCAAACAGTCTTCGGAAGAAGGAGGACTGTGCTAGCTGTAACACGACCTAAGGGCTACCTCAACCGAATGCAATTTGTGGATCTTGTGTGGATCCTGGTCCAACTGCGACTTTATGAGAGCATCTAAATGCTGACGAGGTATCGGGCGACGATGATGAGGAATTGACTGTTGTTTCAGGTGCGATGATGGTGTTACGGTGATCTTTTTTAAAAGATCCCCCTTCTTTCAGGCATGTGCTGAAATATTTACAGAAGAAATAACATGAGATATGGGGACTTGCTTCAAAATAACCCAGTGGGGCAGTGGACTGTGGGGGAAGGTAGAGGGGATTTCGATGAAATAAGCCTGGCCCTGACTGGTAATTCCTGACGCTGGGAGGTGGACAAACAAGGGCTCATGAGATTATTCTCCCTGCTTTGAACTGCTGTTTGAGATTTTCCAAAATAAATTTTTTAAAAAGTAAGTTTCTACCTTTCAACTCAATACCACTTTTAAGAATCAGCCCACAGAAATAGTCCACGTGGATGAAAGAGCAACATGCACTAGGAGAACAGGAAGCCATCTAAAGGGCCACATCTCTAGGAGCAGCACGCGACACGGGGGCACTTCTGCTTAACTCCGTATCACGCCGACATTAAATGCATTGAATAAAGGTTCTTCAACGAACGGGATAGAACATCATGAGCTGTAACTATTTATTAATTTGCATCTCCTCCTTCTACTAGACTCTGAACTCAGTGAAGCTTCATCCACTGGTCCATCCCCAGACAGGCAGGTGACCACTAAGCACGTGCTGGCTGAGCATGTCTTTAAACTGGTGAATGGCATCCAGGTGAACAAGCAGGGCAGCCTGCACACTCACGATTACACCAATGGAGAAAGTGTGTGCGAGTGCACAAAGGCCAGAAATGAAAAGGCGAATATGACAGCACTGCTGGGCTGCCAGCAGTCTGGGAGACGGGGCAGGTGTCTAAGGTCGTCTCTATAACAACAAACAAGCTACGCACGGTCCTCCTCCCTGTGTGGAAGCTTACCATGTAGATGAGAGGTATGCTTATTCTGAACCCTCCTTTCTGATCCACATAGAAGTGACCTCTAAACCCCTCCACTCCGCTCTGCTGAGGGCCCTGAATAGTTTTATTGCTGGAAGAAGCACAAACGCCAAGTTGCAGGAGCTGTTTCCTTAACTGCTTTTTATTAAAGAGTAAGTTGACTACTGGTCCTGGTTGGTGGGGGCCCAGAAAGGGAAACTCACTGACTAGGGACTCGGTGGGGGACGGGGGCTGAGTGGAGCAGGAAGCCGAGGAGTCACATGCTGTTGAGGGCTTCAGAATCCCAAGGCTGTGGACAGCTGGGAGGAAAACTTCAGATGAGCAGAATGCAAACTGGGCCTGGAATGTTCCTAGACAAACGAGCTAATGGGAGGGATAAACTCTGCTCGAGCCTGGTTTCAGGTCCATTTCCATTCAGAGGGTTCGGGGCGCCAACCAGGCAAACAAGTGTCACCTGCACACCCAGAGCGCAGGCCTGCTCTGAGCAGACAACTGGAAAGCCCCTGGGAACCTCCAGTTTGAAACCAGAGGGCAGGGGTTTAATGAGTAAACAGCCAGATACCAGGGATGAGACACAGCTGCCAATTTCCAGAGGGGTCAGTCCATCAGGAGGAAAAGGTAGAGGAAGCAGCTGCCTTCTGGAGCCTCAGCCCACTAGGGCAGCAGGGACTGAGACCTCAGGTCAGAGGCAATGTGCTCAGGGCAGGGGCTCGGGCTGGAAGTGAGGACCTTTGCCTCTCATCCCTTCTCTGCCAGCAGCTGAGGGACCTGGGCAACCCACTCTCCCACTCATCTGTAAAGAAAGGGGTCATGTGCTCTCTAAGTCCCTAGCACTAAATCTCTGAGTCTGTACAGGGGTCTTGAAGCTCAGAGGAACATCATGGGACACTGGCCCTACAATGATTGTGGGAACCTTCCCACGTGTTGAGCACTTACTGTGTGTGCATCAGCCAAGCTCCGTGCTTCTAGTCCCTCGTGTACTTCCCACACACAGCCCTGCCAGGGAAGTGGCAGGCGGAAACACAGTGGTCAGAGAAGGTAAGGACAGCACTGTCAGAACCCAGCTCCCTGCCACTCCCATATCCATGTTTCTGCCACCTATCAGCCTGGAACAACCTAAGCTGCTTCCTTCCCATCCACATAGGGATTGATGCTGGGCCACGTCAACCATAATAAAGTCCACACATACGTGCCGAGTTGGCCAAATGCCCCTTCTACTCGAGGCAGCTGGGACAGCTGAGATCACTGTGACCTCAGGCAGGACACTGACTCTGGTCCAGCCAGGACAGGCGAGAGCAGAATGATCTTGGAGGAGGCATTCTGCCTTTCTGCTTAAAGGAGACAGTGGCCTGGTTGCCAAAAGCTATGATTCCCAAATCCAGAGCCGTGACCAGTTTCACAGGTCCACAGGAGTTTAGAAATATAAAACTTTTCAAGGGCTGTCCTCTAGTCTGACATAATACCCACTCTACTTTTCTGGTACTAAAGGATCCCTTCTTTTATGAAATGCCAACCATATAGGTTTTCTAATTTTTGCTTCTTTCTTTCCTCCTTTCTTTAAAATGGACACATTTAACAAGGTTACACACTGGCAACCCAAGAAAGGACCTTCCTTTTTTTAAATTGGTCTGTGAAATCCCAAATGAGATTGAGGTCACTTTTAATTCTTTTTTTGTTTGTTTGTTTTCTAATGGTACTTCCAGGAGTTCATGATTAGATGACCTCTGAGATTAGTGTCCTTATAATAAGAAATACCAGAGAGCCCCACCCTCTTTCCCTCCCGTACTCTTTTTCTGTCCATACACACCCACGGAGGAAAGGCCGTGTGAGGACATAGTGAGAAGGCAGCTGTATGAGAGCCAGTATGAGAACCCTCACTAGAAATCAGCTATAACCTTGATCTTGAACTTTCCAGCCTCCAGAATGGTGAGAAAATGAATTCCTGTTGTTTAAGCCATGCAGCCTGTGGTATTTTGTTATGCCAGCCCAAGCTGACAATATACTTGTGAAAACTTCTCTTCCTCTTTATGCTTCAGTCTCATTGTAAAAGTGAGAGGGTAACATGCTATGAAGCCAACATTACCCACACACCAACCAGAGACATCATAAGGAAAAAAAGTACAGATCAATAGCTCTTACGAGTCTGATGCAAAAATCTTCAACAAGCCAAATGCAGAAATATATAAAGATCGTTCATCCTGACCAAGTAGGATTTAACCCAAGAACCTAAGGTTAGTTTAAAATCCAAAAATCAATTAACATAATAACTATACCAAGAGAATAAAAGGCAAAACCTATATAATCATCTCAATAGACATAGAAAAAAACACTTAAAAACATTTAACATTTACTCATGAAAAAAATAAACTAGGAATGGAAGATAACTTCCTCTACCTGACAAAGGCTATCTATGAAAAACCCACAGCTAGCATCATGCTTAATGGTGAAAGACTGAAAGCTTTCTCCCAAAGGCCCGAAACAAGACAAGGATGTCTGCTCTTGTCACTCCTCACTTCTGTTCAACATTGCACTCGGAGATCTTGCTGGGGCAATTAGACAAGAAAAATAAATAAAAAGCATCCATACTAGAAAGGAAGAAATAAGTCTATCTCTATTTGTAGATGACGTGATCTTATATATAAAAAGTTCTGAGGAAGTCACAAAAACAAAAAAGGATTAGAGCTATTTAACAAGTTTAGCAAGACTGCAAGACAGAAGACCAATACATAACCATCAATTGTATTTCTATACAGTAGCAATGAACAAGCTAACAAGTGAAATAAGAATCAATTCCACTTATAATAGCATAAATATAACAAAATGAGAATAAAGCTAACAGAAGAAGTGTAAGACTTACACTCTGGAAACTATAAAACATCCTGTGAGAGATTAAAGAATACCTAAATAAATGAAAAGCCATCATATATTCATTGATCAGAAGAGTGACTGTTGTTAAGATGGCAGTCCTCCCCCAATTTATTTACACGTGCAAAGCAATCCCTATGAAATCTCAGCTAGCTTGTCCGCAGAAATGGACAAGTGTGGTACCCAGCCAGAAGCATCCGCATTATCTAGGAGCCTGCTAGACACCCAGACCTACAGAATCAAAAACCCAGGATCCAGCAACTTGCCTTTAATACGTCTCCAGGAGATCCTGAAGCTCACTAAAGTGGGGGACCCCCGCTTATAGCCCGCAGTTTTCAAACTTGACTGTACACTGGAATCACGTAGGGAACGTTAAAAAAAAAAAGACCGATGACCTGGCCCCCAGCAGACATACTGGATCAGGGTCTCTGAGGATGGAGCTCAGGCATGAGTGTTTGAAGCTCCCAGTGCATCTATTGTGCAGCCAGGCAAGAAGGACTGGCTTAGAGGGTTTCCCAAGCCCCTCTGCAGTCAGCCAGCATCTCTGAGAGTTTGCCTCTCAGCTCACAGGGGCCACCTGGTGGCTACGCTGGGGATGACTCGACATCGTGCCACTGCTCCACCACCACGCCGCCCCCCTGCCGCGGCCACTACACCATCAGGATCCCCATCCTCCCACTGCAAAGGTCAGCACCATCCTGGCCTTGGGAATGGGGCTGGTGGGCCTGGTGGGGAGAGCGTGAGGGCCCTCCCTTGGCTCTGCTTCCTCCCTCTTCATTAGAACATTCTACACCCCAAAGGCAACCAGAGCAACCACGGCAGAATGTAGGCCCAACCACACCCCCCTTTCCTGACTCCTGCCACCCTTCCCTCATCGCTGACAGCTCCCAACGCAACTGTGTTTGTGATCACAAAAGCACCGTCACTGTCTCTAGCTCCCTTTACACCTTTCAGCCTCCTGGCCTTAGTCCATGCAGTCTCTCCGATCTGAAGTGCCTTCCTGGGCTCTCATTGTGTTGGGATTGTTCAAACTTAGCTCTGTGGGACCCCTCCTCTCTCCCCATAGCTCATATCCTTTCAATACCCCATGTCCTTGTCTGCCTCACAAAGGACAGCCACAGCTGCAGAGCTCAGAGGAGGGGTGGCCTGTCAGCTTTGGGTGCAGGGGTGGGGGTGGGGTGGATACCTAGAATGCCTGAGGATGCTTAAGGGCTAGCAGGACTAGAAGGAAGGGGATGCAGGGAAGGGGACTCTAACAGACTGTGGCCAGTGTGCGGTAGGGGACTTATGATGCTTTGAAGCAAAGTTAGACATCCCTTTTCAACTACGTGGGCCTCCAGCTATAGCGAGAACTGGAAGCCTCAGTGCTCTGCCCTCTGTATCCTCTGAAAGCAGTGCACTTTTGTAGTCCATTGCTGCCATCTGGCAGCATACAAGACCACTCTGAGTGGGACCCAAAGGTAATTCAAAAGAGGATAAAATCCAGCTGCGGACCCTGGGGAAAATGAGTGCATCTTCTAGAGTTCAGCAAAGTCCGTTTTCTAAACACCTTAACCACCCTTCCTATCTCACATTTGACAGCCCTTCTAACTGACATCTGACCTTGGGTGTAGCCTGACCCCAGATGCCCTGCCTCCAGGCAAGCACCCAGCCTGTTGCCCCAATCACAGTCTTAAGCAAAGGTTGGCCTGGATCAGCCATTTCACCAAGGCCTGCCTGGGTTCAGGGAGAGCATGGGCCTGGCTTGAAGCAGCCCCTTCTCTGCAGGGGCCACAGGCAAAAGCTGTCTTTGGGAATGAGTGGCCAGCAGCAGAAAACAAAAGGTTGGCACCTATGGGGTGTTCACTCACTTCAAGCACAGTGTTCTTGAAGCGCCCGTCCTCCCCACCCCGGCCCCTTCCTGTTCCAGTAACCTCCTTTGCTCCAACATCAACCTAATTAACCAGGCCAGAGAAGCGCAGAATCAGGCAGGTTAGTGTGCTCCACACGGAGCCCAGAGGCCACAAAATCTAATGCTTGGCAGGTTACATGGCTGGGTCAGGAGGGCTACATGTGGCAGAATGGTGGAGACCATGGCTGACGAGAGGGCACATTTTACTAGATAGGCTGAAAATCTGAATTTTTACATAAAATCTGGACTTTTATGGAAACCTGATTTTTATCATCGAATGCTCAGTCCCTGCGCAGCATCAGCTGTTGAACCACTGAACTGTTGCCCTGCCATTCATTAAACACACTCTCCAGGACCACAGAGTGGCCCCACCTACCAGCTGGCTCCTGCCCAGGATCTCCAAGCTCCCCATGACAGAAACTGGAGGGTTAAAGCCTGGCACAGGGATCTAGGACAGTTTCCACACTGACTGGTCACATCCTGGATGGGTCCCAGGGCCACAGCAGCTCTTAAATGTTCTGAACATCACCTCTGCGCACAACCCACCCTGCACTCCAGAGCCATGCCAGAGAGAGTTGGGGTTGGATGTGTTTCCATTTCAGGGATCACCTCCACTTCCAGAAGGTGAAGAAATGACCAAGAGCCCTTGATGGTCCCCGGGACCCCCAGCCACCTCACACCCACGGTGGCCACACCCTGGGCTGTCCACCTGGATCAGGGGTGGGGCTCACCTGCCGGTAGGTGCAGATGATGATTTCCCGCAGATGGTAGTGCATGGGCGTCATGGTCTCACTGACTGTGTCCAGAGCTGCGTCCACCTCTTTCTTCACACGGTGCCCATCGGGCAGCAGCTGCACCACCTTCATCACCACCTGGGGCCAGAGGAGTGGGGCTGAGCAGAGAGAATACCAAGGTGGGCAGGTGGGGCCTCAGGGAGAGTCTCACCCCACACCAAGGGCCTCACTGTTCTCAAGGCCCAGGCCCTAACCACAGAGCCCTGCCTGCCCTCGGGCTGGGGAACAAGGGGGTTCCTGGATATCTGAGGCTGGGGTTCCTGAGGTGTTTGCTTTTGAAAAGGTAGAAACCTTGCTTCAAACAGAACCTATCGAGAACTCTACAAAACAGACAGTTGTGTAACTAGGGCTGGTGGGGTGAGGTAGGGTGTATGATGAGCCTAAGTAGGGGCCCTGCTGGCTCTAATTTCACCCCACAGCAGCCCCCAGGCACTCCGGGGACATCCAGCTTTGGGGAACCTAGTGTGGCCACCACTCACCTGATATAAGGCCCCTTTATTCCTGGGAATTCAGGTCTGTGAAGGTCGCTCTGTGGGGCAGGCCTCTTCCCCCATTGTTCCTCTCAACCATTCCCTGTGGATCCCCCCTACTAATCTCTCTACCCTGTAACCCCAAGGTCAGCACCAAGGCAGGCCCCATCCCCTCTCATCTCCACTGCAGCAGCCCCACCTCCTCCCTGGGAGCCAGAAAGGGCTTCATGAGAATACAAATGTGAGCCAAGTCCCATTTGTAGAATCCCTGGCTTCAACCTCTTTATGGCTCCCTTGCACTCAACATATATCTGACTCCCAGGTCTACAAGGCCCCACACTGCCTGACCCCACCTGCCTCCTGCCTCATTCATAATCCTCCCCTCAGGACAATGCCTTCCTGGAGCCCCTCAGTGTACCCCCAACACCCTGCACAGTCCTTTCATAGTCCCACAGTCAAGGGCACCTGCTCGTCCACCCATGTGCTCACTTGTTTCGCATCCACTTCCCACCAGATGAGAAGCTCCCTGACCACTGAGTAGCACCCCGTGGACAGCTGCTAAATGAACAAAAGGCCAGAAGCCCGACCTAATGCTTCTCTCAATCTGGACGCTGCCTACACACACAGCCCACTGTCTCCTCCTCCACAGGTGGGTCAGCAGCGGGACTATCCTGAAGAGGGGGCTCTCCTGTCCTCCAGTGCTTCTCAGAAAGGACCCACCCAGGGCTGGCACACCAGCAGGAGTGGAGTTACAGCCTAGCGGGAAGAGAGGACCCAGAGCCTGGGAGGACTCAGCTAACGTGGCTCAGGCCATGGGGAGAGGCTGCAGCCCAGCCAACACCCTGGACCTGGGATCTGGACCAACACCAAGCTTGAGAGGAGGGCAGACTACAGATGGGTCCCCAGGGAGGCACAAGGTTAGAACTATGTCCCACAGGGAACTCCCCAGGCAAAAAGTTGCAGGTTTTTCAAACTCAATGAACTGAATTCCTAGCCTCTCCCCTAATTGCTTTCCCCCGTGAATTCTCCACCTCCTTGGCTATCATCCACAGCCAGAAACCCAAAGGTCATCCTGGGTACCCTCTTAACCCCATGGCCAGTGGTCCCCAAGACCTACCAATGGGAACTGGACCTCTCCTTCCTGCCAAGTGGCCCCCTCCTCACTCAGGCCCTGTCTCTCCTCTCCACTCCCTCCTCCACACTATGGGCCCCACAGAATGAAAGTCTGATCACAGCTCTTCTGCCTCTCTGCTGGCCTCAAGGTTAAGGTCAAATACATAGTATGACCCTCCAGGGTCTTCACAATGTAGGTCCCCCCACCTAGAGGCCAATTCCTTTAATTCTGGCCAATCATAGCCTTAAACAGCTCCTGGCCTTTCCAGACTTCTGACTTTGCACACTTGATCTCCTCTGCACACGTCTCCCTCTCACCCAGTGGACTCATTCATCTCTCTAAAATGCACTCAAATATCACCTCCTCCATGAAGCCCCTCCTGGGCTCCCCTGCTGGGTTTCCCCAGCTGCACCCTCAGCCCTCAGAACCGAGGTCTATTCCAGGACTCTTCACAAGCTATTGGATGTTCCCCCCTGGACTGGGGAATATACAAAAAATTCCTAAAACTCAAAAATAAAACAATCCAAATCAAAAATGGGCCAAGAACTTAACAGACATTTCTCCAAGAACATACACGAATGGCTAAATAGCACGTGAAAAGATGCTCAACATCATTAGTCATTAGGGAAATGCAAATCAAAACACACTGAGATGCCAATTCATAACCAGTAGAATAGCTATTCTTTAAAAAAAAAACTACTAGAAGTGTTGGCAAGGAAGTCGAGAAACTGGAACACTTGTGGCTTGCTGGTAGAAACAGACAATGGTGCAGCTACTGTGAAAAACAATATGGCAGTTCCTCAAAAGTTAAATATGGAATTACCATACGATCCAGCAACTCCACCTATGGAACTGAAAGTAGAGACCTGAGCAGATTATTTGTACACTGATGTTCACAGCAGCACTCCTCACAGCTGGAAGGCGAAAATAACCCAAGTGTCCACCAGCAGATGAATGCAGTGTGTGTGTGTGTGTGTGTGTGTGTACATAGACACACACACAGATATGTATACATAAGAGAACACCGTTCAGTCTTTGTAAAGAATGAAATTCTAATACATGCTTACCATGGATGAACCTCGAAGATATTACCTTAAGTGAAATATACCAAATACAAAAGAACAAGTATTTATTATAAGTGCTATGTTGTGTGATGCTACTTATATGTAGTATGTAGAATAGCCAAATTCACACAGATAGAAAATAGAACAGTGGTTGTCAGAGCCTAAAGGGAGGAGGGAATGGGAAGTTATTGGTTAAGGGGTACAACCAGTTTGGGAGGATGAAAACGTTCTGGAGACGGGTAGTGGTGATGGTTGTACAACAGTGAGAATGTACTCAATGCCGCAGAACTGTACCCTTAAAAATAGTTAAAACGGTAAATTTTATGCTATGTATATTTTACCACGATATAAAAGAAAAGAATCAGCAAAGCAGCCAGGAGAAGGAAGAGAGAAGAAGTCCATGGGAAGAGAACAGCATATGCAAAGGCCTGGAAGCTGAAAGAGCTCGGTGAGTCTGAGGACCTGCATGACAGCTGGGGCAGCAGGAGAGCAAGGAGGGGCACAAGGTGAGGCGGGCCAGGTAGGCGGGAGCCAACCACAACACTGCCACTAGGCAGATAAGTGCCGACTCTGAGTTCTCCATTCCCCGTCTGTAAGGGGAAGACTTTGCCACCTACTTGCAAGGTGTCTGGGAAGACACGTGGCAAGCACGCAATACATGGGTGGCTAATTCAGAAATGTTATTCTGTCCGGCCAGGGCCCTACTGAGATGGGGGTGCAGGGAAGGCAGGCCAGGGCCCTGCTCCAAGATCACCAACCATAGCCAGGTCCCAGCTGCCCATGAGGGGACCGTCAATGCTATCCAGATAGACTGGTGGCCAGTGGACTTCCCCAAGCTACACAGTATCCCAGTAGCAGGGCTAGGCAGGATGAAAGGGGTCTAGGCCCCCCATCTCCAATGGTCATCCGCCAGGACACCAGAGCCCAGCCACCCCATGCCTTGCTTTGCTCACCTGTAAAATGGGAACAGAGAAGCGTTGATGTGATGAGGTAGAAGAAGGCAACAGCACTGAGGACAGCTTAGAGATTCCCCCAGACCTGCCAGCAAGACTTGCCCTCTCCCCTCCCCCAGGTGTCCCCTGGGGACCCCACTGGGCGTGCTCACCTCAAACTCCCCCATGGTGAACTTGGCATCAGGCACGCTCACGAGCTCCTCCTCGCCCACCTCGGGGAAGCCCTGAGAGAGGACAACTGCTGGGATGGGGAGCACGCCTCCCCAGGCTGCACCTCCCCCTCATGCCAGGAGCCCCTTGCCAGGGTTCTGCCAGCCCCATTTGCCCTCTGCCCAGGACCGATGAAAGGAAACTCGGAGACCACCCGGGCATGATTTCTAGCCCCCTCACCCTCCTGGCACTGCCAGTGTCCCCGGGGACCGAGCACCCACTCTGCCTGGGCAGACCCCCGTCCTCGCACAAGACACCTCACGTACTCTGATGTGCCAGAAGGCGAGCACAGCCACCACCATGGCGGTCGTGGTTCGGCCCTGGCCACTGAGGCAGCTGAACACGAAGCCAGTGCCCGCATCCTCAGCAAGGGCAGCCCGCAGGACCTCGAGCAGCCGGTCGAAATCCTAGGTGGGAGACCAAGGTCTGAGTCAGTGGGTGCTCCTGGCTGCACCGGCTCCTGATGCGGCTCACCCCACCAAGGGAGTGCTCGCCCCGTGCCAGGCTCTGTGCCAGGCTCACCTCGGCTCACTGCGGACACACAAGACCAGATGTGTGCACAGTGTGGCGACCCCAGGACACTTGAGCAGAGACACGCACACCCCTGGGGCTCCCGTTGCCACCGCGCACCAGGCGGAACAAGCGCGTGCATGTGCACTCCCCTGTGCTGCGCCCCAGGCTATCCCTGGGCCCCCTTTCTCTACTGCCAGCTAGAGGTGGGCCCCCCCTGAGGGTAGTCTCCCCGCGCAGCGGCGGCCACTGCCGTGCAGCCACGAGGGGGCAGCAGACGACAGGCCACCAGACCCTCAGAGCACAGGGAGGCGGGAAGTCGGAGCTCGCTCCCACCCAGCGCCGGGAACACACACAGCACAGGCCCTGCACGCACCCTGCACAGGCCCAGACACGTCACCCCAACAACCGACATATCACACAGGCCCGCGACTCACACGTGCCACACACCAAGCACAAAGAGCACCCACAACACCTCCCTGCACAAACCCCAAACACATACTAGACCACACAACTCCCCCAAAGACACGTTCTCAGTACTGTCCCCCCGACAGGATATACATCACAGACACCATAAAAAGACATGCACCGCACACAGACACACTCCCCAACAACACCCACACCCACTCCAAACAGTCCCACAACGGACGCACACATACCACAAACGCCACACACGCCCCACCCCATACACACCTACAATACCTAATGAACACACATCTGTACACACACACACACCACACACGTGCAAACACCACGCTTGGAAGGGATGTGGATAAACCACCTGGGCCAAAGCTGAACCCTTGTGGAACAAGCTCCCAGCTCCTTAGCAGAGCTGGGTCACAGCCAAGACCCAGGCTGGGGAGCAGAGGGGCTCCTCCTTCTCCCAAGGCCTCGCCTGCCTGGCCCCCTCACCTCCTCACAGGGCGCACAGAAGTCTGGCACGGGGATGCGGTGGTAGGTAAGGCCAGGGTAGGCCCCACGGTGCTGGCTGAAGACCTCCCGCGTGGTGAGGCATGTCTGGAAGCTGTGGGTCTGTGGGCCCCCCGCTCCCGGGGGAGGCACGCTCAGGTGGGCCTTCAGCTGGGTCTCCAGGTTCTAGGGGAGGGTGGGACAGAGGGCACAGCCTGCTGAGGCAACCTCCAAGCCAGCCCTGAAAGACCAGAGCCCGCTATGGCCAGGGCCAGTCCTGGCTTCCAGGCACATGCCTGCCCCTTCCTGAGCCTCAGGGGTCACAACCAGACCCAGAGTCAGGCAGGTGGCCGCAATCAGCCGCTCTCTGAGTCTGTTCCCCTTGGAGCTTCAGTGTTTCCACCTGTACCACAGGAATACAAGACCTTCTAAAGACCCTCCCAGGCCGGTTCCCCAGAAGGCCTCCAAGACAGGGGTATGTAGGAGGCAGAAGGGCCTCACCTCCAGTTGGTCAGCGGTCATGCGAGGCCCAGGCTGCCGCAGGCTGTGGGTGTGCCCATCACACTCCAGTACAGCCTCCTCCCTCAGGTTGACCCAAACAACCTGCCGCAGCTTCCTCTTGGCATCCGTTAGGTAGGCCAAGATACTCCCCAGAGCCTGGGGGGACAGGAGAAAGGTTGGCCAAAAAGCTCAACCCCCACCCCACCACCACCACAATAGTGGACCCAGGCCCCCTGGGTTGGTCACCTTGGCACTGGGCTGGGCTGTGCCATAGATGGGCATTCGGGACACCCTCCGGAAGTTGGCCACATCCATCTCTCTGACGGTGCTGAGTGCATCTAGGGAGATGAGATCGTCCACCCCCTGTGGGGAGAGCAGCAAGCCTGGGACCCACAGCAGTCCCTGAGAGGTTCAGAGCCAGCCTGAGGGAAGCAAAGGAGGGGCAGGACCACACTTCGCAGTTTGGAGAGCACTTCTGTACACTCGGAGCTTCGTCACTGCCCCGGCAAGAAGAGCGATGGTGCCCACTCTCTAGATGAGGAAACTGAGGCTCAAAGGTGAGAAGCCGGTGGCAAAAACACTAGAACCAGGTCTCCTGACTCCCTGCCCAAGAACACTTGGGTTTGAGACTGAGGAGAGGGGACTAGAACAGTGGCCAAAGCTATACCTGCTCCTCTGCCTCCTGTGAGGACAACCCAACCCCACAGGAATCAAGGGCCAGCCCCCACACATCCCCACTTCCCCAGCCAGCCAGCCGTACTCACCAGGAAGCCCTTGGAGATGAAGTCCCCAGGAGCCACAGGCCGCGCTGAGCTCAGTGTCACAGGCAAGCGGTACAGCTCAGGATGGGCACACAGCCAGCGGCTAAAACTGAGGGCAAAGGCCAGCGGGTACTGCAGCCCAAGGCAGAGAGAGACAGGGTTTCAGGGGCACAGTGTCATCCTGACCTCACCCTGTCTGCCCTGTGGTGGGGGAGCCCCCAGAGACATCCATGATAGCCCTGGGCAGGGATAAGAAGGTGGGAAGCAAGGACCAGGATGTCTGAAGCAAGATCCTTCTGGACCCCGATGCCCTGGCTACCGGTGACTAGGTCCCAGTGAAGAGAGGTGGGTCCCACTTTGCTCAGACTGGCAGAGACCACCCCTCTATCTGCCTCCCCCACACCCAAGTTCCTCGAGAACCAACACACACGTCCCCACTCTCCTCCCCAGCTCCACAGAAATCCCTCATGACCCCACGCCTGTCTCTGCGGTGGGAGGCTGGAGGGGTTCCGGGAGAAGGGGCATGGGCCCACTCCTCCCCCAGCCCCACCTGCTCATGGAGATAGTAGTTAAACAGGATCAGGTAGAAGTACCGCTCCAGGCTCCACAGCGCCCTCTGCCAGACACGGTGCCGCCCGCCACTTCCCTGGGAGAAGGGGAAAGGGAGAGGGCAGGGATGGAAAGATGCGGCTGCTGTGGTCACCCAGGCCCCACCCCAGGAAGGGCAGGAGTTAGGCCTGAGAATCCCCAGAAGACAATCCTCCCCTCTTCACAACGCAGGTCTGCTGGGCTGAAAGCCTTCCAAGCATCTAACTCTACCCCATTTGTAACTCATGGTGCAGGGAGAGCTGTGGCGACTATTTAGCAAGTACTACAGTCCTTGGTGTAGGGGTGGCCTCCCCCACAGGCTCTGAGCCCAGAGACAGGCTGGGGCTCCCCACTTTGCTCCAACACCATCCACCATGCAGGGTGGCACAGCCTCTGTGTTTAAGCGGCAAGTATATCACCACCCTCCCCTGAGCCAGAGGACCTCACTTCCCTGGCCTGAGACCCTCCCAGCAAGAAAAAAAAAAAAAAAAGACTCTCACGACAGTGCTCCAACGGGCTGTAATTGTTACCACTACTTTACGGGGGGAAACTGGGATTCAGAGAAGTGAGGTGACTTGCTCAAAGTCACACCGCTGATGGCAAACAGAGCTGGGTCCCCAAACAAGTGTGTTGACCTCAGCCCAGGACTCTCTGAGGGAGGCTGGCTTGTCAGAGAGGAGATTAGTCCCTAGCATCCCTCTCTCGGCTTTGGGTGTCAGGGTTCTCCTGCTGGGTCAGTACCACCCTCCAGAGGGCAAAGCAGATCGATATAGGCTCGAAGGAAAGGTCATGCCCTTTGATGAAGCTTAATTCCATCTTTAGGAATCCAGGTCAGCAAACTTTTATATCTATAAAAGGCCAGACAGTAAGTATTTGGGTTTGCAGCCTGCATGGTCTCTGTTTCAGCTGTTCAACTCGGCCACTGCAGCAGCATAAGAGAGGCATAGACAGCACATAAAAGAATGGGCAAGACCATGTCCCAATAAAAGTTATTTACAAAAACAGGTGCTGGGCTGGATTTGGCTGATGGGCTCTAGTGTGCCAGCCCTTAAGCTAGACTAAGAGAAAAGATACTAAAAGCATAAAAGGTCATTTTCATGAAGCTGCTCATCATAAAATGCTTACACTGATGAGGAACTAGAAGTGACTCAAGGGGCCTGTTTAGTAAATCATGACAGATGACATGCCAGGGACACCGGCTCTCCGTCAGGCCCCCTTCCAAGTGCTTTATGGATCTCATCTGACCTATTCCTCACAACCATCCTCTGGGGTCATCATCATTAGTGGCCCCATTTTGCATGTGGGGAAACTTGAGGGATAGAGCAACTAAGCAGGCTGCTCATATCCCACGCCCATGCTCCTAACCTATCAGGCCAGTGATGGCTAAACCACACAATGGGCTTAAGTTACAAACCAGAAAAAAACTCAGTGACGGCAACCAGGTATGGACATGGAAAAGCAAGCATGATGCAAATCACATGCTGGGACAACCTCCACGAGAACATCATAAAATGAAAAATGAAGGAAGCCAGCCCCAAGTGCTCAAAGCAGCTGTGCTGGGATTATGGGTGATTTTTTTCCTTCTCTAATTTCTCAATTTTCCATGTATGACATTGCTTTTAGAAGATGTTTTTAAGGTTTTAAAGAATAAGAAGGCTCTGCAGGCTTTAGATTCTCTCCATGCACTGTGAGCAAACACTGTCAAGCCAACCTCCTCTCCCCAGATCATGGGGACAGCCCTGCTGAAACAGCCCAAAACCCATTGCTCTTCCAGAAGCAGTGAGCTGGACCAAGCCCTGGCCTTCCCAAAGAAATATCATGGGATTTATTTTCAAGGCAAGCCATGAGCGGCCTGGGAAATATCTGGATCCAGAGGCACCCAGCAGCCCGTCGGCAGCCCCTTCCTCTGTCCTGTTTATTCTGCAGTGAGGGGACCTGGTCAAGGAAAGTGAACTTCCCCTTTTCCTCATCCATCCTTCCTGCATGCCCAGCTCCCCTATCTCCCCTTCCTCTGAAAGCCACTCTTGTGGGAGAAACAACCAGGAAAAGTCAATCTGAAAGAAGGCAGTCAACAGGCTTAACAAACGAGGCAGCAAGGTTTATGCATGAGCAGAAGCTCTCCACACCTCACCTGGTCTGGGCTCTCCAGCTGGACGCCTTCCAGCTTCCTTTGGTTTTCTAAGACTACTTCCTTTAGGTCATGCAACTCAGCACAGGCAGTGATGGCTCTGTCCACCTGGTACCAAGGACCAAGGCAGGGAAGATGGGACAGCAGCAGGAAGGGAGCAGAGCCAAGGAAATATAAGATGGGGGAGAGAGAAGAGAGGAGAGAGACAGAATGATTAGCTGAGAAGGAGGGCGGTGGGTATAAGAGAAGAAAAAGACTCCACCAGCGAGGGGAGTCCTCTGGCCCTGCCCCAGCTCCTTGTTCGGCCCCCTTGCTTACCTCCTCCACCATCTTCCTTCCCTGGGGCACAGCATGGAGAAAGCTCTGGATCACCTGGAGTTGCTCCATGGGCAGTGGCTTGGTCTTCAGGGAAACAGCCCTGACAAGGGAGGACACAGTAGCATAAGCAGCACTCCCATAGGCCTCGAGGCCGGCCCTGCTGTTGACGCTCTCCCATTTACACAGCAATTGAGAGGCACCAGACTATAGGTTCCAAGTCTTCCTCTCAAATCAGGTTGGGGGAAGCAAGAGGCATTTTCCCCACTGGGGAAACTAAGGCCCAGAAAAGTCAAGAGACTTTCTCCAGGTCACCCAGCCAGTCTATGACAAACCAGAAAATGAACCCGAGATGCCTCATTTTCAGGTCTAGCTCTGAGCTCCTGAGGTGTCCCCAGCATACCGGGGCAGCCTCTTGAGGAACCAGGTCCCATGCCACTCACTCGGGCCTGGAGGCAGACCCACTGCGGTGAAACAGGATGAGAGTACCCAGGACCATGCCCAGGTTGGTCCTGCCCAAGCCTGTCTGGCAGCTGAAGAGGAGAGTCGGGGGAGACCCATGGGTATCACGGAGCAGCAGCAGGCTGGAAGTTTCCTGGGAAAATAACCATGAATATCATGTAATAACACGACCCAGACATCCCCTGGCTAAGGACCAAATAGGGGTAGCGGGTTAGGACACAGGCCCACCCCACCCCACAGCCTGTGGCAAGATGGGGACAAACAGGCGGCTCAGCCTTTTTCACAAAACCCCAAAACCCAGTCTGCTCTACCTGCCCCCTGCTCCACCTTCCCCCAGGTTGTGCAGGCCCTGCCTCCTCCCCAGACCCTGGAGATCAAGGAGCTGTCTCTGAAAGTGAGAACTACTCAGAGGGAACAAGGCCATATCTAACAGCCACATAAGATATTAATTAAGTAAGGTGACCCCCTGAAGGGGTCGGAAGAGAAATACCACCAGGACTCAGCAAGTGCCAGTGGAAGAGTCTAGAGGGTAAGAATTTTTAGCTCCAATAAAGAAATGAGGAACTTGAGGTCTAGCGAGTTAAGAAATTGTCCAAGATCACACAGCAAGTTAGCAGCCTGATCAGGGCCCAAGTCTAGTACTCCAGTGGTGGGCTGTGTCATCAGAGGATGTGCAAATACCCATCCACACGCAACTCCACCCTACACGTGAACACACACCACACACAAGATATACGCAGATGTGTACACACACAACAGCCCACACACGCACACATACCCGACATACTCAACACCATCCACAACACAGAATAAGGACTTCTTCTGAGGAAATCCAGAGGCCACACCCTGGGCATCTCCATGGAGACAGGGCCTAGGCACAGACCCACTCTCCAGGCCCTTGCCCCACTCTCCATGTTCTCACCCCCACTTACCCGGATGACACTGACAAAGGCATCAAACTGGGCTTCTAGTGGGGCCCCTTGCTCAGGCAGGGGCAGGCGGTGGTACCTGCCAGGTGAGGGGGAGCAGCCTATCAGGCAGAACACATACCCTGGGCATCCTCCTCCCCCTGCATTCCCGTGGGATATAGGCACGGACAACTCAGCCCCACCTGCAGATGGTGAGACTGAGGCCACAGTGAAGGGCCCAGAGAGCAACACGCCCAACACCCTGGGGTCCTGTGCAGAACTGGCCCTTGGTACCGGTAGGTGGGTTGCAGGAAGAGGGGCCGCTTGTACACCTCCTCAGTCACGTGAACATCATCCTTGCCCCGGATGGCCACAGTGTGGGGCTCCCCACGAAGGTCCTCGGTATTGTGGTACACCTGGTATGTGTTCTCACTTAGCTGGGCAAAGTCGTGAATCTACATGGAGGTGTGAGGGCCAGAGAGCCATGATGGACCTTCAGGTCGTTTCCGGCCTTCCTGGCTGAGCTCTGGAGTGGCCAGGCCACACAGAGACCACAGACAGGCTGCTTTTCCCCCAGGGGGGAACTACACGGCCAGGGATGCTCTCTATACCCTGGGTGTCCTGAGGGTAGCCACCCATACACCAGGGTCAGGTAGAAAGGGCTCTGCCCAGTGGGCAGCAGGAATTAGCTAAGCCACCAGGCTGAAGGACAGGATGAGCCTCGGTCATCTGGGAGCTAGAGAGGGAGACGCAGAGATGACCAGTGGCCAATGTGGCTTCAGCTCCTGCCCGTGAAAGTCTCTGGTGGGGGCACTGTGACCACCCACACTCTATTTACACATCTCTGTGATGTGTCAACAGCCTCAGAGACCTTGACAAACTTTGTGGAGGAGGAGGACAGAGGAACCTCAGAAACAAAGGCCCATGAGAGAAGTGATTCACCTCAGGCCTCACAGCTCATGAAGGGCTGAATGAGCTTCAGTCTTGGACTCTAGTCTAGTGCTCTTTTCACTCCACCAGAACTCTTTCTAAATAGGAATGCTGAATGCCAAGGGGAAAAGCAGGGTGGAAAAGGAGCAGAGGCAAACAGAGCCAGAAATAGGAAGCCCTTCCTCTGGCTGCCTAAGAGCAGGCCTCGTCGCCAGCCACTCGTCCAAGCGGGACAGCAAAGCGGACGAGTGTGGGCTGGTGAGAGCCACGCTGGGCTGCGGGCTGGGGTCTCAACTCAGCTGTGGAGGCCTGCCAGGGAGAGAGCCGCTCATCCATACCAGTGGCCCTCACCTCTTTCCGGATGGCCAGCTCTAAGCTCTCTGCCTGGACCCCAGGTCCAAGGCCCTGGAGGTTCTCGTGAAGGTTCTGCTTGTCTCGAGGTGTGTAGGGCACGAAGTCCTCGTCGGCACGCAGAAACAGCACAGGCTCCTCCCGCACACAGAAGATGATGCACTCCTGCCAGGAGCCCGAGGAGGAAGGACGCCATCACCGCTATGGGACATGGACATCCGCTCCACTGCTCCCCTCCAGTCCTTTGAGCAGGCTGTTCTCCCTCCTGAAGGGCCCATCATCCCATCCTGTCCCTGCAACCTGAATCTTACCCAAGAAACAAAGCTCAGCCCAAACGCTACCTGTTCTTGACCCTCTCTCCTCTTAAGTCCTTCCTCTGCAGGTGTTAATTCCTGCTTTGCAGTAACATGATCGTGAAAACATCTTTTCTCCCTTCGTGGACTACAGATTCCTCGCAGGCAGAATCACATCCTGGTCATGTTCACATCCCCACAATTCCTAGCATGGAGCCCTGGATAAGTCAAGTGCTTGAAAAGCATCAGCTGAAGAAATGAACACCCATTACCACCATACAAGCATTCGTTCACTGTGCATGGTACAGACTAAGGGAGATACGTGGGCAGACCCCACCCTGGAGGAGCCTGCAGGAAAGCTGAGGAAATGGGATTTGCACAGCTTCCACCCCAAACCCCACTCTGATTCACTCAAAGACTCTCCATCTTAACTGCAGGTCAAATCAGACACCGAGAGCCCACGGTGAGCCTGAAATCACAGTGGGCCCTCAGCCTCTGTCCTGGAGACACTCAAAACCCCACCAGGAGAAAGGAGTCATTCAAAAGCAGCCACCTGTCTGGGAGTCCAGCTGTCTGGGTTTGGGTCCTGGGACAACACTCACGAGCTATGCCACTTGTCTTCTCTGAGCCTGTTTCCTCCTCTATAAAAGAGGAGAATAACTGCCCCACCCTCGTAGGGTTGACGTGAAGATATAAGCATTAGCTGCGATCATCATCTCAGAGCTCTCTCATCGTGACCTGGCCCCTCTTGTCACCCTGTCACCTTCCTCACTTCCTCTGAGGTCCTCACAGTGGGCTTCTAACCTTGGGCTCCCATGTCCACACAGGACAGTGCGACAAACATTTGCCCAGAATCTCCCGACCATGCTGACTACAATGACCATCATGGTACTCAAGGCTTGACAGGGCCTGATCTGGGTCACTAGCTACCCTTCCCATCATGTGGCTAGGCCCCTCCAGAGACTAAAGTTTCTTCTCCCAGGAATCCCTTTCTCCAGATTTGCAGGCTAGCCCCTGCCTGCGAAGTGATCATGCTTACCTTGTGTCCGTCCTTCTGGAGTTTCTGGAGGACCTGCTTGTACCCTGAGAGGCTGGGCTGTCCCATGCCAAATACGGTTAGCCCTCCCCGCACCTGCCGGAAGTTAGGGGCTCCACAGCTCCGCACGGTGCCCAGCACGTCCATCTTCTCAGCAACATCCCGCACTAGGAAGTAGCGTCCCTAGCAATGGGAGAGCCACAGGGGGTCACTCAGATGACTGGGGACATCTTCTACAGGAAGGGCTCTATCCCAGGCCATAGGGGATGGGGAGCAGGGAGATGGGGTGGGGAACACGGTCCTCACGTTTTCAGCAGGCTCACAGATAAAAAAAAAAAAAAAAAGAAAACAGATGAAAATACATGACCATCTGTGATCCTGGGAAGGCTGTCCCAGAGGGTGAGAAAAGGAAATTCCTCCTGAAGAGGAGTCTGAGAAGGCTTCATGTAGGAGGTGGCATCTGAGCCAGGCCTTGAAGAAGAAGAGCAGAAAGAGGCACTGGAGGGGCAGGAAACTGAAGTTGGCTGTAGAGCAAACCTGAAGCTCCCTGGAAGGAAGGCAAACGTCTCTTGGCCCCAGAGAAACTGGATGGAGAAGGGGCCTGAGTAGGTAGTCATGGCTGGGGTGGCAGGAAATCAACCAGAGGAAAACTGTGCTAGCTTCCTAGGGACCAGTAAGTATTTCCCCTTCCCAGCTGGGGTGAACGAATGCCATAACTGCTGAAAAAAGAGAAAAACACCACTTGGAAATCAGGAGAGAGTCAGGGAACCAGAAGAGTTCATTCCTAGACAAAAACGAGCCCTGAGTTCATCTTGTCCATCCCCCTGCCTTCAGTAGGACTGCATGGACATTGCTCACAGATAAGTGGGATCAATTCTTCCAGATGCCAAAAATTCCCAGCTTTTTACTTTTTCAGCAAACACAGTTTAATCATTATGATTATTCACACGGCCATTCATTTGTTGACTATTTACTGACCACCTCCATAGCACCTGAGCACTGTTCTGGGACCTGGGGTAGCAGCAGTGAGCAAGACCTGTAAAAGTCACCTGTCCTTGTGGACTTTACTTTCTAGGGAATATTTAAGACAAAAAAGAAAAGAAAATAGATAAAGAAAGAAAGAGAGTTAAGCCAAAGAAATCCTGAAACTTTGAAAGAGAAGGGGAGGGAGATCCCCAGCCTAGAGGAAGCAATTTGGGGCTGAGGGGCCTTTGTCCCCATCTATGTTCTCCTGGTGCTCTGAAGGAGAGGCTGTGAAAAGGCCGGGGCCAGGCAGGGGATGGAGAGAGAAGAGCAGGGGCTCCACAAGGCAGGAAGAACAGGCCTCAGGAAACCAGAGGATGAGGAGAAGTGGGATTGGGACTCTGGAGAGCGGGGTGGGGACAGTAGGGAAAGCAGGAAGAGATGAAGGAGAAAACCTGTGAGGAAGGAGGACAGGAGGAGATAGGCCAAAAGGGTGAGGGAAGAACAGGACCTGACCTCACCTGAACCAGGTAGTGCTCAGGGGTGGTGTCCGAGAGCCGGCCCAGAGTGTAATGGGCCTTGAGCAGCTCATCATGGATCTGGAACTCCTCCTTGCAGTTGTACCTGCCCAGGGCAGACGGAGACCGAGTCAGGCAACCTTGCGGCCAGAGTCCTCTCCAACCTCACCTGACTCCACAGCAGGGCCCCCAACTCCCACCCATGTGGCTACCCCTTTGTGGCAGAGGCTGCCCCCTGTACCCCAATATCCACTCTCCCCTTCATCAGCAAGAGAAGCCCGGAATTAGGACTGAGCCAGTGAGGCAATTCAGACACAGACTCTGGGGCCACGTGGCCTGGAGTGAATCTACCTCCACTTGGTAACTCCATGCTTTTGGAGTTAATCTCTCTCTCTGTAGCTCCACTTGCAGTGATTCCCACCGCCCAGGGCTGCTGTGAGAATTCAGTGCATTAATGAATGTAAGTGCTTAGCCCGGTGCCTGGGGCACAATAAGAACATATCAACAAAATTATTATTACCAGGAGTGATCCTGCCTCCACACAGGGCCATTTCAAACAAAACCCACAGGTACCAGACCAGGCTTCTGCAGATGCTAACCCAGGTGGAGGTCTGTGTACTCAGGACACAAAAAGCTCCTGTGCTGGTTATGATAATGAACGAGACACTGCCTCCCAGAGCTGGCAATCTGTGTCTGATCCTCTTTGCAAAAGAACTGCCACTAGAAAAGGCAGGCTGCTAGAACTGGTGGGGCAGTGAGCACTAGACAAGGGGTCAAGAGACCTGGGCTCTCACTACCAGCTCCGCCTCCATCGCATCGCCCTGCCTGTGGTGGGCAAACCTCTCTACCCCTCCAAAACTCAGTGTGTATATCTAGGTCAGCTTTTGCATCTGATCAGGAGTCAGCAAACCTTCTCTATCAAGGGACAAATGGTAAATAGTTGAGGCTTTATAGGTCATACAGTCTCTGTTGCAACTAACCTCAACTCTGCAGTTTACGTGTGAAGCATCCGCAGACAATATGTCAATAAATGGGAACGGCAGTGTTCCAATAAAGCTTTATTTACAAAAACAGATGCTGGGCTGGCTGTATTTGACCCACAGGATATAGCTGGCTGAGCTCTCAGGTCTCTTCCACCTCACACATACGAGGCGTACTGCACTCATGGCTGGCCGCAGGAGGCAGGTACAATACCAGGATGGTGGATTTTTACAGCAGGCCATTTTTCTGAGCCACACCACTTACTTAAATACTTGGAATATCATCTCCACGTGTCCAAAAAGAAAACTGAGGCTCAAGAAGGGAATGAATTCGCCCAAGGTCACGAAGCAAAGAAGGCCCAGGACACATGTCTCCAATACTGCCCTCAAGGCTCAAACCTAGTTTTGTCATCTCTCGTAGACAGACTTCATATTAAGTCTCTTTTATATAACATCTCCTCTCATTATGAACTCAGTGATTTATTATGATTATAATTTTCCTGTCAGGCCCCAAAGCCAGTAGGCCACATTTATCATTCACCCTCAGGTTTCCTTACACAGGAGGCCCCCTCTGCTAGCTCTTTGCCAAACTTCTATGTGTGGAATATATTTAATTCTCAGCTCCTGGCGTCCTACTTTCTGTGTCCTGAGGGGCCCAGAGGCAAGGTAGAACAGTGGGCAGATTCGATGAAAGACAAGGCTTTCCAACTCCCCAGAAGACAAATCCAATGCCCCTTCCATCTTCCTGGCCTCGATCCCCCCAGCACCCGCTCATTCACTGGACCCTCAAGGCAGGCATCGTTTCAGGGCCCCTTCCTGACCCTCTTCTTCTGAACACACACAGTGTATTCAGGTCTCTCTCAAAATATGGCGCCAGAACAAACCCTCAGCCTCCTCTGTGACTGTCCCCGAAGGACCTAATTAGGACATTTGACCAACAGCTTCCAGCTTTTTCAGCCCAAGGTCCTTTAATGGCCTGGTGTTAGCCTCAGTTTCCAACCATAATTACTGGTTGTGGGGGGAAAATCTAAATTTTATGCATCTAAGTATATAAACTTCCTTTGAAAATGTTCAGCCAAAAATTATTTTCAAAAGTGTTTCCCCAGTCACTCTGCCCTCTCCACGCTCCCTGGCACTATGGACAAAGTAAGTAACATAGCTGAGAGCCCCACAACAGAGTCTCTGCCTAAACTCTTGGGCCTCTGCGTCTTTATCCATGAAAGCGATTTGTAGACATTATGCCACCACCCCTCTGGGCAGCTCCCCCAGTCATGTCCCCCAGGGACATGGTCACATTACCCCTGCCACTCACGTGATCACGACAGGAGCCACCTTGTTGGGGATGATGGACTTGGCCTTACTGTTGTGCAAGCTCGTAGTCTGGAAGGAGTGGATGCTGACTGAGTGCCGCCCATCCATCGTGCCGCCGCCCTGGAGTCCCTCGAAGGAGGCAGTGGCTGAGACCGTCTGCTGAGCTGTGCTGGCTGTTGTACCCATAGTCAACAGGCAGCCTCAGGACCCAAGACCTGTGGGGTGACAGGGTGTGTGTTCAAGGAAGGGGCAGGAAAAGCCAGGGAAGAAAGAAACCTAGCCCACCCTTCACTCCCACCAGGCCCCTGAAATTGACATTAACATTATCATCAACCTCGACACCATCGACAGGCAAAGCTTCCGCCCCACATGAGGCCTGCTGGGCATCCTCTTGGAGAGCTCTTTCCCAGGTAAACACTAAAAGATGTATGTAAAATGGGCTACTCGGGCAGTGTTGTTTATAACAAAAGGCCGGAAACAAATTCCAGACAACAGGGGATTTGCTGAATAAATTATGGGGCACCTCTAATGTGGAATGTTAAATGGCCATTAAAAATATCATACTGACTGACATGGAAAGACGGCTCAGAAACAGGACTAGAAAGAGCAGGTCGCAAGGTAAGATCAAACTACAATCTTATCTTAATCCATGGAACTGTTCTAGGAGGAAAGTCTGGGAGGACACACGCCAGGATGCTAATGTGCGTTATCACAAAGTGATGAGATCATAGGTAGTTTTTATTTTCTCCTTTTTGCTTCTCTGAATGTTCGCATTTTTCTCCTCTGAATACTGAAACCTACAGTTAAAGCTTATTTAAAACAGATAAGGAAATGGCTAGGGCACCTGTTAAGAGCTGCTAGAGGTTTGGGGAATATTGGCTCTGGGGTCCAGACGTGGGAGACAGAATTTTCCGAGAGCTCAGCAGCCACTGGCCCCCAGCAGCACTAGTGGTCAGGACAGGGAAAGGGAGGGACAAACCTGCCCCCATCACTCCCAACCCCATCTGCACCCTGAGATGGATCGCCCCTGTACTGCAGAAGCACAGGGACAATAAGCAGTCCTTAGAAATGGCAACGCCCCTAGCAGGCTTCGGCTGGGCTGAGCGTGAGCTGCTCCGACCATCCACACTCCCCCACCCTGCCTGGCGCTCTCCAACCGGCAGCAGCACCTCTGGAGGTGGATTGGGGGGGCAGGGTCAGCAGCTCAGTCTGAAAGCTGAGCTCTGCCCTTTCTCCCCTAGGCCCTGAGTCGAAGTTCCCGGTCCCAGTCAGGTGCTCCCTGGGCCTCTGCCACGGCTGCCTACCCAGGCTCCCGGCCCAGAACCACCTCGACTGAACCACTAGCCTCTTGCTTTCCCTCTGAGAATCTTCTCA
This sequence comes from Cynopterus sphinx, assembly GCA_030015415.1. Lineage (NCBI taxonomy): Eukaryota > Metazoa > Chordata > Mammalia > Chiroptera > Pteropodidae > Cynopterus > Cynopterus sphinx. Next base: position 43,300,757 of record CM057382.1, on the reverse strand, counting down.
AGCCACTACTGATCCCTCTCCCTCTCCAGTCTGGAAAGGGCTCCCTCCCTCCTTCCCACCCGACCTCGTCATCCTTGAAGACGCCCAGAGCCTGCATGACAGTTCTGTCACACACACACCTTGTGCTCATAGGAGCCCGGCCATGACTCCACACCCGGCCCAATTTCCTTCTTCCTCTTCCTCTCTCTTTCTCTCTCTTTCTCTCTCTCCCCCCACCTCCCTCTTAGGTCAAAGGTGGAGGGAATGAGCCTCTGCTCCTGAACAGAAACACAGGCAGCTCAGAGAGGGGGAAGGGAAGTTTCAGCAAAGCCAGAAATTTCTCTCTAGTTCTTTCCACTTTGCCTGCCATGGCAGGCTCCCAACACAGTTCACGAAAGTCTCCCAGACCCCTCCCAGCAGTCTGGGCCAAGGAGGCATGGGTGGCATCAGCCTCCTCCAAGAACGTGGTTGGCTGTCTGGAAGCAGGGCGTGACGAACAGGCAGAACAGGCAACAGCCGTCCGCAGCTGCGGCTCCCACTGGGCTGGGCTGGGCCCATCACCTCTATCCCTCCTCCCCCTCGCCACCCCACAGCTCCAGCTCCAGCTCCCCTCATCTCTTACAAGCGCCACAGGCAATAACAGGCCCCAGTCAGTCCCTGTAAGGGCATCAGGGAGAAAACACAAATGCGTAGAGCAGCAGTCCACAGGAACAGGAGGACAGCATCATTTCGAAGTTGACCTGCCTCCAAAATGTCTGAAGGAGGATGAAAGCCTAGGCACCCAGGCTTCTCTGCAACTCTCTCTCTCTCAAACCTCCCTCAACCCTACCAGCCAGGAAGCCTCGCCAGCACTGGGCCTTCACCCTGCTGGCCATATGCTGTGGGACCTTGGGCAACTCCCTTCCCCTCTCTGGGCTTCAGTGGCCCCAGCCATAAAATGAGAGTGTGGGATGAGACGGTCTGATAGCCCCTTCCAGTTTTATAGCTGGCTGGCTTCTCAAGGTGAGGGTAGGCTTTATTATACCTCCATGGGAAACTCTGCCTCTCGCTTCCCACAGACCTGGCTCCTAAGATTTGCAGTACTAGTGGTCACACCTCTGCTATCCACTTCCAGGGCCGGGGTCAGCAAGGGCAGGGGTGTCAGTGGGGTCCCTAGTGCTCAAGCCTCTGCTAGGGGGAAAGTGGGGAGGGTGGATTAGGATGAGGCCAGACAAAAGGTTCTCATGAGCCTGGATGGTTGTACACAATCATGCCTGTATTTTCCTACCTCTGACTAAAAGCAAGCATTTCCTTCCATCACAAGTGAAGGTGCCCTGACAAGTCACAGGGCCTGGGACGTGGTCACCATAGAGGCTCACAGACATTTCACATCACACCTCCGTTGTGCAGGCATCGGGAACGTAGCCTGCACTCATCACTCCTTTCAAACCACAGTGACTACCAGACCTGGGTCCCCCGCCCACACACTTGGAGTGACATAACTGGCCTACCTGGGGCAACTCTGTGCCTGGTAGTCCTGGGCCCCCAAAGTGGAATCCCAGGTTCTCACAACTGAGTTTGACTCAAAAAGCTGGAGAACTCTGATGATCCTAGAGAGAAGCCTACCCTCGCCTTAAGAAGTCAGCTGTAACGAAGCTGCCGTTCCATTTGCAAAATGGGGTCCGCAGCATTTAGCAGCATCAAATCACGAGCACCTGGTGTCCTTCACGCGGGGCATGATCCATCTAGAACATACCCCAGCTTAATGCCTCCCTCGAAGCTAAGCAACAACAGCCTTGTCACTGTTGTGCCTTCAAAAAATAAAATTACACCTTAACTTACCTAATGGATTATCTTGTTAATGCAATTAGGTAACTGAGGACTTGTGTTACTGCATCCCAATTTGTTTGTGGTATCTGATAGCTCTCTAAATAAAATTCACTTCCTCTGCAAGCCCATGTATTTTATTTCGTGCATTAAAAACATTCTTAGAAGAGGTCCACGAGCTTCTGCCAGACTGCTAGAGACATCCTTGGCAATTTTTTTTTTAAAGAGGAACCCCTACTTTAAGGGAAGACTATGCCCCACCAAACACAGGCCTTCCTCCACCTTGTCCTTGGCTTCTGTTTATTAACATTTCAAAGCACCTACTACGCACTGGGTACCACACAGGGCGCTTTCCATCATATGGTCCCCCAACAACTGTGTTAAGGTTGAGGCCTTACTGTGTCCATTTTCAGATGAGGACAGCTGACCTTTTGTATGTGGCAGAAAGTGATAACTGTTCCTCATCAGTTTGCCTTCTTTCCTCTTCATGCTGGCCCTGGCAGCAAGAGCACCCCAACATTCTCCTCTCCCCCGGAATCTGTAGGGCCCCCATTCAGGGGGCATATGGGCCCTCATCCACCTCACTCTCTGCCAAAACACCCCAGACCTAGAGAGGCAGAGAGATTCATGGTTTCCCATGGAGGGTTGGAAAAATCTAGGCTCCATTTCATACTTGGTGATGCGCTAAGAAGCCACAGACTCATCTGGGCTGCAGCTATAATGATATTTGAGAAAGTCTCGTACACACATGCTATCCTCCTGCCTCTGGGAAAACATAAGGCAGTTAAATCCTAAAAGGAAAGAAACTGCCATACAGAATCCTCGATGGATAACACCACATAACCTAGCAATTCCCTTCTCAGGTAATTGCCAGAGAGAAATGAAAACACGTCCAGAGAAAGGCTTATACATGGCAGCATTATTCATAACCTCCAAAAACTGACATCAACCCCCATGTCCATCAGCTGGTGAACAGATGAACAGATATGACACCTACTTACAATGGAATACTACTCAGCAATAAGGAGGAATGAACTACTGATATTCACAACTGCATGGATGAATCAAAAAATATCCCACTAAGAGAAACAAGCCAGGCCCCAAAGACTTCAAACTCTGTAGTCCCATCTATATGACATCCTAGAAAAGACAAAACTCCAGGGGAAGAGAGCAGATCAATGGTTATCAGGTGCCAGGCCCGTCAACCACACTGGGGCTCAAGGGCATCTTGTGGGGGACAGAACTGCTCCATATATTGAATGTGGCTTGAATAAACCTACTAAATCTACTGCTCCCCTGTCCTCTGTCCCACAGTGGGCCTGCCCCTCTGTCACACCTTCATACCCAGCTCCACAACTCATCTGCTATGCGACCTTGGCCAAGCTCCCTCTCTGGGTCTCAGCTGCCACATCTGTGAAATTAGGCCATTAGCAGTACTACCCTCGTGGGATTGTTGTGAAAGTTCAATAATAGGATGGGTTTCAAGTCCTCAGGATACGGCCTGGTCAGTGAGTGCTCAGTAAAAGTCAGCTGTTGCTAGACACTGCAGTGGGCCTGGGGAGGACACTGGTCAGTTAGATAGGGAGGCGGGGCTGTGCAATGCAGTAACCTCCAATCACACGTGGCTATAGAGGCCTGGAAATGGGGCCGGTCCACACTGGGATGAGTCACAAGAATATAATACACATTAGACTTCAAAGACTTAGTACGAAGGAAGTAAAATACCTCATTAATAATTTATTATGGTGATTATATATGTCAGAATAGTATTTTGATAGACTGTATTAAATAATATGTATTAAAATTAATTTCATCTATTTCTTTTGACTTTTAAACGTGGCTTTTTAAAATGACAACCGTGGCTCACGTTATATTTCTTCTGAACAGCGCTGCTAAGTCTCAAGTCCTTCATGGGCCTTGAGGGCACCCCTCAGGCAGCTCGGGGTCCTCACAGGTAAGCCCAATGCCTGCTGCAGGTAAGAACTTAATAACTACCTGTTTAAGGCATAAGGAAATCCGGGAAGCTAGTGCTAGCATCCCCATTTAACAGAGAGGAAAGTGGGGACTTGCAGAGGCTGCGGGGGACTCTCCAACCTCCCACCCTACTGGGGGACACAGTGGTATAAGTATGGACTCTAGGGCTGAACACTGGCTGGTTCCCATCTCCTCTACGTGTTCGTGCTATGACTTTGGGCACATGGCTTAACTTCTCAAAGTCTCCGTTTCCCTATTGACTGAAGACCATAAGTGCACCTCCCTCATTGGACTGTATGACAATGAAATAGGTGAATGCATGGGTAAAGCAACACCCTGCACACACTGAGGGTCCAAACTTGTCACTGCCCTTCAGATCAGCCCGGGCCCTGTCTTCCCTGCCCTCCTCCACATCTCCCTGGTGTCAGATCTGAGCCTCCCTGGCCAGAATGTGGGGATTCACCCAGACATCTCCAATAAAAGGAAGGGTCTCAGGAGGAATCGTGGGCTGTCTCCTGGCTCTCGTCCCAGAAAAGTGGCAGAGCGGGGCCGGGCCACAGCAGCTGCCTGGCTCTGGTCACACACAGTTCCCACTCTCCTGTTTCATTCTGTCCAGTGAGCCACTTAAGAAGATTTCCATGTGCTCCTGGCCTTAATCAAGAACCAGGAATGGGCAAGTCTTCTGTCCACTCTGTCTACAACCTGCCCACAGAAGAACGGGTTTGCACCACAAGTTGGCTCAGCTGCTCTGACCACTGGCCACCAGCCCCCGACTGGAGGGACTGCGGCATCTTCCAGGGCTCTCTCTTCCCTCCTGTCCCTCACATAGTCAGTCCTCCACGGTGCAGCCAGAAGGATCTTTTAAAACCCTAGATCGCACCACTGGCCCTGCCTCACTGCTTCCTCTTTTATAAAGTGGGGTCATAAACCCTGTCTCGCCGCCCTTGAGGGTTGCTGTCAGTAACAGACAGAAAAACCACAAAGACACAAAACGCCCAGCAGGCTGTACGAATGGAATGACCGTGGGAACACAGACAACAGTGGGCCGAGGGCACGTGGGCCACGGGCATGTCACTCCTCCCTCACCCTGGAGCAGAGGCCCTAGCCCCATCTCACCCCTCCCCTTGCCGTGCTGCTTCAGGCGCTAGCCATGTCCTCCTCCTCCTCCTTCTTCCAGCACCCCAGACCTACTCCTCATGAAGCTTTCACACCCACCACCCCCTGAGTGCCTAGAACACTTTCAGCTTGTTCACATGGTTGCCCCTACCTGTTGTCTGGGCTCAGTGTCCTTCCTCAGAGAGCCCTCCATCCCCACAGTCCTTCTCCCTCTTATGAGCCCCTTGTCTTTCTGAACCAACTCACTGACAAGGTTATGTGCGTAGCATCAGTCTCCCCAACTTCCTAAGAGCAGGACAGCACCTGCCTTGTTCACATCATGACCCCAGCCCCAGAACAGCACCTGGGGCCCAGCAGATGCTCAGGAAATATTCAGGAGATGAACAGATGACCAACCTGAGGCCATCTACAACTTTCAAGACTCACAAAAGAACAAGCACCGAGACCAAGGTGCAGGCCTCAACCCTCAGCAAGAGGATGTGAAGGAAGCTGCTCCCACCCCACACTCCTCTCACCTGGATGCTCCTCCTCCCCCACCCTCCCACATTCTACTCAGGCTTGAAGGTTAAAGCTCAGGTCCTCCAGGAAGCCCTCTCTGACTACACCCCCATCTCTTAACTCCCACAGCCTGTTGTATCACAAAACGAGACACTCCATTCCTTTCCACTTCATGCTGTTCCCAGCAGGAGCCATCCTGTGTCCTTCCTGGCTTCAGGTGCCTGGCTCAGAGGAGGAGCTAGACACATCACTGCTGACAGAATGAATGGGCTCCGTCACTTTACCTCCCTACTCTGCCCGGCTCCTGTTGATGGAACCAAGGATGGTACTCGACAAGTAGGCACAAGATGAAAAAGATGTTTAAACATTATGGCACTTACTCCTGAGGGGGTGAATGCGTGTGGTATTTAGTTTCCTTTTTGCTTACCCATCACTTCTAAATTTCCTACCATAAACACGATTACTCTGGGAATGCTTTTTTTTAAAAAAAAAGGACAATTATTTGTAATAGTTTCAAAGTCGGACTAAAGTCACAGCCTGGGCATCCCACAAGCTCCACCTCCAAAGCCCCCTGTGCTTCTCCATCTCTGTGCCTTTGTTTCCAGGCCTCTGCCTAATGTCATCTGTGTTCCTGTGATAAGCACTCCATTCCTACAGCCTGGTGATGTTTTTTGTGTCTTTGTGGTTTTTCTGTCTTTGTAGACAGCAACCCTCAAGGGAGGCGAGACAGGGTTTATGATGCCCCACCTTACAGAAGAGGAAACAGCTAACCAGGGATGTGCATTTCCGCAGGCTACATGGCTAGATAGAAGAGAAGCCCTGGTTTCTGCCGCATGGGGGGGGGCACCCATACCCACCCCTTCTCCATCTCTGCCCCTTAGCCGCCTTTCCTTTTAAAACAAGGATGAGATCAATTTAAAAAATAAAGCTGTCTAGGATCTGGGACTGCAAGAGAACTTCACCTGCTAAATTATATGTTCCTGAAGTGTTTTTACTTTTTCTAAACTGAAAAAAAGTTTAAGACGTTAAAACAGAAGGCGGAGAAGGGATATTCAGAAATACGGCCACTGTAGGGGGCCTTCAGTTCTAGGCCTCTGCCTGCCCACAGTGGGAGCCTTTGAAGGTTTGAGTTCTGGCAGAAACACGTCATCATTAAGGCAATACCTTAAGGCGGGCTTGGAGCTGGGAGTGGACAAAGGTAGACAGGGTGACTGACTGGGCAGTGAGCTAAGGAGCCATGATAATTGGGGGCTGGCACAGGGCAGCAGCAAGACGGGACCCCTGAGCTGGAAGGAGCTGCAGGTAGAGGGGCCAGCCCTGCTCCTGGTGAGGGGTGAACAAGCCTCCCTGACAGGTAGAGGGCAAAAAAGGGACTCCTGCCCTTTCTGTAGACAGCAAGGACTTTGGCACTTATCAGTCACCACGTGCTCTAAGCCTAGGCCTGGAGGCACCTCGATTTTGGGGTCCTAAAGAAGAAAAAGGGCCCTTTTCAGCACCCCAGTTGCCTGCCTCCAGGGCTGGGGAGCCTCACCACATAGGTCAGTTCTGCCTGATAGAAAGCTCTCTATATGGGATCTTGGACTAGGGGAGGAAAGAAATGGCTCTAAGGAACACTTTGAGAACACGTGGGAAAATCTGAATGTGGATTATATGTTGGATAAATAAGTTAACTTTCCTGTGTGTGACGACTGTGCATACAAGTAGAATGTCCCTGTTCTTAAGACAAACAGGCGGCCTTTCTGGCAGTGAAGACCTTCCTGTGAGAACATGCTTCTCGCTAAGGACATCCGTCATCCCTCTCCAGAAGGGAAGAGGCAACACAAGAAGAAGCGCCTGGTGCAGTCCCAACTCCTACTTCAGAGACGTGAAACGCCCAGGGTGCTATGAAATCACCACCCTTTAGCTCCGCACAGACAGTAGTTCTGTGTGTTGGCTGTTCCACTGTCCTCAGCCTACAGGAGGGAAAGCAAGGCTTACAGAAGGAAGCTCCTTTAGAAGGTAGCAGCACTAAAAGCACCGTGAACAGGAGAATAAAGAACTAAAGAACCATCCCAATAAACACATTTTGGAGATATGAGAGAGAGAGAGAGGGAGAGAGAGAGAGAGAGACAGAGAGAGAGAGAGAGAGAGAGATGGATGCAAGCTGGAGTGCTTAGAGTAAAGTATCTTGACGTCTGTGACTTTCACATGGGAGGGACAAAGGGTAGCGAACGCAAATGGAGCAAATTTAGCAACTGGTGAGGATAAACATGCATTCTCTGTACTCTTCTTTCAACCTTTCTGTAGGCTTGAAATTTTGTAAAATAAAAATCTGGGGCTAAAACATTTTTTAAATAAAATTAAAATTTTTTTTCAGTTGCTTTATGAGAAGCCAGTTTTACACATATTTCTCCTGGTTCTCCACCTTGAAGACTCAGAGACCACATCTCATCTGGAGGGAGAAGTTTTGTAATCCATGAGCCAAAAGGGGTCACATGCGCAAGTGGTTTGATCCTTGCAATTTTGACATTTTTTGACCTAATTAGCTGACAGTACTTAAAAACCAAGTGGTGGTACCCCTGCAGGCCTCTGGAGGTCTGGCAGGAGAGGGTGCTCTTGGTTTAACCCTTGTCCTGGGGCTTCCTGTCCACTTGTGTCATAGCATCTATAATCCTCCTTCACTGTCCCAAATTTTCATGTCCCCAGCCTCCTGGCCATTCTCTTATGAGTGAACCTGTCCTGTCCCTCAGGTCCCAGCAGCCCAGACACATGCCACATGCTCTGATTCCCTCAAAAGAGGTTGGCCTGCTTCCCTTATTCTGACCACTGCCACTGGGCTGACTCCTAACCCCTCCAGAGCTTTCTGCCCTCCTCCTGTGCTGGAGCATGTGGCTTTCTGATCCCAAGGCAGGACTGACCTCCCCTCTGGGAAATCTCCCTGGGGGAGGGTCTGCAGTCCCTGAAGTGCTGGCCTAGCTGCTCAGCCTGGGAACATCCTCTAGTTTGACCGAAATGCCGGGGATGCCTTCACCCCCCACCCCTTCCCTGCCATCTGTATTAAACAAACCAGACGAGGAACAGGAACAGCTAGCTGAGCTCATTGCTGCCCAGAGCCAAGGCCACAATCCCCATCTCCCTTGCAGCTACCTGGGGGCCTTGTGACTAATTCTAGCTAACGGAACGTATGGTGCAGTGCCACATGGCAAGTCCCAGGCTCCTTCCTATGAGCGCTCTTTCCTCCCTTCCTCCATTTTTCTGTCTGAAGCCACACCATACCCTAAAAATGGTGGAGATCCAGTCCCCAAGGAATCCACAGCACGAACCCATCACACCAGGCATGGACCACAAAGCTCTGGACTTGGACAGGACATAGAAACAAACTCCCATTTTGTATAAACCACGGTTATTTGGCTTTTCCTATTATCTACAGCCAAATGTGATCCTGACTAATGCACGCTGTTATTTTTAGGCATGACCCTCAACGACCACACGCCACATGGCAACAGGATAGAACTGACTTTTATCCTCTCTGGAGGGAGAACGCTGAGTTTCCCCTCTGGTGAAAGGCTGCACTGCGGGCTGGCAGTTCCATGCCGGGTACAGCAACACCAGGGTCCTGTGGGCCCCAGTGCACACCAGGGCCCTGGGGGTTCACAGAATCAGGAGACATTGTCTCTGGCCACCAGGGCCCACAGGGTAGCTGAGGAGATGTACACAGCTGGTCATTAGAACCCACTGGTTGCCAGACAGTGTGGTGCAGCAGATTTCCCCGAGTCAACTGCAGAGATTTAGAAAGGTCTAAGCAGCTAGATATTCGCTTCACACTATAGACAGAGGCTTGGCCTCAATTGCTCCAAAAAGGCAGACAGAGCCTGTAAGAGTCTTGCCTCTGGATTCTCTCTGTGTCCCTCTCAGGGCCTTTCCAAGAAGGGGAACTCCCTAGAAATCAAGAAGGTATCATCTGGATTGGAGGGACCCATCCTGCTTGTTCTTCTAGGGAAGACAAGGAGTGTAAAAATCCCCAGAAAAGGTGCCAGTCAACTCCAGGAAGGGCAGCCATTTGGTTCATGAGAAAGCCTGAAGCTCCTTGCATCACCAGGTTCCAGATGGCCTGGGAAGGTGGGGGAAGGACAGAGTTAAGGGTACCAGGACATGCTCACCTGCTCAGCTTCCAAGCAGTTGAGCATTTGGGCATTTCAAGGTCAGCAGAATCCTAGAGTCTCCTGAGACTTCACCTAGGGCCCTGGCCCTGTCAACACTCTCCTGGCTGCTTCCAGGGACTGTGCCCCAAAGGGCCAGTGGGAATTTATGTTTGAACCCCACTTCCAACCTCCAGCAATTTCACAGGGACCTTGAAGGACCATTTCAAGGAGCCAGGAAGAATCATGCCCCAATTCTGGGGTCTGTCCCCAACCCTTCCACCCCTGTGGCCTCTAGTCTAGACTCTCTTGCCAGACATTTAAGACCTCCTTTCTCATCTTCCTCACCCCTCAACCTTTTATGAAAGTACAACGTGGGAAACAGCCAGAAGCAGAGCTGCTGTGCTGGCTGCCAACTCAGAAAGGTAGTTGCAGAGCCGCCTGCCCCCACACCCACCATGGGACCCCTCCTATGGAGATGCTGGCCAACAAATCTTACTTCTTGGACCTCCCAGGACACATCCAGCCCTTCCCTGCCTCCACGCTTCTGCCCTCCCTGGCTCCAAAACTGAGAATGTCATCCCAGCCCTAACCCCTTCACCCCACCCATCAACATCCAGTAAAAATGCCCCAACCCCTCCAAGCCTTTCAGCATACAGCTCGTGCCCCACACAACCCTGGCCTTGAACTCACTGGCCTGGCCCAGGGTTTGGTAAGTACGTGCCTCATCTCCCAACTCTGATTCCAATGTTTCTCCAGGGGCCCCCACAACAGTTGTACGTTCCAAATGTCGTTTTGCTAAATGAATTTCATATTCACTATCTCATTTCAGCTTCAGAACAACCCTATGAGAAAGGCAGAAGCACAGGCTGGAAAGTTCAGAACAACCCTATGGAAAGGCAGAAGCAGCTGGAAAAATGTGAGGCTCATAAAGTTTACTAGATAATATAATGACAAAGTAGACCTCTGATTTCACAACCAGGCTCTTTCTACTGCATCGTCCAGCCATCACTCTCCCGTTTCTGCTGAAGCCACCCTCACATTGCCAATAGACACTGAGAAGCTTAAGCCAGAGACCTGGCAAAAGGCACAGAATGAGCTAGACCCAGGGAAGAATACCCCTTCCAGGGCCACAGCCTCTCACATACCCCTAGAAGCCAGATGCAGGCGGGGTGGGGGGGGGAGGTAACAATGGAGCTAAAAATAGGGCAGGAGACTGAGTGACCAGCTGCAGGAAACATCTGCCTCAGCTGTAGAACAAATGCAGAGGAAGTCACCATGCTGCAGGGTTCCCCTATTGTGGGGCCAGGGGAAAGCTAGGCAGTGGGCAGCTGGAGGGGGTGTCAATAAAACTCATATCTGTACCAGTATAGGGGCTCAGACCAGCTCCCCACCTGCCCTAGGCCTTATTCCCCAACTCCCAACACACACACACACACACAGAGTCCCTACAGAGTCTAAATCCCCCTTGGGCAACAATACGTATTTTAGAGTTAGAGTCAGAGGCATCTTTGAATCCCTAGTCTGCTCGTCTCATTTTCTAGAAGAGGAAACTAAGTCCAGAGTAGGCCAGAGACCTGTCCACAGTCACAGAGACCATGAGCAGCCGGGTCAAGACCAGGGGTCTCTCTGCACCTCTCCGCTCATCTGCCTCACTGAGCATGTCCACCCAGGGCCAGGGATGACCCTGACCAGGAAGAGCTCTTCTGCTCCAGACAATGAAGCACACCAAACAGAGGAGACAGATTTCAGCATAAAAGGCCTCATTTACACTCAAGGAAGAACCACATGGCAAACCGTTCACTTCCCCTAAGCCTCCCTATACAGCCTGTTGCTCCCCATCTCCCACCTTTGTGCTCAAAACTCCAGCCAAAGTGAACATTTTAGAGTCCTTGGAACAGACAACTCAACAGGCCTTTGCAAATAATTAACAACAACAAAAGTAATAAGAATAAAGCAGTGGCGCATCTTACTGGGTCAGGGGATTGGGGGCGGGGTGTTCTATAGTCTACGCAAGACAGAAATCATGCCTTTGAAAATCCTTTAAATGGCCCATAAAGAACAAGGCTGGCCAGCTCTTGATTGGTCTAATCTAGTCAGTTTTCCACCAGTAATGAACAAATGCCACCATTTCTTCTTCAGAGCAGCACACAAAGTTTGAGGGCCACACACCAGCCTAATGCTCATCCATTCCACATCTTCCTGCCCTGCTCACTCCTTCTGTCTTGCTCATAGCATCCTCTGCAGAGGAAAGCCATCCTTAACTTCCCCCTAGCCACATTCCACCATGGCTGTCCCTCCCCCATGAGGCCCACCAGGCTGGGAGCTGGGGCTGGCCTTCAATAGCATCCCAGTGCTTGGCACAAAGTAGCCACTTAAATGAACAAAACTGAAAAGATTTTTAAAGAACAAAAACAACAAAAAGATAAACTCTCTGATGATCCATTTTGTGAGCATAAATGAGACAATACAGGTGGGGCTGTAGTCCAGGACCCAGAACACAACAGGCACTCCATAAATGCAGCCCTGTTTTGATTGCCTTACAGCAAATGGGGCAGGGGGAGGACACTGACTCCTGGACCCTACACAGCAGAGGTTAATGAGGAAGGCACATGGAGGCTAGAGGCTGTGGAGGCCCCTTTGGGCCAAGAAGAGGGAAAGGTTACTCTGAGGGGCCCCCTATCTGGGAAGTAGACCTCACCCATTAGGGAGAATGACCTAAGACCCCTGGGTCTCTCCCACTGAGCCAGCCCTTCCTGTCTCCCAGAGGGGCAAGAAAAATGGGGTGCCTATAAAGTCCCCTGGGTTTCTCCCTCACTCCTGAGGACCAAACGCATTAGCACCAAGAGCAGGGTTTGAAATCACAAATGATAAATTTTTAACCCCAAATGGTTTACGTCTCCACTCCCCCACGTCCCCTCATGTTGTACTCTCCAAGGTTAACAGGGGAGGGAAACAATGGCAGTAGGCAAAATGTCCCTGATTCTCGATTATCGGGAGAATAGTAAAACATCATTGCCTTTCTTGCCATGAGGACATTTGATGGAGCAAAAGCTTTGAGGGTAAAACTACTAAAAGCTCAGCAGGAGGCACAGCACTGGACTGGCCATCATTTACAGTGACAAAATATGCCAGTGTCACGTAAGAATGTCCTTGATAAAGCGTTAAAACTGATTAATTTTACCAGATCTCAGCCCTTGAGTACACATCTTTTTAATATTCTGTGTGATGGTCCGGGAAGGGCACGTGGGCTGGTTACTGGAATGTGACACGTCTGGAGGAAAGGCACTTAGAAACCAGTGTGAGCTGTCGCTGAGCTAGACTCTCTATCCATGGAACACCACTTACACTTGAGAGAATGCCAACAAATGATGGTTATTCAGAATTGGCTATCTGGCAAAAATGCACAGGCTGAGTCCACCCTTTTCACGGAAGATGACTGATAGCCAATGAAAAAGTTTGAGCTATCAAGAGAAAGACTAGAATTTTGGAAAACTTGTATCAGCCTCTGCACAGTTTCTCAGAACATAAAGATTTGTGATATGTGTTATGATGCTAGCATACGTCACTTTTCAGTGCGATGAAATAAAATGTGTCCACGTTTGGAAGAGCTGTATATGAACCAATGTGTCCCCAATGATGAATATTTGATGCTTTACAAAATCAGACCTGAGTCAAAGATCCATTCACAGTACAAAACAGTCCAATGAATTTTCATGTAACAAAATATGCAAAATTCATTAATATATTTTCAGAGTCTACATTTCAACTAACCCTTAAGAAACTATCACCTGTCTAATTGTTATGTAGTATCAAAGGAAAATATCCATAGCCTAGTAAAATACTTCTCCATTTTTCAGAAAAAAACTATTTTATTTATATTAACATGAGTTTGTTATTCTTATTTTTAAAGGAATGCATAAATATGTATTTTATGCATATTTTATAAATATGTATACATAAATATGTCATTTTAAAGTTTCAAAAGAAATAGCCATTTATCTACTGATCTAGGAATATAATCAGTTTTAAGTTCTAAAATAGTAAACACCAATTTATGTATATAACCCACGTAAACAAAAGCTCTGTGGGATCTCCAGTTTCTAAGAGTGTAAAAGAAGGAGTCCTGACACTAAAAAGTTTGCAAATAGTTGTAATTTAACTCCCACAGTAACCCTTTGGTTTTCTGTACTAGCATTATTCCCATTTTACAGGTATGACACTGAGGCACAGAAAGTCTGGGTAACGTACCCAAGGGTGCACAGGTGACCAAGAGCTCATAGGTTAAGACCTATAAACTGTCTCTTACCTAACATTATGCTCCCAAAGGAAAGGCAGAAGGATGAATGATAACATGCTATAAAGGAAACCACAGAAGTGAAAGAAGAGCACATAAGTAAACACTTGCATGATCTTGGAGTGGAAAAGAACTTCTATGCAAAATATTACAGAAGACATACAGTCGAATATTGATAGATCAGACTACATTAAAAAAATGGTCAGCTTTTGACTAAAACAGAAAAAAAAACACAAAGTTAAAAGGCAAATGGTACACTAGATAAAAATATTTTCAACATTTTTATTATTCATCATATTCAATATAGTTTTTTCCTAAACAAATGAGAAAACAAGTACATCTTGAGAGTAAAACCAATAAAAACACAAAACCCAACAGAAAAGAAATGCAAATGGCCAATAAACATGAGAAAAAATGTTCATCTTAACTTGTACTCTAAACACTAGAAACAATGAGATGCCAAGTATTGCCTTGGTATCACAGGTATCACAGGGACAGCAGGATGAAGACCCTGTGTTGGCTTGGGTGCCGGGGATCCCTCCTAAGAACCTGGCAGGATGTTAATTGGCACAGGTCCCTAGAGGTCTATCTGGCAATAACTTTAAAATGCCTTAAAAATGTATGACCCTTTGACCCAGCAATTCTTTTATCAACTGATTCAAAGGAAATAAAGATATGACCACAAAGATGTTCAGTACAGCTTTGTTTATATTAGTCAAAGACTGGAAATATCTTTCACATCAACAGTGGCCAAAGATAAATGTATCGTAAACATCATCATGTGGTCATCAAAACAGATAGAGCATCACATGACCGTCACTAATGGGACATGGAGGGAAAGAAGCCAACATAAGCAAATGCTGTGATTCCGTTTATCTGAAACTCAGAAACAAGTCAGCTAGTCTATGATGCTGAAAGTCAGAGGAGTCACGTCTGGAGCAGAAAGAAAGGAATGGTGATGGGTTATAGGGATCCAGGGCGCTGGAAGAATTTTGTTCCTTGACCTGGTAAGGCTTCAAAGGCTGTGCTCACTTTGTAAGCCATCAAGCTGTATACTTGTAACACGTCTGTTTTTCTGAGCAGGTTAAATTTTATCTCAAGTTTCAAAAGAAATAGCAGTTTATTTACTAATCTAGGAATATAACTACTGTATGTTTAGTTAAAAAATAAATAAAACAGAAGAGTATTTTAGAGTTTCATTCCATAAAAAGGCTCTTGTATTCAAGTACATACAAAGTGAGAGAGGAGAGACAGAGACAGAGACAGCGAGAGACACAGAGAGAAAGGGACAGAGACAAAGAGAGAGGGAAAATGTCTGGAAGACTGAATCTCAAAACCTTAATAAGTGAACTGTGGTTATCGTTGGGAAGTGGGATCACAGGTGATTTTTCTGATTTTCCTGAATATCTTTATTTTTCACTGATTTTCCTATAATGAAACTATACTATTTATAGAAAAAAAGAAGGAAGGAGAAAGATCTATACAGTATGGCCTCCATACCAATAACCACGGTTCTGTATCAACCTTACAGCCCAAATAGCCCCTGATGGAGGATATTCCTGAGTTGCTACTGATGGAAAGCGAACACCTTCTCAGGGAAGGAACTAGGATATTGGAGTCAGAAAGACCTGCGTGTGCCCCAGTGCTATCCCCCGCCAGAAGCTCAGGCCAGTTCCTGAGCCTCTCTGAGTCTCAGTTTCCCTGCAGGGGAGGAGGGTTAAACAAGGTCACGGATACCCCGGCCTGACCAGGTCAGCGCTCAAGGCAGATCTAACAGACAGGCTCCCCCAGGTTCCAGAAGAAAAAAGAAAGAAAATAGAGGCCCAGGGAAGCTGGGTGATGACCTCACACCACCAACCTGTGACTACAGAAGATGCCCAAAGAGTCCACGCAACTGGAGTTTGGTCCAGAGGCCTGCCTCCTGGTCCTGACCTTAGGAAGTGCCCTGCCCTCCTTGGGCCTAAGGGCCCCAAGAGTAAAAAGCAGGCTAGGCACTGAACTTGACTTCGGGTAGCCTCCCTCAAACCCAACTCTCACCATTCTCATGAAACCTCAAGTACAGAGCTATGGCAGGAAAGGTGGATCGCTGAGCCGACAGGAACTGACCTCAGAAGATGAAGGACAGGCCAACATTCCATCAGGAGCCCCACCTGCTGGTGACCTTTGGGGTCATGGGAGCCAGGAGTGGGTGGGCATGCAGAGGCCAAGGAGGAAACAGGATTTACGGCGGAAGGCCAGGCACATGGCAGATCCCCAGGCAGGGAAGTGACTTCATTTCACACACTGTCCTCCTCGCTTCCGCCCCTGGCATGGCAGAGAGTTAACCCTGGGAGGGCCACGTTTCACCAAGCCCTGGCCAACTCCACAGAGGCCAGAGTAACAGAACCCAGGCTCTCTCTTACCCCACTTCTCCTATTATGCCTAATCCACTGTGGGGAAACCGAGGCTCCGAGAGGCTGACAACATAGCAGGGCCTCCAGGACCTGTCCCACCACAGTGAGTTGCACAAAGGAGAGAGATGTTAAATCAGGGTCAGCAACTCAGAGAAGGCTTACTGGAAGAGGAGGCCCGTGAGCTGGGCCTTGAAGGATGAGCAACATTTGACAGGCAAGAAACAGTAGCAAAGAAATAGTGGAGCCAAGGTTCAAAATCAGCCCTGTCTGCCCCAAAACCCCGGCTCATTCCAACCCTTGAAGCAAAGAAAAACCTACGACTCGCCAGCATGGCTCTCTAGGCCTCTGGGTGGTTTCTGGCAGGGAAAGAGCTCTGCCACCTCAGACCTCCAGTGGCAGAGGGAAGAGCAGGAAGAAAACACCAGGGCACGGGAGGGGAAGGAAAATATTTTTATGTTTCTCCTTTTTCCTGTTTATCTATCCTCTTTGATCCCAAAGCTATTTGTTCAGGGAAAATTCTGCCAAGAGTGACATCCTGCCGTTGGCCACCCTGCCCTGTCAGCCTTGTGCTAGGGGCACTAAGGCCCACATTCCCACAAACACCAACCTGGACTGGCGAGGCTGCTTCATAAAGGGGCTTTCAACAGAAGCTGAGGCCCAGGAAGGAGGAACCAGGCCCGGGAGGCAGGGCCACTGCCATCACCTCCCCGGTGCCAGCTGGCACCCATCAGTTTCACATTCAGCTCCAATCAGTTGTAGGGAGGTGACGAGAAGGATTCGAGGAAATGACCCGAAGCCTGGCTGGGGCACTGCGGTAGGGTTGGGCACACAGCGCATGCGCTGTGCCTTCAGGCAGATTTGGCATGCAGTCCTAGCTGACCAATGTCTTGTGTGTGACCTTGGTCAATTCCCTGAGCCTAGTCCCTTATCTGTAAAATGAAGACAATCCTGGAGCCTACTCAAAGGCTGTGGTGAGGGTTGCATGAGACAAGATAGGGGAAGGGTAAATGTGAATAAATATCTTTTATTCCCACTCCCACCATCAAGTTGACCCACTCACTCACTCCTGAAGATCTGAGGTACCTTTAAAATGTGCTCAAAAGAACAATTATAGCCTTTAAAGGGAATGAAACCTGACACATGCAAAGACATGGATGAATTTCAAAGACATTATGCTAAGTGTTTAAATAAGCAGATACAAAAGGACAAATACTACACGATTCCACTTATATGAGGTACTTAATGCTGGTTGCACAGAAATGCAAATGTACTTAATGCCACTGAACTGTGCACCTAAAAATGGATAAAAGAGTAAATCTTATGGTGTATATATTTACCTCAATTTTAAAAATTCAAGGGCTGATTCAAAACAAGGTGGTGGTGGGGGGGGGATCCATATTCATTTCTGTCCCAACCCTTGAAGAGTTCAGGCTGGTGAGGTGGGGCAGTCATGGAAAGAGCTAAAGACACCACCTCCAAGGGAGTTGGTACCATCAGAGAACCAAGTGGTGAGAGCCGAGGCAAGAGACACACATTCTACCTCCAGGGACTGGGAGGGTTGCAAGAGGAGGTGACCCCTGAGCCAGGCTTGCACCAGCTTCAGACTGAGCCACTGTCCCAGGCTCCTTCCAGTATGAGGCAGGACTGAGCAAGGCAGCTCTGTGTTCCTATATCCACCAGGAGCACAGTGAGTAAGAGCTACACAGGGCCCTACTCACAGCTTGCACACCCATGACCACTGTCCTAAGCCAAAGACCCTACTACAGCACCCACATGTCAATCCTGGCCCCTGCCTGGCCAGCCCAGGCACCAATATCCAACAAACAAAAATACCTCCTCATCTCTTCCATCACCCACCACCATAGAAGGCAAACTGTGGCCTGCCCACCATCTCCAAGGCCAGGGAAGGGGAAAGAGGTGGGTGACCAAAGAGTACTTAGAAGACCTAGAAATATGGTTAAACAGAGGCCCCCTGACCCTACCTTACCACCCTCCCCACAGGCTGGGGTGAGAAGCAGCAGGCCACAGCTTGGGGATGGGATGTGTGTAAAATCATTGGTGAGAGGGCCTGAAGGGTGGCACAGATAAGCTGAACTCCACCGTGAGTCACGATGTAACTTGGGCAAGTCATTTCCCATTCCAGACCTTCTGAAGCCTCCTTAGTTTCCTTCTTGACAAAACAAGAAATTTATCGCATCACCCAGCAAGCACCCTTGGGAATAACCCCTAGAGAAGTGCGTTGGTTCACCAAAAGGCAGGTAAAAGTATTCAGCAGCTTTTTTCATAAACACCAAAACTGAAAACAAGGCAAAGGTCCATCAACAGGGAAAGAATAAACACCCTGTGGTATACCCACATTGTGGAATACTACACAACGATGAAAGGGGACAAACTGTTGATACCTGTAGTATGGCCAGTGAACCTTACAAAGTTTATGTTGAAAAAAAGAAGCCAGAAGAAGCCAGACTGAAAACAACTCATACTGTACGGTTCCATTTACATAAAGTCCAAGAACAAGCAAGACTAATCCTTGGGAAGTCCCTCAGAAGCATGGCCACTTGAGAGTGTGGGAGGGTTGGATAACGGACTGGGAAGGGGCGAAAGGGAACCTTCCAGGACACTGTAAATGCTCTACATCTTCATCTGGATAGGGGTCACACAGGTGATTCTTCTTTAAAAATTCATCTATATCTTGATTTACGGTCTATAAATTATATCTCAATTTACAGAACAAAATACAAATAGCTAATAACATACTTTGTCCTCCTCCGGGGACAGCAGCGAGGCTGTACAGAAAAAAGCCACAGAGAGGAGTAGATGGTGAGTAAGAATGCGGGCTGGGAATCAGAAGGACCAGTGTTCAAATCCTGATACTTCCTCTAACTGGATACATTTTTTTCCTGTTTTGGTTTTTACTGTTGTTGACTAGATCTTCTTAACACAAAAGTAATCTACACTTGATGTCACAAGTCAAAGATGCATCAAGAAAAAGCTTATTCCCCTCCTACCCCTGTCCATGCCCACCTTTTAAGCCTGCTTCTACAACAAGCTTTTTTTCGCTAAAGGAGAGAATATAGACACCCCTCTCAGTTGATACATATAAACCCAACTCTATTTAATGGTGCCCTGCCATTTCATGATATCACTACTCTTTCAATAAACAGCTACTAAGTACCAACCACGTCAACCAGACAGGCACTGTGCCGGCCCTGCCTGGAACAAGCATTCCAACGAGACAGAGAAAAAGAGAGAGAGAGGAGCCAACAAGAAATGTGATAGCAACACACTGTACACATTGAAATGTGGGCGACAAGGGGCTGAGACGATATTTAAAAAAATGAGGAAGGTAGGAAAAGGATCTGTTTTAGATTCGATAATCACAGGAGGCCTATGCTGATGTCAGAGAACAAGAAAGTTTGGGCCATGTGCAAAAGCAGAGGGAACAGACCATGCAAATGCCCTGCGTGAGGAAGAACACGGCACTGAAAGGAGATGGTGTGGTCTGCAGTGCACTGCCCCCAAATCCCAAAATCCTTGTGCACATGGCCTTGCACCCTGACAGTTTTCCTTCTTTAAGACAGGCTACCCAAATGTGGACTGCTCAGCCAAAAAGGCACGTGCCTTTTAAAAGCTATAGTACAGCAGTCCCCAGCGTTTATGGCACCAGCGACCTGTGTTCCTATGAGACTCTAATGCCCAATGACCTGAGGTGGAGCTGAGGTGGTGATGCTAGCGCTGGGGAGGGGCTGCACATGCAGATAAAGCTTGGCTTGCTGTGCGGCCGCTCACCTTCTGCAGTGCGGCCAGGCTCCTAACAGTCCATGGACCAGTATGGGTCTGTGGCACAGGAGGGGTTGGGGACCCCTGCTATAATAGACACTGCCATGTTACTTTTCCAAAAGGTTATAACATTTCACACAGAAATCAGAATAGCTTAAGAGGGCCAGTTTGCCCACCTCCACACAGATCTGAGAAGTAATCAATCTTTTTCATTTTGCTCATATGAAATCTCTCCGTTTCTTGTCTGTAGAGTGGGGGAAATGACAGTTCCTCCTCCTCAGGTTGCTGTGAGGCTTAAGTAAAAAACAAATCCATCTAACCTGTCGAGGCCTGCATCTAGCATAGAGTAAGCACTTAACAAATGGGTGCAAGCTCTTACCATTAGCTCTGTACAAATGCCAGGAGGTAACTGCCAATTCCATAATCACCAGCCTAATGAGGGGAACTCTCCAAGAGGAACTCCAGAGGCTCAAACCCACAGGTTTAGCATGGCAGTCCTAGATGTAGAAAGAGGAGGTGAAAACATAGCTCAGCAAAAGCACTGGGCTGGAAGTCAAGAGGCTAGGTTCAAAGCAACCTTTCTGAGACTCAGTATCCTCAACTATAAATGAGCTAATTCATTCCTTCTTCATACTACCATTCCTCAAATGTTTCTGGGGCACCTATTATGTGTGAGGCAATGTTCTATGAGCTAACAATACAGAATAAAAATCCCTGCCTCGTACATCCTAGCTGGAGGCACAGCAATAAACTATATAAATCAGTCAAACGTAGAGTGTATCAGGAGGTGATAAGTGATAAGAAGAGGGTTATTATGGAGATGAAGCATGACATTTTAAACAGGGTTTCCAAAGGAGGCCTCATATTTGAGTAAAGACCTGAAGGAAGTGACATGGCAAGCTATGTTGCTTCCAGGTCAAGGGGACAGACAGCCTGTGCAAAGACCATGAGGTGGGATAATGCCAGTGTGTTGAAGGAGCCATGAGGCAGCCTATTTGTGCGGAACAAAGGAAGTGAGGGGACTGGCATTAGATGGGAGTGTCCTAGAGGCGACGGTAAGGATGCTGTGAGTAAATGAAGACCCTCTGGGGGTCTTGTGGCAGAGAAGCGCTTTGATCTGACTTTTATAATGTCACCTTGGCTTCTGTGTTAGGGGTCTGTCAGGGAATGAGGGCTGAAGCCAAAAGACCTATTAGGAGTTTACTACCCTAGTGCAAGTGATGTGGAGGCCTAGGCCAGCAGTGCAGGGAAGGTAAGGAAAAGGGGCTCATCCTAGATCCACCCACTCTGAAAGTGAAGCCAACAGGACTTGCTGGCATGTCATTTCTGAGGAACCATGGACAACTTAGGTGTTTGGCCTGAACAACTAGAGGAGTTGCCACTCACTGAGAAGGAACAGACTGAGCAGGAAGCACCACAAGGAATAAATGGACAGACAGAGAGCTGTGGTCTCTGTGCCAGCCGCGATCACAGAAAGAAGCAGCAGGCCCTGGAGATGTGCAAAGAATGAGGAGCTGGTCCTGCGGCCCGTGTGGGTCCCTGTGGAAAATATGAAGCGGAGAGAGAAAAGTGGATCTGGAGGGGACGGCAGTGTGTCACACTTGACCCGCTACAGGCTTCGCTGACCACAGAGCCTGGGCCACAGCCAAGGTTGGCTGCTCACAGGCCCACTTCACAGGTGGGGTAGCTGAGGGAACTACACTTACAGTGAGCATCTCTCACTTAGAAGCCAGAAAGGACCAGAATGAGCTAAGCAGGTGGATGGGAAAGGGAGCCAGCTGGCCCATTTGGTTCCTACAGCTCCCACCTACCACCTCAAACAAGATCTTGGAGCTGGGTCCCAATGTCCCCACCACCCAGGAACTCTGCCAGATCCCAAAAGGAAATACAGAGCTCTGGGTGTTCCAGAACGGAGAATATGACTTAATATAGACTCCATGGATACCCGCTTTGGGATCCGTGAGCTCTATCAATTGGGATTTAATTCACATACCATAAAATTCACCCTTTGGAAGTCTACAATTCATTGACATTTAGTATATTCGCAATGTCATGCAACTATCACCACTACCTAATTGAAGAATATCAAACCTGAAAAGTTAAATGTAAGATCACCATACGACCTAGCAATTCCACTCTTAGGTACACACCAGAGAGAACTAAAGAAAGGTATCCAAATAAATACTTTTACACTCACATTCACAGCAGCACTATTCACAATGACCAAAGGGTAGAAACAACCCAAATTTCCATCAACTGATAAACAGATAAACAAAATGTAGTATATATCCACACAACAGATTATTATTCAGCTATAAAAAGGAATGAAGCACTGCTACATGCCACAACGCAGATAGATGAACTTGATAACATCATTCCAAAAAAAGCCAGACACAAAAAGTCACGTATTGCATAATTCCTTTTATATGAAATATGCAGAACAGGTAAAACCAGAGAGAGATCGCAGATCAGTGGTTAACAGGAGCTGGGAAATGTGGGGGTGAGGGTGGGATGGCGGGGTGGTGTCAAGAGAGACACTTAAATAGATACAGGGTTACCATTTGAGGTCATGAAAATATTTTCTAGGTTCACCTGTAACCAAGGAAATACAAATCAAAACTACAAAGTGATATTACTTCATGCCTGTCACAGCTACTATCAAAAGAATAAAAATAAAAAGGCAACAACGTAGAGAAACCGGAACCCTTACACACCGTTGGCAAGGGTGTAAAATGGTGCATCCATTATAGAAAACAGAGACTCCTCAAAAAATTGTAACTAGAATTACCATACGATCCAGCAATCATACTTCAGGGTATATATCCAAAAGAATTGAAGCCAGGCTCTCAAGAAGGTATTAGCACACCCAAGTTTGCTGCAGCACTATTCACAACGGCCAAGAGGTGGAGGCAACCCTATAATGCCCACTGACGACGGATGGAGAAAGAAAATGTGTGTGGGCGCACACACACACACACACACACACACACACACACACAGAGGAATATTATTCCATCTTATGAAAGAGGGGGGGAAGGGAAGGGAAAGGGAAAGGGAAGGGAAGGGAAGGGAAGGGAAGGGAAGGGAAGGGAAGGGAAGGGAAGGGAAGGGAAGGGAAGGGAAGGGAAGAAAGAAAGAAAGAAAGAAAGAAAGAAAGAAAGAAAGAAAGAAAGAAAGAAAGAAAGAAAGAAAGAAAGAAAGAAAGAAAGGAAGTGATATGCTACAACATGGATGAATCTTGAGGACATTACGTTAAGTGAAATAAGCTGGTCACAGAAAGACAAATACCACAATATGGCATTTATATGAGGAATCTAAAATAGTCAGATACACGCAGACTAAAAGTGGGAGTGGTGGCTGCCAGAGGTGAGGAGAACAGGTAATGAGAAGTAACTAATCAACAAACGTAAAGTTTCAATTAAATAAGAAAAATGAGTTCTAGAGATCTGCTGAAAAACATGGTCCCTAGTCAACGGTCACCTATTGTGCAGCTAAAAACTGTTAAGACGGTGGATCCCATGTTAAGTATTCTTACTATATAAAAAAAAAATGTTTAATGTTTTGGAATTAGATAGAGGTGATGGTTGTTTACCCGATATTGTGAATGTACTGAGTACCACTGAATTGCACACTTTAAAATAGTTAATTTTATGTTATGTGAATTTCACTTCAAATTTTTTTAAAAAGTAATGAGAACAAACCCTAGGTCATGTGAATGATGCACAGCCATGCAATTTGGGGCTCAAGTCTACTCTTGTGTTTACAATCCAATCTCTTCACCATGAAGGCCAAATGACATCATCCAAACACAGCACAAAGGCTGTGGTTCAAATCGGAGAGGGTGGAGAATGGAGCCACCCCACAGCCCATGCAACCCGGATGTACCCAACTCAAGGGCCCAGGCTTGTAGCAGTTGAGACCATGTTCACGTTGAGTGTATCTGTGTGAACTGAGCAAAGTCCATCTCTGTTCATGCCAAATTCCTGACTCGCACAAGAAGTGGGTTTAAGAGCCACTATAGAGAGATCCTAATAACGCCATTATTCAGGACTTATCTTCAATCAAACAAGGCAATTTTCCAGGTATCAAATGATGTACTCCTAAAAGAGACACTTGGGGATTACTCAGTGGCAGTTTGGGCTCATATGTGAATAATCAGAATTACTCCCAAAACTATCCAACCAGCCCAACATTACTGATGTCAGGCTCAAGTGACAGAGACAGGAAAACAGAAGAGGCCAAAGGGCACAGCTTCCTACCATCAACCAAACATTGGCAGTTTAGTTGCTATTTACATCCTTACAATAAATTAACATTATTCATTTAAAATATGTTGGCTTTCTGGTTTTATTAGTATTTCTGGTTTTATTAGTATTAGTTTGTTTTAAAGTTATGTAAAAACTACATAAGACTAAGGCATTTTATCTAGTTTAATATTTGCATACATTTAGGTTATATTCCAATAAGAAAACCTAAAGTAAATGAATATTTTTTTTCCTTTAAAACAAAGTCCACAAAAAAAAAAAAAAAAAGCCCACGCACACATACTGTATGATTCCATTTGTATGAAATGTCCAGAAGAAGCAAATCTATAGAGAAAGAAAGTGGATTCGTGGGCTGGGAGTGGGGAATGACAACTAATGGGTACTGGGTATCTTTTGCGAAAAAAATGTTATAAAATTAGACTGCAGTGATAGATGCACAACTCTGTGAATATGCTAAAAGCTACTGAACTGTATGCTTTAAATGGGTGAATTGTGCAGCGTTTGTTATGAAGGTAGATCTTATGTTGAATTATAGCTCAATAAAGCTATTTTTAAAAGGGGGAGGGTCGACATGTTACCCAGGATTGAACAGCACTAACTAAGCTGGAGAAATCACAGGGAAATCAACAGCCCTACCTACCTGCTGATAGCTTCCCTCCCAGGCCCAGCCTCCTCTCCCTCCCCTTACAACATCCCCAAATGCTCAAAAAGGAGTCTAAGTATACCCTAACTCAGCAGAGAAGCCCATCCTGGATGAGCAGGGAGCTGCCCTAGAACACCGTCCACAGGATTCCTGTCTCTTGGAACTCATTTCGTATAACAGTGGTATGACGCAGTTTTGAATTACTAAACCAGGAAAAACTTAAAGATGATGAAAACGACCAACGTTAGTTAGTATGCAGAGATTGTGAACCATTTCTACATCGACAGTAGTGTCAGGGAAAGGAGTATGACAATACAGATTCAGACCTCAGGAACACAGATTCATGACCCAACTAGCTGGGGTCAAAGTAGAACCAGGAGAATGAAAATCTGAGCAGAGACATATGATTTCTTCATCCTCCATCCACACACACTGGGCAAAGCCTGCCCTTCAAGACAGGGTCCTATCAGTGAGACCCCAGGAAGCCACCTAGAAGAGTCTGCCTCTACAGCTTCACTACAACAAAAAGGGAGGCCTCAAGGGTCCTTTGTCAACCTAACAAATGGCCCCTCCTTGGGCCTATTCTTTCCAGAGACACTTCACGGAGACAGGAAGAGGAAGCCCCTGCTGCTAGCAGCTGGGCGAGAATGCACGTCCAGCTCATCTGGCCCTAGGACAGACTGATCCCTTTTATTCCAATGCCTCCCACCTCCAGTGATCTGCTCTGAACTGACCACCTCTAGAAAACCTTCTGTCTTCCTAAAGCCTCGCTGAGCAACAGCTCAGAGCCAGGGAAAAGTGGACACACCCCATCTCCCGGCCCTCAGCTCAGAGGGATGAGTCCCAGAATATGCCCAGCACTCCGGTGGCAGTCCCCAGGACCAATGGCTAAGTGAAAAAGCTGGTCCCAGAGCCATGAACCAAGTATGATCTCATTTATATGCCCAAAGTAGAAAGTACACAAAGTCATATAGAGGCATAGGGGGAAAAAAAGACGAGGGGATTCTCAGCAAATGCCGACAGTGTTACCTAAGAGAAGAGAGAGGTAGTAAGGGAGGGGAATGGGGACTTTTTCCATTTTATTCTTTATGAAGCTACTACTTAAATCTTTCATAAATATAATTGCCTTATATTATTTTTTAATTGAAAACATTTTCAATAGCAGGGTGGATGTCCATCAACTGGGAACTTGATAAATAAGCTATGCTCCCTCCACACATGGGAATACTACTCAGCAATGAAAAGGGATTTTTCACTGCTGAAATATGCAGCAACATGGACATGTCTCAAGAAATCGTGTTGAGTAAAGAAGCCATATGTAAGCAAAATATGAGTCCATTTATGTGAAAATCTAGAAGAGAAAAACCATAGAAAGGACATAAGTGGGTCTGGGACCAGTGGTAGGAGTGGTGACTGAGGTGACAGAAGTGTTCTCAGACTTGACTGAGGTGGTGGCTATAAGTACATGACACTTACCAGCACTCATCCAGCTGTACACTTAGGATTTTTGGGATGTATCTCACTAAAACTTTTTTTTAAAAAAGTAAGGTAGAGGAGGGAATAGGGAGCAATTACTTAATAGGTTTGGGTTTCCCTCTAGGGTAAGGAAAACATTCTGGAAACTGACAGAGGCAGTGGTCACACAACGCTGTGAATGCACTCAATGCCACTGAATTGTGCATTTGAAAATGGTTAATTTTATGTCAAGTGGATGTCACTTTGATTTAAAAAAATTTTTAAAGACAAAGGGAAAAAATTATTACACCCATTTGGTAGATGAGAAAACTGGGCTCAAAGGAAACAGTCAACGCCAGCTCAGGGCTCAGCTACTTGGGCCTCAGCCTGGTTCAGACCCCAGTGGACAGAACTACCCTGTACCTCCCCCAAGGGCTCTGCAATTCTGGGGCCCAGTCTCCACAGAGGGCCCTTCTCTCGGGGGCGTTTGGAAACCAGAGTTTCCTAACAAGCCTTGGAGTGAGCCAGCAAAGCAGAACCTGCACTGAATTCCCAAAGTCCATGAGCTCCATCAACAGCAAGGGCTGTGTTGGGCGCAGGAGGAGCACCCCCTAAGAAGGTGGGCAAACTAAGGCTAAAGCGCCACAGGGCAAGGATGCAGGTAGGGAGAGCTCCCAGGTCCGCAACGGGGATCTTCCAGGCCCTGCCAACAGGGCCCTGGGGCTCTGGCGGAGAGCTGCCACCAGAGAGTTAAGAGGTCAGCACCAACGTCAGGGGCCCCAGGAAAAAGGACTTGGTAACCACCAGCAGTCAAAGGGGACATGTCTGCCAGCCACTTTGTGACCAGCAGGACAGAGGTTAATTTTTTCATGGGGTCTACAATTCCAGGAAAAGGAAAAGGGGAGGAGAAATTCCCTCTGTGCTTTCTAAACAGAATCTTCAAAACACCCAGTGTCCCTGTCCACCACTCTACAGAGGGTGGGGACAGAGGCCACAAACCTGCCCACGGGCAGGCCCTGAGGCGCACAGGCTGCAAAGGCTAGCAAAATCCAAAGTCATCTGAGGGTACCCACCTCTCTGCCCCTGAAGGGCCCCAATGCAGGCTCTGGGCAGTGGGGCCATTTCTCAGGGGCGAGGGCGGGAAGCCCAGCAGTGGACCCACAGCCCTCCAAGCACCACACCCTCTCTTCTCCTGGAATTTCTGAAAGCCCTAGCTCCCTGGGAGCAGCAAGGTCATTGGCAACACATCCAGTTCCCAGATGCTCCCTACTGCCTGCCATGGGCACGTAGGTAACCACAGATGACCCATGTCTCTCTCATCGAGTACCCCAGCCCAAACAGGGGGACTCCTCATAGCTAAAGCCAGTCCACATACCAGGTACAGGAAATATATAAAACAATTTCTGAGGTCCAGAAATTCCACTAGCATACATTCACTCCTTAGTAAAGGTTTAGGAGTTTTCAAAGGCTTCAGTTTATTGAAAGGAAGGGAAGGAGGATCTATTAACCCATGGGTGTCTTATACAAGAACAAAAATAGACAAGTAACTGATCCTGATGTGGAAGCAGTCTGGAGCCCCAGCTCGAAAACGAGGGGCTCCAGAGGCTAGGTCTTTCCTAACAAGCCAGGAGTACAGGGTGGGGGACTCCTCCCCAGATCCATGTACCTGCTCATGTCCCCTAAATACACCAAGCTGTCACATCTTGGCACAGGATACTCTTTCTGCTTGGGAAGACTTCACTCACCCTTCCTTCAAAGCCATCCTTCAAAGCTCACCTGAAGTGTCACCCCACCTTCAGGTAAGCCATCCTCTCCCTCCAGAATGTACCAGTAGGGTTTGGTATAATATACATATTTGCCTCTCTCACGTGGTAGAAGCCGTGTTTCACTCACCTCTTCCCCGGCACCTCATACTGAACCCCAGGCCAGGAATCTGAATCAAAAGCTTCCTGGTATCTTCTCACCATGAGGGACTGCGCAAGCACCCTGGCCTCTCTGGCGTCCCAGGTCTCTCCCTCTGCTGAAAGAATGGTAGCTATGGCAGCATCTCATGATTGCTGAGCTCTTACTCTGAGCCACATGCTACCACAAGGCTCTCCACGCACTACCTCCTTTCACTCTTGATACATTCTTGTAAGGGAGTTGCTATCATTAACCCAGTTACACAGGGAAATCAGGCACAGAGAGGTTAAGTGAGTTTCCCAGGGACACACAGCTAGTGAGGGGAGGAGCTGAAATGCAGACTCTAACAATGTGGTTCCAGAGCCAGTATTCTTAATCACTGCAAATCCTTTGTGGGGCTAGAAAGCTTAATGGGGGGATAGTAGTCATCAAGACAAGTTCTGAGTAGAAGAGGAAGTTTCTCTTTCCCCAGGTACCGGCCAAAAGCCTAGGAAGAGCGGCACCTTCTCTCAGACTGAGCCTGCTGCTCCCAGACCCAACCCCATTCAGAGTGCCAGTTACAGGAAATTTAAAAGGCCCATCTGCAAGTGCCTTGGCCCCAGAGCAGGGAAGTACATCGCTGCCCACTGGGAGGCAGAGCCATGATTTGGGGCTATTCTTAGCAAACCACTGGCTCCCCTCCCAGAGGCCCAGCAGGCGGCAGGCCCAAGCTTCCATATGCCCTGCCTCCCATTTCCTGACCCTGTGTGGAGGTCCCACAGGGCTAAGGAGTAGCTGGTGGGCAGGAGTGTGGACAAAACACTCCAGCTTTTAAATGAGAGGTGTCTGCCTGCCCAGCCTTCCCCAGACCAGGCACCTGGCTGCTGGCTGCTGGAGCAGCTCTGGAAAGCCTTGGCAACAGGCTCGTGAAAGAGTACCCGCCCTGTGCCAAACCCTAGGCCACATGCTTTCCACAGATTATCTGCCATTTAACCCTCACAACACCCCCAAGGGTTATGGGTTACTGGCTCCACTCTAAGGATGAGCAGTTTCATTGTAAGTTAGTTAAGACATTAAATAATTTGGCTGGGGTCATATAGTGAGTGTCAAGCCATATCTAGACTCTGGGCTGGCTCCGTCTCCAGGATAGGCAGAGGACAGGTGATCCCTTCCCTGCCCAAGCCCAGGGTTTGGGAGAGAAGCAGTCCACACCAGAGAACAATGGTCTCATCAAAGACCCCACAGCATGGCTACTCTTTCTCTCTCCAAACGGATGGTCCCTTCCCTGCCAGAGACTGTCAGGCTTGGGCTCAGAAAGAGTCCCCAGCCAGACTCCTCACTTACAGAAGCCAGATGGCCTTCCTTCAGAAAACTTCTGGAGACTCAGGTAAGATGAGACTCAAAAGTTCAAGGAGGCCCTGCTGGCACTTAAGGACTTTTGACTCTCAAGGCGAAACAGAATTCGGAGCCCTTTAGGCTCTTCAAACCCCGAAGTGGGCAGTCTAGAAATGAAGCCACACCACAGAGCACCTGTACCATCACCCCAAACAGAACCGTTTCCAGGCACTGCTGCCACAGAGTCACTGGGATAACTGAGTGGCTCACTCTCAGACTGCATCCTGGTACCCACCTCTGTCCATGTCCTGGCCTCTACTGTCAGGTGACTCAGCAGATACATGTGTCTGTGTCCCCAGTGAGCCCACAGCCAACTCCATATCTGCCCAGGTACTCAAGCCGTTTCCATGTCTTGTGCTGGTGAATGCCAGCCCACATCCAAGTCTGTAGGCCATATATCAGGCCATTTACATCTCTGACTCCCACAGGGAGAGGTTCAAATCCCCATGAAGGTGCAGATCTGCCTGTCTAGTGTCTGTGGCCCATGTACGGTCCACATTTCTGTGTTCACGTCGTCTGCCCCTACACACGTCTTGCCTTACCTCCACTGCCTTTTTGTCTGTCTTCATCATGTCCCTATCCAGTTCCGCCATCTCTGCTCATGCACTGTAAACCTGAGTTCACACATGTCTCTGCCCATACCAGCATCCCCCACCTGTGCCCGGTTGACCCTGTGTGTGCCACCTGTTTGGAGGTGGGTGGGTATGTTCACCCAAGTGCTCACAGTGCTAGCCAAGGGCTTCGAGGTGAGCTCAGCAACTCCCACTCCCAGAACAGCCGCCCAAGGCTACGGGCACAAGCACACCACCACCTCTGCAAAGTGTTCCAGAAAAGCAGAAACCTGTCAGGCATGATGGGGGAGGAGGCAAAGCCCCAGACACAGCAGAACCTCAGGGGTGAAGTCAGTGCTACCCCAGATACCACTCACCTCAAGCCAGCCCTGCCCAGCCCACCCACTTCCAACACCCAACTTCACCATCCATGGCCAGAGAACTGGAGGAGGATGCCTGTCTGCACTCACAGGAAACACTGTCTGGTTCAGGACCTTCAGCTTCCCAACCTCATCCCCAGCCCCCAGCCAAAGAAGTTCTTCAGAAAGGAAGTGAGGACTTCCTCTCTGCTGGCCTCTGAAACCTCCTTTAAAGTTTGATCTAGACCCCAAACCTCAGAGGCCCCAGGGCAGCTGGAAGAGTCCCATGCTCAGCCTGACCCCAGAAACCTAACATGTTTCTTCAGAAATCTACCAGCAGGAAGGGAAAAAAAACACCCCCGGAGTGGGACTGGGGGCACATAGATGTAGGAAAATTTCCTGAGCTCTCCTGTTGTTCCCTGTCCCTGGAGGTGGTGAGAAGTCTTCATTAAGAGCAGGGTAATCAGGAAGGATGGATATGGAGCCAGAACCTTTTAAACATAGTTGCATAATTGCGTGAAAGCTGGGTCCCAGTCCCCCTCCCCATATCGTAACCTATGTCACTTGTTTAGCAATTAATCATGTGTAGCCTCTTGGCATTTCCACTATTACTAGTCCTAGACTGGTATGGAAACCCTGTATCAGCAAACTTTCTGAGTGTTTTCCCCGTGGGGCTGAGCCACCAGAAGACAGAACCCTCCAACTCCTTTCACCACTGCCATCCTCCCAGGCAGAGCCCAGTGCCTTGCATTTAAGAGGCTCTTGGTTACTGGGTCTGGCTGCTCTGCATCAAAGCCAAGCAGTTGATGCCTGGACCTCTGGCTGGGAATGGAGAGAATCCCAGAAGCTCAGCTCTCTTCCATCTCTGACTCCCCAAGATGTAAGAGCATGTTCCAACCATCCTGGCCACTTTAACCAGCCAGGTGCAGCAGGTCTCCCACACTCTGCTCCCTGACAGGTGACTGCTCCTTCAGGAAAAACCTCCTAAGATAAAAAGGGGGCTCTCCAGGGAAACCCAGGCCCACAGAAGGAGCAGGCCAGAGGGGCCCAGAATCTAAGCTTATGCCCACTGGGACCTCTGGACTCTTCCGATTCCATGGGCCTCAAGCCCCCTAAAGTTGGGCCCAGGGGGACCCCAAATGGGGATCATAAGACAGCTTCCCTCCCCGCAACTGCGCAGGAAGCCCGACTCAGGGGCCGCCAGCCCATGTCTACCTGGGTGTAAGAGGGTAGCCCTGAGCGCGACAAACAAACGACCCAATAACTGTGAGAGAAGCATGAGGTTAGAGTGGGGGCCCAGAACTCCTCCTCCCCCTGGGCACTCGCGGGGATGGGGAGTGGGTGGTCGGAGCGGCCCCGGCTGGGCGAAAGGGTGTGGGGTGGGGAAGAGGAGCAGGGGACCCCCGGATCGGCACTTCCCCTCCGCCAGCCCCGGGTCTGCACGCGTCGGTACCTGGCGGCCCGAGGCTCCCGGGAGCATCCGCGCTCCCGCAGGCGGCACGCTGCGCCCCGGCTGCGGGCGCCGACCCCGGCTGCGGCGGGACGCGCCCCGCGCGGGCCCGGCTCGCTCCTCCGCACTCCGCGGCCCATCCGCGGGCAGAGGCGGCTGTGGAGGCGAGCAGGCCGGGCGCCACCGGCAGGGCCACCGCGCAGGGGCCGCGCTCGCAGGCGACGCGAGCTGCGCAGCCCAGACTCGCACGCCGCCCGGGGACCCGCGCCCCAGCTGCCGAGGGGCGGGCCCGGCCCGGCCGCCAATCACGGCTCCCGCCCCCGCCCCACAGCCGAGCCCCCGCCCCAGCTGGGAGAGGGCGGGGGGCTCGGATTAAAGGCACACTCACCCCGCCGCGTCCCAGCGGGCGTCCCGAGCCGCGCCTCCGGGCCCCCGAGCCCGCCCGCCTCCCCCCTCCGCCCGCCCACCCTACACGCGGAGGAACGCTTTGGGGCGGGGGGTGCTCTTCCTCGGCTCGATCTGAAAGCTGCCCGGACCCTCCAGCCAGCCTCGCTGGCTGCAGGAGGAAGCGAGCGTCTCGGCGCCACACCTCCTCCCGGACGCCGGCCCCTCGCGCCCTCCGCCCCTCAAAGCCAGGCCAGGCCCCGGCGGCGAGACCGGGTCGAACCCTGGGGGACCGGACAAAACGGCCCCACAGCGCTGTGCGACCTGCGCCAAGCGACGGCCACCCCGGGCCTCGGCGGTCGCGCCCTTCACGACCAGAAACCGTGGGTTTCTCCCAGACCCGGACGCCTAGAGAAACGCGGCCCTCGGCCCCGAGGCCGAAAGGAAAGAGCAGGGAACACTTCAGAAGAGGTGGCGCTCCCTCTGTCCCCACTCCTGGGCTCCCACCCGTGACCCAATCCCCGACCTCCAAAGGAGCCCCCGCAGCGCCCCGCGCCTCGCGGGTCTACACCGCGCGGCGGCCCCTCCGAGCCCACACGACGCCCCCGCAGCCCACGCGCCCCGCGGTCTGCACGCCCCGCGGGCAGCCACGTGGTCCACACTCTGCCGCTGCTTCCTCTCCGCGGGACGCGGCTTCGTCGTGGCGGGTGACTCACTTCCTCGCTGAGCTCCGCACTCAGGAAATCCTTATTCCCCACCTGTCGCTACCTGCCTTTCCCCGCTTTAGGGCTGGAGCCGGAGTGGGAGCCCAGGTCCCCCATGATTACGGCAGCTCAGGCCGCACCTCAGTCAGGCCAAAGGTAGCCGGGCTAGGAGAGGGGCACACAGGCCTGGCAACCCCGCACCCAAGCCCTAAGAACAAATAGACATGGCTGTCCTTTGGGGGGCTCTTGTGTCTCAAGTGCTTCGCCTGGATGATTTTATGAGATAAGTATTTTTACTATTCCTCTTTTAATAGATAAGGAAGCTAAGGCCCAGGAAGACGTACCCTCAGCTCCAGGCCTTCTCCTGCCCCACCCGAGGTGTGTGCGAAGAAGAGCAAAGAAAGTCCAGGAGTCTAGCCATTAAGCTCGACTCACATTGGCTCAGTTTACTGGCTGTATAGTCTGGGAAAAGTGACATAAGCTCTTCGATCCCCAAGTTCTTCATCCATAAGATGGCCTGTCCTCCTTCGAAGAGGTATTGAGGAGCCAGGAAGTGTGTGCTACATTACAGTCTCCGTTCTTGAGCACCATTCCCTTCCTTCCTCCTCTAACCACAGCTCCATAACCTATCCCAACCCCTGTCAGATTCCCGAACTGATGACCCACCACCCTGAGGATGCCACATTCCAGGGTAATGCTCCCTTGTGGTCAGGACTAAGGTAGGAGTGCACATGTGCACTAGCATGTGCACACACACAAACATGCAAACATACATGCATGAACATATATGCACACATATACACAAGCACACAATACTCACTGTCCAGCAGATTCTAGATTACATGGCTGTCTGTCTCTACACTGAGCTCCTAGATGGCAAAATTTCATCTCTGATCTGCCTCTGGACCCCAATATAACACCTAGTACACCATCATTCATTCATTTGTGTCTGCTATGCATCCTACAGCAGTAAATGTTCTTGTTGAATCAAGCAGAAAAGCCCAGGGCAGAGATGTTCCCTGGAGAGCCAGCAATTACAGCCCTTCTGCCTCCAGCAGACAGCCTTGGAGTTCGGCTGGTATACTTCAGAATTAGAGAGCTGGGGGCTTGGAGATGTCTCACAGACAAGCCACAGACTGCATCCAGACCACAGTGTCCAGCCTCATCAGCCCAGCCCTAGCCTTAGCCCCCGAGGTTCTGCCAGTAAACCCTGAGTCCCAGGCTGCCTACTGGCCATGGGGCATGGCATGCCCACTGGCCATGGGGCGGGGCAGGCCCACAACACAAAGAAAGCCTTCTGGCCCAGATTTGCCCCACCTTGGGCCTGGGAGGGGGAGAGGCTGAATATTCAGGTTGAGAAGAAGGAAGGGACACAGAGCAACCCCCTAGGTATATCCAAGGGAAGGCATTCTCTCCAGCCCCAGACAGAAGGGAAGAATCAGTTGGAACTCCTGTCTCCACTCAAACTGCTACAGAAGCTCTCTGAAAGGACTAGAAGCTCAGAGCAGAAGCCCAAAGGCTCCTCCTGACAAAGGGTCGATGGTCCCAGAACAGAACCTACCCCCACTCTAGCAGCACAACCACCACCCACATCCAACAAGCACAAGCACCCAAGATACCATCTTATTGTTGAAAGAATGTCAGGGATCCGTGTACAAACGTGCTTGTGTGTGCACATATGTGCAACATATATGATTATGTTGCTCACGTGTGAACTCATACTTGCAGAGATGTGAATAAGTGTGTGCATGTTTTTGCAAGTGTCCAATATGTGTGAGTGTGAATATACAAGTGAGCATGTGTGTGTATGGGAGTATGTGCAGCACAAATACTAACCAACCTTCCACAGTCCAAAACCAGGCAACCCGCTGCTGCAAAGAATAGTGAATAATCCCATTATCCACACGTCCATAAGAATGGCCTGTGGCGGTCCTCAGCTCCCTCCGCTCAAGCAAGCAATATGCTGGTGCCCTCAGGAGAAAACTTCCAAGTTCAGTCCCTGCAAAGAAATATAAGCTGTGGGAAT
Organism: Cynopterus sphinx; assembly: GCA_030015415.1. NCBI lineage: Eukaryota > Metazoa > Chordata > Mammalia > Chiroptera > Pteropodidae > Cynopterus > Cynopterus sphinx. Next base: position 43,265,683 of record CM057382.1, on the reverse strand, counting down.
CTCAAAGTTCTTCATGGGAATGCTCAAGCCAAGAATTAATTGCTGACACACACAAATGACGCCCCAGAAGGCAGAGGAGCTGGGTTCAAATTGGCAACGATGAAACTTGACAAGAGATGAGAAACAGGCCCTACTGCTCTTTTCTGCTCCTTGCTCACCATCAAGCCTGCCAGGCTAGGGGACACTGGGCCCAAGGAATGGACAGTGTCAGGTCAAGGACCTGACCTAACTTTGTTCCTTATGGCCACATTATTGCCAAGAATTGGGCCCACGTAGGCCCTCCCGGATGGGTGCCTTGAACCTGTAGTCCTCCCCCTAAGCCAGCCCGTCTCTGAGCCTCACATATCCATGTCTGCTACCTAAGTCCCAACACACACCTGTCTCAGTCTGCGCTGGCTGCCTCACGGTCCCGCTGTGGCTGTCTGCCCTTCCAGGCCCACTGCCCCGTGTCTAGAACCCAGAACCCCTCATCTATTCAAGCCCTTTCTGTGTGCAGTTCAGAGCTTAAAGACATGGGCTTTGAGCAGGGTGGAAACGCGTGGACCCTGGGTCTAGCCTCAGCAACTTTTCTGCTGTGTGACCCTTACTCTAAAGTCGCCACAATTCTCCAGGTCTTGTTTTGTTCATGTATAAAATGATGTGAAGAGCAGTTCCTGCCTCCTCAGAATGTCTGGAGGATTACAGGGGTACCTGGCACTCAGCCAAAGCTCACTTATGTAGCTATTGTTATTGTTAGTAGTATTGCTACCTGAGCTTGCACTCTGACCGGCCCTGAACCTACCAGGGCAGAGGAGTTCTTCAAGGCTAAGCTCAAGTTCCACCTCCTCCAGGTAGTCTACCCTGCTCACAGGATTTCTGCCAGCTCTGGACTCCTTTCCCCTCATCACTGTGCAGGGCCCTGGGACCTGAGCACCCTGCTTGTCACAGCAAACATGTTCAATAATTGCCATAATAATTAAAAGCAGGATTATTCATTTTATTGGTTGTACCTTCCTTTGGGTCTAGGTCCAAGAACCCCACCTCCCAAATTCACACACTAGGTTCAAACTTTTTTGACTGAGACTCAGTGTAAGGGAAATGTTTTACATTGGACCACCAGCCACAGAGAGAATAAAAAAAGTTTAGCCTTACTGTGTGTGAGGCATTCTGATACTTTCTAATATAACTTATCCTATTTCTTTTTGCTTTTGCTGATCACAGTACTCAAAACTGATTTTACTTGTGACTTCCAATTTCAAAATGCTGCTCAGAACCATGAGGTCTCCAAGGGCAGGGGGAACACCCCTCCCGTCCCAAGCACCACTCAGTGCCTGACTCAAGAGCGCCCAGGACATGTGAGAGGAGAATGATTCTGTCTCCAGAACATTCCTCGAGAATTAAAGGGAGAGCACTCCAACAGAAGAAAAGATAAAAGGGAGAAGGCATCCTGGCTCATTTATTCAACAAATAGTTCAGTCAGTCAGTTAGTCAGTCAACAAACATTAACCAAGCCCTGTTCTAGGCCCTGAGCAGTGAGTGAGGCAGACAAGGTCTTGCCTTCCTGGACTGATAGTTTAGGACAGTGGAGGTGAGGGACACAAAAAACAAGTAAAAACAGAAGCAAGGTCATTCTGAGTAATTCATGATATGAAGAAGGTAAAACAATGGAATGATATAGAATAGTGTACCGGTGGGGCTACTTTACGGATGAAGATCTCTGAGCCTCAGGTAACTCACCTCTAAAAGGACAACAATGACACTTACCAGAGCAGGTGGCTGTGGGGCTTACATGCAACGATGAATTCGAAGTATGCAGCACCACTGGCACAGAGTGATTTCTACTGTCATCATTATTAAATGGATAACTGTGGTTTAAAGGCAGGCCGTGATAAGTTCCATAAAGCATAAGATTGCACTGGGGTACAGAGGAGGGTGAGGGGACAATGCTGACTACAACACAAGCTCGGGATCCATTCATGTATTAACTTGTCCCTGTGCACAGTTCTCCTGGCTTGTTCCTCCCAGTTCTGCCCCAACTCCCCACTCCCACTTTATCCCACAATTTAGCCCAGTGAGTGAGTGGGCTGTCCTCTTTCTCTAAAAGCCAGGACACTGAGGAATTAGCCTCCTTTTGGTGGGGTGTCCCAGACCACACAGACACAGATACTGCATGTCTGCACACCCAGCTGCCTTCGCCACCCCAGCCCACCTCGGGACTCCTCACTTATGAGACCACGCCTGTCCGGAAACACAGGTGCTGAATCCCAGCCAGACAGCATGAGGGTAGAGCTCTGAAGCCCGGGCCCAGGGACATGATGAGGGTTTGGGTCTGTGCAGCTGGAGCAGAGGAGACTCAGGGACAGGACACTGTCTTCCTGTCCCTGCAGGGCTGTCAGGGGAGAGGACTCCTGTCTCAGGAAGCGCTGCTTACCCTTTGGAGTTGTGTGCAACAACACTCTTAAAGAAACTACTGTGTGCCTGACCCTTGGCTTAGGGCAAAGAGATGAGTAAGACCCTGCCCTGCCCTAGGTGCTTACAAACCCATGGGAAGGCAGACAAGTGAACTGACCATTTCAGAGCTTTCCTTGGGGATGGGGAGGAACCAGGGTGCTGGGGAAGTGGGTTGGGGGTACTCAGCAGGACCTTCCAGGTCAGTTCAAGGTGAAAATGGGTGTCCTGCGAGGGCCCTGCTAACTCTAACAATGTATGGGATTTGTTCCGGCTCTGGTATCAAACAGACCTGAGTTTTAATTCAGGTCTGCCACTTATTAGCTGTGTAACTGCAGACAAGTCTCTGAGCCTCTCTGAGCCTCTGTTTTTATATCTTAAAATGGAGATAGTCATATTAGTTCATTTTGAGATAAAACGAACCAATAAATGTAAAGCACCTAACAAATAGCTGTCTGAAAGGATGCTCAATACACAATAGTAGTCATGGCTGCTGTCGTCATCAGTAGATCTACCCTGAGGTGTCTTCCCTCTGCCCTCCCCTCTTCTCAGTCCTCCCTCCCCTAGCCAGCACTTGTACAGTGCCTCCCTAGAACAGACAAAGAATTCCTGCCCCCACTGCTATCAGAAAGGAGCTCCAAGTGGCCTTCTGCTGAGTCTCACTGCAGAATCCCAGGCCCTGGACTCTGAGAATGAGGTGGGGGATGGGAGGCACCGAGAGGGGGTCTGCCAAACCCTGCAGCAGGGAGACCATCC